>JBAMBO010000632.1:0-1200000 GCA_037044535.1 Lordiphosa magnipectinata | reverse complement strand
ACCAACTAAAATGGAAAATTTTTATAATTAACAGCGACAAAGTAGCACAGCGACAGCATCAACAGTGGCTGCTTATCAAAGGCGACAATCGGCGAGGCCAAGAAATTGCACTCAGGCAAAAGAAGTGCAATGGCTAGGGTAATACCACCAAGTGCTACTTGTACAACCAAGTGTGTATGTACATTTTTGGGGTGCCAGCAAACATACATACATACATACATACATACATCCATTAAGTTCTACTTTTGCTGGGGCGGCCAACAAAAAATGCAAATATTTATACAAACTACTTGAACGCAATGGCAAAAGGAGGCAATGGCAATGCCTTGCATCAAAAGTAAGAAAGAAAAAAAAAAGGGGCTAAAAGTGCGTCGGTTTGAGATGTACAGTGAAAAGTCGATTGAAAAGAAAATTGGAAATTTCAAGGATAATTTTCGTGTGCAGTTTTGGATGAGAATGGAATACGATTTTCGAAAATTTATGATTAAAACAGAGAAACTGAACCCGAATGGAATCGTTGCGCTTTTTGAAAGGGAAAGTTTTTACTTTACCAATTTAGACAACAAGTTTTTGGATTTTAAGCCGGTTTCGGCTTAAACTGTGAACCGAACCTTATACCAAACAAAAGTTGACAAAATTTCTAAACCTGAATCAGTTTTGAATCTAAATTTTCAGTTCGGTTGATAAAAAATTAAAAACATTTTGAAATCTTGAAAATTTGTGGTTGCCTGTTCAATATTGAGCGACAAAGATTCGAAACCAACACGATATTATGATGGAGCAAGCATAATAAGCTTTGTTTTTTAGATCGTTGAGTGAAGAAAGTTATCTAAGCCAAGTGTTTCAAATAACAAAGCGATTACTGGCATCATTCAATCCTTCGATGGCACTTATAAAGCACCGACTAAATTGAACATTATAAATATATTAACATCTTATCAATGTAAACAGCTTAAACCTTTGGAGCTCACGGTCTTATCAGTACCATCGAATGAAGTTTCAGTTGATAGGGCCCTTGAGACTTGTTTTGTCTAATCAAAAGTACACAAATTCCTAAGTTTCACTTCTATTATAATAGAAGGCGCGTTATTTTCCCGAAGTCATTACCTCTGATATCACCTCTGATTTCCCTAATCACTTGCTTTGATCGTTTTTGGATTGTCTGCTGTGGGAACACTCTGCAAATGGCGAAGACATTTAAGAGCTCGCGCACACTTTCGGCTGAAAGATGTTTTTCTCAAGCATTTTACGTACTTCGGCTTGCTGAAGTAGCAAAATATTATAAATTCCCAGATGTGACATATCAAACTAGAAACCCAAAAGGTGGCATGAGCAAAAAAACACCAAACACACAATACAAAGTTTAATGTAATATTTTTTATTTTCGGTGTATTGAAGCTACCTACTACTCGCAATTGTTTTGATACACGGTTTTTTGGTCATAAAATGATAGCGAATGAATATTTTTCAAAACTTCTTTCTTCTTCAAAATTCGAAATGGCCGCCTTGTTCCTTCCAGCAATGCCAAAAGTCTCGTTGGCCACTAGTCGATCATGGCATTGGTCGTACAAGAAGGCTGTTCAGCTAAAAATAACATTGAGGTTGTGAAGCCTCATATATCAAGGGCTTCGAAAATGGTTGCTTGTTTGAACAAAGTTGAAAATTGTGAGAAAGCCAACTCTGTTTGCCATAAAACGAAATGTTATTGAGTTAAAAGTGTTAAGAAACGAAGAATGTCTTCTAGCAATCATGGCATTTTATTAATCAACGGCTTCAGTTACTCATCTCCATTCGATTTATTCAAACTGAATAGGTTCTTATTACCAAAATCAGAGATCTATTTAAGTGAAATAGTCTTTGAATGCTTCAGATCAAGGAAAATTAGCATAACACTGTTAGATTTATTGGAGGTCCACTAAAGACATTTTTTAATGATATGATCTGTTTTCCTGGTGCTTTTTAATGATATGATCTGTTTTCCTGCTAGTGATGAAGCGATTAACTCATAAAATTTATTACATAATTTTGATGAAGCTGGTTTCAACCTAATTGGTCAATGTTGTTCTAAAGCAATTGCTGGTACAAAATTGCCTATAGACCTCGAACCAAAGCTTCCTTTGTGAGTCTGAAAACACAGTTCGGTCTATTTTTACGTCTAGCTCATAGTCCATATGAAGTGGTTCGAGGGTGAATATAAAATTGGTATTCCAATTCGCGGTTTTTTGGCTGTCGAGTACCATCTTTTAGGGAAATGCAATAGTCCAATATACCATCAGAATTATTGAATTTATTAAAGATATTCAAGATTTAAAGTTTAACTCCTTCTGGAGGTACCTAAACCAATTGTACGGTTTAAGTGAATTTTTTGTTTGGCGTTCCCCATGACCCTGTCCACATTTGCTGAATTTTTCAGATTTTTTTCTTAAGCCCTTAAAAACTAAGTTAAAATTGTTGTCGTTGTGTGTTGCAGGTACAAATGTACCCATAAAACGCGAACCGAGGCTTTATTTGAAAAACTGGGTATGAGGTGATGCTTACAGAGGTCCCTTTTATCATAATTTAACGGTCTCATGCCGGGGTTTTTATACCCGTTACTCGTAGAGTAAAAGGGTAAACTAAAGTCGTGCAAATGTATGTAACAGGCAGAAGGAATCATTTCCGACCATATAAAGTATATATATTCTTGATCAGCAGTATGTTATAGTCGGGCTAGAGCGACTTTCTTTCTTGTTAATATTATAGTCGGGATCGAATGAACTGGTACAGAGTATGTTATAGTCGGGCGTGACCGACATTCTCACTTGTTTTTACTTAATTTGCCGAATTAAAGTCGTTTGTAAATGAATTTTCCTTTTTTGACATTTCCTTTTGAAATTTGAATTATCGTTTTAAGTATCAAATCACGAAATTTCACAGCTGGAACAGGAAAAAAAAAGCTAGAAACTAGTCTTGAGTTCTATTAAGAAACACAGTCCTCAAGACAAGGTTCTAAACAGATGAATCTAACTCTATTTTAATAGAGTATTGACGAACTTTGAAGCAGTTGCTGCTCTGAATCAGGTTCGGAAGCTAGGAGGACAGCCTTGATAAGACATATATATACGTTTTTTATACGCTTGCTTGCCCAGAAGTTTGCAACGCATAGAAATATTCTTTTCCAACCATATAAACCATATATATTCTTGATCAGGGCGACGAGCTGAGTCGATTGAGCTTTGTCCGTCCGTCTGTCAGTCTTTTTCTATGCAAATTAGTCTCTTAGTTTTGATGATATCGAGCTGAAAGTTAGCACAGAGTCTTCTTTTTACAGCACCCTGCTAATATATAGGAACCGACCGAATCGGATGCCCATATCTTATAGCTGCCATAGGAACCATTGGTCAAAAAATGGGTTTTAGTGAGAAAAACCTTTTTGTTTTCAATGTTAGCGTCCTTAAACTCTGCCTTTATCAATATTAAATGCTTTTAAACAGATTTGCAAACTTTGGTCAAAATCGGATGACCATATCTTATAGCTGTCATAGGAACCATCGGTCGGAAAATGTGTCTTACTGAGAAAAACTTTTTTGTTTTTAACGCTAGCATCATAAAACTCGGCCATTATTAATATTATATGCTTTCAAACAGATTTGCAAACTTTGGTCAAGATCGGACGACAATATCTTACAGCTGCCATAGGAACCATCGGTCAAAAAATGGGTCTTAGTGAGAAAAACTTATTTGTTTTCAATGCTAGCGTCATAAAACTCAGCCATTATTAATATTATATGCTTTCAAACAGATTTGCAAATTTTGGTCAAAATCGGATGACCATATCTTTTAGCTGCCATAGGAACCATCGCTCAAAAAATGGGTCTTAGTGAGAAAAACTTTTTTGTTTTCAATGCTAGCGTCATAAAACTCAGCCATTATTATTATTATATGCTTTCAAACAGATTTGCAAATTTTGGTCAAAATCGGATGACTATATCTTATAGCTGTCATAAGAACTATCGGTGGGAAAATGGGTCTTAGTGAAAAAAACTTTTTTGTTTTCAAGTATTTCGTTCTTAAGGTCGTTGATTATAAGTATTAAAAGCTTTCAAACAAATTTGAAAAAGTTGATCGACATCGGGTTACTTATGGTTGCCATAGGACCGATCGGTCGGAAAATGGGTCTTAGTAAGAAATTTTTTTTAGTTTTAATGTTAGCGTCCTTAAACTCGCTGATTACGAATTTTATATGCTTTTAAATAGATTCGCAAAATTTGGTCGAAATCGGATGAGTATATCTTAATTCTGCCATAGGACCGATCGTTCGGAAAATGAGTCTTACAGCCATGCTCCCGTTTTCGCTTTCGTAAAAATTTTGCGATATAGAGTAAAAATTTGGTACAAAAACCGGTTTGAAATCATAAAAGTTTTGCGAAAGCGAAAATGGGAGCATGGCTGTTAGTCAGAAAAACATTTTTGTTTTAAATTTTATCGTTCTTAAATTCGGCGATTGTTAATTTGATATGTTTTCAAAAAGATTCTCGAAATTTGGTCGAAATCATATGTTTATCTGTCGGAAAATGGGTTTTAGTTACAAAAATGTTTGATTTTTTTGTAAGCGTTCTTAAACTCTGACATTTGCAAGGGTATAAAAACTTCGGCACAGACGAAGTTAGCTTGGCGTTCTCGTTATTATTTTATAAAGATTCAAATTTATAATAATATATCTCCAGGTAAGGATCTAACAATCATTCAATATGGTAGTGGCATCTAAGCAGTGTTCACTGTTTACAGACTTAAGTCTGTTTTGCGCAAAATGAAAAAAAGGAGTTTGTTGAGTTCACCTAAGAAGCCATTGCAATGCGTTTCTTTCTTATTATATTTTTTGTTTCTGGTACACTTGTCGTATACGCAATATGCGTAAGCCCAAGCTTCAAAGCGTAACAAGAATGGGTAAGAGGCTCCACCAAGTGGGGTATATTTGCACATGCTTTTCATAGACTCCTGCTGTTGCTGTTGCTGTTGTTGCTGCTGCTGTGCGTGTTGAGTTTGTTTTTTTGCATAAAAGGCTACGTGGTAAAGCGGGAGTCAAAGTGTGAGTGGGTGCGTGTGCATATTTATGCGTATTTGTTTGCATAGCTGATGATGTGCCAGCAACAACAACAACACTTTATGTTATGCCGTTTACTTTATGCGTGCGTGCGAGCAACATTTCTGTCCATATCCTTTGGGGGGCCAGCTGGCGTTGCAATTAGAAAACTTACAGTGCAACTTTTTTTCCCCCCCACTCCACTTGTAATGCAATGCGCTAAATTGTTTGATATGTGTATATGTGCAATGTACATTTGTATGTGCTAAGTGCAAAGTTCTGCTCTACTCAGCAGCTCCGCATTTTGGGCCGCAGCAACAGCAGCAACTACGTGCTGTGAAATTTTTCAGCGCATTTTATGTGCACGTTTCTTGTATTGTTGAGTTTCTACAAAACATTTCTTTAATTTTTTTTCTTCTTCGTTTCTTCGTTTTTTTTTTGTTTTGTTGTAGCCTTTGCTCTTTGGCTTTGGAGAAAACCACCCCCACGTTAAGGGATGTTTATGCGTTGCAGAATTTTTATTTTGTACTTTTAGCAAATGACTTGACTTTTCAGTCAAGTTTTAGTTTACGATTAGATCCCTAGATCAGTGGCCCTCCAACTCTTTCGCCAGTTCGCGTAAAGGGAATTTATGTTTTCAATTATATTTTCAATTTGCGATGACAAACAAAAGCCTTCTATAAATAAAATAAATAGGGAAAACAACAGAAAAATTGTTCCTTTTATTTTTTGTCAGGTTTATGCTCGCGGAATTGAATTGAATGAAGGGTGGGGGGTGTTGTGTGTTGTGGAGGCTCAACACAAGTTATTGAAAGTAAACATGATAAAATATACTCGAGAAGTGAAATATGAAAATATTATAAAATTGTCTGCCAGGAAGAAAAAAAAAAACAAATTGTGTCTCAAATAATATTTAAGAAAATTAAATTGAATTTTCCCCGGTTTCTTTTTGGGCGGCAACAACCAGGAAAAGGCAACAACAATGATAAGCAAAAATAATCAAAAATCGATTTCAAAGTGCGTCTTTGTTTTTGTTACAATATGCCAGGCCTCAATCCAGTTTTGTCTGCTTGTTGTTGTTGTCAAAATGCAATCAAAAGATATGGCAAGTTGTTGTTATTGCTTGATAGGCACTTTGTAAGCAAAAGTTTTCCTCTTTTTTTTTTTGGATTTGAAATTGAAATTGTAAGGCGGAGCTTGGTTCCGTTTTTGATTTGCTTGAATTGGGCTTAAACGGATTTTGTTAGCGGAGGAACAGGAAAACGGAAATGGAAGAGCAATGGCAAAACATGTACAGGCAAATTGAATATGTAATACGGAAAGTCATTATAACTATGAAATGATTTATCATTCTTTCAAGCTCACTTGCACTTGAAAGCTGAAAAAGATGAAGAGATGTTAAGCCAGTATTAGAATTCTCTGAATTGAAAAATCGATAGACAAATTTAATTACCAAGACTTCAAATAGTTCATCCATGTTGTTCATAAATCACCTGGACTTTGATAACACTGTGGAACTCTATAAACTTGATTGCGTCGAGACCAGACAAATTTGAGAGAGTAATTGATCACCTTAGCTGCCGCTTCTGATTGGATTTAAGAACTCAATGTCTTGTAAACAATTTCTTATTTCGATTTGAAGCTCTTCATTAGTATGTTGCGATTTAAAAAATGCACATCTTCATACTCAAAATTACAAAAATGTGCCATCAGAATTCTGTATTTGCATCTATTTTACAGTCTTTAGACTTTATCTTAAGCCCCGTTATGAATTTGGCAAAGCAATTAAGATTAAAGTTGTGGTTTAGACTTAATAATCAAACCGTTAAAACAAACCTACTTCATTCGATTACTCCTTGATATAGTTTGGGTACTACAAACAATTCAAACTTTCACCAAAACTCGTAAATATTGCCATTTTTTCGTTTTTTCTTTCTCAAAACTTAAATTTCTTTGGTTCAATCACATAAAAACAAACAATTCATAACTGAATTCATTATCAAAACATAAATAAAGAAATTGAAACTTTTGACTTTTTGACCACATATTTTCCATTACTTTGAGTTTGTATGAACATGTTTGTTCCCGAACCTCAGCCCGAACCGGACCCAATGTATACTAGAAAAGTTTCGGTTCAAGCAATCATTTAAGTCGATTTCTTAAGAACTTTGAAAACTTTCTTAATATTCTGACCGGAAAACATAATTTTATTAAAAAGAATCGGTTGAAATGATAAATACACATGAGTCTTAAAAATCCAATGCATATTGCGTATTCAACATGGAAATAAAACATAAGTCAAGGTGGAAAAGCGAAAACTAAAATCGTACATTTATATACACAGAGGGAAAAAAACCTATTCAGAAATAAAGCTGCCGTCAACTCAACACAAGAATGAAATATTCTCAACTTTTATGAGGACAAATGTGGTAGATGTTCTTGACTGTTTTTTACACTGTTTTTGACAACGTTTGTGCTCATCTTGAGTCCAATGTTTCTTCATTTTTCCCTCTATGTACCAAAAAAAGTCAGGCTACCTTCCAAAATTACAGACCTAGCTCTTTTCAAAACCTTTTTAGTGGGCCTATGAATAGTAACAATAGGGAATGTGGTTTATTCGACTTCTCCTGATCAAAAAATTGGCTAAATCTTAACCGGTTATAGAGACAAAAAATAGGTCAACTATGTAACAATAAATGAATCCAGAGTCGAACCAAAACCTTAGCTAAATCAGTCCAGGAACCGACCCGCGAACTGAACCTTAAACTTTACAACGGGTTCACCCCCGGAACGAACCATGATCAAAATTTTACAGGTTTGCAGCCTTGATTCAAACAACTGGCGTCACTTTCACAGGCAAAACAAAACATACCCGTCAGGACAGCAATTCCGCGGGGCTAACAAAATTGCGCCTACTTTTTAAATTCAAATCAACAGATTATTGGGGATGCCACTTAAGCAGCCTAAGCGCCGTTTTGGCAACATTTCATGTTTCGAAATCCATCTAGATTTTGCAACTAGGTGGTTTTTGTGCAATTGGTTGTCTCATGTAGGTAGATTATAAATTCGGGCATTTGCGCCACGGTCACACCGGGAGGGTTGGAATGGTATAGTACTAGGTTGGCTGCACCTCTGCACTCGGCTGATTATTATTTTTTTTTGCAAGAATTTTACAGAGAAGGAGAAGGTTTTTCTTTTGGAACGACTTGTTACTATGATGGGAGATTAAGCAGTAGGTCGTAAGCTATGCTCACACAAGCAAATAATTTTGACAAATTTTCATGAAAATTGGGCTGTATAGGCCTAATTGTGGAACTTTCCAGCCATATTTGATCAAATTATTTGCTGATGGAACCATAGTTTAAGTTTTTAATCATGTAAAATCTTTAATCATGGCTATTTCTTATCAAAATTTAGCCAACTTATTTGGATGTGTAAACTTAGCTTAAGCAATGAACTAGGGGAATTAGAATGTAAAAAGTAGAATTGGCTCAAACAGCACCTTCAGGAGGGCCAGGGCCAAGCTTCTCTCAATCTCTTGGCGTGTGTGTGCTTATAATTTTTCGCACAATAGAAAGGGACCTACAGTTTAACGCCGAATACGAACGGCAATAGTTAGAGAATTTGCTTTTTCATGGCTAGTTGTTAACTTCACAGCTCGCCAGTTAGCTGGTGAAGGTGATCGGGTGTGTAAAAGCTTTTTTCTAAAGAAAGAAAAAACTTTTTCTATTAGATGGTCCGGAGGCGGGATCGAACCCACACAACCTCCCACACCAGCCGCCACACATACGACTGGTACGCCACGCCCGACAATTAGAATTAGAATGTGCATCTGTAATTTCAGCAATATCTGTAGATGTTCTTGTATATTAAAGGCACATCCAATATTTTTCATTTTTGGATTACTTAATAACAATTCAGACTTTACTGTTTTTAGCAGCAGTTGTTTTTTGTTTTGAAATATTTTTCAGTGTGACCATATGCGCGGATACATAAAAATACTTAATTTGCATTAGCATGTACATGGTTTTGAAATCAATGAGGATAAGGTAGATTGCTACGAAATTCATCTAGATGGTTAGTAATGAACAAATGCAGCAAATTCACCTAGATTTGCATAAACACCAAAATGAGGAAACGGCCCTAAGGGTAACGAGTACTGCCTGACAGTCACGAGTACTTTATTAAACCACACCAAAAATGTTTCTAGGCGAATGTCATAATTTTTAAGAAATGAAAGGCAGGGGAAAATCGTATGGAAAATATCATATAATTTTCTTCATTTCTTGTCATATCAAGAAATCAAGTATCATATGGAAATTGGCTTTAAGCTAAAAATGCTCTGTACATTGCTTTTTCGGACTCGAAACTGCTTTCAATATAATGTTAATATATCAAGAGCTACATCTTCACTAAAGACCTTTAACAAAAATTTTATATACATACTACTATGGCCAAAAAAAAACCAGGAAATTTGAATTTATGAAATTGCATATTTTTTGTGATTCCGATAGCGACAAGTGTTATTATTTTAAAGTTGGCAAAACACTGTCACTGACATCTGTGCAAAATTACACGTCAAAATATACGTTAGTGTTTGAGATACGCGTTCTTTTGTAAACAGCTCCTGTGAATTTTTCGTTTTTTATAATGTCTGAAACTAATCAAAAACGCTGTTACATTTGTGCCTCAGAAAAGTGAAGTATCGATTAGTGCCAAAAATTATCTCTCAATTCGCTAAACCCAAGAGAAGATATAGAAACCGAAACGAAAAATGAATTGAAGGCTATAGAAGAGTACATTCCATGTTTGCAAACTTATGCATGTTTTGAAACTTAAAAAAAACGTGGCACAAGTGTCTTGTATCCGACAGGGACTACTTTGACGGGGATGCAATGAATTCACAAGTGTAAATAAAGATTGTTTGACTGTTTTGGTCCACACGCTAAAATTAAAAATTGTTCTCAATTCCGATCTTTTGTCATCCAAACTGGAGCAAATTTGAAGAAATCTGTTTGAGAGCATATAAAATGAACAATTAGCTAGCTAGCAGAACAGACAACATTTGGATATATAATAAAATTGATAAAATTGTAAACAAAAAACGGTATTCTCACTAAGACCCATATAAGAAATAGCCATCCGATTTTCTGTTTGAAAGCATTTAATATTAATAATGGCCGATTTTGAGGACGTTAACTTTGAAGATAAAAAAAGTTGTTCTCAATAAGCCGCATTTTCAGACCAATTTTTCCTTTGGCCGCTATAAGATATAGTCATCAGATTTTGACCAAACTTACCAAATCTGTTTGAAAGCGTTTAATGTTATGACCAAATCTGGACGCTAGCATTGAAAACAAAATAGTTTTTCTTACTCAGACTCATTTTTCGACAGGATAGACGGACGGACAAAGCTAAGTCGTCTCACCTCGTCGCCCTGGTCAAGAATATATATAGTTTATGGGTTCGGAAATGAATATTTCTATGCATTGCAAACTTCTTCTTCAAAAACGGTAGCTAATTAGACCAAACACAACCAAGGTTTTTATTCTACTATCATACCCTATCAGAATCTTTTTGTCTCAACTTTTTTGTGTTGAAAAATGTTTCACTTATGTATGAAAGTGTGGGGTCTTGACCTATTGCTGCAGGGAGAAAACTTTAATGTAAGATTTCATTTAGATTTCAGTCTATACCTTAAAAGCACAATAGTTTTTGCAAACCGTTGTCAGTAACCGGATTTTCTCCATCTCTTTTATGCAATGGTTGTAGTTGTTGTTTTACAATTATTATTTGTTTTACATGTTTCAGTGTCTGCACTGCCATAAGTATTGTGTGGAAGGAGTTCTAAGAGCAAGCAGGAGGAAGATGCCTGCACACAAATTTCATTACAAAAAACTTTTCTTTTTCTTTTTTTTTTACCTTTTAAAGTGATTTCAATCATCTCACTTCCTATCTGCCAATAGTTTTGCAACTCTTATTCCTGCCGGCTAGTTGCAGCTTTGGCAATTAGTAACTTTTGAAATGCTTTTGGCCCATGTAACCTGCTGACCCTCTAAGCCAACACACACACAGTAGAATTGTTTGTTACTGCCTATGGGCTACATTTAACCCTCCTCGTAGATGACAAGCGCTTCGTTTCGTTTCGTTGGGGTGCGAATCTACTTAGAGCAAGGCGAAAAACAAGAACAAAAAAAAAAGGGTCGGACGAGTCGGTCAAGCTGAAAAATGTGCTGCAATTGCACCTTGCACACAAGTTTCCCCTCTTTCTGGCATTTTGGCCATGCATCGTTGATATTTAAATTGAGCCAACGGGCAGTGAAAAGCGCAGGGCGGGTTAAAATGCACTTCAGAAATAGAAATGCAAAGGAAAAGGGTTCAGCTGAAATGTATGTGTGTGCGTGTGAGTGTGTGTGTGTGTGTGTATCCTTGAAATGAAAATCTATGTGCTCTGTGTTGTCAGGGCAATTAGCGAGCAGCTTTCGTGTACTGGTTGTTGTTTATTAATAAACAATAACAACAAATGTTTAATTGCATATCTATCTTGTTGCTCCGTGCTTGGCACCTGCCGGCTGTTAACCCCATTTATATGTGTAACTCCTTTATTTTTTCAGTGTGTTGCAGCCCTGGGCATCATTACGAGAGTATTTACTTGCAGTTTGTCTCATTAAAACGAGAGCGAAGCGAAATGATTTTTATTTTTTTTTCTCTTTGCACTCATTACGCAGTGCCCGGGCAATGCGGTACTTTCGTCCTTAAACTATTTTCGCAAGGATACAACAGGGGGACGGACGTATGCAAATTGACGCTTTTGCTTAATTATGTAACATTAATTTGCATTTAGCTTTTGCTGCAATCAATGCAAAGTTTTTGCTGCTGTTCGCGCTGTCGCAGTTGTTTGCCGTTGCAAACTTAACAAGGATGTGAAAATTTATTTATTAAAATTTAACAACGCATAATAATCAGCACAGATTTATATAAATGTGGCGAGCTCTGTGCTATGAGCGACAAGAACCACCACCACCAACAGCACCAGCAGCAGAACCCAACCCATCATCATCATCATCATCGTCATCATCAGCCACATGAGCAACAGCAAATCATTTTCATAAATACAACAACAGAAGCATTCAATTGCGCAGACTGAAGCACACACACAATACACAACACACAACACACACACACACACACGAGTATTTTATTATTTAATTTATGCGCCTGGTAAAAAAGAAATCTGCTGGTAAAAACAACTGAAACTATGTGCCACACACACATTTGCAGCTAGCACATACATAGGCAGATACATTTGTATCTGCATTCAAAACAATGAACATTTGTGTGTGTGTGTGTGTGTGTGTGGCAGAAACACAATTGAAAAGTAACTAAAATGCACACAAATTTTAGGAATTACAATTATAGAAGCAGAATAAGAATATATCTTTAGCAGTTTTAACTTTCTTTTTGAATGTGTTGAATACGAACTTAAGAAGCAAGTAAACAAACTTGTCTTACCAGAATGTAACATAGTCAGCAATCATTTCTATCCCTTTTAGTATATTTGTAAGAACTTTAATCCTTTCGTTTTGTACTTAAATGCCAATAACTTTTATATTATTCAATGGATTTCAACGAAGTCTGTATATTTTATACAATTCGTGATGAAAATCGCATCTATGTAAAATCTAGCTTTTTCTACAAACTGCAGCAAAGCTGCCCATAGAAGCCTTAATAGCTCCGAAGTCATGGATGATTGATGTGACATTTAACTGTAAACCGTTATTCAAAACTACAAAACCAAACTGATAAAAACTTTTTTTCAATTTCTCATAAACGGCCTCTGTTGTTATAATTGATGATAATTCGAAGCGAATACTATTTTTTGTTCATCTAATCGCAAAAAGAACTTGAAATTAGATTTTTTTTCTTATTTTGTAATGTCAAACTTTTGAGTACATTTATTCTTGAATTTTCCCAGTTGAAGTACAAAATTCTTTATTTATTGCTCAATGTAAACAGATGTTGTGCGATATACGTTTTGTAAGTAAGCCATCTATTGTCGAACATGCCTTGTGTTTGGATCTTACATTACAAAAACCTGTACCGAATTTTTAAAATCTTTCAAAAATGATAGAATGTTGCTGAGATGAAAACTGTAACCGAAACCGTAATCTTTAACCGCTAAAAACACTTTAAAATTTGTAACCGAAACCGTAATCATAATCGAAATAAATATTTTTTCTGTAACCATAACCTTATAACCTAATAACCGGTTATACCGAAACTGAAACAAATATATGGGGGTTAATTTCTGTTTTTCCTCCAGCAGTAAAAATTTCGATGAGAATTGGAGACTTGATCCACAGAACTGCTCCACTGAATCCGATATACTCTATACATATTTCTGGCACGTCGTCATCTTGACAGCTTGGCGCCGGTAGCTTGAGTAAGTTGTACCGTGATCTTGACAATGGGTGGGAGTGAGGAATGAACCATTTTTATTCGCGTTTTGACTTTTGATAACTATGCTTATGGACACTACTGTTAGCCTTACATTTTTGAAGTGCACAATGCCTCGATCAAAAACAAGCATTTTCCGGGAATTGTTTTCATACACCCTTCGGTGAACCATCAATAAAAAAAACCTGCGTTTTGATGTGCTCAGTGGATAGCAGATCATTTTGAGTTGTAAATGACGTTGGGTTTCGAAAAATCTTAGACCCAATTCAACCAACAATTCAACCCGCAAAATGTTAGAGATGTTGCAAAGGAACGAAGGCAATATGGTTTCCATTAAAATTTATGGCTTGGCTCACATGGATCGGTCATTTATTAGTAAGAATGTGGTCTTAAAAATGTGCCTTTTATAAAAGTTATAACTTTGACAACTGAGGGAGATGTTTTTGGATTACACGACCACCCATTTTAAAGACGTTATCATAAAAGTTCAGAATCGATCTGGGATGGGGACTAAGCAGGTATACTCCACTGCACTATAGGAAATTTGGCCATTTATGAGGCATAAACCCATTTTCCAAAAGTGTTCAAAACTTAATTTTTTTTTTGTGATTAGTTCACAAATACATCAGTCTTCAATGTTACATAACAGAAAATATGACTTAACAGCACTCTGTTAAAT
This sequence comes from Lordiphosa magnipectinata, assembly GCA_037044535.1. Lineage (NCBI taxonomy): Eukaryota > Metazoa > Arthropoda > Insecta > Diptera > Drosophilidae > Lordiphosa > Lordiphosa magnipectinata. Next base: position 1,185,802 of record JBAMBO010000632.1, on the reverse strand, counting down.
GAGCAGCTGATGCTAACAGACAGTTCAATGATAAGTGTGTGTTTTTCGGCTGCAATTTTCAATTGCTATAAATTAATAAAAACAGAGAGTTTTGTCAAATATTAATGATGGAATCTAATCGTTGTGGTATGAACTATGTGTTAGTATCATTGATCTGTAGAAATCAATTGTAGTGTCTTTGTAGTTGAGGGTATTCGTAAGGCATTTCACAAAAAAAATTTGTGAAGAATATTCAACTTTGCAAAGCCCTATGACCCTGTGACTTTTAGAATCTTTTAGAATCCGCTTCCGTTTCACTTTATCTCAATCCGCATATTTCCGCATTTTTTGCAAAATTTCATTTTTAAGGACTTAACCTCATTTATTGAAATGCCTTCTTGCTTGCCAAGTGGAAAAAAGAGACGAGTCGATCTGCCAAAGAGAATGTTATTTTTGTGTTGCTTTAAAGTGGGGTTTAGCCACAGTCTTTCAGACGCATCTGAGAGATATTTATAAGAAAAAAGCAGGATGTTTTGTACAAATCTGGAGATAAAGTGGCGGAAATGTAACCGAAGTATGCAACTCTTTGAACGTAGACATTCTGACTGGCTTAAGCAAAATCAATTCATAGCCATTAAGAAGCACATGAACCCAGTTGGTCGACCCGATTGCCATTTACGCTTAAGGGTGGAAACAAGCTGCTGATCTATCAATATCTGAGGGAGATAACGTGCGTTTATTGCTACAAGCAGCAAGTACAGCTGCAAAAGTTCTTAAGTTGCTTTCTAAAAGTCCGGAAAGGGCAAAAATGATCCGAAACATAATGTCACACCCAACGATGCCTTGGCATTTATTTTGGATCAGGGACTTACAAAAGACCAATATTCTGCAATTAGAGAGGACTGTAAGATCAAAAATTGCGATATATATCCGAATTATAAGGAAGTGACTGAAAGTAAAAGCCATTGCAGACCAGCAGGCATCGTTGTTTTCTGATGCGAAAGCAAAAGTCAGTCTTAAAAAACCTTCTAGACCACACTGCTGCTTGGATTGTTGGCTTGCCAGATGATGTTTTATTACATGTAATGAATGCTCAGGGCACAAATTTCTAAACTGCAGAATAATTCTTACTGCACTGGTCAAGCAAACTACAATCAAGCAGATTTCGATCAAAAAGACTCCGATGCAAATTCAAGCATATTCGCAACAACAGTTACACACAAGTTACGTTTCAAAAATAACAGCCGAATTTTTTTCAGGAAACCTACATTTGCATTGATTTTGCTGCCGCAAACTGTGTTTCTGATTACGCGGCAATTGTTTTACAATATTATACATATTAGTTATTTAAATTAATACGATAAAAAAAATGTATCATTTTTTTTAAGGCGGGGTGAAGTGCTATCATGCCTACCTTTTTCCAAATTTAGCCCAACGGTTTGTATAACTTAAAGCAAAGAACTAGACCGCAAAATCTTGCTTAGTTTTTAAGTTATTAATTAATGTCTGAAATTTGGGAAAATTTCCTATAGTGCACTGATAACGGACGAAATAGGTTAAAACGGTCTGAGTAGAGGCCTTTTAGCCGAAGCATTCTATTCAAGGCGTAACCCGAATCGGTACTGAATCCGAAATTCTTTTCAAAATAAATTTCTAATAATAAGTACATGGCTTTCTTTTCTTCATTTCAAACCGAGAATTTCTTTTTTCCTTAGCTTGGTGTTGTTTAAATTAAAAGATTTGTTTTTAGTCCAAATGCTGGTTTCATATCTTCATGTATTGATTTTGTTTCCCAGTGTGAGGCTGCTAAAGCCTTTTTCCCCAATGAAATGTATTTATTATTTAATCTCAAAATTGTTAAAAAAAAGTGTAAAAATACATACGGGTTTGGCTTTGGGTTCCTGTAAATGAAAAAAGAACAGAGTATAAAATTAAACAATGAATATAAGCTGCTTGCTTTAATTACTTTTCAATGATAATAATAATAAATGAAATAAATCTCCGTAAAATATACAAAGAGTGGGAGAATAAAAATTACTCAATAAAATCAGGCAGCTGACACAATACAAAAACAAGCGCACATTTTAAAGTACACACATACGTTTCGACACAAAATATTATATTTACGCTTTGTGCATATTAAAAACGACGACCGCCGGGCTATCAAAAATAAAACCCACTAATTGGCTGTCATGGCGGCAATTTGCGCTTGCAAAAATAAAGCACTTTAAATGAGTTTACATTAAAATGATAAAAAGAAACACACACACACACACACAAATATAAGCATTTAATGCATGATGAGTTAGATTTCAAGTTTTCAATTTCAATTCAACATTTTTAAAGTAAAGTAAATCTTCTTACACAGAGAAAAAAAAGATCAATTTTATGTTGATATGGCCCTTAATAAATTAACTTTTTAAAAATATAAATTTTTTCATATCATTTGGAAAGAAAATAGTGTCATACTGATCCAAAATAATATCATTTTCTTTAATAGATATTGAATAGTTTCAGAATGATATTTAAAATGTAATTATTAAATGTTAAAAAAAATCGATTTGAAATTTTTAACATATCAATTTGATATATTTTCATATCGGAGGTAAATTGATATGAAAAAATATAAATTTTTTTTTTCGGTGTATGTATGCGAGGGTTGTCTTTAGTATTTCTAGTTAAAGGCCTGTATCCAGCACTGCGGAAAATTCCTGCCAGGAATTAGCTAATTATTTCTTTTGTGTGTGGAACATAACTAAAACAGGGTGACCATACACCTAAAAGGTGCAAGGTCACTCTGATAAATCAGCTGCTAGGCACTGTTAATTATTTGAATTTAAATAAATGTATAGAAAATAAAAATTAAACTTTCCGGGGGAAGCATGCATCGCGGAGTAGGTGCTACTTTATGCTATACTAGAGGATGATAGGCCGATGGCTGAGCATGACACTTTGCCCGGATGGCGCAATTCATTAATTCAGCATGTTGTTGTCTGCACAACTTTAAAATGCTATTATCTCCAAAGTAGTATGACTTCTCGGTTGGTCGCCCATCAAAAATACATACAGACATTAAATACATTCATTAATATTAAGGATTTTGACAACTCAGAGCAGATCAGTACCTTGGCTTTGGTAGATGGGCGAACAGCTGGAACATACCCGTTAATCGTTCAAAGCGTCAACACGATCGCTATGAGACCCGCAAAAGTTGATCGAGTGCGACTCCTAGGATCAAGATTCCCATATACGGATACCGTGGGTAAATACCTTGGCGTGTCTCAGGACTGCCGCTTTACCAGGAACGTCCATGCGACTAGGGCAGCAGCTACGGTTGCAGCCTCGTAGTGGTATTTCGCTGCGATCCAAAATCCTTGATCATCTTGCTTTCCTGGACCAGGTGATCCCGGTATGGGGTAAGGAATGCACCACTGCCCTCAATAAACTAGCGTCTTTTATGTGAGGTCCCTGGCATGTGGGCATACAACTAAATACAACTTGCCATTATGAGCCCAATTCAATATGTATGCATCCTGGGCGACTGGTGGCCCACTCGCATAGACTTGCATCTGATCTGGCGACAAACAGGCTCAACCTACGACATCCCATCGACCTTTGTGTCCATGGAGGGCATCTCTTAGGCCGCCTCAGCAATTTGGCATAAGTGTCCCCTTGGCTACATCCCCTACCAATCTCTGCACTCTGCTGGTGCCCCAGCATAACAAAAACAAACACGCATTCCCCCCATATTTTCGGTCATCATGTCCAAAATAATTGTAAGAAATATATTCCTGAGCTGTGTATCAGCTGTTCTCTCGATCCACACTCGCTATCGATAGGCCAACTATCGATAAGAAACTGTGGGTTTCGTTCATGTTGCTGGATTCTCAAGCAACGAAAAGCTAAACTAAAAATTCCTGGCACAGTTTTTTTTATATGAAGTTGGTCAGGAATTTTTAGTTTCCGCGGTGCTGGATACCCGGCTTAAATGTAAAGTATTCACTTCAACACTAGTGAAAATGTTTGCCGCTCAGATGGTGATATGAGCTTTTTAATAGTCGAGAACAAAAAGTCATTATATCCGAAGTCAGGGTAGTAAGGATGATAGATAGATGACTCATTGCTTCGATGCTTTAAGTGCTCAAAAACTATGCTCAATAAGTTGATTTTTCACCAATTTTTTTTTGGGAAAAATTTTAACAATTCAACGTTCTACGTGTTCGTAATGATATGATAGCTGCAAGTCCGACTTTAGACAAGAAACAGGCGACCATTTGGACTAAAGTACTTCGTTTGCGAATAACATTTGTTTGATATTATTAGTTTGCTGTTTTGGGTCATTATCGCGTTGCAATGGTTACATTGTCATAATCGATTTTTGGGACACCATCAATTTCATCAATGTTTCCTAAGGACAATGTTATTCTCACGTATGCCAAGGAATGAATCAATCTGACAGAATGTCATATGACGATCTTGCAATATCAACATCATTCGTTTTGACAATTTTTTGTTTTACCAATTTTTTTGACTATATGACCTAAATGTGCCTTAAACTCCAACAAATATCGACCTAGGTTAATACAAATGTATTTTGTATTTGTATTTATTGAGTATGATCTTCCTTATACTACAAGTACAGAGACTTACTAATTGTTGTATTAGTCACAAAAATAACCATCACTAGCTTAAACATAAATTACATATTCCAACTCAATCTAGCAGTGAGTGATAATACTAATTTTATGGTGCAAATGTTGTGTCTAATTGAATTCTAAATTGTGGAGCGCTTCTTGTTGTTTTAAGACTGCTGGGTAGCTGATTCCAAAGCCTTACAGCATGCACAAAGAAGTGCTTATCTGAACATGCCAATCGATTTCTAATATTATTTGTTAAAGTCAATCTTATCATGGAAATATGACGATTCGCAGTCATTATAATTCTGTGAAGTTGTGTTACGTCTCTCAGTTTGACCCAAGATTGCATTGACATTGCAAAGATGCTATGTGCATGTTCACTGATGTGGCCGAATCTACTTAATTTGAACACCTAACTTGCGATGCAATTAAAAGAGACCTTTAACCTCTTTTGACTTGCTGCGTTGCAGTTTCCAAATAGTTCAACTCCGTAGAACAGTCTGCACTTAACAGCCGTTGTCTGGTCGGTATCAAATTTTGGATCAAGTATAATTGCCTAAGCATAGGTTCGGCCTGCATAGGGTTCTAGTTAATGTTGTCTGCCTTGTCGACATACTCAATTTCGCTGTTCCCAATCTGTACCTTTTGTAGTCTCTTTTTATGAATTATTTTTTTGTAAATGATCATACATTGATTTTTGTGGGGCTTAATAATAGACCATTATTTTTTAACCAACAGACAGCTCACTATTTGATACATTGACAAACTCGGTAATGTTACATAGAGGACGACTTACATAGATTTGAACGTCATCAGCATACATATGGACTTGACATTTGGACAAAACATTTGAAAGGTCCTTTAGGTACAACGAGAACAACAACGGTCCGAGAACAGATCCTTGCAGAGCCCGCGTGCCACAAATTCAAAGGAAGATCTCTGAGAGTTATTCACAATTGCCTGACTTCGTCCACATAGGTAAGAGCTCATAAGGTGAAGGGCAGACGATGTGAAATTGTACAATTTGCTTAGTTTTGTGCAGAGGATTTGATGGTTTACTGGAGAGAATGAGCTTACGGCCGCATGAAAACAAATACAAATGCACAAAATATATCTCAAGCAATAACAACTACATGAAATAGAAACAGAAGCCCCATTTTTGTTTGTGTGAGTGTGTGTGCGGCAGTGAATAGCAAAAAGCGTTCGACCACTGCGAGCATGGCGAGCGCTAGCTACGCATAAGCAACATTGTTGTTGCTTTTTCATTTGCCAGAGTCATAGGAGAGAGAGAGAGAAGGGAGTCTCATATGAAGTTGAGAAGTCTGCACACGCCAACAACAAAACCTTAGCTCTGAAAGAAAGAGAGGACAGCACGCATACGAAATTGTTGTTGCCTTTTTGTAGGCTTATGGTGCGCATTTTGCTTTGACAAAACGGCAAAATTGGTATAATCTTCGCAGTCTTCCATGAAAGAGGGAATGTCAAAATGTGCGACTGGATTCTTTAGAACCTGCATTATACCTCTAAAAACCCATTTTTAAAGCCATTTTGACCTAAGTCCGCCTTAAACTTTTACAATTCTAGACCTAGGTTTATGCATTATGGATTCCTTAGAACCTGTATTAAGCCTCTAAAAACCGACTTTTCCGATAACCGAGACGTTAAGCCATCGCATTTTGTGTTTGCTGCTGCCTTCAGTAACGTTTCGCTGCCCACCGCTGTTCTGAGTATGTTTGCGCTAAACATTACCAAGCTTTTTAAATAGAAGTGGCAAATCAAAACCCGGAATCATTTAAAAAAGACAAAACTAGACTTAGAAAAGGCAACCCTCTTGTTTAACAGAAATGTGTGTGTGTGTGTGTGTGTGTGCTATGGATTAAGTTCTAGTCAGGCTTAGGCAACCAACGTTTAAAGGAACAATGCCAACAGATGTGAAAAACAAATGCAGATGTTCCTCTTGCACAAAAATGGAAATCAAATAAAACCAAAATTCAATCGGATTTCGTGTGTGCAGGACATGCACTCGGGGACTACAAACTCAATACACAATCTTTTTGTTCACGGAGAGCATTGAACTCGTAGAAGCATGCTCTGAGGCATCTTTCCGGACTTATGGTAGATTGTACCGTGTACCATGTAGTGGCCAATAAATTGAATGATTGATGCAATGCGAGCGTGTGCCTGGCCATAAGCGACAATTAACAATGACAAACTTTTTGTGCTGAAATGTATGTATGACCAAAAATTGAAAAGAGAGGGAGAGAGGCTGAGAAAGAGAAATCCTGTTGCAACTGGATATGGCAGGAGCACGACCATGGCCAGGTATCAGATTGCGCAACATAAAGCGTAATTATCAACATCAACCTCATTATCATCATCATCATCATCATTACACACACACACATTGTTGTTGTTGTAGCTCAAGTATCAAGTGTGTTCCCCGTGCATTATCCTGTTTTCCTGTAGCCAACGTGCCAAACTGTAAGCTGCTCCTGCTGTTGGTGCTTTGGAAAGTGGTTTGGTGGATGTGTGCCAGCTTCTGGCAGTGCTGGACGAGTGCCGAGAGTATGTCACGAACGAAATAACGTTGTGTGTGCTCAAGTAGGAGCATTGCACTCACAGTGGCCCAATGCAGGAGCAAGGATATGTGTGTGTGTGTGTGTGTGTGTGTGTCGCATTTCGTATGCATGAAGTGAAACCTTTAAGTTGCTGTGAGTGCATTTGTTTAGATGAAGTTCAAAAAGCGAAAGAGCGCAAGCGAGAGGGCAATAGCTAGAGCTAGTGAATGATTAAGTCGACTCCTGGACAACCAAATGAAGTCAATCACTCAAACCACCGACCGAAACTCGCCCTTCTCGGGGTTGTTTTCTTTTGCCAGACACTTTTAATATTTGCTCATGTTGTTGTTGATTTTTCCTCTTTATTTGCCAGCGCAAAAAAAAAAAAGCCATTTTAATGAGAAAATTCCTAAGAAAACTGCATATTTAAAGAAAGAAGCAAAAGACCCCAAAAAAAAAAGTAAAATAAAAAACGAAAACGAAACTTCAACACAGGAAACATCCTCCAGATAGCCAACAGGCTGCGCTGTACCCCCAGGAGTGGGGCGAGCTGGCTACGCAATTCAAATAGCCAAGTTAATGACTTGCGCCTGAGGGGCCTTTTCGACTGATTTGTGAAAGTAAAAACGAAGACCGAGAAGGACGAACAAACATTGCGACTTTGGTGGACAGCTGCCTGGCCTGGCCCGGCTTGGCCTGGCCCGGCAGAGCGTATTAAATTTCAAGGAAACAAGGAAAGCAAAGAAGAGAACAGGCGAAGGAGAACTCAAAAATACCGCAAAAATAAGTCAAAAGTGCATTGATCCGCATTCGATTTGCCAGAAGTAAAAGTAAATAAAAGACAACTAATTCAATATAATTGGAAATACCGAAATGAATGCAGCGAAGATCAGAGCAGAGAATATGCTCAAAAACAAGCAAAATGCAAGTCAAACAATGTCATTATAATATTTTGGTAATTACACTATACAACACAATAACACATCAGTTTGAAGCTCTAAAAGTTGTTTGGTTTTTATACTCTTACACAGAAGTTTGAAATAAATATAAAATATTCTAGATCAGAAAAAGACGAGCTGAGTCGATTGAGCTTTGTCCGTCTAGCAGTCAGTCTGTTTCTAACGATCTGCAGTTTCGCACAGAGTCCTTTTACTACAAGCTGCACTATATGTTATAGCTGATATATGACAGATCAATCGGAAAATGTGCCTTAGCTAGATTTAATATCAGATCAATGAAGCTAAACTTTGTTTTCTGTTTTTTGCAGCTTTTTGTTACCAAAATTTTTTTGTGTTTCCATAGCGCTAAAGTCTTAAAAGCAGCTGTCAGATTCTTTATGGTTTTGAAATTACCTAAATTTGAATACTTTTATGTATCCGAATATGGGGTTTAGTTTTGTTTTGATTTTAGTCAAAGTTTGCATCTGGCTGGCTCAAGGTCCATGGTTGAACACAGCAATTTGGTAAACAAACAACATTGGAATTCCCCTGAAGATGCTTAAATACTAACTGGTATGTTTGTTTGAAGTGTGAACAGCAAAACAAGTCCGCTGATGAGAGAATTTGGTTATACTCGAAACAGCAATCGTTGTACAGACATACCGAATTGCTATTCAAAATGCTGTAACATTTATAGATTTGTGTTGATTATATAAAATTATACTCAACCATAGACCTTGAGCCAGCCAGATACAAACTTTTATTATATCCTTTATAAAGGTTGATTTTTTTTAGCAACTTTCTTTTTGGTCACAGGTGTCATCAGCTGTTTTCGTGTCACATTTTACTGTCAAACACGTTCAGTTTGGTCTATAATTTAACCCTGAATCGACTTACAACCTAACAACGCTTGCAGTTTATTGAATTTTATTATCAAAATTCTAGCTCACTTCTTCCATTTTATGGTCAGTTTGGGCGACCTTCTGGGGCGGCTATTCGAAATCTTGTGACTAAATTTCGCTTTAAATTTACATTATTGGACATTAAACCGCCAACACGCATACGTAGAGTGTGGACAGAGTAAAATATCGCAGCTGTATACGCCAGTGTTGTTAATGACCGTGAATTATCGATTCGGCGCCGTTCGCAGCAGTTGGGCCTCTGTTACTAAACTTCGTAGAAGGAAGAATTTGGGTATTAAACCTATTAAAATACAGCAGGTGCAAGAATTCAAGCCACACCACCTACCACAACGGCTAACGTTTGGTGAATGTGCGATGGGAAAGTTGGATAAAGATCCACTTTTTTATCGGAAAATTGTGTTCAGCGACGAAGCTTATTTCTGGTTGAATGGATACGTGAACAAACAAAATTGCCATAATTGAGAAGCATTGCAAGAAAAGCCAATGCATACCGTAAAATGCACTGTTTGGTGTGAATTATGGGCCGGTGGCATCATTGGACCGTACTTTTTAAAAGATGACGAAGGCAGTAACGTTACTGTGAATGGAGAGCGCTACCGTGCGATGATTACAAACTTTTTGTTGCCCAAAATGGAAGAGCTGAACTTGGCTGATATGTGGTTTCAACAAGACGGTGCCACATGCCACACAGCGCGCGAAACAATGGCCCAATTGAGAGGCGAGTTCGGTGAACAGTTTATTTCAAGTTTGGGGCCAGTGTGATATAACGCCTTTAGACTATTTTTTGTGGTGCTATGTTAAGGCTCATGACTTTACCCACCTAGCAATTGGAAGATCATTTTAACAAGAATCACCTTGTTGAGTCTTTTTCGAGCTCGTTTGATGATTAAAAAGAAATTAATTTCATGTGCGATCTAAGGAAGATTCGAAAATGAGTCATAGGACTACTTTTTCTCTTCACAATATCTGCATTGTTGGGTGTTTGTTATTCGCAACTTGTACATGTGGCTCCGCAGTATGCAGTGGCCCGTGTAGAACCCTGTCAGAATCCAGACGGGATTCTTTCCTTGTTGGATTAGCTTTTGGAACATTTTGAAGTTATGGTTCACTATTAGGGTTCACCATAGTAGGTTCAGGTTGTTCCAGCTGCCTAGCTTAGAGTTGGCTGTCTGAAAAGATTGATATCTCTCTATTATGGTAGTTCTTTCCCATATTAAGGTCTGCACAACGGGAGATGGCACATACTTCGACTTGAAATATACTTGCAAATTCTCCCATTGCCTCAGACTTTTTCGTTACCGGGCCTGCTACCCCAATTCCAGTTCCTTGGGGCGTCTGTGCACCACTGAATTGTGGGTATATGTTATATGTTTCTACCCACCTAGCATTTGGAAGATCATTAGGTGCTTCCTCACCTTGGTGAGTCTTTTTCGATTCCATTTGATGATTAAAAAGAGATTAGTTTAATGTGCGATTTTAGGAAGATTCGAAAATGACATACATTTGCTCAAAATGTGATTTATTAAAAAGCGTCTCGAAAAAGACTCTCAAATGACTCGAAAATGAGTCGAAACTGATCAGAAAAACGGGTTATAAACGACTCATCAAGAAGAGTCGCGACTAGGGCAACATTTTCCAAAGTATCCAAAGTACCAAAGTATCGTTAATGATCAGAAAAGCAGCGCAATTATGACTATTTTAATCAGAGGACTCGAAAAAGACTCGAATGTGATGAGAAATTTCATAAAATGCTGGCTGGGTAGCGACAAGCCCCAAACAGTTGACGCACTGGAAGCCAATATGGAAGAATTTATTCGTAACATTCCGGCCGATAAGTTGGAAAGAGTATGCCATAATTGGACCCAGCGTATGAACCATTTTAGACGCAGTCGCGGTCAACATTTACATGAAATTATCCTTACACATTAAGGGCCGATTTCTCTTCTTACAGATAGCTGCTATGTGTCAGATAAGCTCAGAATTTACTCTGCTATTTGTAAGTTTATGGGACGTATAGCTCTATGTAGAAGATGAGAAAACGGCCCTAAATTATATAGATCCTTCTATCGACTCAAATACAGATTTTATACATTTTTCCGAATTTTATGTATTTTTGTTTTAATCAAATCCAAAAGCTGATTAGAAATCACCCTTTATATCCTAACGGACAAATTAGTTAGAGCGAGCTTTTCCAAGTGTGTTCGGTTGGGGATTTAGGTTCCCTTGAATCCTTCAAATTCTTGAAGTACCAAGCCTAACTATAACTTACCATGTACCACCCAAAGTACACAGAGAAAACAAAACTGGCTACACGGCATGCAACATGTGGAAATGAAAAATGTAAACGCCGCATGTAGAAAACTTAAGTGCAGCGTGGGCAAAGGCAAAGTCTACACGACATTAGAAAATCAGCTTATTTCCAAATAACTTTTACATTTTTCATACAGAAATCTGAATACCATACGAACGTTTTAGGTTTTCAACATTAACGTTTGGATATTGAAATTCTACATGAATTGGAGTGGAAATTCTAAACGAAAAATGTAGCTCTAAAATCAGTACTGTATTCTTATATTTTCATTTAGGAAACTGCTGGTCACACGTGGCATGTAGGTTTTCGAAATTTATGTAAAGATTTACAAATGCTGAATGCTAAATGTAGGAAATCTACACGAATCGTGTGCAATTTTCAGTAGATCGTATTTAAATGAGGAGAGCAATGAATTCCAACTTGAGAATTACAAGCAAGCAAAAAATTCTCCTACAAAGGGACTTAAACTCTCTCAATAATTGATGCATGATTAACAGTCTGCCACTCAACAATAAGAAATGTAAATATTTAACTTTTCATCGCTTTACGCCTTATCTCTACGACTACATGACTACTATAAAGACGACTACTATAAAGTCGACGATTTGGGAATACAATTCGAGCCCAAGTTAAGTTTCAATGGTCATTTATCGGCTATTACTAATAAAGCTATGGGAGTTCTTGGCTTCATCAAAAGATGGTCTTAAGAATGACCCTTATGTCACCAAACAACTAAACGTTTCTCTGGTCAGACATATTCTTGAGTCTAGCTCATGTTGGTGGTCTCCTCACTACCAGAAATATCAGGATCAACTCGAATCTGCACAATAACAGTTTTTACTTTTCGCTCTGCGTGGCTTAAATTGGAATCCCAATAGGCATCTACCACCATACGAGCACAGTCTACGCTGATTGGACCTATAATCGGAGGGTCTACCTTACTACTGAGCTACTGTCAGTTGAGGTTGATTCAAGCGCTCTGCTTAGCCTTAAAAGCTTTGCGGTCCCGGCTCGGGTAACGAGAAATTACGTCTCGATTACGTAATCTCTGTCTAAATTACAACAAGTACTATCATCTGTTCTCAGTAAGCTCCCCATTGTTAAATGTAAGGAATAGTCTATTGTCTAATTTAAATTCATAATTGTAAATAGTTTGACTGAACTTTGTTAAACTTTAAACAACAATAAATAAATAAAAAAATGTATTCAATTCAAGAACATCTTATTCAATACGAGTAACACATTAGATCAGAGATGGGCGCGTCGCGACGTTCCTATGCACACGAGGCAGCGTGTGCATAGAACCTCTGCAGCGGCCGACTGCACAAAATCACACGTACGCTATAAGCATTGAAAGCTATTTATAGAACACGAATGCGGCGCACGCAAATTGTGCTTGTATGAGTGTGAAAAGTGTGACGATATGTGTGCATGCCCATCTCTGCATTAGATCCATTGCTTTAGACGCGCGTTGTGGCGCAACTTTTTTTTTGAAACTTTAAGAGTAGTTCAATGCTTTGTTTTCTAATCTCTAAGCCTAGAAATTTCATGGTTTGGCAACCTTGCTTTTATATATATTTTTGGCGTTACGTTTTTGATGAGTTTTAGATACAAACTTTATAAGCTTGCTGATATGACAATCTGACCGGTATTTTCGATGGCAAGTGGAAGGTTAGCAACTTGGTCCTCCATTTCAGACTTTCTCAAAGTGGTAAATTTCAATATGATTTTCGAGTATTAATTTTCTTTGAGAGACTGCACCCTTTTCTAAAATCAAAAGTCACCCAACATCTTAATCGGTCTTGTTCTAAAAAGTTTGGTTCTGGTTCAGAAAATCTTTTCCTAACTTCCTAACCTTATCGTGGTTGATAAAACAGGGATTAGTATCGTAGATAGAGGGTGTTTAAGGGGATCAATGCTCATTGAGCATAAGAAACCATTACGCGCAAAAAGTTTGGCAAAATGGCAGCCCACCTCCCGCTCAAACCACTGAGGGGCGACTCGAAAATGCGATTTTAAGGGCTAAATATGTTATGTTTGTTTCATTAACTATCTCAAAGATGTTACAATTTATCAACAATATGGTAAGAGATTCCATATTAGCTTCCCCATTTTGTAGCACAGTGTTTGCTTGTTGCCTTGCCATTTGCCAGCAGTAGCTGATGGCAGAAGCAAGCGACATGTGTAGCAGACACAGTTGGACAATGAAAATGTTGTTGCTGATGATGATGATGATGATGACGATGATAAAGCAAAGGAAGATATAAAATAAAGCGTCAATTGACGACCAGTACGCGCGGAAGGAAGAGCAAACAAAATTGGCGCTCATGGCGTCGCCACACTATCTTGTAGGCCGTATTGACATGTCAACTGGGTTTGGTTTGGGTTGTTGTTGCCGCAACTGCAAAATTTACAACTTTATCTATGTGTGTCGTCAGCGTCGTCAGCGTTGTCGCTGGACAGCTGAGCGCTGATCTTAGCGAGCGATTTTCCTGTTTGACAACCTTTTGTGCTAGCGTCAGGCTCTCTCAGACCCGCGTCCTGTCAACCTTAATTGTGTGACCAGCCTGCGCGCATACATGCTCTCTTTCCCTCTCCCGCCCCAGCTCGCACTATCTCTATCCCTCTAGTCGTTTTTTTTTCAGTTTTTAGTTTCCTGTTTGCTGTCCGCGTCGCTGCCGGCGTTCGATCGTCAACAAAACGTTGCGCAGTCGCTTATTTATTTATCTCTGCCTCGGTGTGCGAGTCTCTCTGTCTGTCTGTGTGTGTGTGTGTGTGTGTGGGTCTGTGTGTGCGATCAAAAGCCGCGTTTGTAACTTGTGAACATCTGCTCCTCCAGCGGCTGCGAACAACGTTTGCTTTCCCATTGTTGTTGTTTTCGTTGCTTCGCTTCGTTATTATCGTTTTTATTGTTGTTTTATTGTATATATATATATTGCTTTCACGGGAACGTCTATATTTGCTGATTGATCCAAAAACTAGCTAGCATGAAGGAACCTCACTTTGACCTCTATAATTCTCAAGTACTTTAAGAAGACATCAGCTAAACACTTCCAATTTGCCCCATCCAAGTGACGACATGTAGCGCAGTTGCAGATGCCGAGTACCACACAAAATGTGTAACCTGATTTCCGTCTCAAAGGATACGCTTGGGCCTGCGGCCCGGTATCTTAAGTGATTTCGAAACTCTTGGCAAAAGAGCGAACGCAAAAGCAACGAAATCTTAAGCAAGAGATAGAGATGCCGGTGCCGCATGGGAAGCTGCAGCCTGTAGGAGATCGTTCAAGTGCACGTACGCAAAGTACTTAAGCACATACACACATGCACACGCACGCACACTTATGTATGTACCCAACGCTTGTAGGTTACTAGTTACAGGCCCAGGCTCAGAGCAGTCAGGAGGCAGCTGAATTGGTCTTTGACGATGGACCATGCGGATGGACAAAAGAGAGAGAGAGAGAGGGAGAGGGAGAGGGGGGCGCATTAATTTGCACTTGGCTGGAACATCTGTTGCGCTGACATAAATCTTGAGTGACTGACCGCTGGAGCAAAAGACCGCGAACTCTCTCGCGGGATGCGAATTTCAAAACCAGTTTCGACCGGCTTTTGGACCAAGGCACAGTGGTAAAAAAGCTTAGACTTAATCAAGTAGGAAAAATATCGAATGAGTAGAAAGATTGGCTTAACCTTAGATGAAATGACTCTACACCAGGGACCGGCGCGCAAAAACGCTCTGCGGCAACGACGTCGACATACCGACAATATACTAGCTTATACTGCGCACTTTCGCAACAACAAAGCAGTGCGAAATAAACTTCGTGTGAGTGGCTAAGCACACACACGCAACGACAAAATGAGCATGTGTGTTTTGCCGACCCCTGCTTTACACCCACATAAAACTTACCAGCTGAACCCGCCTCGAATTCGTAAGCGTTCAAGATTTTAAGAAATTGTAGAAATTGTGTTGTTGGATATTAATATGATTGGCTTCATTTTATTAGCTTGGTAAATGCTGTCTGTCCCTGTACACATATTAAATTTTATCCCATCCCGACCTAAAGGACCCAACCAAATTTTGTAGGCGCTAGGAAACTCTAGAATTATATATTAATCCCTTACTGGCAAGTGGATGCTCAGAATATACCATTCCCGCACGACTACACAGTGTGACTTCTAGTAAATATATGAGGATTGTGCATTTCACAGCAGCATCAGCACTGTTTGTCTATAATAAACACTTAAATGGGAACGTATAGTATCCTAAGCAGGGTTTAATACCGGAACCGTTTCTAGCGTCGTTGGCTATGCGGCTATGATGTGGATCTGGTTGTTGTGGCCAAAGAACTTCAGATAGCCGAATCTGGAATAGGGCTGGCAGCGCAAAATACCGAGGCGGCACTTGTTAGTAGCCGCAAGCGTGTGGAAGCTGCTATCATCCATGTGGGCAGGACAGAAGTGGTCTGAAAGAGCGCTATACGGTACCTATACTATCATATCATATCAAATCGGTACTATACGGTCATGATAGAAAACTGGCTCTGCTCTCGCGAGAATTTGGAGTACGTCCGAAAAAAGCGTGCAGAGCATTATCACGCATAATGCCAAATACCCGAGGCCCAAAGCATGAGCGACGACGACTTCTTATGGGAGTATGTAAATCCATCATGCTGTACGCTGCTCCTAAGAGCAATTCGGGTCTGTAGTGCGTTCAGAACGAAATCTAATGAAGCAGCACTCGTCATAGTAGGAATGGTGCCGTTGGGCTACCTGTCAGCGGAATCGGCAACCGTTTACCGTGCATCGCGTGGGCGGTCGATAGAGCGGCAGCTAAAGCAGACAGCCTTATACTCAAAAGGCCGCTGCACGCACAGGCCAGTCCCCAAAATCAAACCGTGGCTAGACAGACACAATGGGAAAATGAACTTCTACCTCACTCAGATACTAAGTGGACACGGATGCTTTAGAAGCTATCTTCATCGCTTCGGGCACGACAGCAGCCCCGAGTGTAAAGGATGGCACACAGGGACATCGCAGGCTAGGAAGTTACCACAAATAACTTCACCGACTTGATGGTTTCGAGCGAACGGTTCTGGGATGCGACCAGTAAAAATCGGCGTACCGTATCGAAACCGAAATTAATTGAAAGCCGAAACAGAACCTTTAACCGAAACATTCAATTCGGGACTTACCGGAATCGCACAGAGAAAAAAAGATACATTTTATGTTGATATGACTCAAAATGATTAAAATGAACTATTTAAAAATATACATTTTTTCATTTCATTTGGCAAGAAAATAATATCATTCTGATCCAAAGCAATATCATTTACTTAAATTGATATTGAATAGTTTCAGATTGATATTAAAAATGTAATAATGATTTGTAAAAAATATCGATTTGAAATTTTGAACATATCAATTTGATATACTTTCATATCGGAGTAAAATTGATATGAAAAATATCAATTTTTTTCTCGGTACGTTACCTGAACCGAATTCGTTTTGGGATTAAGCCCTGATCCTAAGTCTTTCCCGAAATATAAGAGACAATATTTTTTGATTAAACTTCGACATAAGTTACTCATCCTCACTCCCCTCGCCTATAAAACCCAGAATGATAACGAATTAAACTCTATTTCAAAACCAAAATTCTTGAAAATTAAAAATCGAATAAATTTGGTTTTTGAAAGCCACAATTATTGCGTCGTACTTTGTTTCTTAGTGTGACCATTGGTCACTGAACATATTTCAATGATATATAAGGTTGTCAAAAAAGTCTTGCGGTATTTCCGCTAGCTTGTCTTTGCAAAAGCGAAGTTCTAGTTGTATTCGTCGCATCGGTTCACGCTAGAGCTTTTTGGAAAGCTCTTTTCACGCGCTAACACGTGTTTGATTTATTGTTGTTTGTTTTTAGTCGTTCGTGAGTTATAGCGTCGCAAACATGGAGCAAAATAAAGAGAAAATACGGCATATTTTACAGTACTACTACGATAAAGGCAAAAATGCATCTCATGCTGCCAATAAAATTTGTGCAGTTTATGGACCCGATACAGTTTTCATTTCCACCGCACAACGATGGTTTCAACGTTTTCGTTCTGGTGCAGAGGTGATCGAAGATGCGCCACGGTCCGGAAGGCCTGTCGTCGAAAATTGCGATAAAATCGCTGAATTGATCGAAAGAGACCGGCATAGTAGCAGCCGTAGCATCGGCCAAGAGCTGGGCATGAGTCATCAAACCGTTATAAACCATTTGAAGAAGCTTGGATTCAAAAAGAAGCTCGATGTATGGGTGCCACACGACTTGACGCAAAGAAACATTTTTGCCCGTATGGATGCATGCGAATCGCTTCTGAATCGCAACAAAATCGACCCGTTTTTGAAGCGGATGGTGACTGGCGATGAAAAGTGGGTCACTTACGACAACGTGAAGCGCAAACGGTCGTGGTCGAAAAGCGGTGAAGCTGCCCAGACGGTGGCCAAGCCAGGATTAACGGCCAGGAAGGTTCTTCTGTGTGTTTGGTGGGATTGGCAGGGAATCATCCACTATGAGCTGCTCCCCTATGGCCAAACGCTCAATTCGGACCTGTACTGCCAACAACTGGACCGCTTGAATGCAGCACTCATGCAGAAGAGGCCATCTTTGATCAACAGAGGCCGAATTGTCTTCCATCAGGACAACGCCAGGCCACACACATCTTTGGTGACGCGCCAGAAGCTCCGGGAGCTCGGATGGGAGGTTCTTTTGCATCCACCGTATAGTCCGTATCTCGCACCAAGTGATTACCACCTATTTCTCCATGGCGAACGAGCTTGGTAGTCGGAAGTTGGCCACAAGAGAGTCCTGTGAAAATTGGCTCTCCGAGTTTTTTGCCAATAGGGAAGCGAGCTTCTATAAGAGGGGCATTATGAAGTTGGCATCTCGTTGGGAACTTGTCATCGAACAAAACGGAGCATATTTGACTTAAATCGCATTATTATTACCAATTTTATGAACAATTGAAAATTCAATAAAAATGCCGCAAGACTTTTTTGACAACCTTATATTATGTCTTTTCATCGTAAATGTCTTAAGTCCAGCGATGGTCACCGGATCCCCCTTGGGAGCGTAGATATTTCGCTATTTACACATACACCAGCCGAACGCATGCCGAAGCTGAGGAGAAGGGAGCTAAAAGCCTTTCAGTCGCTGGCTAGCCTTTGACGCGGTCAGGTCGTATCAAATTCACTCAAATACCCTCTCACTTTTGGTCTTGCTCTCGTTGGCCAACGCTGCTGAACTTCAGCAGCTGAAGTCTCAATTTCAATTTCATGCGAGCTTCTCTGTACTCTCTTGACAAGGGATGTATATAAAGAGAACGACCTTCGCAGTATCAAGAGCAAAATAAAGCGACGCAAGCCAGCTAAGACCTTCTCCAGCGACTGAAAAGCTGATGGCTCTCTTGCCACAAGGCTGGGTAATCGTTCGACTAGTGTCAGTGTGAATAGCGAAATGTGTTCTTCTAGCCCAAGCTCAATTTAGTTCATTAAAAGATTAGAGCCCGGTTATCCTTCCTCTTTTAAGCCCTTTTTTTTATGAATTTTTTTCCACCACAAATTTGTGCACTCTCTGCCCCACGGTGCCCACTCCAGTCACAGTTTCAGGTGCTGGCCAATTTCATTGAGTAACTTTTTGAATGAATCAAAATTCCCAGGCTTACCTTCTTCTCGGTGAGCTTCTCACAGCGTCGCTGCTTACAGATCTGATGACTCTTGTCGTTGCGGCAGGGTGCGCACTCGCCGCAGTTGTCCTTGCGCTGGCAGCCAACGCATTCGCCGCAACGTTTGCGCTTCTTCTTCGACTGAAAGACAGAGCAGGAAGAGGAGTGGTTGTTGTTGTTGGCAAGGGTTGGTTGGTATTGTAGGAGGGCGGTGGATGGTGGGTGACCGGTGGTTGGGTCCTGTTAATCGCAGCGTTTGCCAAGGCCTTCTGCATTGTAATTGCATTTCTTTTAGAAACTCACCTGCTTATCGCAGCCATTCGCCTGGGCATCGTTGCTGTCGCCCATGCCGAGCGTGCTCAAGGGACTCTTGAAATTGGCCGTACTGGAGACGGCATCCACCTGGCCAGGATTACTGGGATCGACGTCCATGCCACTGGCCTCACTCTCGGCACTGGACTCGAGCGAATTGGGCCGCTGTTTCCGTCGTTCTTTTTTCCTGCCCTCCAGTCGCCCAATGGGCGACTGCAGCAGCTTCTCCACCTTGATGGGCGTGGTGGTGGTGGGCGTTGGCGTGGGCGTATGTGGCTGGGTGGTGTGCGGTGTATGGCTGCCCGTGCTGCTGCCATGGGGATAACTGTTGCTGTTACCATCATACGACGAGGGCGTGTGCATGCCCAGGGGCGCTGCCTGACCCTGGCCATTGTTGTTGCTGAGATCAAAGTCCTCCTTTTTTAACAGCATTTCAAAGTCACTGCCCACTGTGGTGGCCGCCAGTGCTGATTGCTCCTTTTTGACTAGACCCGCAAATCCTGGATACAGCTGCAATTCACTGTAGGCAGCCGTGGGAGCTGGTACCAAAGGATAGCCTGCCGTGCCACGATGATGATGGTGTGGATGCGGATGCGGATGATGCGACTGCAAGGCATGATGATGATGGGCAAATGCATTTGGCGGCGGTGGTGGTGCACCCAGGGGGGTAAAGGTACCCGATGGCGGTGTTATGCTGGTCTGCATACCCGTTAGCTGGGTCAGTGGTGAGCCCACACTCATCATGCCCGGCGAACTTACGGAAATGCTAGCCGGCGACATGGCCACTGTTTGTAGGGAACCTGCGGCGGCGGCAGCAGCAGCTGCGGCTGCAGCGGCGGCTGCTGCTGCTGTTGTGGCTGCTGTTGCAGTTGCCGTTGCAGTGGCTGCTGGCGGCAAAGGCATGGGTGTGCCATCGGGTAGCAATTGCTCGTTGAAGCCATGAAATTGACTCTGGAATGAGGGCAACTTTGAGAAGGGCTCAAAGCCGCTCTTCACTGGCTGATGCTGCTGCTGCTGCTGCTGCTGCTGTTGCGCTGGACCACCACCCCCACTGTCCTTGGACTCCATTTCCCAGGGACGTGTATAGCTGCCGTTGGAGTTGGAATTGCTGTTGGAGTGGTTTGGAGCGTTTGAAGTGTGCCCTAGTGAGGTGGTGGCGGCGGAAAGGGCATGGGCATTGGCATTGTTGTTGTCATTGTGCCCTGAATGGGCACCGGCAGCATTAGCATGACCGCTGCTAGTGCTGCCCAAAGGAGCAGGAACGGTGGAATTGCTAATGTCTTGCTGTTGCTGCTGCTGTTGCTGGTGATCGTTGTGACCGTTGGCGCTAATGTTAGACGTTGGTAGCTGCAGTCGCGCATAGTAGTCCCAGTTTTGCTGTTGCTCTGTCAGTTGCTGCTGGGAGTGTGGCTGTTGCTGCTGCTGTTGCTGCTGCTGTTGCTGTTGTTGTTGGTAGTGCTGCTGATAGTGTGAATGATGATGATAGGGCGTGGTGTAGTGTTGACTCAAGCTGCTCAGCTGATTGAGATGTGTGTTGTGTAGAGAACTGGCTGCTGCTGCTGTTGCCGCTGTTAGGTTGTTATCGTTGTTGTTGCTGCTGCTGCTGCTGTTGGCGTTGTTGCTGTCTATTAGACCGCCGTTGCTGCTGCTGTTCTGTGCAATTATTGAAGACGCCATTTAAGCTCACACACTGGCATGGCTACTTAGGTATTTTGGCGTGGATTGCTATGGGGAAATTTGTACTGATTGCTGCTGTGTTTGTTTGTTTGTTTGTACACTGTTTGTTTCACACACTTTGAGGTAGTTTTTCTCTTCAATTTTTTGTGTTGTGTTGGATTTTGTTTTGAACTCACTGGCTTTAAGTGTGTGCGATTTATTTCTATATGTATATTTATCAGTTTGTTATGTAAATTTGTATGCAAGCTTAATAATTGCTTTGAAAAACTTGTGGTTGTTGGTGTTGTTGTTGTTGTGGCTGTAAAGTGCTACTATTAAATTGGAGTTTTGGTTGTTAAAAATTTGTAAGTTAAAGTTTATTAATTCGATTTTTTTTGTACTTTATTCGTGTTCGGCAGCTAATTAATTTGTATTTTTTTTATATTTGTAGCAGACTTCGACTTTCTTTTTTGTTTTTTATTTGTTTGTAAATTTGTAATTTGTAAATTTGTATGCGTTGTTGTTGTTGTTGTTGTTGTGGTTGTTGCTGTTGGATTATTTATTGATTACATTTGCTGTTTGATATTTTGATATATATATATTTTGTAATGATGCTTATGAATTTTGTACTCTGGTTTAAAATTTGTTATTGTTAGATATAAAAAATAGTTTTGATTAAGTTTAAAAATCTTTGTCTTCCGTTTGTTTGTTTGTTTGTTGGTTTTTACTTAGACATTAATTAAACATTAATCGATTAATAATAAGAATTATTTTTGGTTTTTTTTGTATGATTTTAATTAAATTTTGATTTCGTTTGTTGTTGTTGTTGTGGGCGTCCTCAAATCCTTTGGTTGAATTTCTGCAATAAAAAAAAGACAACAAAAATAGAACATTTAACTTTCAGTTTAACAATTATGGTCTTCTTCCTCTGCTTTTGCTCTCCTCTAGAAAACTTCAACACATAATTATGGTCTTTGACTACATAATGAGCGGCGTTGGTCTTGGTCCGCGTCGCACAGGAAGTGGCAAAAAAATGTAAAGGACACTCACTTCTGGCTTTTTATTGCCGCTGCCGTCGCTGCCTCTGCCTGTTGTAAGTTATGCCTTGCCACACTCACACACACACGCACACGTATACTAGCAGCGCGTATTTCAGTTGCCAGCGTCTTCTTCGTCTTCTGTTGTCATTTGCTGGCTTTTTTTCGCCATTTTTTTTTTGCTGTTATTTTTTGTGTCTCTTTTGTGTATTTATTTTTTTATTCTTATAAAAAAAAAAAACGGCACAGGTGTACTTTTTTTTTGCGCGTCCTTTGCCTTTTGCATTTCGCCAACCTGCCAAGCGAACGTTTCGTTGCGCTTCAGAAAGTTCATTGGGCCCCGTTCATGATATGCCTCCAGCTGTATTTCTAAAGGCTACGTTTATTTTTCTTATTTTTTTCTCCTACTTTAAGCGCTTGGTGAGGTGTTGAAGTGAGTGAACATTTGACATTGTGGAACTAGTTGGAAAAGGTAGAGCAAAAATTTAATAACTTTCTGTTGAGGTCATATAGTCATCAATGGGCTTAGCACAATCTGAGGAGCTTCTAGCCAATTTGCTATAGATTTAACGGACCCATATTGACTAAAAATCAAAAAAATTTTGGAACCAACTTTTCCCGTTTTGGTCTATGTTTGATTTCACCAATTTAAACGTATAAGCAAAATGAAAGTAATTTAGAATCAACTATACGTCCCATTGATTTCAAACTGCTAACACATTTGATTTCTGCTGATTCGCCACCTTTTTTAAAAAGTCGAGCATGGAAATCGAACTTGAGAATTACAAGCTAGCAACAAGTAATATCTTAAACATGTTGCCTTTAACACGCGCTGAGGCGCTATGATATGACTTTCATATCAATTAGAATTCGGAATTCGAAAAACGGAAAGCGCCGGCATGTTTATATTAACTGTGATAGAGTAAGATAGTGTGGCCGGGTGTGGTGAAGCGGTTAGTGTGTGAGCCTGCATTTGCTTTCCAGTTTGTTGTATGGCAGCTATACGATGTGTTCATCCGATTTTGACCGAACTCCCCAAAATTGTGTGGAAACTGATAATATTCACAACTGGAAGGTATAAAGACGCTACCATTGAAAACAAAAAAGTTTTTCTCACTAGAACTACTTTTTCGACCGATAGTTCCTATTTCAGCTATATGCTATAGTCATCCGATTTGGATCAAACTTGGTAGAATTGTGCAGTAGCATATAATATTGGTTAGTGACAAGTTTGGGAGTGATAGCATTGAAAACAAAAAAGTTTTTCCTACCTAGACTTTTCTCAGACATATCTTTTGTATGGCAGCTATAGCATATAGTTGTCCGATTTTCATAAAACTTGGTGGAATTATGTAAAAGCATAGAAAACTTAGAAATACGAGGATTGGGGACGTTTGCGTTGAAGCCAAAAAAGTTTTTCTAACTAAAACAACTTTTTCGACCGATGGTTCGTATGGCAGCTATATTATATAGTCATCCGATCCGGCCGATTCCGAAATGTGCAGCGTATTTTTACCAAAAGGCTTCGTGCAAAGTTGGGTTAAGATAGCTTTAAAACTGACGGAGGAGATAGCATAGAAACAGACGGACGGACAGACGGACATGGCTATATCAACTGAGCTCGTCATGCTGATCAAGAATATATATACTTTGTGTGGTCGGAGATGCTTCCTTCTATGCGTTACAAACATCTGGACAATTTTAATATTAGAGGGTATATTAAAATGGTATAAAAAGGGTATAAAAATGTCAAATTGAGTGCCACTTCATATCGATTTTTTTCTCGGTGTACTTCTTGTAGCGGCTATAGGAACGATAGGTCTTGTGATACGATAGTTATGACTTTTAGAGGGAAAAACTTTTTTGTTTTTAATGTTGGCGTTTTAAAACTCGATCATTCTTAATATTATATGATTTCAAACTGATTTGCAATATTTGGTCTAAATCGCTAACCGTTGAGGCTAGCTTTTTCAAGAGTATTAAAACGAAGTTAGCTTTGCTTTCTTGTTAGGTATGTAAAAGGTTCGGTTCCTTAATTGATTGACCCTGAGGTTTTGGTTCGAACTTTGGTTCATGGCTTCTGAATTCTATGAAACATGCTTGTCTCTATTTTTCTAAGAATTTCAGAAAGTCGTTTAAAAAAAACAAATCGGCTCGTTATGCAAAGGGTATTATGATTTTGCCCAGAAGTTTGCAACGCTTAGAAATATTCATTTCCAACCATATAAACTGTATATATTCTTGATCAAGGCGACGAGCTGAGTCGATTGAGCTTTGTCCATCCGTCTGTCTGTCCATCTGTCTGTCTGTTTCTACGCAAACTAGTCTCTCAGTTTTAAAGTTATCGAGCTGAAATTTGGCCCAGAATCTTCTTTTTACTGCACGCTGCTAATATGTCGGAAACGACCAAATCGGATAACTATCATTGGGACCATCGGTCGGAAAATGGATCTTGATAAGAAATACTTTTATGTTTTCAATGTTAGCGTCTTCAAACTGGGCCATTATTAATGTTATACATATGCTTTCAGATTTGCAAATTTTGGTCAAAATTGGATGACTATATCTTATAGCTGCCATAGGACCGATTGGTCGGAAAATGTGTCTTAGTGCAAATAACTTTTTTGTTTTCAAGTAAATCGTTCTTAAGGTCGGTGATTATTAATATTAAGCGCTTGCAAACTAATTTGAAAAAATTGGTCAACATCGGGTGGCTATATCTTATGGTTGCCAAAGGACCGATCGCCCGAAAATGGGTCTTAGTAAGAAATTTTTTTTGTTTATAATGTTGGCGTCCTTAAACTCGCTGCTTACTAATTTTATATGTTCTCAAATAGATTCTTAAAATTTGGTCGAAGTCGGATGACTATATCTTATTGTTGCTATAGTAACGATCGGACGAAAAACTAGTTTTAGTAACAAAAACTTTTTGTTTTCAATGCAGACGCCCCCAAACCTGGTATTTTTAAGTTTTTTATGCTTTTCCATAATTCCACCATGCTTGATGAAAATCGAACAATTATATAGTCCAGCTGCCATAAAAAAGATAGGTCTGAAAAAAGTCTTAGATAAACTTTTTTATTTTTAATGGAAAATTCTGCAAACCTCGCATTTAGAAGTTTTCTATGCTTTTACATAAATCCAGCAAGCTTGATGAAAATCGGACCACTATATATTATAGCTGCTATACAAAAGATAGGTCTGAAAATAAGTCTTAGTAGGAGAAACTTATAATTTTCAATGCTATCGCTCTCAAACTTGTAACAGATCAATATTATAATTCCGATAAGTTTGATCCAAATTGGATGACTATAGCATATAGCTGCCATAGGAACGATCGGTCGAAAAAGTAGTTCTAGTGAGAAAAATTTTTTGGTTTTTAAAGCAAACGCTTCCAAAACTCGTATTTATAAGTTTTCTATGCTTTTTCATGATTCGACCAAGCTTGATGAAAATCGAAGTACTATATATTCCAGCTGCCATAAAAAGATAGGTGTGAATAGAAGTCTTAGTAAGAAAAATTTTTTTGTTTTCAATAATATCGTTTTCAATCTTGGCATTTATTAATATTCTTTGCTTCCACATTATACTGCGAAGTTTGATCCGAATCGGATGACTATAGCATATAGTCGCCATAGTAACGATCGGTTGAAAACTTTTTGGTTTTCACTGGTAGCGTATTTAAGTTTTCCAGTTATGAATATTTTCTGCTTTAGCACAATTTTGATAATTTTGATCTAATTTGGATGAATATAACAAATACACGAAAGTGGAGACATCTATTGGTCAACTTGGTTAATCACTCTACTAACATTGCTTAGAACGAAAATGAAATTGTTTTATGAAAATCATTCAAAATTTGTATTTATCAGCCATGCTTCCATTTTCGCTTTCTCAAAAATTTTGCGATTTTCAGTCCAAATTTGTTCCCAAAACCGGTTTTAAGTCGCAAAAGGTTTGCGAAAGTGAAAATGGGAGCATGGCTGTATATACGTGCTGCAAGGGGTAGATCCATATTTTTTTCAAAGCAGCTTTACAGACAACTCTAGGTAGATTAATAAATTGAGATATGATAAATCTTGTTTTTGAGTAAATAATTTATATTTCTTCGTATTTCAATTCCGTTTTATCTGATTGCAAGCTTTCAATCTTGATTTTAGTGTATGCGACGTTAGTATTGGACGGTATTGGATAGTATTGGACTTTCGCTAGTTGACCTTTGCTTAAACGCATTCGCAATATTTAGAATTTAGATAGGATTTTTCAAACGCATCTTTATGCAGATGTTGCACAGAAAACAATATAAAAAGTTCAAGTCATCTTTTTCCACATAGTTGGGATTTAGTTCGGGACCGGTAGGTCATAAATTTTGAAGTTGGGATTCAATTCAGGTCTGGTAGGTCATAAATTTAGAGGTTTTTGGTTCATGCTTCGATTCTGAACTGAGCATTTCGATTATTAAAAATTTTATTTGTGACTTTTTCGTGACATTCTATATTTTTCGTTCCAAAAACTCAATTTAAGTTGCATATTGATTGCGATAATATAAGTGGAAGCACGGCTGAGAAGGTAGCAATTCATATAGGCTTAGTCATGGTGTTGAGTTTAGTTTGATTATCGCTTATCTTTCCGAGGTTAGAGTTTAGATACGAAAATTGTACAAGGTAATCATGCCCTGCATACTTATAGGTAAAAATTGCTAGCTTACGAACACAATTCTGTCTGTAATCTCTCATTAAGTACGCAGCTATTTCCTTGAATATGGTTTTTTTTGTCCCAACTTTTTCAACCTATCAACTAATCGTAAATGTGAGTTAAAAATGGTTGCGTGGATCCACGATATTTCATTTGTGTGCTGTCTGTGTGTTCAATTATTCGGCCGAATAATACTAAAATACTTTACTTTTGCCTAACATTCACTTGTATGTTGGTTAGAAATCTTTGTGTTTCTAGAGATTTTGGTGTCGAACCAGTGAATGGATCACATATATCAGATCTTCTTGCCTCTCATTCCCAGATCGTAAGATAAAAGAGCTTCCCTAAACTTCCTTAACCAACTCCAAATGTTACTTAAATGTCAACCCTGAGTAGTTGTAAATTCTGAATCTCCAACATCACACCAACAAAAAAGTTGACTTTGTTCTGCCTGACTCATCTGCTTATGTATTTATTTCGGGTTCTTGTTGTTTGCACATTGTTGCAGAACGACAATTAAAGTCTGATTATTTTGTTGACTGCAATTTGCGTGTTGCAATTCCTTGCCCCTGGGACGACGACGACGACGACGACTACTCACTCACATTAGCTGCCTTCAATAAAACGGTAAAAGGCCAACGGCCAGCTAAAGAACCTGCAGCAGCAGCAGCAACAAAAAAAAGCATAATACAACAAGAAGAAGGAAAACAGAAAAAAAAAGAGAAACAAACTTTTGCAGCTGCCACAATTTGCTGCACTTTCCGTTTTTATGCGATTCCGTTTCGCGTTTCCACTTTTGCTCCTGCCTGCAGTTTCAAGCCGTACGCTCGGCGTGGCGCGATAAAGATCCCGATTTTAAAATTAGGCCAATGCAAAGGAGTACATGAGTGTGTGCAACATGTGCACAATTAACTTCAGGAGAGGCTGTTGCAACATGTTCAACAATTGGGATTGCGAATCGGAAATGTCTTCAGGGTCTTCTCATTTCCGCTCAGTGATACAGTGATATAATGGCTGTATGAAATTATATATAAATCGCTGGGCTTTCAGTTACCTAATCAAATGGCTTATCTTATCTAGGCTTGAAATTGTGCTCAACTTCAGTTTCAGGGATTTGCCTCTGCATGTGTGTGTGTGTAGAACAATGCTCGCAATTCAGTTCAATTTCTGCTACATTTTTGAATTTGCAAATTAAACACGCATCATAAGCAGACGAACATACAAACATACAAACATACATACCTATATAGGGAATGTGACCGAACAATGCGTCATTTGGAAAACAAAGTCGAATTGAGGAATGAAAATGGCAGCAGAAGGCAACAAATGTAGGTGACTGCCTGCAAAATGCGAGGGCTGCTTTTTCGGGGTATGTGTATGAAGTAGGCTACACACACACACAAACACGCGTGTTGCATTTGCAGAAGGGAAGCCAACCATGACGCTCTACCTGTGCGTATGTAGTTCTGACTTTTATTTAGAAAGGAACAAAAACGAAGAACAAGTGCAACCAACAGGAGAATTGCCAACTCCTGTTCTGGGACTGCTTCTGCTTCTGTTCTGACTGTCTGTCTGTCTGTCCATCAAGCTGACGCACCAGTTCTACTCCTTCTCCACCCACCCTTCTACTTGTATGTTATATTTTAATATGTTATCTGCGCATTTGGCGCTTGTTTACAACTTTTGTTCATATATGAAAACTGTTTTCAAATATTTATTAAAAATTCCTTTGGCATATACCAAAATGTAGTCCTGTGCAGTTATTAAGTAGCCTTACATTTCCATTTTGTTTTTCGCTACAAAAAAAGGGGTTGCATTGTAGTTTAGAGGAAGCCCCGCAACAAAAATAAAATTACTTGTATTCCTGTTATGAGTCATTAATGAAATTTTTGTAGTCGTTGCAGTTGAAATTGGTTTACTTCCCCAAGGCGCGCGTGAGGGCGCAAATTGCAAAAGTTTAACCCATGTTTTGGGCAGTTTGGAACTTCATTAAGGATATTCTTAAGTAGATGAGGCAATTTAAACTGGGAATTGACATTTACATAAGACAATCACTAAGCCACAGATTAACACATTTAAAGAATTGAAGAAAATTTTATCAAACTTTTAACTTGATTTACATCAGTTTCTAGTTTCGTATTTAGAGAGAATGGACTGGTCATCAAAGAAAAATTTGAACCGGTTAATCCGTATTATTATAAAAATAAAAGTTCCCAACAACAGTGTAAAGAATACGCTGGATCAGAGAAGATACCAAACTTTACTTATAAGTTTTTTAGCGAACTTTCCCCAAATCCTCTTGTTCGTGAGATGTTTGGTTACTTTAATCTTAGGTTGGATAAACTGTGTACATTTATAGGCGCCACACTAACTGTTTGAAGTATTACTCGTCGTTGTACGAACTGAGTTAAGTTCCACCCATCAAAAACTGTATGAGTACTACCCATCGTACTACGAACTGTGTTAAGTTCCACCCATCACCCTTGTGGCGCCATACAAACTGTGTAAATAACTACTCATTACCGTACGAACTGTGTAAAGTACCACCCAAAGCCTTTGTGGCGCCTTACGAACTGTGTGAGGTACTACACGTTGCATTACGAACTGTGTAAACTACAGCCCATCACCTCTGGGCCACCAGTCAACTGTGGGATGCACTACAAATTTGTTTGGCTATCGTGTATTTTGCTTTGAGGCGCCATACGAACTGTGTGAAGTACCATTCATTGCCTTACGAACTGAGTAAAGTACTACCCATCGCTTTTGTAACGCCTGCGAACTGTGTAAAGTACTACTAATTTATTTGGCTATCATATATACGATCGTTCCCAAACTAATTTAGGCTCTGAAGTTTTCAGCGCATTCAAATATTCATTTCTATTGAGCGATTTGAAACTGCCTGCTTAAAGCCAAGTAGATTTAAAGGCGGTTTTACATCTTCTAGTTATCTGCTATGTTTCAGATAAAATTAGAATTTACTCTTTAATTTGTTAGTTTATGTGACAGATAGATAGCCATCTAGAAGATGTGAGATCGGCCCCAAATGCTTACGGGTTTCCTTCCATATGATCTTATTCTTGTCACTACACAAATAGTAGTTCTAGCTTAGTTCAAATTGCAATCTTTTATACGAAAAACTCTAGAGATTTCCAGGACACCCCGGATATTCTTGATCAAAGCGAAGAGCTGAGTCAATTGTGCTTTGGCCGTCCGTCTGTCAGTTTCTACGCCAACTAATTTCTCAATTTTAAAGCTATCGATCTAAATACTGCACGCTTCTTATATATTCGAACCATCCGGATGGGTGACTATTTCTTACAGCTGCCGTTGGAACCATCGGTCTGAAAATGGGTCTTAGTGAGAAACACTTTTTTGTATTTAATGATAGCGTTCCATAAATCGGATATTATAAATATAAAGTGCTTTTAAATAGATTTGCAAAATTTGGTCCAAATCGGATGACTATATCTAATAGTTGCCATAGGACCGATATGTCGGAAAATGGTTCTTAGTGAGCAAAACTTTTTTCTTTTCAATGCAAGCGTTCCTAAACTCGCCCATTTTGAATGCTAATGGTCCAAATCGGATGACTATATCTTTCTGTCTATATCTGTCGGAAAATGGATCTTAGAGAGAAAAACGTTATTCTTTTCAAAGTACGCTTTCTTAAACTATTCGTTCATTTATAATATAGTATGCCTCAAAACAGGCTTACAAATGTTTGGTAGATATCGGAAGATACCGCCTATATCCTTAGGCTGAAAATCAACTTCTATTTTTTGATAACAATTCGAAAAGCAAACCAACAGATCTTAAACGATTCTGAATTCACCAAAATCTGTCATCTATAACCTATATATACACCTAATCAGTAAGATTACTTGGAACGAGCTTTTGCAAGTGACTTCAAACTTCGGCTTTCTCTCTTTTATTTATTTTCTTAATACTGATTAATCTAAAATCTGACATAAAAAGAGTTTACTGGTTGTCGGTCGGATCTGCACTAAGAAAAAAGTAAAACGAATAATTTGAATACGAACGCTCTTGAAAACAAGAAAGAAAGTCGGTCAAGCCCGACTATAACATACTCTGTACCCTTACACTCGCATTTGCTCAGGAGTCAAACGGCCAGTTAACATCCCGCGCACAACGCGGTGCGCTCTCTAAGTTTGTCTCTCTCTCTCTCTTTCTCTCTCGCACTAAGATTGCCTGTGTTGAACGGTTAGGGTATGTTGCTGTGGTTATTGGTGGGGGGGGTGGATGGTGTTAAGTGGCCGTTTTTTGCCCATAACTTGAGTATCGTTCATCCGATCTTTATCATTCATTCAGCAAATCGATAAATAATTTTGTTTACAAGGTATCTCTAGAAGGAACAAACGATCTATCTCCAAAACTGTAGGAGATATGACGTTTTTTCCAAATTGCGGGGGCGCGAGGGGGCGTGGCAAAAATTGAAAATAAACTTGATCTGCCTGCAAGTATAAGAAAAAATATATGTCCCATACATGTCAAACCTCTATCTCTTACCATCTCTGAGATCTCTTCGTTCATACGGACAGACAGACGGACGGACGGACGGACGGACAGACGGACAGACGGACAGACGGACAGACGGACATGGCTATATCAACTCGGCTGTTGATGCTGATCAAGAATATATATACTTTATAGGGTCGGAAACGATTCCTTCTCCCTGTTACATACTTTTGCACAAACTTAATATACTCTATGTACCTTCGGTACAGAGTATAAAAAAGGCGTGAAGACATAATTTCGACAGAAAAAAACGACACAATTTCGAGCGAAATAATGTCGTTTTGTTTTGTCGGAATAATGTCGTTTCAAAACGACATAATTTCGATTCCAAATGAACTGGGCGAAATTATGTCGTTGGAATTATGTCGCTATGCCGAAAAAAATCTTTCGCTCTTGAATTTTCAAGAATTTCGCTCTTGAAATCGAGCTAAATTCGTTCGCAATTTAGTTTTTATAGGCAAGGGCAGTGAGGATAAGTATCGAAGCGGAGAGGGCAAGCAAATTGAAAGCTTTGAACCAGAGCCGGGGAGCCATAGCTAACCAGGAGCCGAAGTCAGTCGTGATTTTTTACGCAAACGCGGGGCGAACTCATGATTGTGTGAATCGGAGAACACTGAATTGCACGTAAAACTGCTGTAGTCCGGAGACAGCTCTCTCTTGCTCACCAACACAAGCACACTTTTTGTTCTCTCCATTTGGCCGGCACTGCTTTGCACACGCTCTCGCAGTTTCGTTTTACATGGGAGAGGGGTGTGTGGAGGAACTACTGAGAGGAGAGCGCAATTGGTTTTTAAGAGCAGAACTCTGTCGTTGGCAGATGTCCAGCGGTCGGCCGTCAATTCACTTAATGTTGAACATTTTGTTTGTGAAGAAGTAATCGATTAAAGGATCCCAGCGGACCAACAAACGAGCATTTTGCGAGACTATCGCAAAATGCTCACAAACGAGCTCGCATGTAAGCAAAGAACGGGAGGGAAAATTATTTAGCGCAAAGCACTTGCATTCGAGCTTTCCTGCGAGGGATATGCGATAAAAACTCGAGTGCCGTGCTCGTACTCCGACGGCAGCAGACTAACAGCTGGCTCATGTCTTCCTTTTGCCAAAAAAAAACCCGAATGCAATAGCATGCTATTTCTCGCGATTCTTTAGCGATATCTTTTGCCATACTTTTTTGATATGGCTACGGGCTCAAAACTAATATACTTTTTGAGCATATTTAAAATCAAAAACGAATCACAGTAAATGTTTTATTCAACTTGCTAGAAATATTGCAAAAGTATCGCAAAACTCTCGCTTACCCTATTTCTTGCGACTATCGTAAACGAAACTTTCACTGCCACAAACTGAACGACATATGAAACATATTGCTCTCTTTTCCCGATCCGATTGCGAGAGTTTTGTCGGGTTAAGTATCGCAATTCACTCATTTGCGATATCGTTTGCGAGCGTTTGGTCCGCTGGGATTGTTTAAAATAAAGACATTGGGCGTATTTAGCAGATAATTCCGATTAACGATTTACGATTTGCGATTGCTGATAAGTCTCTGCTGAATAGAATTGATTGGAGACTTTAATATATTCTGTGGCCTTAGTACTTTTTATCAATGGAAAACACTCACACAAAATCTTCAATATTTATGGATTTGTTAAATAGAAAATGTTATATGAATATCTGCACAATGTTAGGCTGACCCAGCAATCGATTTCTTTCCAGCAAACATTATTCTTAAATTTTTCAATCCCAATCGGCAATCATTGTATTCAGAGAGTAAAATCGTCAATCGTAAATCACAAATCGTAAATCGGAATTTTTTGCTGAAAGGTCCTTTTGTTGAAAACACCTCAAATTAATATACACAAAAATATTAAATAAAAAGAAAAACTATGTTCCTTCTACGGTGACTTGATACCACGGCATCGATGTTTTCTAAACGAATGTCTTGTCCACTCTACCACGGCCCTTGTTGCTCGCTGAGGGGCAAAGTGCCAATTGCTTACATTCTTAACTATGATTTAGACGCCAGGTCTTGCTTATGCCTGATAGTCGAGTGCGCTAAGGCGCCGTCGTCTGTGTGTGATGTTCCCGTGTGTGGAGGTCCCGAGATCAAGTCCCAATAAAGAAAGTAAACAAAATTAGTTATGCTATCTCAAAATCAATCACGTTGGTCGCTCGTGTCTCTCCGTCGCTTTCGCTCCCCCTCCCTTCTAATACTGTTTTTAAGTCTTTTATTTTGAGAATTATTCGTGCTAGGATCATGTAATGAAACTCTTGAATTAAGAATATTCTTTTTGATCCAAGTATGAAATTCTCAATTTTTTCTCAGAGTTTGTTCCAGTGATCTTTTGCAGAACTACTCATGCTCCACTATTATCTTATATTATTATTCAGATACAACTTTTTTTTTGCCAAATTGTTGTCTTAAATTCAATAATTTTCATATTTAGCACATTTCCAGTAAGCCCCGATGGGTTAATTTACTTCACGTTCGTGTGTCACGTGTAAATTGAGTTGTGAAGAAGCTTTCCGAGTTGTTCGGATGGTGGGGTGGGGGGTGGGGGTTGCAGGTGACGATGAAACGAAACGTGCTGTGGGGCACAATGAAGCCATGCAAGGAAAGGAAAGGAGCAATGAAATGAGTCGCCTGCCCATGCCCCTGCCCATGCCCATGCCCATGCCCATGCATATATATCCATACAAAATACCTACAAACATATGCTTATGTGGGCCTCTTCCTCTGCCTCGGTGCCTGAGATTTACGAGTTTGTCATTTACCTCGCCTGCTTTCAAAGTCACGCACATTGCCGTTACAGGCATGCCTATGTGTATGTGAGTGCCAAGTGGGTGTGTGTGTGTGAGTGTTGTTTGTTTTTCTCTAGGTCAAAGCCTTAATTTGCCTGTGTGTCCTTTGGCTTTACCTGCGCGCTTTTTTGTGTTTTTGTTTTTTTTTTTTGGCATGTATTTTATTTTATGAATGAAAACGAAAATGAAAATGTAAACAAACTGGTTAGTATATGTGGGCGGGGTGTGAGAGTTACTGCCTCAATCGACTTGCAACAAAGTGCGTGCCTGCTGCCGCTGCTCCCCGCTATTTATAGAGGAGCGAGTGGCTGCTAATTCATTGGGGGTAGACGCGTGATGGACAAATGGCTGCAGCAGTCTTCGTGCCGAGTCATAAAAGGCAAACAAAAATAAAATGCAGCCAGCAATAACAACATTAGCGGCCAGTTGGCGGCACATGTGTGCGGTGCGCCTTGGCCGACAAATTGCAGCAAAAGATACACGCACACACACACACACACAACTGTCAGATACAGATACTCCAACATTTAGCTGTCCGGCGTTGAACTTGAACTTCTTTTTTTGTTTTTGCTGCCTCAATTTGTGTGCTTTTTATTATTTATTTTTCTTTAAATTCTCTTTATTGCCATGTCAAGGCAGCTCCGAAGTCAGGGCCTGGACTGGGCGTGGGTAGATGCCGCCTCGAGTTTCTCTCTGTTTCTTTTGGGTGAGTTTTATTTTTGGCGCTTCTGTTGCCGCTGTGTCCGTGTGTCCGTGTGTATCTTCCAGTTTCTCTGTGGCGTACGCACGTTACTGTTAGTTACGAGCATTCTGTGAGTGTCTTCTGTTTGGAGCTTCACTTCACGTTCGTTGCACGTTTTCCTGCCCTGACAATGGCATAACTCTTCAGCCTCAGCTTGGGCATGCTGCTTTTTAATTTAACTTCATGACGTTCCGTTGTCACATATGCGCCACAGATACATACATACAGCAACAGCAACAGTTTTGTATCTCCACCGCTTGTGTTTATTGTCATTACTCATTTCCAAATGTTTTTCTGTCAATTTCGGTAGTCCGACTGCTGCCAGCCTGTTTCTGTTTTATGCCTCAATTTTATTATTATTTTATTTCTTTCGTTTTGTTTGTTTTGCTTGCATTTTGGCGACTGTTTTTCTTTTATTCGTAAAAATAAAGCTACTAGATAAAACAATGGAGCGAGTTTGGACTGTCGGTGCTTCCGTTTTGAAGTCCATTGGTAATTTGATCACAAATGACCAAAATTATTATCTTCAGTTTGTGTTTACGTGCTCTTAAGATTTCCTGCTATTGAATATCAATGATTTTACATGATAAACACATTTTTTGCAGGTAGGTAAATGAAACGTCAGGGATCTTCCAATTGGAAAGCATTTTATGAATCAGAAGATTATGTAGAAATTTTTACTAGAAAATAAGTCTGCAAAAAGCAATGTAATATGTGGGATAGGCTTCCTAAGCAATGATCAACTCAATTTTGAATCATTTTCAAAACCAATTTAGAGCTCCAAGCAGAGACATGGGCAGAATTGCAGTCCCTGTTATAGTATTTATGAGTCACTACACAAAAGTTTCCATTTTATAGCACATTCAAACAATGAGTCTTAAAGCTGTCTGTATCCTGCCCGTTGTCAGTCCATATGTACACATAAATTCTAAACATTTTTAACAAGCCAAAAAAATAGCAAATTTTGTAACAAACTAGGCCCATGAATTGCTAGTACTTAGTTTCATATAACATTGGAAATAATTGGAGTAATTCAGAATTCATTCAATTTCAACTGGTTGTATCAATTCCACTACAAGACCTACGATAAGAACTATCCCTTCTGTAGCTCTAAGTACTAAATCAGCTTTGATTTGAAAGGGCTGGTACCGAAATCATTGCTACCTTTACATGTAATTTAGCAAAAATTTATAGATATTATAGATGACGCATGTGAAACAATGAACGATTGTTCTTGGGAGCTGACATTGGATGCGGTATCTATGTATATATGGGCATTTCCACAGAAAAGTCCACCGAGACCAAAAAAGGAAAAGTACTTAAAAACACTATTTCTTCTCATATTTTCATGGGGAAACAATCAAAATGAACTAGTATGAGCCAATCTTAAATATATTCATAGCCCATTTCGAGATTTTCAAATGCAAAGTCGCGCAAGCGCCATTTTTCTCATTTGGCGAACTTTTGTTGTCATAAAAATGCTTTTAGATTCCATTGATTTTTGGTCTCTAAAATATTTCTAAGAGTACAAAGAGTTAAAAAATATTGCATAAGACGCCATAGGAAACTATATGATTGCAATTAACTGTAAGTTTTTGCTTTATATTATAACAAAAACAACATAAATGTAATGAGCAAATTTAAGTAACGTAACGTCAGATACTTATGCAAATAACTAAAAATTTAGCAAATATTTTTGAATAAGGTAACCTGGAAGATAAACTTGAATTATTTCAAATCATACTACAAAAATTTTTCAGAGTTTTGCAATTTTCTAAAATAAGTCAAAACCCACTTCCGTTTTACGTAACGTAACGCCAGCACATATTTTTGCTTATATCTTTAACTCCTTATGATCGATTGATGTCATAGTTTTTGCTGATTATAGTGTTACTTAATTGCTACCCAAATATAAAACAATCTTTTTAAAAATCCAAGATTTTCATATTTTTTAAAACCATTTTTTCTTACAAACGTAACGTCACGTCAGTTTGGAAATGCCCATATGTAGTGTCTTTGATTTTTAGTCATCAAATTAACACAGGCAAGGCTTACGACTTCCTGACCTTAGTTTCTTTTAAACATGCATTTCAGTGCTAAACTCATGAGAACTAAATACCGAATTGGAACAATTCCTACTTCTTAAATCTAAATTCAGCACTAATAAACTCAGTAGGGATATTCAATATAGGGACATGATTCGTCTTTTATATCGGGAAACAATTATGAAGTATAATTTATCTTATTCTATTTCTAAATCAGCAAGCATTTTAGTAAGCTTTATTATTGCAATTTTATAGAAAAAAGTGAGAAAGTCGGTCAAGCTCGACTATAATCTACTCTGTACCAGTTCAGGCCCGCCGCACAGTGGTCCAAATGGCTTCGCTAGCGGCATTTAATTCATATTTTGACTTTTAAAAATCCAGTATTATTAATTTATAATTGTTCAAGGAGCTAAGAAATGCTTTTAACTAAGCTTTTAGATGCAACACTGATCCGCTGAAAGCTTTTAAAGTGACCATATGTCTTGACAAGTGGCTTGCAGAAAATTGCAGGCAATTCTTCCTTGATACTAATTTCGCTGTAAAAAGCGCAATTACAATTATTCTATTAAAAATCTTTTTGCTTGTTATCATTAATTGGTATGTATTAAATTAATAAAATATGTAAATGACCCGTCTATACACACTCAGAAAATTACTTTTCTATATTTAAGAAAATCGCCCTAAATTCGAAATCACCTTAAAATTTAGAAAAAATTTCAATTTTTAAGAAAAAATTTTCTGCATTTTAGAAAAGTTGCCCTAAAAATGAATTTTTTAGAAAAAACTTTCTAAAATTTAAAAAAATATATTAAAGGAAAAACAAGGTGAAAAAACAACAACAAAGAAACAAACACCCCCACCCCTTTTTTTTTTTTTTAGAAAAATTGCCCGGAAGTTTAGAACACAATTTTTATTTTTTTTTTTTAGAAAAATTTTCTTAAGAATGAGGCGAGTCGCCCTTTGGCCCTTTTTTTAGGGCTATTTTCTAAAAATTAGGGCGAAAATGGCACTTTTTAGGGTGAGTTGTTTTTTGAGTGCAAGTGAAGTTCATAAAATGGGTTAGAAGTATGGTATTTTAGTAGCTTCGTTTTAGTTGCCTACCACTGTCTTCTTTGGAGTATAACTAAAGTTGAATAAATTTGGACAAGCCAGTTTGGTTTTTTTTTTCATAAGTGCGAGTCCTTGTGATGTAAAATTGTCCAATATGAAGTGCAACTTTCCGAAATTTCTCAAGATTTTTTACTTTTAAGTAGAGATGTCAGTATCAAAGCGTGCCCTTTATTTAAGATGGCAACACGAAAGCACCGCAGCAAAAAAAAAGCTGGTGATGAAGGCTTACTTTTTCGGTACTGTTTTAAACATAAACATAAATTTTACTGAGAATGATTTAGCAGAATTTGATCATAAATTATACATTTTTGTAAGCAGGCGTGCTGAGAGATGGAAGGCATGTTGAAGAACTTGATATGCCTCAAATCTCTATCTCTTACCATCCTTGAGATCTGTGAGTTCATATAGACAGAACAGACAGACAGACAAACGGACAGACGGGTAGCCTATATTGACTCGGCTATTGATGCTGATCAAGAATATATATATAAACTTTATAGGGTCGGAAATGATTCCTTCTCCCTGTTACATACTATTGCACAAACTCAATATACTCTTTGTATCTGTGGTACAGAGTATAAAAATTTTAGTAGAAATTCAAATTGTGATAACGACGACGGAGCTTTAGAAGTATGTCAAGCATTTCCGATTTTCACTTTCGGCATGATTTTGTTGATTCGGAATTGGTATTGCGAAATTCGGTTTAATTCCTTTGTATACAATTTTTATATAGATTTTAAGTTGAAACGATTACCTAAGTATTATTTGCCAAAGTCTATGAAGTTTTATAAATTTTTTAGAATTCAAGTTAGATGATATCCCAAACCTACCAACCTACCGCCTAGTCGAATCAATAGTGTCTACTATAAAATTATCATATTTTGATTAAACTCGGCACGATTTTGTGAAATCAGAAGTAAAAAGTTTTTCAAATAGCAAAAAGACTTAAGATGACTTTTGGGTTTGAAGAGTTAATCTATATATACTTACTGACTGAATACACTGTGACACATTTTTCAACTCAAAAAAGTTGATAGCGTCGAGACCAAAAAAATTCTGAAAGGGTATGATGGTAGTATAAAAACCCTGTCTGGGTTTAGTTTGATTAACTGCCGTTTTCTTTTTATTGCACTTTGAACTATTTCGCTTCAGAGTTGGATTTACGATTCCATATCTCGTAAACTATTTTGAATTTTGCTTTTATATCTTTGGCAAAGTTGTTGCTCTTGGTTTGGCCTACAAAGCATTTCTTTGTAGCAAATCAAAAAAAAATACATCTTCATACTCAAAATTACAAAAGTTTCTCAAAAAAGGCAAGTTTTTACCACTTTTCTACAGTTTTTCAACTTCATCTTGAAACCCGTTTAAAATTAAAAAACAAGTAATATAATACAAAGTTGTAACTTAGACCTAAATAAACAAACTGTTTGAACGAACCAACTTCATTTAATTACTCTTTCACAAAGTTATAGGCCAACACGCATGTACAACTGTCATAAAAACTTGAAAAAAACGAATATTTTTGGTAAAAAAGTAAAAAATTTACATTTTTTAATTATAATTTTTAAATTATGTGTTTTTTTACTATTTTATTGATTTAATACAAAACAATCGAAATTTTTGAATATGTCGGCCAAATGGCTACCAAAAATGGCCATTTTTCGAGATTTGATTACAATTCTACATTCTTAAGGGCCCATAACTATATGAAGGACCAATCGAATGAAGTTGGAATGTTCCAACCGTTTGTTTAGTTAAGTCCAAGCTACGTTTTTGTCCGGCATTGCTTAGTCAAATTGATTACAGTTTTCAAGACAAAGTTGAAAAACAGTACAAAATAAGAGAAAACATGATGATTTTACGACATTTTTGTATTTTTGAGTATATAGATGTGACTTTTTTGAATTGCTATTTAGAAATATTTTATAAGCCAAGCGAAGAGAAACATCTTCCTCTAAGACGTCAAAGCGAAGTTCCAAATAGTTTACGAGATATGGAGTTGCAAGTCCCAATCAGAAGCTGAAAACTTTAAAGTTCAATAAATAGAAAACGGCAGCTTACCAGACCAAACCCAGTGAACGTTTTTGTACTACCATCATACCCTTTCAGAATTTTTTAGTCTCGACTCTATCAACTTTTTAGTGTAATAGTGTAGTAAAATTTAACACAGACCTTTGTTTAGTAATGTGAAGTTATATGAAAAACTGACTCAGGAGATGGCGAAAATGACCAAAAAAAAATGTTTGTATGGGAGAAAGTTTTTAAGAGCTTGTGCTTTAAGCTTTGTTTGTTAGAAAAACACATACTAAACACAACTAAAGCTGTAACAAGGTGTTCAGTTATGTCAGTGCGCACTATCGAAGAAAATTTGGTGGATATCGCTTGTCCCGAAATTCATTCCGTGGTGAAGAATATGTCACAAATTATATGTCCACATAATTTGTAATATTAAAATTTCGGCACGACAAGAAAATTTCGTTGTGTCCATAAGGACGGAACGGTATAGAATTTATTATGAGTACAGGAGACTTGTTTTTCACATTTGGATGCGAACGAAGTCGCGACTGGTTCAGCTAGTATATTATAGTATATATTATAACTACTTTGATAAATATTGGGCTCTCTAAAACAATAAAAAAACAATGCAAGTCCGTGAAAAGTTTATTGATATCGATCAATACAAGTCTAGCAGAGAAATGTACTTTTGACCGTTCAACGGACTTTTAAGAAAGATCTAAGAAGTATACAATTTGAAGAGCATGTCCCATGTTTGACTAATTGGTGTGGCAGTAACTTATAAACTAAGGTACACAAATAACGCTAAAGCCTAGTAGTGAGGGCGTTCGAATTTTCTTTTCGTCACAGTATTTCATATAATTAGAAACACCTTGGCTTTACTTTGATGCTCATGTGATTTTTGAAAATGTTTCTATTTATGTGAAATACTGTGACGAAAGGAAAATTCGAACGCCCTCAGTACTAGGCTTTAGCTGTGAAGCTTCTAAAAGATGACTCTAAAGTATTCTTTCGATGATTTTTTGCGGCAAGTGAAGCTCCTATGGCGAAGTAAGTGAAAAGAAAGACTGTAAGGTATGCGGAGTGAATTACGAAGCAATTATGTAAGCATAAAGTACCTTTAATCCAATAATAAATTGTAAATCCAACAAAAATTTAAGAGTTTTGCAGTCTTTATAGAAACTTTGTTTAGGATTTTCTTTCACTAAAAACTAACAATTTTTAACTGACTATTCAACTTATTCGGAATACTGCACTCATTTAAATCGGAACATTGGATCGTAGCAAGTATTGGAAACTATTTCTGAAAAAAGGAGCAATTGTCATTCTTAGTTGGTAAAATTTCAATAAACAACAATCAGTGAGCTACAATTCGAGGACTGAATGTCACTTTTTCATTGGTTGCATAGTCTTGGGGGCGATTCTCTTCTTCTATATAGCTGCTGTGTATTAAATAAACTTAAATTTCGCTCTGTTATTTGTAAGCTTAATTATAAGATGACTTGGTTCTATTTTATCAAAACTATGCATATATATTTGAAGTATAAAGTTGATAGTTAGGGACCTTTCTAAATTGTAGAATTTGAGTATTG
This sequence comes from Lordiphosa magnipectinata, assembly GCA_037044535.1. NCBI lineage: Eukaryota > Metazoa > Arthropoda > Insecta > Diptera > Drosophilidae > Lordiphosa > Lordiphosa magnipectinata. Next base: position 1,144,219 of record JBAMBO010000632.1, on the reverse strand, counting down.
CCGGCTCTAGGTCAAGTAAAACACACAAATATGTATGATGTTTTCCAATATATTTCGGTTGCTCCTCGGCAACCATCTTCAGGAACACTACAAAAACAATTTACCAATTACAATTTAACATTGATTCAATCTAAACAAAGTATATATATGAATTTGAAGTATATTGAGTTTTTTTTTGTTTTTGCTTATAACCTAAGAAATTACCAATATGATTTTAAGTATGTGTTACGAAAAGAACCACATAAATGTTTTTAAAGTTTAAATTAATCAAAAAAAACTTAAACAAAACACCAAGTCCAATTTGAGAAGCGCGCTTCAATTCGAAATTGCGTTAGTATACTTAAGTCACACCATCAAAGACATGAGCATGTATTAGTGTATAACGATTGTAAAGCAGAAGCCTCTTGTAAACAAACACTCTAAGTGAGAGTCATGCACAGTAAGTGTGAGAGAACAAGCAAATGAGGCTCTTGAATTAGAAGTATAACCATTTAATGGTTCTACCAACTAAGAGTCAAGTATTTAACTTAAGCCCTTGTTTAATTGTAGTTGGATTTTTGAATGCCTTTTTATCGAAGTTGAAAAACTTTTCTCAATAGGCGAGAATAAACTTCATGTGCCTTATTGTACCTTTCGTTTCGAAAGTCTCAATGCCACAATCTGTGAATTTCTTATTGATTTTGTAAATCTAATCATTAATTATGTTGAAAATATATACAAACCGTTATTAATCCATTATCGCTGTTCTCTTTACAATGTTGTTTTAATACGTAGAATTTTCACAAAAAAATTTCCATTCCATTGATCAAGCGCAAGAAACCGTTAGAAAAGCCGCGAAAACCCGCACGAAAACGAAAGTTCAAAACAACGCGACGCGACGCGAAAGAAAAACTAAGGTAAGAGAACAAAATGAAGTTGCAACTGCAACATGGGCCGTTGTTTTTGTTTCTGTTTGTTGTTGTTTGTTGTTTTCACTGGTCACATGGTTCAAAATATTTGCCACATTGTATTTTTTTTTTTTTTATATTATTTACTAATATTTGTTGTGTCAGGGGGTTGGGGGTTTGGGGGGAGGGGGGTTGGGTGTAAATAAACAACAAATTGTTGGCGACGGCAACGGCAGCCGTGAACCTCCACTCACGCACTCGATTTCCCAGCACTCGAACAACAAACGACGGCGACGGTGCAGAATGTATTTAGTTTTTTTTTTTTGTTTTTGTACTTTAGGGATACAAAAATATCTTGCGGATTTTTCACCCTTCGAATCCGAAGGATACACAACAACTGAATGTTCGAGCGAGAACGGCAAACCAACCCCGATGTTCGTTGGCTGCAGCGCAACAAGTTCGATGTTCGAAGGACTGAGTTCATACAAGCTGCCACGCACCAAACACAAACAAAAATGTTTAAAAATTATTAAAAATTAATTTGAATTATTTTGCAAAATTTAAATGATAAAAATTAAATATATTTAGCTGTTTTCTTTTGTGTTTAGCCAAAGGAAGCTAAGAATTTTTCTCTGTGTACAGTTGTTGTTCCAATTAAAAATTATTTCCCTAGTTTCACGCTCACAATACGAAACTGCAGCGGCCATGGCGAGCTATTTTCTGGTTTTATTTTGCTTTTTGCCGCGGTTGCGGCTGATGCGTTGCTCTGGTGCTCCCATTTTTATTTGAAGCTGACTCCGGACCCTGGACATGAACATGGACCCGGACCTGGCTGGTGTTTGTGTCCTTGTTGAGCATCGCCTGCTGTAGCTGTTGGATTTTTCGGTACAATTTGTAAAGAGTTGGCGCCAACGGGGGATTGGGGTTGGGTTGGGGGGTAGCTGCTGTTGGCTCTATATGTCAGTTGATTTCATTTCACTTTTTTTTCCCCTCTTGTTTGCTGGGGACCGACTATTAGTTGAGCTTTGTGTTCTCTCTGCAGTTTGCCTGCGCTTGTTGTTGTTGCTGTTGTTGTTTTGCTACGAGTTCTTTTGATGCACGTGGAAAAAAAAGAGAGAAAATAAACCTTGACAGTTGCATTGTTGCCTGGCGCTGACAGGGTGAGAGGATGGGGAAAACACGGCATGTCGCTTATTTGCATTGCGTAATGGAAAACCAACCCATACCCAATCTCAACCCTTATCCTGTAAAACACTGACCTGTCCTACACACGAAAATATCAAAAAATAATATTACATCTGCACAAACAAACTGCAGCCGGCTACTTTGACTAGCCAATTGCCCTCGTTGTGGTCCGTCTTGGCTGGCATTTGTATCTGTGTATCTGTGCAACTTGGCTGCACCAACTTGGGCGTGCAACAAAGTCTGTTGCTGTGTCTCTGTATGCGTGTCCTTTGCCCGGACAGCAAAGGACATTCGCAATGCTTGCGGTAACAAAACACAAAACAAAGCGCAAAAAGAATGTATCTGACAGTTTGCTGCAACCAGAATTTATTTGAAATAGGTAAGAATTGCACGCGCTGAAAAAAATATAAGAAAAAAAATATGTAAAAATAGATAGAAATAAAAATGGAACTCAAAGCGGAAATTAAATTTAATTTGGGGATTTTTTAACAGAATTTATTGAAACTTTTGTGCTTTTGTGATACAAATAAAGTAGAATAGTTCCATCTGCAGCAGTCTTAAAGCCCACACCATGCTTATAAACATTTGTCAAACAACATAAACCACAACCAAAGGATGGAACAGAGATTGCTCTGTTATTGCCGGATGCTGCTGGGGCATAGGCTGTGGTCGCCTCTGGCTTAAAGAATCTGGCAAGCATTTACAGTATGATGTTGGTATTTTTCAATTTCGCAGCGATTTTGTCATATTTTTAATTGACATCCTTTCATATAAATTCGTAAGAACTAAATTTGAAATCAGAACAAACAAGTCATAACCCTTCCTAAAGTCCAAAATTCGATTCGCCCGCCATTTTGTAAAATACCTTATATCGTTAACACATTTTGAATTGTATTAATATTAATCTTAACTTTCAATCTTCTACGGCAGAGTTCCCCAGCCATAGCTCCTGGGTGACGAACATACTCGCCAATTCACATCGAATGCTTGCCGAAGTCATGCATCACTGTGTGTTAGACAGAGTCACCGTCACATTTTCTCGCTCTCTTCTTGGGGAACCCTGTTATACGGGGACTTGATTCCACGGCGTCGACGTCCTAAGCGAATATGTCTCCACATCTTGCTCGCTGAGCAGCTAAGTGCCAACTGCTTACTTTGTTTACCATAATTTGGTAGCTATCTCTCGCGAGTGCTTGATGGTCGTGTGAGCTAAGAAGCCGTCGTCCGTGTGTTTAGACTTCGAGGTCCTGAGTTCACGTATCAGTAAAGAAAGTATATATGAGTGGGTGTCATGGGACGTCAAGACACAGTCTAGTCACTGTCAAGTCACTATAAAGTCACTGTCAAGAAGTCACTGACAAGTCTATGTAGAGTCTGTGTCAAGTCCCTGTCAATTCCCTGTCAAGTCCCTGTCAAGTCACTGACAAGTCACTGTTTAGTCACTGTGGTGTCACTGTCAAGTCACTGTGAAGTCACTGTGAAGTCACTGTAAAGTAACTGTCAAGTCACTGTCAAGTCACTGCCAAGTCACTGTCAAGTCACTGTCAAGCCACTGTCAAGTCACTGTCAAGTCGCTCTCAAGTCACTGTCAAGTCACTGTTAAGTCACTCTCAAATCACTGTCAAGACACTGTCAAGTCAATGTCAAGTCGCTCTCAAGTCACTATCAAGTCGCTGTCAAGTCACTGTCAAGTCACTGTCAAGTCACTGTCAAGTCACTGTCAAGTCACTGTCAAGCCACTGTCAAGTCACTGCCAAGTCTATGTTGAGTCTGTGTCAAGTCCCTGTCAATTCCCTGTCAAGTCCCTGTCAAGTCACTGTCAAGTCACTGTTAAGTCACTCTCAAATCACTGTCAAGACACTGTCAAGTCAATGTCAAGTCGCTCTGAAGTCACTATCAAGTCGCTGTCAAGTCACTGTCAAGTCACTGTCAAGTCACTGTCAAGCCACGGTCAAGTCACTGTCAAGTCTATGTTGAGTCTGTGTCAAGTCCCTGTCAATTCCCTGTCAAGTCCCTGTCAAGTCACTGTCAAGTCACTGTTAAGTCACTCTCAAATCACTGTCAAGACACTGTCAAGTCAATGTCAAGTCGCTGTCAAGTCTCTGTCAAGTCACTGTTAAGTCACTGTTAAGTCACTCTCAAATCACTGTCAAGACACTGTCAAGTCAATGTCAAGTCGCTGTCAAGTCGCTGTCAAGTCGCTGTCAAGTCACTGTCAAGTCACTGTCAAGACACTGCCAAGCCACTGTCAAGTCAATGTCAAGTCACTGTCAAGTCACTATCAAGTCACTGTCAAGTCACTGTCAAACAAACATAATTTATCGTACTGAATTCACAACTTGACCTAATGGCAGCCACTCTTAACACCCCCAGTTTGCCACTACTTCCCACCCACTTCCCACACATAAGAATCTGTCGTAAAGACCAAATTTCTCTAGTTTTAGTCCCCCAGTCGAACGTCCGTAAAAGAGCTGCGCTCTAAAAATGCAATATGGAGATTCCAAATGGAGAAAAAAGTTTGCTTGTGTTGGTGAGTAAGAGAGCTCTCGCCAGAATTGCCCAGTCATAGCCCCTGGGGCCAAACGCATTCGATAAATCACACATATAAGACATAAATGCTTGCCGAAGTAATTTCTCACTGAATATCTGAAAGTCAGTCGCAGTTAAATTTACAAGACAATCGCATCCGCCACAGTACATTGAGGAGCAACACTGCTACAAAGCATTTACACATTTTCAGTCCTCTCTTCTTGGGGAATCCTGTTCCAGACTACAGCCGTTTTACTTGCAATTCAGTGTTCACCGATTCACACAATCATGCGTTCGGCTCTCGCTCCTGGTATCTATGGCTGGTCGTCTCTGGTCTAAACTGGGCAGGCCAAATGGAGAGAACGGAAAAATGTGATTTGTGAGAACGGAAGCACTAAACACCATATTTCATCTTCTTTCTCTAGACTTGATGTCTAAACAGTTAACGGGCATTACAGCCCTGAGATTAAAAGAGTCTGAAGCCTGGAACGCGGGTAACTCAAGACACTCAACCATACAAAGCCATCAAACCTCGGTTCCCGCTAATACAGACTATTGTATACGTCTTTTGAGAAACTTGATGACGCCAATATTCCTATTGGGACTGGGATTACTTGCTCCACAGCAGTACAAATGTCATCAATATTTACACAGATGCATCTAAGCTCGATGACAAAGTAGTAGGGGGAGTTTTCTCCACCGACCTAAATATGGAAATGCCATTTCCATCCAGAAGGGCACCAAAAACCTTAGCATCCCCATGATCGAAGAAGGGAACATATACATTTACTCAGATAGACAAGCAGCTCTGAGGGCTCTTGACTTGTACATCAATAACGCCAAGATCCTTTAATGCGATCGGTCAGCATCTCCGTATTCACCTTATCTGGGGTGCCTGGACACCGCAACACTGAGAGAAACATTGAGTCAATCGACAAACTGGCAAGACAAACTGGCATTCAGCTCCTCCCCCTCAATCCTAGTCTGAAGGAATGAAACCTAGCGCCTGGCTACGAAACGATGGTATAACCTTCCAGTTTCAACAGTCTTTTGCGACAAAGTAGAGATAAGATTTCACTTTTGGTCGAGGCCCTAATGGTTCACTTGCTCATCGGCAGGCGTGCAGCGCGGCTGGGCCCACAACGACTTCTGTAGAAGCTGCAAATGTGAGGAAGAGGAGGAGACATTACTCTTTGCCATTGCCCAACTCTTAGTAGTAGCAGACTCAAAACTCTTGGACTCCCTTTCTACGCAACCTCTCGGGAGTGTACGAGATAGAGATTCCGTCTCTACTGAAATTCTTAAAGTCACCATGGGCCTATCTTGGCCTAAGTGTAGGTACAGCTGTTACTGTCACTTATTCTTACATTCATAAGCTCGGCTCGCGTCTGTATGAAAAGCACGAGTGACTTCGGCCCTAGTCTAAGGTCAAACAGGAACACTGGCACACAATAAACGAGTGTAAGCACAGCGCTTGCCTTTTGGTGTCAGTTTTTGCACTAATTCCCAAGTGGTTATAGCAATTCATGGCATGACAGGACAGTCGTTGGGCAAAGTCTACTGAAGTCGCATCCTTTGGCAACGCCGTCTTAAGCTTGCTGAACTAAAAATCTTTTCTAGTTTTCTACTCTGCAGCTGCAAATAACCATCCAAAGTTGAATGCCCCTGCAGGACCACAAGAAAAGTCAAATATCCTTTGAGCTTCGGCTGAATGGCTGTCTCTCTTCGACATAGGAAAAAGATCTCTGCCAGCTTCCAACAGTTCATCTCCAACTCCAACTACAACTCAGTGCGGCAAATGCACGTAATACGAGTAAAGCAAGCCAAATGCATTAACAGCCAGCAGCAACAGCAACAACAACTAAACACACACACACACACACACATGCACATGCACATACACTCTCATATACAAACTCACTAATACTCTGGCGTATTTATATTTGTGCCATTACAGCCCTTGTTGTTGCTGCTGTTGTTGTTGTCGTTGCTGTTGCTGTTGTACGAGTTTTGAGTTTTCCGAAATCATGAAAGGAGCAGATGTTAAATTTTTATACACAAACGCTGCTGCCTCAGCTGGCGTCGCTGCTTGCGCTGTTTGCTGCATTATTATTGCTCTCTGCTGCCGCCGCTGCTGCTGCTGCTTCCTTTTGCACTGCCCTTGGCTCCGACTCCGTTGCCTCTCCTCATGTTGGTTGCCAAGCAGCCACAACCGTTTTTTCCTTTATTTTGTTGTTTTTTTTTTTTAGTTTTTGTTGCTGGCACAAACTTCAGCTGCTCTTCATTTGGCGTTGAGCTGGAGATCTGGACATTGACCGGGTGCCGGTCCTTAGTTTAGTGCTTGCACTTTTTAGCTCAACTCTCGTACAACTTAGCAAACGCTTTTCAAATATCCTGGCAAATATAGGATTTTAATTGTAACAATTTCATTCTCTTTGCTTTGCTCTTTGTTGTCATTTTTTTTGTCCTTACCTGATTTGTCAATGTCGTTGTTGCTGTTGTTGTTGTTGTTGCAGCCTCAGTACCTGGCTTCGACTCTGTGCATATTGGAACAATGGTTTTCCATTTCGTGATGCTAATCATTGCTAAAACTCTACACACGCACACGCACACACACATGCTTGAGTAGCATAGGATAAATTAACCCTCAGTTGGATGGTTCATCCAGCCAAGGGTGTGAGATTCAAAGAGTCTCCGCTGTGGACTCACAGTGGGTGGGTTGGTCCATCAACTGTGCCAGTTTCTCAATTCTCACTTGGCATAGACCATGGAACTATGCGAGTGCTCGAGCTAAACAAATTTCCACAACAGGTAAAACACACACACACACACACACACACACAGACAAAATATATGCGGCAGGACTTGGACTTGGCTTTAGAACGAGGCTGTTGCACTTTGACTTAATTGAACTCAAAAAGCGAGTTGAAGAAGGTGAAGAAGTTGAAGAGATTCGATATTTTGTAGTTATGCCGATTTTCAATTGAAAATCGTAGAAATCGTGAAGTTGGGAACAAATGCTCAAAATTACCAAAAATAAAACAATAATTTGTTCAAATGTTTCTTTTCATCTGGTATATCCCAGTTCAATCTGCAGCTAATAAACAGTAATAAAAGTCAATTGCCAGCAATTCCGGCCCTGTTTCGATTCGGTTTCGACAAAATACTTTTTTTTTAAATTTACAATGTCTTTGGTTTGGATTGAATCCACTCGAAATTAAGCAATCGGTTTCAACTACATGTTTGAATTTCTTCAAACCTGATCTAGTTAACGTAAAATTGCCTTCCATATAACATTACTAGCATAGAACCCGTCGCGCTTCGCCACGCCGCCATCAGTATAGCCTTTATCAGTATGGAACCAATATCCCACACACTAACCACTCAGTTCCCACCCACTTCCCACCCAGTTCGTTTTTTGCATGAAGAATTTTTCGGGCATTTTCACACCCTGGGGGCGGATTTTCCAACATTGGAAAATCTCTTTTCAAATTATTTCGCATTCTTTCCTTACAAACCGAGGTTTAAGTCAATCGGATGCGTATGGAACTAATCGCTGGCAACTAAATCGTGGCTCACGCAACCTTTACCACCCACTTTCTACCCAGGGGGTGAATTTTTAGAAAAATTGGTATGCAGTTATTGTTGAATTTTCATATACATCTTTGAAAAGTTTCATACAACAGTTTTTCGCGAATTTTCTACATTTCCCGACAGAATTTTCAAAAATCCGTTCTTAGTACGCACTTTCAGCAAAAGATAAAACTACTGTGAAAAATTCAGCATCCTACCTGTTAAGGTTTGGGCTTTGCGACGGTCACCAGTGAGTCAGTCAATCAATTAGTCAGGTTGAACTCTTTTATAAATATAGATTACATTTAAGGTCTATGCTGTACAGGTGAACAAAAACTGCAATTTCGGATATCATAACAGAAAATAAACTGCTGATGATGGTACCGAGAGGTTCCTGAAACAGCTGTACAGTCGACCAGTCGCCTTTGTGGTTGTGTGCGTTGCTGTCATGTTGCTGGTTTTCGCAGCTTTGATGCACCAACACCAGCAGCACCAGCAATGCCAAGTGTGAAAAGAGTATAAGGCCCAATTTCTTACAGTCTGGTTAAACTTTAAATTAGTTAAGCTGTCTACAAATTGCTTACTGGAAACCAAAAGTTTAAGTACTTTGCCTTTCTCAATAACAGGGTCACACAATATCGATATATTGCTATCCCTGAAATGGTGTGACCAGAGACAGTTTGTATTATATTTTGCATAAGTTCGAAAAGATCAAGAGCTTCTACGTGGATGGTGTAAATGTTTATTGTCAACCTTTTGGCACTATAAGACCAGTCAAATAAACAATACCAGTGTTTAAAACAACCGATTGCATATCGAGAAATATTATCGATAATTTTTGCGACACTTACGTGGGGTACTATTTATATTTCGGGAATATAAGCAAATAGTAACAAACGTTTTCAAATGAAAATGGCTGTATTTTTTTTTCAAAATATTTTTCATGAAAATTTATGCATTTTTGCATTTGCTCAAACCAATTTTCAAAGCATTTTTTCCACTCCCATAAAGGCACCTATCAAACATGGCGTAGAAAAACGTTTACCACGCAGTTTTTTTTTTTTGGGTATAAAAAGAAATCATTGGGTCCTAAATCAGGCCTGTACCATCAATTCGACGTTTTGACCGGTCAAAAAGTCGCTTGTGTGTCGCGATGTGTGAGCTCTTAATGTAAGGATGGAAAATGATTCGTCTTCGGCGGTTGGCTTTGCAAAATTTCTCCGAAGACTTCCGTCAAACAAATAGTCCTGTCCCACTCAAAATTGACCGTCCTACGTTGCTCAAACAGAACAGTGGCCACATGACCCATTCGGCTGAAGAAACAGGCGACCATTTGCTTCGCTGTGCTTTGTGTGCGCACAACTTTTGTGGGATTTGGCTCGTCTTGGAACACTCACACGGTCGATTGTTGACTTGTTTCCGGCTCATACGCATATACCCAGGATTCGTCACCTTGCAGCATTTCTTTGCCACACGAGCAATTTTTTTGAGAAATTGTCAAATTATGCGGAATCCAACGCGAATAAAAAAAAACATTTTTGACAGCAAGGTGTTCTTGCAAAATCTTACATTTGCTGGTGGAAGTAATTTATAAGGATGCCGATGCCTCAATCTCACGGTATGTCACAGGACGATCTTGCATTATCAGTTCACACACAGTATCGATGTTTTCTGGCACAACAGCCGATTTTGAACCACCTTCACGGTATTCGTCGCTGAACGAACTGCAACCCCAATTGAATTTACTAAACCAGCGATATACAGTGGCTTTTGATGGTGCTTTATCGCCATACAAAAAACGGAGTTAATCGACACAATCTTGTTGAGATAATCCACGTCGAAAGTTGTGAAAAATAATGCAACGAAAACCTTCTCTTGAAATTTCTATTTTAAAGCCAAATTGATTTTATTCAACTCGTTGTAAACAACACTAATATCGCTAGTACATCAAAACGTTGAGAGACCGTGTTTGCTAAAAAATGTCAAATTTTATTTTTGTACTACCAGATTTTCCCAGTTCCTGACATATAAATATATATGTAAGTTCCCCCCGTAATTGGAGTTTACAGATTAAATTGAACACGTGGCTCCGGTGAAGTTTGTTGCTCTGTTACTCGATAAATGCAGTAGTAGAAATGCAGACACTCTAGTTCGGTTTATCTCAGGTTAGTTTGACTAACTACCTATAGACATAACGAAACCGCAACTTAGAGAGTTATGGAACAGCGTAAAAGCCCCTTGTGACCATAAAAATGCATTGTTTTTAATTCAACAAAATCCACTAAAAAAAACTTTTCGGCGCATCCCAAATTCTACCATTTGATTAAAAAGTCGTACACTCTTAATAGTGTGTGTGTGAGTAAAATTGTTTGCACATCTCGCATAAGAGTAAAAGCTACGACAAATTGCTCATTTTCGGATGACATCTGAAAAGTTGGAGACAATCTGGATCTGCTAAGTCCTCGAAATCACCATGGCCTTAGAAATATTGGTTTATTTTGATCCTTCCCTATTCTCTCAGAATCAGTAGAAACTGGGCATTATGTCGTTTCTTAAAACAAAAAAAATACCCATTTTATGTAGAAGCGGTTTGATAAGATTTTGTGACACTTAGCTTTATAATGGTCATATGAATGCCGGAACTATTATAAATTAGCTTTCAGCTGCTTCCTTCCGAACCGTCAGCAACGCACTGTCAAACCTAAATGCCTACTTAATGGTGCATACTTACATCATCAGGCAGCAGCCGCATCCAAACATACCATATCCGGAGACATCCTTCTCTCCGCCCTGTATCCGTGTGCCTCTGCACTGTCCATGCATCCGTGCATCCATGCATGACTGGGCCCTTTCGGTTGTTGGATTTTCGTGCGCGTGACACCTGATGTTATTTTACGATTATTGTTTTTGGATTTATGGAACGCAATTGCATTTGCTGCAGCAGCAGCAGCAGGTGTTGTTATTGTTGTTGTTGTTGTTGCTGGTGCTGCTGGCAGGCCTACAAATTCTCATTTCGCAATTGTTTTTATAAACATAATTAAATAGGAATGGGAAATGCACAATTAAACTGTATTTTAATTACAAAATCACCTGACAAAATGATAGAATTTCAGGGTATATTCGATGGCTGGACTAAAGCTTACACGCAAGTATTTTGCTCAAAAATTGTGGAACATTTTTATTGCTTATTGCCTGAAACTGGGCAACTGAACAAAAAATAGCAATTAAGCTGGCAACTGAATAATTGAACAAAAAAAAAAGAAGTGAGTGAGCAACTGAACACATAAAAACGAGAAGGCAAAGCTAACTTCGTCTGCCAAAGTTTTCATACCCTCGCAAATGTTGATTTTGAAATATCAGAGGTTAAGAATGCTAGCACTAAAATTTAAAATGTTTCTTACCACCAACTAATCGCCATCAGATATACAGCAAACGTTGTGAATCTGCTTGAAAGCATTTAATATTAACAATCAGCGAGTTTAGGAACGATAAAATGGAAAAAAACAAGTTTTTTGTTAACTAAAACCCATTTTCCGACCGATCGTTCCTATGGCAGCCATAAGCTATAGCCATCCAAATTTGAACATATTTTGCGAATGAGTTTGAAAGCATATGAAATTCTTAGTTGGCTAGTTTAGGGACGCTAGCATTGGAAACAAAAAAGTTTTTCTCACTAAAACCCATTTTTCGACCGATCGGTCCTATGGAGCTATAAGATATACCATTTTGAATACATAGTCTCGATAATAATAAAATAAAAAAACTGTCTACTGCACAAAAGTATGCTTTGTAGAAACTGTAGAACCGGCTAGTAATTTGTATAGAATTGTAATGAAAGTTTTCAACAAAACCCATTGCAAACTTTGGGGCAGCAACAATATATTGGGTTGTTTTAAACTCTGATACAATTACTATAAATGGTATATCTTCATTTGAAAAAATCGTAGAATTGTTTGGGATTATTTATTTCAAAGTTAAGAAGTAGTTCTTTCCGAAAATATCAAAGAGAGTCAAAACAAAAGTATTTTTTCTACAGTAAACGCATCTAAAAAGTATCATAATAGGCATTTTGGCAACTTTAAGCTAAGATTACTCAAAATCTCGACGTGATGGACCATTTCTGAAAACAGATGCGTGTTCAGCACACGAAAATCATCTAGAATTACCACCAACCCTTCAATATACAAATATATATATCTATATATCAAATACTTTTGCTGACTACTCTGCTGGTGTACAAGTGTTAAGATCTGGTAATGTAATGCAAGGCACAAATGTTTTGACAGTGTTGTGTATTGATCGGACTGGAATCTAGCTTGACTCACTGCTATTTCCCGTAGCATATTACGCAGATCCCTTTAAAGCTTTTTTTTCAACTCTAACCGCTCACTCGCTATACTCACAAGCTCCGCTTGGTGGCCAGGCTTGGAGCGTTGTGCTGGTGGCCTGCCATAGCTTTCAGAAATGTTTATGCCACAATCCGACACCTGTGGGACGAACTATATAATATCATCCGATACGAATTCCGCAACATATGCAATAGGATCAAAACATGTTCATCTTTCAATGTCTGTTCATATGATTCAATAAATAAAACTTATGATAGTCTCTGACGTCTCTACAAACGTCTGTATCTCGCAATTGTGGGTTCGGAATTTTTGACATTTTTGTATTAATTATGCATATTGGACTGGCAGCATTTTGGTGTTTTCGCAGTGAAAAAATTTCGGAAAACTTTTGGCAACAAACCTCTCTCTTTGCTCACACAATCACACACAAAATAACAATAACAAAAAATATTTATAAAAATAAATTAAATTAAAAATAAGATACAAGTGGAAAACTAAACCCTTCTTCTTCTCAGTTCTGATCAATTTTGATAAATTCTGATAAATTCTGATCAATTCTGATCAGTTCTGATCAATTCTGATCAATTCTAATTAATTCTGATCAATTCTTATCAATTCTGAATACTGACTACTGAATACCGAAGTACAATAGGAACATCCCCAAAAGATGTTGGAATGTTGATAATATTGTGGCACGGCAAATGCTTATGCATTTTGCATTCTTCACTCATTACCTCCTCTTCCACTGTTCCCCCACTGTTCCCTTATAGTGTTGGCTAAAGATTGTTATTATACCCGTTACTCGTAGAGTAAAAGGGTATACTAAAGTCGTGCAAATGTATGTAACAGCCAGAAGGAATCATTTCCGACCATATAAAGTATATATATTCTTGATCAGCATCAACAGCCGATTCGATATAGCCATGTCCGTCTGTCCGTCTGTCCGTCCGTCTGTATGAACACCTAGATCTCAGGGACTAGAAGAGCTAGAGCAACCAAATTTGAAATGTAGACTCCTATTGTCTGCACGCAGATCAAGTTTATTTTCAATTTTTGCCACGCCCCCTCACGCCCCCGCAATTTGGAAAAAACGTCATATCTCCTACAGTTTTGATGATAGATGGTTCGTACTTTCTAGAGATATCTAGTACTCAAAATTATTTATCGATTTGCTGAAGGAATGATAAAGATCGGATGAACGATACTCAAGTTATGAGCAAAAAACGGTCAGCTAACACCCACCACTCACCCCACCCATAACCTAAGCATTGCGTTCAGCAGCAATCTTAGTGAGAGAGAGAGAGAGAGAGAGAGAGAGAGAGACTTAGAGAGCGCACTGCGTTGTGCGTTGTGTGTTAACTGGCCGTTTGACTCGTGACCAAATTCGAGCTGCGACATTAAGGTTGCAGAGTATGTTATAGTCGGGCTTGACCGACTTTCTTTCTTGTTTTTATAAGGAAAGGTGATACGTTTTCAAAAGTTTTGTTGTCTGATCTGTTTATCGTGATGAATTTGGAGTCATTTATGTTGGATTTAGTAATTGACAAATGTCTATTAATATCTGGCGGATAATAAATAGCCGAGTTAAAAAATGTTGCATACTTTTCGGCTGACCCACCTCAGGCATACAGGAAGGCTATTAAACATTTGTTTCCATGAGTAACGGGTATATCGAAGTCGGTTAGAGCCGACTTTAACTTACGCTCTCGTTTTCTTTGTGTGTATGTGCGTCTTTTACTCTCGCGCTAACTCTCCCGCTCTCTCTCGCGCGCTTAGTTACAAATGTTGGCGCCATACTTGTTATAGTTGTACATACTGGCAGACACTACATATAGTAGATACCGCAACTCATACAAACTTTTTAAGTTTTCGTTTTTGGGATCCAATGTCAGGTCCCAAGAACAATTGTTTTATTGCTTCAAATGCGTCATTTATAAATCTTTGGTACAGCCCACAGAAAAACACTTAGAGCAAGATGGAGCAAGCTCACAGAGCGAGACATACATAAAACAACTCACACAGCAAGAGAGACTGGGCAGCTCAAAGAACACAGAACAACACTTAGAGCAAGACAGAGCAAGCTCAGAAAGCGAGACAGACATAACAACTCTCTGAGCAAAAGAGACCGAACAGCTCTTAGAACAACTCGAGAACAACTCAGAGCAAGAACAACTCAGAATAAGATGGATTGAACAAGATAGATTGAGCAAGACTCGCTAAACAAGTTCAGTTTAAAGAACAACTCAATTTTGTTCAGCCACTCATGAACAACCCAACACTATTCCCTTACTGTTTCCCCACTGTTAAGTCTGTTAAGTCTTCCACTACTCCCCTACTATTCCCTTACTGACCCCCCACTGTTAAGTCACTGTTAAGGCACTGTCACCTTGTCACCCGTCTTCACTCTCTCTTCATGTGCGTCATTCACTCTCATACTCACTCTCTCTTGCGCTCTTAGCAAAAGCGCTTAGTCCACAATGTTGCCTGAGCGCCATACCTTATTCGTTTATTATGGCATGCACATTGATCTTGAGAGTATGAGGGCAGAAGTGAGATCAGTTCAGAGCGCAACTGTCATAGCTAGAGAGAAAATAGATCGGACAAAGCAGCGAGTGTATACTGTTGTTAGTGTTTGTACTCTCTGATCGTTTTCTTCTTTTGACAAATTCCCGTTGCCCATTTATGTACCCCAAACAAACATTTTTTTTGGCATTTTTACCCACTTTGCAAAACTAAACGAAGGTATATGCCAAATGTTAGATCCCTAGGGTAAGTGGTATTGACTGTAGGTCAGAGATGGGCATGCACACATATCGTCACACTTTTCACACGCATACAAACACAACTTGCGTGCGCCGCATTCGTGTTCTATAAATAGCTTTCAATGCTTATAGCGTACGTGTGATTTTGTGCAGTCGGCCGCGGCAGAGGTCCTATGCACACGCTGCCTCGTCTGCATTGGAACGTCGCGACGCGCCCATCTCTGCTGTAGGTTGATAATCAGTCAGTCAGTCGGGCCCAGAGATTTATAAGTACAGATTACTTGTAATCGAATTGCATGTATAAAAGTCATATTTTACTTCCACTTACAAACATCAAAGCGCTTCTTGGTATGTGCAGAATTTTGCCTCTCATGGTCCGCAGCTCCTCTTCAACTTTAATCTCTGCAACTAAAGTATTATACACAAAATCTGCTATAAGCTGATGAATTAAAAGTGGCTGTTTTGGAGCAATAGATACAACAACTACCAATTGCTCTTCAAAATTTATTTTATCAATAGTTATTAATATAGATGATGGTTTCATGATGATGGTTTTGAGTTTGCATGCCTTTGAATGGGAATTTAGTATTCTCTCAACTTTTTACACATTTTCAAGGTTTACCTGGTAAAGAACGAGATTTCCATATTTGTCAGTTTAGTGAGCAACTCACCTTTGAACACAAGTAGGCAACCACTTTACTTCACCTCCTTTACAGGATACAATTTCATTCGCATATCAAGCCCAATTTTTTACACATTTTTCGTTTGGTTTATTGAATAGTATTTCCATTATGCTGCCTTTTGTGTTTGTTTTTTTTTTTTGTAATTTTTTTTTCGATTTTAAATTAATTGTAAAACTACAGTACAATATTTATGAGAGTTTGAGTGTGTGTGTGTGTGTGTTTGTGTGTGTGTGTGCGTGTTGGTTTTTAAATTTAGTTATCAAATTATGTATTTGCAAAAATCATTTTCATTTCGAATTTCAACGCTCCATAATTACAATGATGACACGACAGTCGGTTAAAAGGGCTCCCGATCCCAAAGATTCGGTACGCTCCGCTACGTTTAATTGGCGGCTATCGTGCAGACACAGCAACTGGGAAACCAGAACGTGTCCTGATACAGATTTTGCCCGTTGCCCTGGAGCGCAATTAAGCGTTTTTGTACAAATTTCTGCTCGCATCTCGAATTGTAGCCATTGGGCAGCTCACAAAGGTTCGAGCAGGTGTTTGAGCTGCAACGAAAACAATGAACAGAAAATAAATACACAAAAATCGGGCAAAAGGATGGCAAACAATTGTAAGAAATTTAGTTGTGGGTTGCGCCCATAAATAAACGCGTAAGAGCGCCGGCTGCGCAGAGTTGAAAGTTTAACGAACTCGTTAAAACGGGAATCGTACGTAATTGATAAGCGGTGCGAACGGTACTTGCATACCAGCTGTTGCTCCTTGGCTGTCAAGATTTATGCGCGCCTGCGTAGGTACTCATTTGGTTAAACAAATTGCGCTAAGCACAACAAGTTGCCAAAGGGGCAGGGAGGAAATGGAAATGGAGGAAGGGTCGCGCCAAGCAATTAGGCCAACCATTGACCGTCCCAGCGACGACCCCAGCACTGACTACCTCATACGTCACCCCATTTCCCACTTCGGTTTGCGCTTTTTCCATAACGATAGCCGATGAAAGGTTGCTGTCGAGCAGCGCACGCACCGGAGGGAAGGTAGCGGGAGAGGGGAATGGAACGGCCTGCAATCTTATTGCGCTGCTTCGGTATGTTTCGGGGTGTTATAATTCGTTTAACCGCAATTATGACACAAAAAAACATACACATTGCCATAGAGAGAGCCCATACTTGCAGTGTTCGACTTGTACCCACGTGCCCATCCATGGTTATTTCCCCTAAACTAAGCCGACGTAAGCTGGAGGGGGAACCATATCGGAGTGGTTGCTGTCCTGCTGCGATTTAGCGGTAGCAACACCTTAGCACTGATTACAAGTGCTAAAACAGGGGTAAAAATCAAAGTGAGTTATGAATAATGACAGGCAAAAGAAAAGGGGGAATTCATCAGACGGCATAATTAAGCCAACGGTAGCATTAATAAATTATATTCAAATATCTGATTAATTCTGACTGAAAATTTACTTGACCGATCATAGGATCTCGTGACTTCAGGTTTTCTTTATGCGAATTGTGCTGCTACCATATTCTTCCGATCGGATTGATCGAACTGTCCTGGTTGCTTACGATTTGCTGGTAATTCAATAGCTATTTTTAAAAATTTCTTAAAGAGTTTTCAAAATTTCCCAATTAATTGTATCTTGCGCTTTTGGGAATTGCTCTTAGCTAGACACATTCCCAAAGAAAAAAAAATTCGAGCGTTTGACAGCAGTTTGGCAATATTCTATAAAATGGCATCAGCCAGCAGCAGCACCTAGGCCTTCTAAATTGGTAAGGCAAGTTCACGTTCGTTTCGTTCTCACACTTTTGCGCTCTCAGCAATTACTCAGCGAATTGTTTTAGGTTTAGCACGGTTGAGAGACAGACATTTAAACACGTTCTTGCTCGTCTATCTACTAATCGATGCAAGTATCTTGAATTTCCCTCTTAAAAATGAGTGTTTCATAGTTTTAAGAAATCATAATATCATCATCCTTAAGTCTACACACATTGGCAATTAAAATCAAACATTGGTAGGATGTAAATACAGGTTTCAAGATAAACTGAAGCAGATGGATTATCTCAACATGGAATTGAGCTAACCCGCTGATAATAAGTTAGGAAAGCACACTATTTCAGATCCTGCAGCCGATTTACTTGCTTTTCTGTGCTCGCCGATTCACACAATCAAAAGTTCGCCTCTCGTCTGTGTGAAAAACACGAGTTTCTTCGGAAACCGGTGGGTATGTGCTTGGCAACCCCGATTTAAGTGGCTGTACAGCATTCTACTATTTATTAGTACCCATATTTTAAGACGAGGGTCATGGATCAAAAGATAGCATGGTACATTTCAAACCGATTCATAGGCTAGTTTCTCCTTGGGAGTCAACGCTGTCTCATATTTATATTTTTCGCTTTTATCTATCTAATTGAAAGCGCAATACCGCTCTGAAATATTTGTATTCTATCTTTCTGGATGCTTGCTGCTCCTATGATCACCGTGCGATACTAGTGATTAGATATTTAGTTGCTATATCTAGTCATTTTGGGAATTTGATAGTGGAAGGTACTAGTCAATCGTTGTTTTTGATACGCAGTGCGATATATCTGTTATGAATCTAACCTGAGCATTCTTTGCTATAGAACTTCTCTTAAGTACAACTTCTGTGAAGTGAAGTAATAATTCGGGCGAATCATTATGATATCATATTAATTCAGTTCTACCGATGAAATTTAGCACACGATTTCATGACTTAAGAAGTGATCTAGATCTCATCTAGTACTGAGCCCACCTGAAAGGCTCTGTTGCTAACTTTGTCCAATGAAAACGTTAAAAGATGAATCTGGTGAATAATAAACTGCTCAACTGATAGCAGCAGAAGACGTTAAATGCTATTTTAAGCATTTGTATATCAGGCATGTTCTCAATTCCACCAATTTTTCATGTTCTTAATTTCGCATGAAATTGCTCTCCTCTTACTTTTTGGAAACCACCGGTCCAAATAAGATTAGCACTAGATCAGGGTTTGTCAGGAGCGGGGCCAAAAAGTGCGAGCGTATTGGTGTGCGAAAAAAAAGACGTAAACTAGCTCTGACTTGCTTCAATGTCCACTGTCCAGCGACTGTAAAACTGTTTGCTGTCTTAGCACAAGCCTTGGCTTGCGTTCGGCTTCTGTCGGTATGAATACCGAAATAAGTTCGGCCCCTACAGGCCAGACCAAGGCATACTTAACTAGGTAGCCGCACTTGCTCTCTTACAACTTCTTATAAAAATACAAAAGAGAGCGAGAGAGCGAACTAAGAAACAGAAAACAAAAAATTCGTCCGCGAAGATGCGTCGCTCGCAACTGTTGTTCATAGACTGACATCTAAGAAGTAAGCAAAGAGAGCGACAGAGCGAGTTTGGCTACCTAGTTAAGTATGCCTTGGGCCAGACCATGGTGGAATTAATAAGGTAAAGCCGAGCGAGACAGCACTTTGTCTGTGTGAGACAGTGCCGGCCAAATGGAGAGGACAAAAAAGTGTGCTTGTGTTGGTGTGCAAGAGAGCTCTCTCCAGACTACAGCCGTTTTACTTGCAATTCAATGTTCACCAATACACACAATCATGAGTTCGGCTCGCGTTTGCGTAAAAGCACGACTGACTACGGCTCGTGGTAGCTATGGCTGGCCGGGTCTGGTGTGAGATCCATGAAGAAGCAAACAAATGTTCTGCCGTCTCTTTCTATCTCACTGCCGTCTACTGGCCCTCAGCAGAGGCTGAAGGTTTCACCTTGTTACAAAACATAAGAGAGAAACCTCAAAACTTAGTGAAACAATCGAAAATGGAACAGTCCAAATTGAGAGGCTATCTTTTTCGTGTTACATTTCGTTTTGGTTGGCACCAAATTCTGGAAACATTAAACAGAAAAATTCTTTCTAAATGAGTTAAAGATTTAAGTACAAATCAAATTTCATTTACAGTTCATAAAATTTCGAACAATGAATGTTTTGATATTCTTTCAAGCATATTTAAGATCATTTGTACCGAGCCAAACATACGCAGAATATTCAAAAATTATAGTTGAAATGTAGATGGCGCCACTGCGGCCAAAGCGCCATCTATTGTTTAACTCGTGTGTTAAATTGCAGTTTATGTAAAATACGCTGCATTTGTGGCGCCAGCGACAAGGTTGATTTTGAGTGAGCTTTTAGTAGACTGAGCAAAGCTTAAAGTTTTTGAGTGAAATATAATGTGGTGGCGAGGGTGTACCAAAGACTACGGAATAAGAAGGAAATAAGATATAGGAGAGTAAGTAAAAGTCGACTACTTTACATACTACATTGTTATATATATTCGTTAGGCTGCCTCAACACTGCTTGATACATGAGATATGATAATCTAGTAGTCCTGCATTTTATCGTGATTCTTCTATGAATTAGACAGGCTATTAACATTGAAAACATTACAAAAAGCAGGACTACTAGACTATCATGTCTCATGTATCAAACAATGTGAAGGCAGCCTTACACAGGAAGCATTAACACTATGCTGAATTAACAAAGCTGCCACAAAAATGCTGTTATTAGGAAGTATTTGAACTGTTAAGACTATATTTTCGCTATATATCCTATCATGAAGAAAATCTGTTTATATAAATATATTCTGGTTGGTTCTCGTTTTCGGTGTCGCCATCGCCATTGGAAAAAGATTTTTAAGAAATTTTTTTAAGAGAGTTCGGTCGTAACTTTTGGTGGTTTTTGAATACGAAAATATTTATTAATTCCGATCAAGCGTAATTGTGATCGAATGGGACAAGGGGTTCAGAATCGGATTCACTCTTGACTATTGAAACTTTTGGGCAAAATGAATATGGGCATTTCTATTCTGTCGAATGTGACCGTCGTACACATTAAAAATTAAAAAAAGTCAAAATTAAACAAATTTTCAAATCGGTTTTTACTTTATAATATAGCTCTTAGCAAGCACTTTAATTAGTGCTAAAGTGTATATCAAGTGAAATTCGGTTTCCAAAATAATGGCAAAATAGGAAGCGATTCGAACGTGGCAAAAACAGAAGTTGTTTTCGGGCGCAGCTATATAAAGACAGAAAGTTTAGCGAAACCTAACACTATAACTAAGCCCAAATAGTTTTAATATCTTATGAATGAATAGTTCTTTGAAATGTATATTATTTGATTTGGAAATCTTCTGTACTTTTTTTTAAATAAATATTTATTTTTGTCGATACGTAACATGTCGAACGTGACAATTTTTCCATCATTATATTATATTTATGTGATTTTCATTATAATGCGAAGGTAAAATTGAAAGTTTATTGCAATCACATAGTTTCTCATGGTTTCTTGTGTATTCTTTTTTGATCATTTGTACCCTCAGAAAGATTTTAGATAGCAAAAGTAAAAGAAATCTATAGGCATTTTTATCAAAAAAAAAAAATATATTAATGTTCAAATTAGAAAAATTGCTCTAGCGCGGCAGTAAAACCGAATATTTCGAAATGGGTTATGAATAAATGTGAGATTAGCTTACAATTGTTCAATTTGCCTGCTTCCCCATAAAAATTTGATAAAACATAGTGTTTTTAATCACTTTTATATTTTTGGCCTCGGTGGACCCTGGAAATGCCCATATGCACTTTAAAAATGCATAAGAATTTCGCGTGTCAAGGCAATTATATGTACCAGAGAACGGCTTCGTTCGATTACAAAACGCTCATACACTAATCAACACCCGAATAAACTGGCTTTGCGCTCTATGCATCAAACTGGCTTACACAACATGTTTGCCGTTGAGTTTTATTCAATCCTATTGTTGGCACTCTGATTATAATCGACGTAACGACGATTGATTAGAGCAGAGTTCCCCAGCCATAGCCCCTGGGGGCCGAACGCATTCGGTAATGCGCACGTATAAGAGCCGAATGCTTGCCGAAGTCATTTCTCACAAAATGTCTGAAAGTCAGTCGCAATCAGCGTTACAAGCCAATCCCTTCCGAGTCAGTATATTGCCGAGCAATACATCGAAAAAGCATTTACACATTTTCTGTTCTCTCTTCTTGGGGAACCCTAAATTACAGTGAGCGAGAATCATCTCGTATGAATAAACTCTTGCAAAGACGGATAGGCTGAGACGGCGCTGCTGACAGATATGGAAAGAGAGAGAGAGAGAGAGAGAGGGCAACGCTCTTGAATGTTACGCTGAGTTTTGTTCGATCGAACACATAAGCGTTCGATCAAAAAATTCTAGCTCAACTGGTCGATGCGACTGCCGGTATGAGCTGAATATATTCAACGCTGAGTTCTGTTGATTGATTAAATGTGAATAAGAGTTTTTGTGTATGAGGCAAACAAGAAAAAACTGATTTTTGCAGTTCTCTGATGTGTACCTCGGTTTAAAAATACAAAAATATTTAGAAAATCCAAGCCATTTTGTTTGCCCTAGCTCCCATAGGCGTGGTGGAATCCGTACAGTAATCGCAATAGCACCACAACCGGCTTAAACTGTTCAACTCTGACATTTAGATAATTGTCATGTGACAGCAGAAAAGTGACCATGGATTGAACTGTGCTAGCTATGTTCTTTCCTTTATTTGTATCAAACCGTGAATCATACCAAATCGCATGCCGAAACTGTATACAGGAAAAACCGTTTAAAACTCAAAACCACAACCGGAACCGCACAGAGAAAAAAAGATAAATTTTATGTTGATATGTCCCTTATTAAAATTAACTTTTTAAAAAATATATAAATTTTTTCATATCATTTGGCAAGAAAATAATATCATTCCGATCCAAAAAATCTCATTTACTTAAATTGATATTGGAAAGTTTCAGAATGATATTTAAAATGTAAAAATGATATTTAAAAATATCGAATTGAAATTTTTAACATATCAATTTGATATGTTTTCATATCGAAGTAAAATTGATATGAAAAAATATCAATTTTTTTCTCGGTGCGGAATCGATATTTTTAAATTTTGTAGAACCGGTATTTTTGGAATATTTTTTAGCATACAGGTACTTTTTCGGTTTAGACTTATTTGCTCTTTTTTCTATTTTATTGCTTTAATATTTACGTTTTCCAGAACCGGATCCATAACCCCCATACGGTTCGATTTGATTCCCTGGTATAAGTATTTAATATAATCCCAGAATATAAGTCATATTATAAACCAAGTTCATCAGCTCTAGCTACTTACGCGCACAGCTCCGCCTTGACCATTTGACGGGCAGTATTCTGCTCGTTCACCACAAACATCCAATTGCCGCGACTGTTGAGCGCCGCCTGTGGCGTTATAAACTGCGAAGTGGTGGTGCAGAGTGTGGAGCGTCCGGGACTTTGGCGCTTGGTGCGTGATTTCTGTGCAGCCTTTTGATTGCTGTCACTGGCCACGCCCACAATATCTAAGAGATCCATGTTGAGCGATACATCGCGTTTGCTTCGCTCCTCCTCCTCCTCCTCCTCCTGCTCCTCTTCCTTTTTCTCCAACTCTGGCTGTTCAGCTGTCTGAGCGTTCACCTTCTGCTTGTGACTCAGATCGCGCACCAGACGCTTCAACCAGAGTGTGGCATTATAGGGTGTAGATTTGCCTGCATTGTGGTAGAACAACTGACCAGTGCCAGTTGGGCCAGTGGGATGATTGTGCCGATGTCCACGTTGAGCCGCTCCCGCCGAGGTATACAGTAGGTAGCTGTGGAAAACAGTTGCAGCTGGGTAAGATATATTGTTAATGCACTCTAAGTTACTCACGTAGGCGCCTCTGTGGTGGGATTACTGGCAAACAAAGGGTTCCCTCCACCGCCCACCCTTTGTGGTGTCCCTCCAAAGGGTGTCTGGTAATTGTAGCCATTAAAATCCTGATTGCCAAAGTCGCGTGGCGGAAATATGGACTTGGGATCATAGAAAACAGGAGTATCGTGCCATGCCACAGCTGAGAAATCCTCCCAACTTTCATCCACTAGCAAAGTGGTTGCCTCGTAGCCCCATTTGCGTACAAGACTCTTGATGAGATATCTGCAAAAGACGAGACAATGCGATGAGATGGGTAGGTGTGCCCCAGTATGATGCAAGAGCCTGGGAACTGCTGCGAAAGTGTGTGTGTGTCATTAACAACTTGTGGCCGACTTATGCAAGCGACTGACTGACTGACAAGTGCTTGAAATTAAAATTGAATTGTTGCCCAAGCCTCATCATCAAATATCATAATTAATATGCAGCCAGAGAGAAGAAGAAGGTAAATACAAGACATCGTAAATAATAAATTGGCGTTCCGCGCTTCTTATCGGCTGCATCATCGCATGCGCGTCACGTGCCACCGTCAGTCAGAGGAGCAGCCCTTTTTTTCGCCCATTGCCCAAGTGAAAACGAGCTGTGGGCTTTCCTACGCCGTCGGCCACATATTTTGTGGGTATTTCTCAGAATTATGCAATGCCAAATTCCTATGCAACAAGCCCTGTAATAAAAATGCCTACTTAATTGCCGAGACGGCGCCAAATTGGTCGCCGGGCTTATCATCCGCATTACCATTACTTATCAGCAAACTAACGCACATTTTATTTAAATCAAAGAAATTGTCTAAAAATAGCTGAAACAGCAGAGAAATACGTGAATTTATGGTAGTAAACCAGTCAGTCGACAAACACAAAAGCAGCTTTGCCATCAAACTTGAAACACAAACAGAAAACAATGTGAAAATGGTGAGTCAACAATTGGATACCCTGCATTATGTAGGCGGCGATGCGTAAATAATGATATTATGATTGTGTTTTGAAATTAACGAAAATGAAGAATGCAGCGACCTTCGTTGGATCAATTTTTTACTTCGATGTGAACGAATAACATCGAGCTTTCACATTATAAATCGTTCGATACATTCTTGTAAAGGCTGAGCTGAAGTTTGGAATTGTCAAGAACTGGTTTTTTGTAGGTAAAAGAATCAGTTTAGAACATCCTCCTAGGTAAGCAAGAACCATGATAGAGAAACAATATCGATAGAGTTTCCTGAACTGAATCCAACTAAGGAAGAATACCCCGGGATACTGAGAGTGATTCACCCGAGAAACCACGTCCCTTAAAAACCACTTTGATAGTGGCACTAACTGGAGCAGTAAGACAATAGATATTTCAGATACTGCTTAAAAATTCGGGTTGGAAGGCTGGCCTATTATTGAACACTGGACAGCGACAGTGGAAATGCTGAACGCTCTCTTCTTCGTCTACTCTGTTACAGCTTCTGCAACAGTCATGGTGGTTAAAACAGTGTCGTGTAGGTCATTCTGTCTGCCTTTGCGTAGTAGTATTGAAAACATAGGTAGTGTAAAGCCGGTGTTAATTTATAGTTGATAATCCAGGCTGATCTCTGATCTTATGAGCAGGAAAATCCAAAAATTGGTTATAAAATGTGAAATTATAATCACCTTGAATATACTGGAAACGCAAACCCATCACAACAAAGAGAAGAAGATAGAACCCACCAGAGGCATCCAGCAGATAGGTCGACTCCGGTAGACTAAGATGCACACAATCGATGCAGAAACAAATGCAAATTGGAACGTAATAAGATAACTGCCTGCAAATAGGAATCGTTGGAAGAATTTTGTTTTCGCACTATGCTCTTCCTAGGGGCTATATTGTCACAATCTCTCTGTATATAAAGGAGTTTTTCCTGACTGATTGGCAATCTACGCAGAGCCCGAACGGTAAGACAGAGAAGGTTGTAATTTGGACAGGAGTTTCCATTAGTGTTGAAAGTGAGCACTTAGTCAGTTAGCTAGTGAAAAAGTCAGCACAGTCAACACACTGAGGCGTAAGCTGAACGACTCAGTCATACCAAATTCGACCTCTGTCAGGTACCTGGGCATAGCACTGGATAGAAGACTTTCTTGGTCGGACTTCCCTTCAGTACAGCTCAGTACTGAATCAGAGCTGAATCAGAACTGATTTGGAACGGCTGGTACTGAAATCATGGCTGCCTTTACATGCGGGAATGATTTCAGTAATGAACTGAAGGGTTAGTACAGAAAGCAGTACTGGAATCAGTTATGTATTGGAGCAATTCCAACTTCTCTGGTCTGAATCATCAGTGACAACTTCAGTACTGAGGCGTAGAGCTGCAAGGTTATGCTAAGGCTAACAAATTGGACTGGCTTCTTAGATCGAAATCAGGGCTCCCACTACGCGCAAAGATAATAATACTTGAGTCAATAATCATACCGACCTGGTTCTGGGGGATCTGCCTCTGGGGTACTCCCTGTGACACCTCCATTAAAACGGTCGAGACGATGCAGAACAGAATGCACCCTGGTGTGCCCCATCATCAGTTTGCTCCCAGATCAACCGAAACACCAGCAAATGCAGAGACCGCTTGGTGGCCCACTCAAACCGTTTCGCCAATGAGCTGGCGACAAAGAGGATATGGAGACGGCTCGAAAGGCCACATCCGTTCTACATTTGGATTCACGGAAGGCAGCCAATCGGCGACCAACGTCACTTATAATTGGACACTTATTTTCCCGATTTTGGAAATTTTCCGATGCCAAATTCTGAATACAAATATCTATTTTTCAGCCAATTGACTTGAAACTCATTTTAATAAGTTGCCAAAATTTTTGTGATTTTAGTTTCCGATATTGGAAAAAAGGGTTGCGGGGTGGGGTTCAAAGCCAATTGTTATTTTCTAGAAGATCTGAATGAAATTCCGTTGTTAAGTCTTTTTGACCAAATAAATGGAAAAAGTAGGGTCCAATTTTGAAAAATTACTAGCAAAGTCGGAGAATAGGTGACGACCAATCGTTATTTTCTAGCCGATCTGAATAAAATTCCGATTGTATACTCTTTAGTCCAAAAAAATAAATGCAAAAAAGTGTGCTTCAATTTTAAAATTTAAAAAAAATACTAGAAAAGCCTGAAAATGTCGCTAGCCATTGACTTTTAACTGTTACTGATATTGACTTGTTCAGCTATACTGATGATAAAGTCTATATGGATGAAGGCTATACTGATGACAGAGCAGCGAAGCGCGACGGGTTATATGCTAGTTTGTACCTAGCTGCATATCAAGAAGAAAAAATATTTCAATCCCTGCACTTACTTACTTAACAAAACGAAATTTCTATGCCGCTGCATGGGTTCACCAAGCCAATGCTTGCGAGTAGAGCAGTGAATTCAAATCTTGGTGGCGCAGCTGTTCATTCTACGATACTTCGGTTTGTGGCAGTCAACCAATTGCCTGAAGCCAGTAGACTGTCTTCCTTTGGACTATTCAACTCAAGTTTGGAGTTCATTCACACTAGGGATGTCTGGTTTGCGCTGTTACTAGGATCACTTGGCCCACGTGTAATCTAAAATTCTTCTCTCTTCCAAAGTAGAGAAAATCTCGCTTCAGTTGGGGAACATTATGGGTCACTTCCTTATCGGCTGATACACACACACTGCATGTAACATATTTCTCTCATGTTGTTAGTGTAGGTCAGTGCTCGGAGCGTCGCTATCGACTGTGCATACAAAACTGCTCAACACCGACACTATAAGCTCGTAGTGTAGCTTCGGCTAGCCGCAACGATGCGCTTTCGGCTCTTGTTAAGCTGTGTCGCCGCCACTGCTGCAGAGCAAAATGTATCTGTTGCTTTTCAGCAGTCAAGTTCGTGTCTGTTGTCGCTCACAAATATGCAATGCCCAAATGTGATTGTGTTTTGTGCCGACCACTGACATTGTTCGAGAATATGCACCCAATGTTTTTATTTCTACTCCATCGTCTTAATTTCTCCTTATTAACCATATTATTTGTAACATTTTTTTTAATCTGGCTATAGTAAAATTTTAACTATTTCTCTAATAGTTCAAAAATATTTTTGAGTAACAAAAACATGCTTCGATCTTATATCAAATTTTCCTTTTCTTGTCGTAAGATTGTAGGAATAAGAAACTCTCAAAAACCCCACCAAGTACCATGAAAATATCACAATACCCTCTCTAAATGTACAAAATACCCAAAACACGCGACAATTCATTGAAACACTCATAAATATTCGTGCAGCACACAGACCGTTGTCGCCAAAGCAGCAGCCAAACAAAGTGTCTTGAACTGTCAATTCAAGTTTATTGGGTCAAGGGGTTTGCCCAGCTGGCTGGCCGAGAGCAGCATCACCTACGACTACGTGCGCTCGTCGTCGCGGAAGCAGCCACAATAGATTCGAGTCTTCTCGCATATGTTAATTGCGGTCTGCCGAAAAACCAGTTCCGATTTCAAATTTTTAAACAAAGTTTGTCTCGTGGCCAAACATTTGTTTGATATGCACTTGATTATGGTTTGATGAGATTTGGTGGGGAGAAGTGAAAACATTCGCGACTTACGTGGGGTAGTTGTCGACGTGCTCGCAATAGGTTTTGCCTGGCCTGGCGCAGGTGGGTGTCTGTCCCGGTGGCGCTGGCAGAAACTGGCAAGGCGGTGCTCCATATAAACCGCATGGCGGTGGTGAGCTCAGTGCTGCTGTAGTACATGCTAATATCTGTAGAGCGGCGAAGGGGGAAGATAATGGGAATGGGTTCAGCATACAACTTGGACATGGCATACTTACCACAAAGGTAAAGAGAATCCCATTATAACTACTCGAAGTGTGAAGTCGTTTAATACTTTTTGTCATTGTCAATTCATTCGTTGGATTTGCATTTGCATTTGAGTTGATTACAATTCACACCAAAAGTTGAGCCGCAGACAGAAGACAGCAGACAGAGGAGGCGTGATGTCAGTATTTGGAGTTTAGCTGAAAAGAAAACAGTTGGTTCTGTAAATAAATGTTTGAAATGTCTGTTAAGTGAGTAATAACTTAATATAATCGAACCCTTCACACGGATAAGATCTACCATCATTACTCATGTGTATGAGTTAACTATGTTGATGTAACTTAGTACTTGGCCAGCGGCTGTCTGAATCAATTATTACTCAAGTCAGTTGAATGAAAGCGAATTGATAAATGGTTTTTTAATGTGTAATTTTTATTCTTTTGGTAGTGAAGGGCCCTAGAGTAGGCTTTATCTTTCGTCACGGTCATAGAGTATGAGTACGCAACTTATATAATACAATTAAAGAACATACTGAGGCATTTGCCTATTGTTGTTTGGTTGAAAAAATAGTAAAAAATTCAATCCAGTTTTTATAACAAAGTCTGACCATTTTTGAAGTCATCAAATTCCGAGAAAATACTTAAAACTCCAATATTTTTAACAATATACTTAAAAAGTATGAAAGTCGGTCTAGCCTGAGTGTAACATACTCTATGCCTGCGAAAGTTTCTATATGACTGATAACTTGAAAGTGTTACGTATATGGGGTTTAGTGACCTGTTTTTGATTTTAGTCAAAGTTACAGCTGGCTAGCTCGAGGTCTTTGGTTGAGTATAAATCTTTATAACCAACACAAATCAACAGATATTAATTACAACATTTTGGAATAGCAAACAACGATTCCTACGTCCGAGTTCGAAATGGAATTAGCAGCTAAGAAGGAGCAAAGAGCTACGGAGCTGGACCATGAAAAGAAGTTAGAAGAAGATGGAGACAGAAAAAGAAAAGATGCTGAAAATGTTGGAGCTAAAATATAGTTAAAAACGAAAAAGCCAAGCTAACTTCGTCTGTGCCGAAGTTTTTATACCCTTGCAAATGCAAAACGTCACAGTTTATGAACGCTTACATAAAATCAAAAATGTTTGTAACTAAAACCCAGAGATTTCGACCAAATTTCGCGAATCTTTTTGAAAACATATCAAATTAATAATCGCCGATAAAATTGAAAACAAAATAGTTTTTCTCACTAAGACTCATTTTCCGACAGATCGGTTCAATGGCAGCTATAAGATATAGTCATCCGATTTTGACCAAAATTTGCAAATCTGTTTGAAAGCATATAATATTAATAATAGCCGAGCTTGAGGACGCTAACTGTGAAAACAAAAAAGTTTTTCTCACTAAGACCCATTTTCCGACCGATGGTTCCTATGACAGCTATAAAATATAGACATCCGATCTCGACCAAAATTCGAAAATCTGTTTGAAAGTATATAATATTCATAATGACCGAATTAAGGGACGCTAACATTGAAAATAAAAAAGTTGTTCTTACTAAAACCCATTTTTCGACCGATGGTGCCTATGGTAGCTATAAGATATAGTCATCCGATCCGGTCCGTTCCGATATATTAGCAGCGTGCAGTAAAAAGAAGACTCTGTGCAAAATTTCAGCTCGACAGCTTTAAAACTGAGAGACTAGTTTTCGTAGAAACAGACAGACAGACGGACGGACGGACAAAGCTCAATCGACTCAGCTCGTCGCCCTGATAAAGAATATATATAGTTTATGGGGTCGGAAATGAATATTTCTATGCGTTGCAAACTTCTGGGCAAAATTATAATACCCTTTGCAAGGGTATAACAAGAAAGAAAGTCGGTCAGGCCCGACTATAACGTACTCTGTACCCTTAATGTCGCAGCTCGCATTTGCTCACGAGTCATACGCGCTCGTCTCTCTCTCTCTCTCTCTCTCTCTCTCACTAAGATTGCCTCTGTTGTACGGAATGCTGTGGTTATAGGTGGGGGGTGATAACTGGGCGTTTTTTGCTCATAACTTGAGTATCGTTCATCCGATCTTTATCATTCCTTCAGCAAATCAATAAATAATTTTGATTACTAGATTTCTAGAAGGTACGAACAATCTATCATCAAAACTGTGGGAGATATGACGTTTTTTCCAAAATGCGGGGGCGGGATGGGGCGTGGAAAAAATGTAAAATAAGCTTGATCTGCCTGCAAGTATAAGAAATATATGTCCCATACATGTCAAACCTCTATCTCTTACCATCTCGTTCGTTCATACGGACGGACGGACAGACGGACACGGCTATATCGACTCGGCTGTTGATGCTGATCAAGAATGTATAATATATACTTTATAGGGTCGGAGATGATTCCTTCTGGCTGTTACATACTTTTGCAAAAACTTAATATACTCTCTGCACCTTTGGTACAGAGTATAAAAAATGCAAAAAATATGAAAACGAAATATAGAAGTCCTTTTAATTATATATTCATTGCCGACAAATAGTTTTGCTATTTTCTTCCGCTTCAACTCAAGAATTTACATTTAAACTCTCCTCATCATTAAACGAATCAAAATCATGTACTATATGATGTAGGATATGAAGGTTTAAGCCCCATACGGACATCCGAAGCAACGAGAAGTTTCATACAAAAATTGAGGGAAGAAGAAGCAGAAGTTACAACTTTGCCACTTAAACTTTTTGCAAGTACGAAGATCAGAATTTGAATGTCACCCTTAAGAGTCAATGTTACGCTTAACAGCACATTTGTGGAGATTATGTAAAGTGGCTGTGGGCCTTATTGTGCTTTGAGCAGCTGACGCAGCATTAAGAATGCACCTTGTTAAGTCATTCTGCGCATCGATCAGCTGGAGTGCATTAAGCTAAAGTGATCTAAAAAATAATAATAAAAAGAGAGAAAGAGTCGCCTGGAAATGTTTTCACATGGTGAAAAATTTCTTTAATTTTGGCGGTGAAAGAGCGGGATGTTATTTGGGATCTTTCCCACCCCAAGCATTCGGTCTTACATTTTGTAAACAAGGCTTGGGGAGAAGTGGCCGCCATATTACAAAAAGAAGGTATGTACATATGTGAAAAATTAACACTTTGATCAATTCGCTTAAAATTTGTACCAATATGTTACAGTGGCTGATTGGCGTAAGGGCTTTAAGTCTTTGCGGGAGAGCTATCGCTATCATGGCAGAAGCGCAAAGCAGATGAAGACTGGTAGTCCCGGTGGTGAGCCAATAGATAGCCCTTCTCTTATGAACGATGCTAACATTGATTGGGAATTCGGCGCATTAATGTCGTTTCTGCCGAATGTCTCATCAAAACGCAGGTAAGTCGATCAATAATATTTTTGTAAATTAATTTAATGAAAGATTCATTATTTTACATAATGCTTCCTGCTGAGTGCCTGGACAATTCTGCAGTGGATATAGAAGAGTGCATTTCTGAGTCTATGCTGTCGTCAACTCAGGTGGGAGACAGCATCGAAGATGAGGCCACAACTAGCAGTTACTCCAATTGGGCATCAAAACAAAAAACAGATGATCAAGCAGTGTAACCCACCGCCAGTAAAACTAAAAATACCACAAACTTCAATTCTCGGCCTAATTTTTTCTTAATTCTGGTCACACTACTCAAACATATGACGAAGTTAGCTAAATTACGAACGTCGGATGTCCGTATGGGGCTTTACATCTTAAACATCGGCACTGCTCGTCTAGTTTACCCTCATCAATTGATTGAATCTGTCTTTGTTCAAATTTGGGAGCACTTGTTTCGTAAATTCGGTGTATGCTTAACGTTCGGGATTCCATATCTGCACAGTTCTCCCTGTGTTCTGTAGATGTCACTATTTCTTCGCGAAATTCAATCTTTTTCTTCCTCATAAAATCATTTTCGTTCCTTGTTTACTTTTGCGCCAATTGTCAATTATATGTTCGGTCACACTGACAGCTGTTCACGAAATCTAAATCAAATCAGTGCGCAAAAAGAGTCGTTCCGTCAACTAATTTAGAATTGCTTTCACGAAATCTAAATCAAATACAAATCGCTTTCAGGAATACCACTTATCAAAACTTTGTGTTTGGTTTTTCTGTAACTAAAACAAATTTGGTTTAAAAAAGTTACTTAATGTAGCCAAAGGACCTTTAAATGTAAACAAACCTCGCTCAACACACGTTTATGGAAATATCTCGTAAACCTGACGTGCTGGGGGAAAACGGACAATTGTTGAATACATTTGAATAGTTTGTATCTTCTCTGGTGCATAAGTTGGCCTTTATTTGTAAAACTGTGTTATTTTCTGTTTGGCTTTATATCATTTAGAAATAAAGCAAAGGGTTTTCTTTGAAATTTCGAGCTCGGGAAAGGAACCATTTTAAGCAATTTCCTTCTCTATACTGAAGATATAGATAAAATGAGGAATTAACTTATGTTGGCATAATAAACACACACATATTACCAACTTTGTATTGTAAATTTTCAATTTAAAAGACACCAAAGTTGGACCCTTTGGCAACATATAACTTTAATAGTTTCATTAACTTTTTTGGCTTTACAGCCTAATGATGTGCAAATGGGCAAACACACCATTAACATTGGGCCAGTCACAGCCACAAGACAACACCATAAAACAGTTCCAAGACAAAACATAGCCCGGGCGGCTGTCCATAAATTCGACAACTTCTTTGGCCATTTTATGATTTATGAGGTGAGCGGCTGGCGCAACTTTTGGGGGAAATACCAGTGAGGGTGTGGGTGTAACTAAGTGTGCAAGACAGGGCCAGAGATGACAATCAAACACAAAACCAAATGGCGGAGAGCATTTAGCAGCTGACAGACTGAGTTGCGCCCAAGTACGAGTATTTGTGCGTTAGCCAGAGTTGATTGATTTATGCCAAGGCAAGGCGAAAGCCAAAGGCTGTTCAGCAATCCCGGAAATCCTATTTCCAGCTACCGCCCAAGATCAAACGCAGACCAGTTCAATATGGCAGGTGTATCGGTGAGTGAACAATTCGCATACATTTTCTATTAAAATTATTGTTATTGGTAACTAATTGTGGATTGTTTATTTTGTTTGCTTTTTAATGGAACTATAACACTCGGCACTTCACACGAAATCCGGTTTGCCTATTCATGTTCGGTGTGGAAACAACTTTTAATGAATTGTATTATGACTGTCCAATTGGCAACGGCTATTTTTAAATGTTTTAATTGGCAACTGAAATTCTACATGCTATTCAAATATTAATTCTAAACAGCGTCATGCCAAGTCCAGTTCTAATTTATTTCGATTAGCATCTGTTTATTGTTTAAACATTGCCATTAGCTGACAGTTTTAACTGCCAATTGGCACGCCTCCAAACTCTGATTTTTTCCCCACGGTAGCAAGTGCACTTGGCAGTTTGTGGGCGTATCTGGTTGGCATTGTCTATTGTTTTTATCTATCAAGTGAATCAGTGGGGAGCTTGTAAGCTCTCCTCTTCACTTTCACTTTTCGCAATATGCGGCTTATTCGTGTTGACTGGAGGCAACCTCAACTGAACTGGAGTTGAAATTAGCACCTCCTTGGAGCCAAGTGGTAAAATGAATTACCTGGCGGACCATCTGACTCTTGACCATCCGTTTTTGAAGTACTTAAAATGTACGACAAACATTTGGATATGCGTTTTCAGTTTGTGTGATTATTTGTAGTGCAATGCAAATGCAAAACAAATTGTGGTGTCATGGCTTGACCACTTCGAACTCTTAGCGGGTTGTGAAATAGAAAAAATACTTATGGTGACACCGTTAGGTTTTTATTTGCATTTTTAACGAATGGTTAAAATCAATTGCATTTTGAATATACCATTGTGACGGTGTGTTTTTGTTATTTTACCAAAGATTCTATTTATTTATTAAGTTTGGATGGTTGAAGACAAATCGGGTGAGTACCAGATTTCAGGACCACACCAAACAAAGCCTCTCAGGCATTTAATAATGCATGCTTTTACTCGATTAGTTAGGGTTTAACCGAAATTAAAGCTTTGGAAGATGAATTTGCCAAAAGCTGCCCTGTCCTATGCTTCTAGAAAGAGCGGTCATTGGTTATGCATTCATTCGATTTCTTAGCTAAGACTTAATAAAAGTTATACGCTTACTTGCCCTTCTCAAAGGCCACACAATTGTGGAAACTTTGTAGAGTTTTCTTTATTTTTATAAACGAGAGTTTTTTCGGGTTTTCGGGTTTCACTATTTGAACACGGTTTTCTATTTACAATGTCTCTATACATGCTTTTTCTCTTCACGGTTGGTCGAAATGGATTTTTCATTCTGTCTCTCTGTCTGTCTGCTTGTCATTTTAATTACAGCTTCGGTCTTCGTCCATCTTCTACTATCTACTGCGGTCTACTCTCGTGTGACCATCATTCGACTTTTTACCAATACCTTAACACTTAAATATCGATACATTTATACATCTTGGCGGTCATTTTCAAATAATTCCAAAGACTTCTATTTGGAAAACGTTTAAGCTCAGAAAAATTGATCACGATTTATGCCATTAATCAGTTTTGTGAAAATACTGAACTATTAGTGTCCTGCTTCTAAAGTATTTAAGCTGCTTTCCTCATTAAGTCTAAAGTTGAACAGAAATGGATAACACAAGTACTTTTCAGTTTCGAGGTTAGCATTAGCATGACATTATAAAGTAGACCTAAGAATAAAGGATGCAATATTTTTCAAGAGACTGGTCTCGTGTTTTTCTATTTTACAATACAAAAGTTTTGAACAAACAACTCCTTTTTGTTGGAAATTGCTTAAAAGTCCCCCAAAACTAAGTGTCAGCTTTGAAGTCTAGTTGTTGCACTCAGAGCCGAAACTGTACCGGTACAATGTTTAGGTTCTTTTAGGTCTTTTAGGTTCCAAAAATGCCGGAACTCAATCAATTTCAAATATCGGTTCCAGTTTCGTTTCTGGCTGTTAATTTTAATCGGTTCTTTTCGGTATACGGTTCCGGTTCTGGTTCCGGTTTGATTCCCTGCTTACAACTGCCGGAATGGCTTATGAATACCCTCAAGGATACAGTTGCTGTGTTGACAGGTTGTCGATCCACTCTTGAAAGAAAATAATGATCTCGGATGATATGCGTGCTCATCGGAACTTAAGAAAGCTTTTCCAAAATTCCATAAAGATTCCGAAAGAAAGAGACCGATCTTCTTAGCTGAATGGAATAGTCCTTGAACTGTTTAAAGGAGTGACTCTACAAATAACCCGAAACAACCGAAACAAATATCGGTTTTAATTTCGACCCGGTTGCGATTCGGCTACAAAATAATTGTTTCGGTCATCGGTTTCAAACCGGTTAAATGTACATTTTAATTTAAAAGAAAATTCCATTTGAACTATCTTAGTTAGATTTGCGTTTAAAGTTATAAAAATAAGTTATAAATATCACTGTGCAACACTAAAAAGTTGATAGAGTCGAGACTAAAAAATTCTGAAAGGGTATGATGGTAGTACAATAACATTCGCTGGGTTTGGTCTGGCTAGCTGCCAATTTCTTTTTATTGAACTTTAAAGTTTTCAGCTTCTGATTGGGACTTGAAACTCAATATCTCGTAAACTATTTGGAATTTCACTTTGTCGTCTTAGAGGAAGTGGTTGCTCTTGGCTTGGCTTACAAAACATTTCTAAGAGAGCAAGTCAAAACAGTCACATCTATATACTCAAAATTGTAAAAATGTCTTAAAATCATCATGTTTTCCCCTCATTTGGGACTATTTTTTAACTTTGTCTTGACAACTGTAACGAATTTGACTAAGCAATGCAGGACAAAAACGTAGCTTGGACTTACATAAACAAACGGTTGGAACATACCAACTTTATTCGATTGGTCCTTCGTATAGTTACGGGCCCTTAAGCATGTAGAATTGGAACCAAAACTCGCAAAATGGCAATTTTTGGTACCAATTGGCCGACACAGTCAAAAATTTCGATTATTTTGTATTAAATCAAGAAAAGAGTAAAAAAACATAGCTTAAAAATTGTAAATAAAAAACTTTATATTTTTACTTTTTTAACGAAAATGTTCGTTTTTTCGAGTTTTTATGACAGTTGTACTTGCTTGTGGGCCTATTACTTTATGAAAGAGTAACTAAATGAAGTTAGTTTATTTAGGTCAAAGCTACAACTTTGTGCTGAATTACGTGTCCAAATTTGTGACGGGTTTCAAGATGCAGTTCAAAAACTGTAGAGTTTTCATTTGCTACAAAGAAATGTTTTGTAGGCCAAGCCAAGAGCAACAACTTTGTTAAAGATTTAAAAGCAAAAATCACAATAATTTACGAGATATGGAATCGTTAGTCCTACTCTGAAGCTGAAAAGTTCAGAGTGCATTAAAAAGAAAACAGCAGCTAAGCAGACCAAACTAAGACAGGGTTTTTATGCTTCCGTCACACCCTTTCAGAATTTTTTGGTCTCGACTCTATCAACTTTTTGTGTGTCACAGGGTATTACGCCAGAAAGTAGTCGTTCGACACTTAGATATTTGTGTACAAGAAACTGCAATACTACTTTAAAAAATTCATACTGTTGTGGGTATTTATAGTTATTTTCTTCCCACCATTTGAGTAAATCGGTATTACAGCTCAATCTTTGAACACTATTACACTACAATTTCTTAATTCTTATTTAGCTTGTGGCCAAACTGAAGCAATACCACTTTTGCATGTGATGGGCGATTTTGTTGCTGGCGACAAATGATTTCGTTTAAAAAACACTCTGCAGTTTACTAAAAAAAAATAATTTTCTTCATATGGATTGATGTCTACTTCGCTGTAAGCTGGCTGGTTTAAACCGAATATTCGCGACATTTCTTGGAAATCCAAACTTTTTCTATTTCCGATAGATCGGCTGAGAATTTTGTGCCGCGAATTTCACAACACCTATGTATGTATGTATATATGTGAGTATAAAAGGAATACAGAATTATTACACGAGCAAAGCGAGACATTTTTTTGCATGCTTACCGCAAATTCTATTACTCAAGCGCTTTTTTGCAATGTGTATGTTAACATCTATTATGTTCTGAGGAGGAAGAGGCTTTAATGACGTGCAATCGAAAAGTCAGCAAGCCCAGGCAGTAAAATGAGAGCTCGTTGACTGAATTTCCTTAGCTCATTGACTGAAACTCTGCCATCGTCTCAATTATGATTTCGGTTTCGGTTACCTAAAAAAATGTATTTCGGTTCAAGTTACGGTTTCGGTTTGATTCGGTTATACTGGTTAAAAATAGCGTCTGTTGTTTCTGTTGGATACCCTGTTAAAAAGTAATGTATAGTGAACTATGGTTGACAAGTAATAGGCATAATTAAGCAATTGATTTATTTAAATCAAATCAGTTAGCTTTAAAAAATATCGCTCAGTTACTTTGAGATTATCATAAATCAAA
The DNA here is from genome assembly GCA_037044535.1 of Lordiphosa magnipectinata. Classification (NCBI taxonomy): domain Eukaryota; kingdom Metazoa; phylum Arthropoda; class Insecta; order Diptera; family Drosophilidae; genus Lordiphosa; species Lordiphosa magnipectinata. The sequence goes on along the minus strand of JBAMBO010000632.1, from coordinate 1,106,247 downwards.
ATAGCAATATGATGTTTTAACCGAAAGCCCAAGCATCCTCTATATGAAATAGTAGCTCATAAATGAGAGCACGAGTAAGCTCTAAGCTCTTTACACTAAGCTTTTCGAGCTACTTAGCTTAAAAGTTCGATGAAGTCAAAATCTTGACTTAGTAAAATTAGAAAGTATAATATCAAAAATTGTCATTGATTGCACAAATCGATGACAAGAAATCGATGAATCTAGTTCGATTGTTGTGGTGAACGAATGTGATGTTCAAGCAAGATTGTTTTTGTGATTGTAATGGTTTAAACAATTAGAAAAATGAAATGATATCTTGCTATTTTTACTAAAAATTCCATCAAAGCCGTTCAGCTTAAGCCAATCAACTTCTTTTTATGGATGATGTCTGATGTATGATTTTTTATGTATTTTGATGTAAGCTGTCTTGGAAAGAACATATTGTGGAATTTGCTGGATCAATTGGTAAGTATTTGCACGGAATCAAACCTTCTTGTCGGAGTTCGATGTCGGGTAGGCTTGCCAATATATCTTTAACTGGCTGTTTCGAGTCCAGGTTCAGGTTAATTATTTTTGTTAATTCAGAAAACAGTGGTGCAAACGTAAGAAAAAGCAACTGTAATATTTAAGAAATTAAAAAACCTATGAGTCATAGAAGGGATGACAGTTAATAGTTTTAAAATTGAATCAAATTATGCATAAGTCACCCCCTCCTAATGATAATTTAAAATTTTGAGTTGATTTGAGTTGGATGTAAGGCCGGTAATATATGCTTTCTGATTTAATATGTCACTACTAAGCCTGACAGGCCTAAGGGACTCTGAGAAGCTGGAGATGGAAACAAAAAGGTTCGAGTCAATGGGAGAATTTCATCCGATGTGCAGACCTTAATATTGGAAAGAACTTCTATAATAAAAAAATAGCTATACTCTCAGCGCTCAGTGCACTTAGCGGCATTAGATAGTCTACGCTGGAAACCAGGAACGAAATGACCAACGAATTGGCGCGCAAGGATGCAGCCACCAAGGAAGAGAATACGCTTAGAACAACCTCTTGGGAGATTGAGAGAAACATATGCATTTCAAGTGAATCACAACCTCTAAAGCCTCCGAAAGTGGTCCAACCAAAAAGGGATGCTCTCAGTATTCTGCCACTGCAGACTGCGAAATCAAAAGTACAAGTTGGGAATAATTAACACCCAAATATGCAGATACTGTGAATAGAAGCAGAAGTCCTCTGCGATGCTCTATTGCTTTATCGAGGCGCAGGCTCAGATTCGGAAAATCTAGCTTACATCCCAACAAGATTCGTATCCTTGAACCCACGAAAATCCAGGAACTGGTACAGTATGAAGGGCTGCTAAGAGTGTTGTGAGCTCAGTAGGGGGGCACAATAGAACAAGATTCGTAGCGGTGCGTATTTCCCCAACAACAAATACAATATTTCACTTTCACTTTACAAATATTTTTATATAACTAAGTTAAACTTTTATGTCCTTTTTAAAATCGGATTATTACAAAACAGTTTGAATTGATAAATATATTTCGTTTTTATCAAATATGGAAGGCTATTGTAGATTCGCACAAATTGCAAATATATTTCACAATTCCATGATTCCAAAATCCGAAGTCTTGACTTAGATCCTTTTGATTCAGCAATATCACACAAAAAGATCTTCAAAACACTTTGTAATAACAATATTTACGTTATGTTAAGCAAATCAATTTATTCAAACACATATATGCTTAAGCATATGTTTCTATTCGAAACAACTCGATGCCATCACACCTTGGCCGCTGCCTCTGCCGCCGCCTTCGCATCAATTAGCTTAGCTTTCACCTATTAATTTAGACTTCAATACAAAATATTTAACTTAATTTGGCACTAATTTGGCAGCACACACACACACACAGATCCACCTGCGGAAGGAAGGGTTGGAGGCATAGCCATTCGAAAGACAAACGGCCGATACATATACCAATGGCCAGAGATCGCTTCATTATAATTTTTTTAACATATATTTTATACTTGAGTTTAACTGAGAAATTAAGCACGACTTTTCAAGGCTATGGCCAGACCTTTGGTTGTTGGTTTATTTGTTTTGTTGTCATTTACTCGAATCTTGTCTGCATTTGGCTTGTGAGGTTTCTTAATTTCGGTTACATGTGTTTCAAACTGATGTGTGTTTTGTGTACAACAAATCGAAGATGTTATAATAAATCAATGTTTGGTTGGTTGTTGCTGCTTTTTATCTGTATTTAATTTATTAATTTATTTAATTTGTTTTGGCGCTGACGCCGCGCCGTCGTTAAGCCGCGAGGCAAAAGTGAATTATAATACTCGCATTATTAATTACTCACCTTGCTAATTTTCTATATACATATATCTTTCTTTAACTGGAGAGCACACAATATTTCGTAGATTCAACACAATTTGGCACTGCACTCACTTTAATTTAAATTTATTTCTTTTCTCTTTTTGTTGTTGTTTGTATTTCTTTCCTTTCTGCCTTTTCGTTTGTTTTGCCACAATCCACTTGAGAATTCGACTAATTAAAAAAACTTAACACGTACGTAGCGAGATTTTCGATATATGGGGGTAAGTATATACAGTTCCGTATCACACGCTGGCCAATGCTCACGGCTGCAGCTCGTAGCTAACTGAGCGCACGTTGGCCCAACGCGACTTCAGTTAGCTTCAGCGGCATGGGTCGACGTCATGTTCGATGGCAGGTTCGGCATAATGCCGGTTACTCCAACCACCGACAGCGGCTTCTTCGTCTAATCTCTCTACTTGGTCATCTTTGAGCATTTGTGAATCATAGTGCTGAATCTCTTTTGGAACCCAACACCGGAAACTCACATTCCTAACAATAAACATTTAGACTTTAGTTTATTTATGGACAATTTGTATTGTATTTTGTTTTTTTAACACTGTCGCCCATAGGCGCAAGCGCAACTGTAATAAAGTGAATTTATTTAAATTGTTAATTTTTTGCAGACTTTTTTGTTGTTGGTTGTTGTTTCTGGCCCGTAGACACGACTCATTGTTAGCTGCTCATTTTGACTTTTATGGCCAATGAAGGCCAGTTTGGCTTTTATTTGCTTTATGTGCGTTGAGCTGCTGCTGTGCCTTATTTCTTTGCAAGTCGATCTTTAAAGACAAAACAGCATCTTCGTCACCATATTAAGCTGTCCGGGCATGCTATACGTGTTTAATGGCTAATGCATTAAAAATTAATTGAATTATGTCACACTTAACTAACAATTTATAATACCATGTTGGAAGGGAGAAAGAAGCCGGTGGCTAAATTCTAAAGAAAGTTTTTCTTTGCTTAAAAGTAAGTAATTATCTAATGGCCATGAGAAAGGTTTGCTCCAAGTCTCAACTTATTTTGTACAATCTATTGGAAAATTATGGCGAATGCGAAAATTAGAGCAGGACTCTAAAACTCACAAAGATGCGTAACGCAGTATATCAAAATGCCACAAGGTGGAGATTGTTTGATACTCTTGAATTTGTATGGGTTCGCCAGATGTTCGTTAACGAACACGAATGTGAATGGTGGGCACTTGCCTTTCACAATTCCTTATACAATTTCCACTACGTCGCTTGTATAACCTTTTCAATATATTCAGTTGACTTAAGGTAGTTTAAAGACGCATGTAGATAACAGCGGAACAGTGAAATTGCATATAAAAACCAGGGCTGCAAACAGGTTATGAACCGAACCTGTTTGAACCCGGAATTCAGACTTTTTTAAAATTGTGAACCGAATCTTGAACCAAACCAAAGTTCAGAAAATTCTTGAACCTGAACTTGTTCCGAACCTAAGTTTTCGTTTCGGCCTAAAAAATATAAAGACATTCTGAACTCTTGCCAATTTGTTGTTATCAATATTTCAATATGATTTCTAGAAATAAGTTATAATCGAAATAAGAGTCTTTCATGGCACAAATGAGCAACGATTAAATCATTCAAGCATTCCTATAGCTTTTGACAGCTGACGACATCATTCGATAGTATATGCTCAGTTGATCAGATCCTAGAATTTGTCTTGTTCGGTCAGAGAGTACAGAAATTCGGAATACTACAATCAAACTCCTTTATTACCAGCTTCCGTACAACTAAGTTCACTATCAGGGTTGTCCCGGAAATCTCTAGATATTGTCGTATTGACGATTCCACTTCAAACTAAACTTGGACTACTTTATTCGTAAAGTGACAATACATAAGACTGGTTACTAGATCATATCGAAGGAAAACTTGACTTTGAGCAGGCGTTTTCAAATCGCTCAATTTTCGTCATCTTAACTAGTAGCTCGGCATATTTGTACTGCTTCCCATATAAAGCCAAACTGCATTATTCTGACATGCTACTGTTTATGCAAACACCTCTAGTGATTTTTAGGACACACCCGTACATAGCGAATTCGTTGCACTGAACACTGAAATCCCATATCACTTGCTCTATATTCTCAATAGTACTATTTTTGCATCGTGGTAACCAGTAACTGTTAGTACCGTTTTGATTCGCTACACGGAAGTTAGACTTTATTTTTAATATGAATCGCATTACAATTGGATTGCTATTACGATCTGAGCTATACCTAGATTCGAACTAAAACTTGTGTGTTAAGAACCTTGATCCTAAACGGACTGCCGAACATAAATCATTGGCCGTGTTCGGCTCTGAGCCATACAAAGCGGCGCTGATGCATACGACAATTAGTAATGCAGATTTGTGAATAGCGATTGCATGTGTCCTTCAATAGCTGAAGCTTTAAAGCTACCATCTCATGGCAATCCAATACGATTTTCGCTAATGCGCACACTCGCTTTGCGCCGCTTACAGGGCTGAGAGTGCAAGGCGTTCTTGCTCTTAGTGATGCTGTTCTACGTCGCCACAAAGCAATGCCCACAAAACCACGCACACTTAAGACGTGGAACTAAGCAGACTGCGTCAAAACAGAACTCAAGTGAATCGAAGTCGGCCGAACAAAAAAACACACACACAGCATACTAATGTAAAATCGAAAATCCACATTGAAAATCCACGCTAAAAAAATTTGCCTGACATTCACTTCTATGGCCCTTGTGTTCTAGGGTCTTTGGTTCTACTCAAGTCTCTATTTAAATCATTTTGAGCCGTCGACAAATACAGTCAGCTGGGAAGACCAAAAAGTGAGAGTTGTAAATAGCGAAAAGTTTTTGGCCCTTGCGGGTCAGGCCCCACGCCTACGCTACCAGACTGCCCAGGTCTTTAGATGTGAGATACTTTCTATCGCCCCCTCAATCCCACAACTGCGACAGTGATTACCTGTACAAAAAAAAGATTTAAAGGATTTATTTTCAAGTTTGTGTAAAATTTGTTACAAATTCATTTTTCAAAGTATTGTCCATCGCTAGCCACTTCTTTTCCCATCTTTCTGGCAATTTTCAAATACCATGTCGAAAAAACGTTGCGTCTTTGGATGCGATCCACGAATCGATACAATTTTTGAGTTTTCGGAGTTGAATATGTGTTGATCCCAGGGAATCAAACCGAATCGTATTTCGGTTCCTGTTCCGGTTCTGGTACGAAACGAAACTTATGTTTCGGTAAAAGGTTCTGTTTTGGTTCTTACATTATTTCGGTATTCGGTTCCGTATCGGTACCTGGATTTTTATTTCGGTATACCGGTATGAACCATTAAAATATAAAGAAAGATCGGGCATTGGATTTACGTCCACCCAAGTTCATAGCGAAGCATAATAACTACACCCAAACAAACGTAAACAACAAACGTAAACAAACGTTCTACACTTATTTGCCCTTTTCAAAGACATACATAAACACAATTGTTGAAACTTTTTCAAGTTTACTGACCACCATTCTTCTTCTTTGATTTGTAAACATTTTAAGCTCCGGAACCTCCGGAGGTTCGTACCCATCGTGAAGTATAAGATTCGGTTCGATGACCGGTTCCTTATCTTATCAAACCTGAGGATTTGTTTCGAACCTTGGTTCATAGCATCTGAAATATTTGACACATTTTTGGCTCAATTTTCCTTGAATTTCAGCAAATCGGTTAAAATTAAAACCTTCTTGGCTTTATTTTTGTTGAAGAGGACTCATTTAACTTACTATTTGATAAATCTATCTAACTAAGGTTAACGCCATCAATCATACGTCCCTTATTCTTCCAATGTGTACTCGTATATAGATATGAAAAAATTATATTGTCATGTTACAACTAGACTATTACTTTATTTCCCTTTTCATAGTCGGAATATTCCCAGTTTGGATATGACTTACAAAACTGATCTCCATTAGATAATGCTCCAATCGATCCAAGTACTAAGCAGTGATTTTTTTCCATCCATTCCAAACTTATAAAAGTCGACTTGAATAATTTTCTGAACTAAATGTTTTTCCGAAAATTATAGTAGATTTTGGAGGTCCGGTAGATGGTCCGGTGCGATGTACCCTAAAAACCCGATCCGAACCGGTTCTGCGGCGTTCAGTTCCGTCAGTGATTGATGTCATTAAACAGTTTTGTGAAAATACAGAACTATTTGTATTTTCCTGTTTCTTTTCATACAAATACATGTATGATTTGAATTAGCCACCACTTTCAGCTAACGGATTTGTGCCAGAACTGCTGTCCTCATACAATTTCACTTGAACAGAAATGGATAACACAAGTACTTTTGTGTTCAATGGTTAACCAAAACCAAGTGCCATCTTTGCAGTCTTGTTTTTGCACCCAGAACCGCAACTGTACCGGTACAATGTTTCGGATCTTTTCTGTCTTTTCGGTTCCAAGAATATCGGTTCCGGTATACAAAAAATTAAAAATATGGGTTCCGGCGACGGTTCTGGTTCTGAGTCTTAATCGGTTGTTTTCAGTATACGGATTCGGTTCTAGTTCCGGTTTGATTCCCTGGTTGATCCTGATTGAAAATGCAATCTGTGGGCCATTTCAGTTCCTGTTTTTGCTGTTAAGTCGTTTCCCAAGCGGTTATATGAAGAGGCCGCTGCGGACTGGCAGTATGCAAAGACCGCTGAAGATTGAGCAGGCATGTTCATGAAACAGCTGTACGGTTAGCCCACCTCCTTTGTGGTGTGGTATGTTCCTGTTTTAAAGTTATGCGCAAGCATTACAATGACCTCGACTCGGCAAAAACTTGAAGGTTTGCTCAGATCAAACGCATCAATTGAGTTCGGTAGAGTTGCCTTGTGATGGTTTCACCCGGTTGTAGCAGCTCATAGGATTCTCCCCCAAATTATGTTTTGTTGGCACAAAAGTTGACATATTTGGAGCACACAAAAACTATGTTGCTTACACTTCAGTGAAACGACACTTAATGAAAAAGAATGCCTAATCATTAGACACTGTCCGATTCGATTTAACACTAGTGACGACATCTTTTAAAAATCTTTTAAAACTATTTTGTACAGGCAATAGTTTATGTGACAGATATCTTTATGTAGAAGATACGAAATCGGCCCTCACAAACTATTCAAGGTTATGATACTTATGATACACATTACTAAACAAATTCTTTGGGAATGTTGGAAATTAATTTGATAAGGTAATGGAACCTAGGGGGTCTTCAAAGCTCATCGACTAAAGACCTAGCTTATACTTTTATATTTGAGAATTACGAACAAATTTTTCGATAATTAAGATTTTTTAGAACAAGAGGGATTTTTCGTTTATATTATTCCTCACTGACTTAATTTGTTTGCCATTACACATCTTGACGATTTCGTGCCTGGTGTTGCCACCATCCCATATATCAATCCTATATAAGTGTGCGTTCACACTCTCTAGTCTAGTATTCCTGTTTGTTGTTGTGTTTTAAATGTGAGAATAGCTTGTCAAGTTCATAGTAGAATGAAATTATCAGGTCTTAAGTGTGTTGAACAGTGTGAGCTCAGCCTTTAGCTAACTTACTAAATAGCTAATCGATTTTATCAAACACATTTTAAAAGTTTTATGGGGATAATTGTTTCGTTCCCCCTGCCCACCCTTGAATACCTACAAAATATTTGCGTAAATGCCAGCAGCAACAATTTTGATGGTTTCATTAGCTAATCGATGGCGTGATGACCACGATACAGGCCAGGTAGGCTGGAGCAGCTACATAGCTACCCAGCCTCCAATTAACAATTTCGTAATTGAAGCTAAGCCCTGGTAACAACAAAAGGCCAATAGGCAGCAAAAACAGCAGCAGCGGCGGCGGTGATGGAGGACGCATCTTTATAATATGGTCTCGATACCTTGGTGCAGGGCTTTTGATTAATGAGCGGCTTAAGTGATGCCGGGGTAGCTGAATCTGAGCATTTGGGCAGCTGATGAAGTCACTAATTTGACTTAAAAACGCATTAAAAACCATTTTCGATAAGAGCCCCCAAAACGGATTGCACGAGCCGACGGCCGAGAGTCAGGGTTTTCCCGTAGTTTTCTACTCACGGGGGAATGCCGTCTCTTGGTCTAGGTCGTCGTCTTGTGAAAGTTGTGCAAAAAACAGCAACAAATAACATAGAAACTGCGAACGCCAACGCCTTAAGTCAGCTTATAAATTACAAAACCAAATAAAAATATTTCAAAAATGGTTAAGAATGTTTTATGCGAAAGCTTTAAACTCAAAATGTATGCCAAATGTTGTTTTGGAATTTTGAAAGTGTAAAATTTTATGATAGAAACTTATTTAATTGTAGAAAGAGAAACTCCAAAGGAAAGAATGGAGAAGATACGAAGCAACTTATATTTTTTAAAGTATCTACTTCAGGCCGCAGCAGTAACGCATTGGAAGTAGGAATAACAGCTGAAGCAAAGGGAAGCGACTACTAAATACCAGCTCAGAAATGGAACGACCACTTTAGAACCTGGTTCTCGGAAAGAGAGCACTCTACTACTACTCTATACCAGCGTTTGTCAAGAAGAGCGGGGTCAAATAGTGAGAGTTTATTGCCTGGGACTGAAGAGCAATTTGCTCATCTTGGATAAAACCCCAAGGAGCATTTCAATTCTAGTCAACAGCCGGCTGCACCTAGTCCGCAGCAAGCTAAACCAAATCCAACAACACTTCATAACTCTGGTCTGGGTAACTGGCCAAGCAGGCATAACGGCATCGAGGGTAACACAAGCGGTATCTGACATACAGAGACCCCTGCAGGACAAAAGTACAACGTAAAACCAGAACTATGGCAGAACGGCACCTGGCTCTCACATCTTCCGATCAAGATTGGCAAGGCCAAGATTAGCAAGGACAGGACTAGAAGCATGATAGGAGTCATATTTCGTGTACAAAAAAGTTATGAAGTAGTAGTGAAGTAGTAAGTGTATGAAGTAATCGGACAATTTAGCAAAAAAATGAAGTCATTTTGAAGCCTCATCATTAGGCTTTCTTTTTTAGTATGTGTCGTTTCGCTGAAGTGATTGAGTACCTTCTAGAGATATCTATGTAATGCATAATTATTTAGTCGATTGGCTAAAGGAATGACAAAGATCTGAATGAACGTATGCACAATTGTAACTGGTGCAAAAAAAGTTAACCGACAACCCCCCAGTCCCCCTCGCCATACCAACCAACCACCGCTGTATTCAAACAAACACAATCTTTGGAAGAGAGAGAGTAACTTAGATATGAGCGGATAACACGTACAACGAGATAGCAAATGCGAGCGACGGCATTAACTGCTACAGAGTATCTTATACTCGGGCTTGACCGACTTTCTCACTTATTTTTATACCCGTTACTCGTAGAGTAAAAGGGTATACTAAAGTCGTGCAAATGTATGTAACAGCCAGAAGGAATCATTTCCGACCATATAAAGTATATATATTCTTGATCAGCATCAACAGCCGATTCGATATAGCCATGTCCGTCTGTCCGTCTGTCCGTCTGTCCGTCCGTCCGTCCGTCCGTCCGTCCGTCTGTCTGTATGAACACCTAGATCTCAGAGACTAGAAGAGCTAGAGCAACCAAATTTGAAATGTATACTCCTATTGTCTGCACGCAGATCAAGTTTATTTTCAATTTTTGCCACGCCCCCTCACGCCCCCGCAATTTGGAAAAAACGTCATATCTCCTACAGTTTTGATGATAGATGGTTCGTACTTTCTAGAGATATCTAGTACTCAAAATTATTTATCGATTTGCTGAAGGAATGATAAAGATCGGATGAACGATGCTCAAGTTATGAGCAAAAAACGGTCAGTTAACACCCACCACCCACCCCACCCATAACCTAAGCATTGCGTTCAGCAGCAATCTTAGTAAGAGAGAGAGAGAGAGAGAGAGAGAGAGAGAGAGAGAGAGACTTAGAGAGCGCACTGCGTTGTGCGTTGTGTGTTAACTGGCCGTTTGACTCGTGACCAAATTCGAGCTGCGACATTAAGGGTGCAGAGTATGTAATAGTCGGGCTTGACCGACGTTTTCAAAAGTTTTGTTGTCTGATCTGTTTATCGTGATGAATTTGGAGTCATTTATGTTGGATTTAGTAATTGACAAATGTCTATTAATATCTGGCGGATAATAAATAGCCGAGTTAAAAAATGTTGCATACTTTTCGGCTGACCCACCTCAGGCATACAGGAAGGCTAATAAACATTTGTTTCCATGAGTAACGGGTATATCGAAGTCGGTTAGAGCCGACTTTAACTTACGCTCTCGTTCATGTAATGCATTGTGCCTATCTAAATTTTTATCAGATGAGATTAAGCTCTATAAAATTACACTTAAGGGTTGAAATCAAGGCTGCAATCCTATAAAATTTAGATCAATGTTCGGTGCGGGGGTTCGAACCCGTTGTAAAGTTTAAGGTTCGGTTCGCGGACCGGTTCCTGTACTTATTGAACCTAAAATTTTGGTTAGAATCTGGGTTCATAGATTGTTGCCTCTACTTTCGGTCAAAATTTAGGCAATTTTTCATCAGGATAATTCGAATGGACCAAATTCCTTATTGTTATCATTCATAGGCCCACTAAAAGGCTAGGCAGCCTCACTGTTCACGTACTCAGAGGAAAAAATTAAGAAACATTGGACTCAAGATGAGCCGAACGTTGTCAAAAACAGTGGTTAGAAACAATCAAAAACATTTATTACATTTGTCCTCATAAAAGTTGAGAATATTTCGTTCTTGTTTTGAGTTGACGGCAACTTTATTTCTGATCAGGTTTATTCCCTCTGTGTACAATGTGCATACATGTACGAGATTCGCTTTGCTGAAAAGGGCACTTTCACTCATATTTTTGTATTTGTATTTTATTTAATAGAGTTGATTAATTAAGCTGTTAATATAATAATATAAAAAAAACACTACTTACTTATATAAAGGAAATTGGTCGGAACTGTCGTGTAGATCTAGCTGGGATTGAAAAATTAATATGGCTCAAAAGAAAACAAGAATCAATATGGCCATTTATTAGTTTATAAAGGAACATAACTCCATGACAGATTCTACGATCTTGCAGAGTCGGTAGGCTTAATAGACGAAGTCTGTCCACATACGATGGCAGTCGACGGTGTTGTTCCCAGTTTAGTCCACGTAAAGCGAACAGGAGAAATTGCTTCTGCACCGACTCAATAAGGGCCTGGTATGTTTTATTTCCATGTCGAGATCGCAATATGGATTGGATTTCTAAAACTCATCTGAAATTATCATTTCAACCGATTGTTTACAATAAAAATATGTTAATTCCAGGTAGCTGCCATAGGAATGATCGGTTAAGAGTCAATTTTAGAACTTTCCTAGTAGGCGTAGGAACTTTTCTAGTAAAATAAATCCACATGTAATAGTCGAGTTTGAGCTGCGAGACCGAAAGGAACTTATTTGTTTGTATACATATGTGGTCCGGGCAAACTTCCCAAGCGATAGCCCTTGAAAGGTTCGGTTCATAATTCGCCGATTCGCACGGGATGCTTGCCAAAATCATGCATCACTGTGTGTTAGACCGAGACACGGTTACATTTTCGCAATCTCGGCTTGGGAACCCTAGCTTAATTGGTTGAAATCAATATTGCGACCAATTTAACTATATTTAAATGCCACTATTGTTTTTAATATTTCAGGATCAGTGTCGGCAAACATTCCGTGATAGAGCAAAATGTATCTCAGATATCTACTCGCAGTGCGACTGTTATTTGCGAAGATTATTTTAGGCATCACGTAAAATAGCTCTAGCTCGTGCCGGAGCGCAAGCTAGTTTGTAAGCGCATAAAAAGCTTCAACACGGGCGAAGCCTTCTCGTTTTAGAATTTGAGAACAGTTTTAAAATTTTTAGCAATATTTTCTGCTCCAGTAAACTTTCTTCATATTTTAGGCTCGAAAATACTCTAGTTCCGCCGGATGGCAAGCACGGTTTCCAAACCAGCAATGTCTTAACTGAATAGTTCTGACATGTTACTCTAAAATTTGATACCAGTTTTATATGGCCAGAGTTCCATAAAAGTTGGTTGCTTGACATCGTCCACTTTGATCAGATGTCACACTTGTTTCGTCCAGCTCTCGTGGCACGTTGTCCACAATAATTGTAGTTTAATGTTTTTGGATGCTATCTTTGCTTTAATTTTTTTCATTGTGTGCTCAATTCTCTAAGATACCTCTGACAATTATCAAACAAGTTTCATAATTTCCAGACCCCCCCCTTCGACAATTTATCAGCTGTTTTCAAAAAAACGAGTTGGCAGGTCCAAGCAATTGTCAGAGCAAATTGTTGGTTGCTCCGTACTCACTCTGACAATGTGCTCTGACAATTTTCATGAGCGGATTTCCTGAGCTATGTAATTAGATAGGCTCCGCAAAAATTGTCAGCGTCTCCGTACTACGCTTAAGAGATAAATTTATCTTGGGATCAACATTAGTGACAAATGTTAAAGTCACTGGTACAACATTTGGCATTCGCCCTGGGTACTTTTAGCTTTTTTTCCGCTAAAAGGCTATATTTACTAGCGCTATATTATCAAATAGCCAAGTGTCAGCACATACCAGCTGTCTAGACGATGAGAAATCGGTGCAAGTTCTTTAAAAGATTCTAAACTTTAAAAATAATTTGATTTAAAAGGTCAAATCCAAGAGGTAGGTAAGTGACTGGGAAAAATGAGAGAGATCAAGAGCGTTCCAGTCTTTTAAAAGATTCTAAACCTCAAAAGCTTGGATTAAAAAGTTGAAATCCGCGAGGTAGGCTAGTGATACTGAAAAATGATAAAAAGTAAATGTCTGAGTCATTGGAGTTAAATTCCTCGATATAAATCTAGTTGAAAATTTATGAAACATTAGCTATCTACCCGACCTGCTACCATTTCTTCTATGAACCAAAATGATAACTCATTTTATAACAAATTTTTTGAGTGGTTTGAAAAAAAAAACGCTCAAGTGGTGTGAGTGACTCTTTAATAAGCTTAGAGCTTGCAAGCATGTCGAATTTTGTGTAGATATCATGTAGAAAGTTTGACGGTTAAATTTAAATTCCAATTTAAAACGGAAAACAAAAGGAAGTATAATATTAACAAAAGCACAATTCAAATATATAATAACAAACTCTTTGACGAAAAGCACAAAAAATTGATTAATCTAAAACATAAATTAGGTGATTATCAGCTAAAAAGATTACAAAAAATAAAGTTCTCTCTCTGCATAAAACTAAATTAATAAACCGAGCTAAAAAAAATTTGATGAATTTCCTCAAATCCAAGCCAATTTTGTCAACCATCCATCAGGGCTTAATAAGCAGAACCTTCTTCACGCTGTGGTCACTATAAGCTGTAATTTATATTCATTGCCAACGTTGAAAGAAATCCGAAAACTGTTTTTCCCACACACACACACACACACACTCATGTCCTTTTGCCCCAATATAAAAGAACTGTCCATATGCTTTAAATTTATGCATAATGAGCTGTCCCTTTCTGCCGTTAACTAAATGACCATAAATAATAAGGCAACAACAAAAACTTTCGGCCAACTGATAGCAGCGGCAAGAAACAAACAACAAAAGGAGAAAAGGCAAACCAAAGTATTTGTAACTTGACAATGAATGAAAGCGTTCAGGAAAAGAACATGCGAAAATTAACACGCCGAGAGCAAATGAAAGCCCCCACCGGCCGGAGCCGGAGAGAGCGGGAGCGGGCAAGAGAGAGTGGGAGAGGGAAAAAGTTTTTCTTTTCTAGTGTGGAAAAGCTGATGTCGAGGGCCGTTTGCCGTTGCTCAGTGGAGTAACGACCACAGCTGAAAACGGACGTGTGTGTGGTAGTTGAGTGAGTCGTGTCGTCGCCGTCGTTGTCGGGAAATTCTTCGTGAGTTGTTGTTTGTCAGTCAGTCAGTCAATCGGTCAGTCAAGGGCTGACCATCACGGAGCACAAGCGAATTAATATATTAATTTTTACCTTGAGAAAGAGGAAAAACCCCCAACAACCCGACGCGTGTAAGTGCAAGGAAAAGTGCCAGAAAGAAAATCTGAAAAATTATCACAAAATTTCGCCAAAGTGTGTAGAAAAATTCGTGAAGAATTGAAATTGTGGCTACCAAATAAATCAAGTGCGACAAAGAATATCCAACATCTTAAAATTTCCTGTGACGCGTTTAAAAGTGCAGAAAATTGTGACCATCGCAGCCAATCAATTGATTTTTCTTTGAATTGGAAGAGCACTAGTGGGGAGGAGGGGGGCAAACGAAAGAATTTTTTTTTGGGCTATCCTGAATTTGGGGCAAATAAAACATTAATAAAAGCTGCGGCAGCATTTCCATCTGGCCACTTGCACACACACACACACACACAGATAAACAAAAACATCCAAAACCAATTGCCAAACAGAAGCCGAAGCCTAACAAAACAGTTTAAGGGCCAAGAGACCAAGATTGACAATAGTCTTAAAACGGTGGTGGAGGGGGGGGGATGGGACTTTTCTTTTCGGTTAGTGGCGTCAAACACGGCCCAGAGCCAGACATAGACGCGGCGTCGCAATAATCATAAAAGCCAACGAAAAGAAATCATAAATTCATGTGTCAATGTGGTGAGGGGGTGACAGGGAGATGGGGGGGGTGGCAGGCAGAGGGGTAAGCCAGGGATTCATAATTCATTCAGCAGTTGTAATTAGCCAAGTAGTTGTTGCAGTTATATGAATAATTCGACATGTCTTTAAACTAACAGCCGCAAAGCAACTTGGCCAATTAGTCCCATACACACACACACACACGCACACCTGCGCACACATATTGTCACGTTTTTCACTTGACTAAGGTCAAAAGTTTGCTCTCCATTGCCGCCGTCGTCGTCGTCGCGTCGTCTCCTCCTCAATCAGCCAGCGCGCGTCTGAACTTGATGCTGTCGCCGATGTTTGTCGACGATTTCGGCTACTCGCGAGGCTGCAGCGGCTATTTTTAACAGAAGAAAAAAGCACGCCCGCACCAAAAGCATGGCCAATAAATTTTTGAATACAAAAACAAAAAAAATGGGAAAAAAAAACAAAATCCCCTGAAGAATTCCACGAAATTTCCGCATTTTTTTGGGCTTTATACCGGAAATCTGAGGCGTTAAACCAAATTTCTAAATCTTACATTTGTGTGTGAAAAGTCTTTTGAAGTTATGTTAAAGTACGGCTTTAAGGACTTCCAAAAAGGCTACTTTCATTCCATTAGATAGTGTGCGTTAAGCTACAAATGAGCAAGTATAAGCGGTGTGAGCTCACATTTGAAAAAGCAGAGGGCTCATCCTTGCCCAAATGTTGGCTTGCAAGCTACTGAATATCCCAGAAATCAAGCTTGAGTTTTGGTAGTGTTATAGGCATAGCTCGTAAATAACTCTCAACCCTTTTTTCAGTTCACGTCACTGACCGAAAAACCAAATATAAAAGGGGCCCGGGCTTCCTGCAACCGAATATGTTCTGTTATCGCGCTCACTGTTAAGTGGCAGTGGTTGACCACACAGCACTGATCGGTCTGACAGCAACCGAATAACAGGCCCAACTCAGTCAAGTGGTCTAAAATTGCGTGCTTCTCGAAGACCAAACTCTCAAAATGTTATTTAACAAGGTTGCAGACTCAAAAGTTGCGCCAGAGTTTAACATAAGCAGAGAGAGTCTATGCGAGAGAAAACGAGAGGGCGCATATAGTTCGTCGCATACATTCATATCGTTAACCGAGCCTTACACACTGATGCATACATACGAAGAAGACCTTTTGAATTCGGGAACGGTCCCAAAAAGACTTAGATGAAAAAAATCATAAAAATGTGTTTCTCTCCTCTCACAACCAAATAGAAGCAGAGAGCAGTAGTTAAAGGTTATTTCGGTACCTCTTTTCAATGTGGTCGCACGAAAGTTGTCGTTTTCTGACGACGGTAAACGGGGGACCAATTTTTGCAACCTCTGGTTACAGGCGAGGAAGTTCCATTCTGATTTCTTGTACACCCAAAAAAAGAAATCATCAAAATGACACCATTTAGTCATCAATTTGAAACTATTGAGTGTTAAATTCTCTCTAATACTCCAAGATCAAGTTGATATTTTCGTATAGTTCTTAAAATTATATTTCTAGAATATCAAATTGATACTAACTTTATATTTGATATTTCAATCGTCAAACACTTAGTATCATTTTGATATTAACTTTTATCAATTGAATATTTTTTCTTATCAAGCTTGTAGAATCCAATTCTCAATAAAATGTCATTAAAAGTACAACATAAAATCATGTACTTTTATTTTGAAAAAAAATGTACTTTACTTTACTGTAATCGTCAGGATTGGGCTCACTCTGCATGCTCCACGTCACGCGGATGTTGTTTAAACAGAATTCACTGTAATGAAACCCATACATGAAGATCTTTACTTATTAGGAGAGATCATGAGTGAGAAACGCCTCTTCTGCAGCCGTCTTCGTTTCGAACCTCTTGCATTGAGCGTCATCTTACAAAACGCAGAAAAAGCCACTGCAGCATTGTGTCTTGGTATATGTCCTGCCTAAATAGTGACTGAAAGGTCACTTTGGAAGGTGAAAATGGGACTGCTGAGACTCAGTTCGGCTCGGACACCGAAAAAACCTAATGATTTTGATCACATTTTCATGTTTATTGTAGTCTTAAGTCCTTAAAAAGTATTTTTGTATAATTTTTTGTTGGAATTGTCTGCCATAATTATACACTTGAAAAGTGTACTATAATTTTGCACAGGAGTTTGCAACGCATAGAAGGAATCATCTCCGACCACATAAAGTAAATATATTCTTGATCAGCATGACGAGCCGAGTCTATTGAGCTTTGTCCGTCCGTCTGTCTGACCGTCTGTCTGTTTTGAAGCTATCGAGCTGAAATTTTGCACTAAGCCTTCCTTTTACTGCACGCTGCTAATATGTCGGAACCGACCGGATCGGATGACTACTTCTGTAGCTGCCATAGAAATGTCGGTAGAAAAATGGGTTTTAGTGAAAAAAACTTAGAAAAGAAAAGAAGAAAAAAAATAAGATATTTTCAATGTAAGCGCTCTTAAACTCGGTCGTTGTTAATATTAAATGTTTTTAAGCTGATCTGAAAAGTTTGATTGATATCGCTAACCGTTCAAGCGAACTTTTTCAAGTGTATTAAAACTTCGGCAAACGAAGTAAGCTTTGCTTTCTCGTTTATATAAATAAAGGTCTTTCTCTTTTTCCAGATAGCTGCTATATGTCAGATAAGCTCACAATTTACTCTACTATTTGTAAGTTTATGTGACATATTGCTCTATGTAGAAGATGAGAAATCGGCCCTAAATAGGCAATGTTAGCCGAGTGATTATCCAAACTGTGCAATAGATGGCGCCACTACTTTGACCATTTATTCTTCCGATCTTGACCGAACTTCCCAAAATTATGTGGAAACCGATAATATTCACAATTGGAAAGTAAAAAGACTCTACCATTGAAAACAAAAAAAAATTTCTCATTAGAACTACTTTTCGATCGATCGTTCCTATGGCAGCTGTATTCAATAGTCATCCGATTTGCATCAAACTTAGCAGAATTGTGTGATAACATAAAGTATTAATTAATAACAAGTTTGGGAGCGATAGCATTGAAAACAAAAAAGTTTTTCCTACTACGACTTTTTTCAGACCTAACTTTTGTATGGCAGCTATACTATATAGTTAGCCGATTTTCAAAAAAATTGGTGGAATTATGTAATAGCATAGAAAACTTATAAATACGGGGTTTGGCAACGATTGCACTGAAAACAAAAAGGTTTTTCTCACTAAAACTAGTTTTTTGACTGATGGTTATTATGGCAGCCATATGCTAAAGTCATCCGATCCGGCCGATTCCGACAAATGTGCAGCGTATTTGTACTAAAAGACTTCATGCTAAGTTTGCTTAAGTTAGCTAGATAACTGACGGAGGAGATTGTTTAGAAACAAACGAACGGACGGACGGACAGACAGACATTGCTTTATCAACTCAGCTTGTCATGCTGATAAAAGAATATCAGCCATGCTCCCATTTTCGGTATCGCAAAACTTTTGCGATTTCAAACCGGTTTTTGGACTAAATTTGGTTTCAAAATCGTAAAATTTTTGAGATTGCGTAAATGGGAGCATGGCTGTATATATACTTTTTATGGTCGGAAATGATTCCTTCTGCCTGTAACATACATTTCCACAACTTCAGTATACCCTTTTTACTCTAAAGGGTAAAAATATGGTTGAACCCCACTTATGGCCGGGTTACGTATTTACGCCTACACAGAAAAAAAACGTCAGAGATTTTCAATCTTTTTAATCTTGGAGTAAGCCCGGCATGAGCTTGAAAATTCCATCTCGATTTACAGGATATTCGACACAATTCAAGCTTTCAGGGAATGGACCAAGCCTTTCGAACTTGTATCATTCCAAATGTGCTTACCTTCAATCCCCTTTGAGATCACATGTTCATAATTAAGAGAGAGAGAGAGAGCGACCAAGTTTAAGTAGCATTTTTGACATGCGTCAACAAACGATGGCGATGGTCGTGAGCGATGAAATACCATTTCATTCGTGTTCAGTGCGTATGGTCGTGGGTTCCAATCCCAGTTGAGCAAAATAAATTTTTATATTTCTATGTGTTTCAGAAGTTTTAAATAAACCAAAACTGGTGTGGGTCTTAAAGTGTTATAAGGATGTCCTATGGAATATGGCGGAGGAAAGAAAGAAGAGAGAGGTATCTTTCCTAAGATCAAGTCAATATTACATATCGAGCTCAAAAACAATCTCGAACTTGCTTAAAATGATCCTGGATTGAGATTAAATTGTTCTCGAGTTATTTGCTTAATTCAATCTTTTTTAAGATTACCCCGGGATAAATGTAATACTTTTTTGGATCAAAAAAGTCGGTTCAACTCAATTCTTTTTCGAAACGGGTCAAGAATATCCGAGATTATGTTGTTTTCATTACCGATTAGGAATGATTTGATCCCGTATGGATTGATGTTTTTTTGAGTGTATGGCTGCGTGGTTTACAACAACACTTGTGCTCCCAGTGCACAGTGGTCGGACTTGTATGGAAGTATGCGACAAAAATAGTAATACGTGTCCTCCAGGTTTATAATTTAACTGTAAGCCTTTAACAATAGTATAAAACTATTTTGAAAAAATTGGTCATACCACCCATACCACCCATTTACATATTATATATTTATATATCTATAGTTTGAATAAAATATCTTTTCTTAAAATACTTCTGAACACAAAATTTATTAACAAAAATTATAAAGAAAATATTTAAATGCATTTTAAAAACAAAGTAATTAATTAATCCCCAAATAATTCAAAAACAGACTCTTTCAATAAAGTTTTTTTTTTTGCAAGGTAATTATCTTAATCCACTTATGAGAGGATCTGAACTTAGTAGTAATCTATTTAGAAGGTCTGAGTTAGTTGCGGATCGCGAGATTCTTCTAGTATGTTGAAATCTGTATTTTTTAATATCTTTATTTTTAGCCTCTGCAGCTTCCTCAGAGAGCTCTCCAATCGATACTAATGCTCTGTTAATAACCTCAGGACCGTGTATTAATATTTTATGCACCGAAGCTGGCATGTAATACCATGGATAAGTTTCCACAAGTCCCCTTGCTGTCTCCAGCGCATAATCTCTAAATTTGTCTACATTTATTTTGTAGCCAGAATTTAAAGCCTGCAAAACGGTGGCGCATCTGTTAATTAAGTTTTTTGTCAAGACCTGTGTCATTTACTACACATATAACAATAACAAACACAGTCCAGAGCACATAGCATGGAAAGCAAAAACAACAAAACACAAATACCTGCTGCACTCGGATCAGAACATTATGACGCTGGGCAGCTCCGGGCAGCTGATTGTTTTTTTATATTAATCTATTATTATTAACAATTAATAATAATAAACATAAACATCGTAATCGATCGACATCACAACTAAAAGCTTAAGGGAAAGTACAAACAGTAAAAGGAAAAACACTCACAAAAGGTCATTTATGATTTTCTTTGGTTTTATACGATATACCACATTAAACAATGTGTTAAATAACTCAAATCATAGTTAATACCTGTTCGAATGATATCCATATCATTAAGAAGCTATTGGACCTTTAATTTGTTAATTTGATTTCTTTTAACTTTATTGTCACTTTGAGACAAAACACAACGCACTGAAATGCCTAGCACGAGGTCTAACTTTAAGGGGTTTTTTCACAGAGAGCGAATGGTCACAAAAAAAAAAAACCGTTCGTTTCAAAAAGATAATTTATTTATGATATGATCGACATGCTTCAAAGAGTAAAATTTTGATTTCGGTTTTTTTATTTTTGTCGTATGGGAGCGACCACTGTGCAGTGCATAGTCTATAAGCAATAGATTAGACCTGAAATTTTTAGGGTCATGGTCTCACCCCACTATCTGATGCTTTTTGTTGTATGGTATATATAAGTAAAAAGTGTCGAGTTCAATAAGGCTCAATACATGCTCAATTGGCCGACCAAAAGAACACCAGTCCCTTCTGCCCTATTTCCACAAATATAGTTGCATTTTTGCATTTCAAAAGATGACAGTAATTGAAATGAACTAATAAGGCTGGAATGACACATTTAATTTTAAGACACAACTTATTGTTGAGCGAAACCGACGAATTCGTCGCATGCTTTAAAAGGTAATCAAAGAAAATCCCCAAAACGCGAAAAAATGTTACTAATCTAGTATTTTGGGTAATTTTTTTGGTATTTTGAAATGCCAGGGTCACACTCAATGTACGTAACAGCTAGTTTTAATTGCCTTTTTGACACTGTCAGAAACGGTTGCTTTGTCTGGGACTCATCATCAGTTGATTATAAGAATAACAAATTTCTTTTGTTGTACCAATCAACTGCGCCAATACAACATGCATATGAAAAAATCGCTTGCTATGCTCTCCCAGTCTTGGAAATTATAAAGTACTAGAGGTCTTTGACTGCTGGACCCTAACATGCAACTGCAAACATATATTGAGATTCACCTAATATGAGTGAGACAGTGATCCATACCTGTGGATAGGTATGCAATATGCCTTGTATATTTAGTTCAAATATACCGTCTGCTTCTTTATGAAGAAAACTTCTTTTTTTCTTCTCTCGCGATTTCATCTTGAGCAATGAAATATTTGTAATATTAATTAATAGTAGGGAAATCTCCTAGAATTACGAAATACATTAAATTTCAACCGAGCTACTACACATATTGAATCTAGTAGAATCAATTCTGCCTACTGCCATGCCTCTGTCACTCATCAACAATATTGTGAGGCGAATTCAATAATACTTTGTTTCGCTCACACCAACGACTTTTCCCCATTATCAAAAAATTGTGACAATAATTGTTCGTGTCATCCCAGCCGAACTTCGTTGTACAGATTTGTATGTGGTGCACGTGTCGTATGATTAATTTTTTTTCAAAACTTTAAGGCCCTGTCGCGCCTATTCTAAAATTATAATAAATTTTTTTTGATTTTCACAATTATAAATTATACAACAAATATTAGCTTAGGGAATGCCGGGATCTACTATTTTTTCATTTTGCCTTTTTAAGGTCCGATCTATTGAGCAACTCTGATGTCAACAAAAAGGTGGGACTTAATAAATAAACTGCTTTGCTTTTCAACAAAAATTAAGGCTGAGATTTTCAAACAAGTTGTTCACAAATTAGAAAACATGACCCAAAACATGAGAAAACATGATTAATTTTCTGGTTTTTTCTCTTAATGAAACTTTAAATAACTCTTTTCATTCGATTAAGTGACAAAACTTTCCTTTGGTCTCGCTTTCAAAACCAATTTCCGAAGCACAACTGAGTCAAAGGCAGTAAAGAGGAAGGGCGTATGGTGGTGGTGGGGGGTGGTAGCATTGGGGCGTGTGCTCTTACGCACAGGACACGCATAGCGCAACCTGCGAATGTTGTAGTCAAAACGTACGCACAACAAACGCAGGCAAAACAAAAAACGACAAAAGACCAACGAGGCGAAAGCGACAGAGAGAGAGAGAGAGAGAGAGCGCGAGAGAGCGTAAGCGAGAGCGTACAACCGTGAGAGACTTCCAAGCGTTTTGTCCTTCCAAAATAACACATTCTGTCCGCTAAACCGTACTCGTCGTCGTCGTCGTCGTCCTTACAAAGGATTGTGGAAGCATTTTCGTTTTCGTTCTTCAAGTGGAGTTTCAGTTCGTTCGCTGGCTCAGTTCGTGGCAAGACTTTGGAGCGTGCTGTGCTGGAAATTTGTGAAAAGCGGACCAAATTCACATACAAAAAATCAAAAAAAAAAGAAAAAGAAATCAAGCAGAGGCCTGCCTCTGCCTCGTCCCCCTCTCTCTCTCTCTCTCACTCATTCTCTCTGTCTGACTTTAACTCCGATTTCTTGAAAAAAATAAAAAATAAAAGTGAAAAATTGACAAAATTTTGGAAAATAAAGGGTAAAGTTTTGGTTTTGCGGAAAGTAAGGCGTGTACCAGTCAAAGCCAAATGGAAAGTGGCAACAAAGACACCCAGGCGGACAGACAGACAGACAGGCAGACAGATAGGCTGCCTGGCGGAAGAAGCTTCTGTAAATTTCATAGAATTGTGTAGCCACCCTAGCGTATACGCATTACCATAATGCTAATGCCAAGAATGGAATAAGTTTTTGTCGCCCTGACTTTTGTTTTCTTTGTGTGTGTGTGTTTCTTTTTTTTTTATCTTTATTAAATGTCTCTTATTGCCGCCTGCTGGTCTTTTGCCCGGAAAAAAAAGTTAATTAAAAAGTAAAAAAAAAAATGTATATTGTATTTCCCAGCGCGCGTGCTTGTTTGTGACAACTCTAAGAAAGAATTGAAATGATATACAAATCTCCTTTCTCAAAAATAAATTAAAAATCACCAAAAAAAAAACTCAATCAAATTTCTAACGGTAACCCACATTTATAATATATATAAAATCTGGCCTCATGTGGCTGCACATTTAGCTGGTGAGTAAAACCTCTTTTGACTTGCAAGTTGTGTATGTTAAATTAAGGTGTGTGAGCTGTGAAAGGATTTAGATGGACATGAAATTTGTCGCGAAATTATGGAAAAAATTGAGTTTCAAGTTAATCAAGACTTTAACTGAATAAGAATTTTATTCTTTGGACTTTCATACCAATCTATGACCTGAACTTATTATAAGCGTCGTTTTTTTCGATCTTTTATTTGTACACTATTTTCATAAGGGTTTAGAGAGCCCTGCTTGAATTGAATCAAAGTTCCCCTTGACCTTTTTTCTGACTTGAACTATCTATTAACTTCTACTCAGAGCCTACAAAATTATAAATTACATGAGCCATGATCTATATGATATGTTCAGATCAGCTCAACAAAGCAACTAGATCAATCATGCTCAACTCAAATAGCTTATGGGGTGCGAAGCACAGACAAAGTTAGCGTAGCCTTCTCGATTGTAAATTAACTTAAGCACGTTGAGTGGCAACAATGTGGCGTCAGCTCAAACAAGGCTGAACAAGTAAGAAAGTCCGTCAAGCCCGACTGTAGTATACTCTGTACCCTGCAGTAGCGAACTTTCTTATGGTCATAACTTGACCAATAGATGGCGCCACTACTTGATTTTCAAAACTGATCAGCAGATGGCGCCACTACTGTAACCAATGGAACTGACTTTTGGTCATAACTTGTATACCGTTCATTCAATCTTTATCATTCCTTAAGCAAATCGATAGATATTCCTGATTACTAAGTAACTTTGGAAGAAACAAACCTTCTATCTACAAAATTGTGGGAGATAAAAAGATTTTTACAAATTACGGGGGCGGAAGGGAGCGTGGCAAAAATTGAATATTAACTTTATTTGCCTGCAAGTATAAGAAGTATATGTCCCATACATGTCAAACCTCTATCTCTTACCATCTCTGAGATCTGCTTTTTCCTACGGACGGACGGACAGACGGACATGGCTTTATCTACTCGGCTTTTGATGCTGATCAAGTATATATATACTTTATAGGGTCGGTAATGATTCCATCTCCCTGTTACATACTTTTGCACAAACTTAAAATACTCTGTGTACCTTTAGCACAGAGTATGATGAGGTCCAGAGCCTATTTACATAGATTCCACAGAAATAGATTAGAGAGATAGATTCTAAAGGTGGTCTCACTGCGTCACTGAGCAACAAAAGGTAACGGAATTTAGAAATTGCTTGTATTGTCCGTATGAAAAGTAGTTTAGAATCTGGATTTCCGTATGAAAAGTAGTTTAGAATGTGGATTTCCGTATGAAAAGTAGTTTAGAATGTGGATTACCGTATGAAAAGTAGTTTATAATCTGGATTACCGTATGAAAAGTAGTTTAGAATGTGGATTGAAGTATGAAAAGTAGTTTAGAATGTGGATTTTCGTATAAAAAGTAGTTTAGAATGTGGATTGCCGTATGAAAAGTAGTGTAGAATGTGGGTTTCCGTATGAAAAGTAGCTTAGAACGTGGATTACCGTATGAAAAGTAGTGTAGAATCTGGATTTCCGTCTGAAAAGTGGTTTAGAATCTGGATTGCCGTATGAAAAGTAGTTTCGAATGTCAATTTCCGTATGAAAAGTAGTTTAGAATGTGAATTTCCGTATGAAAAGTAGCTTAAAACGTGGATTACCGTATGAAAAGTAGTGTAGAATCTGGATTTCCGTCTGAAAAGTGGTTTAGAATCTGGATTGCCGTATGAAAAGTAGTTTCGAATGTCAATTTCCGTATGAAAAGTAGTTTAGAATGTGAATTTCCGTATGAAAAGAAGTTTAGAATCTGGATTGCCGTATGAAAAGTAGTTTAGAATCTGGATTTCCGTATAAAAAGATGTTTAGAATCTGGATTGCCGTATGAAAAGTAGTTTAGAATGTGATTTCCGTATGAAAGTAGTTTAAAACGTGGATTGCCGTATGAAAAGTAGTTCAGAATGTGGATTTCCATATGAAAAGTAGTTCAGAATCTGGATTTCCGTATGAAAAGTAGTTTAGAATGTGAATTTCCGTATGAAAAGTAGTTTAAAATATGGATTTCCGTATGAAAAGTAGTTAAAAATGCTGTTAACCGTAACATTAATTCTGCGAACATACAATATGTCAGGTGGGGTGAAATAGTCAAAAATATGTACCTATTTTAATGATCTCTGATTTGATGGCAGAATAACTATCAATATCATTTATTTAAATGGCCCAAAGCCCGCGAAATTTGCATATTTTGAATATAAGTTTGCAATATTAAGAAGATTCGATAAATATAAATTGATGACATTTAAATGAGAAATAAAAGTCAATCACTCCAAAGAAAAGCGCTAAAATTTGCCAAAATAGTTGTTAATTGTCGATGGAAAAATAGGAGGGGTAGGCCAATCGCTCCAAAAAATGGCGAGAAATTGCAAAATTGTATAATAAGTTTAGATTATTGTGAAAATTTATTAGTTGGCAATTGCCGACGGATAAATAGGTCAACAAAAATTGCAAAAATTTGCAAAATTTTAAAATATATTGAGTTTGGCTTGTCATGAAATAAATAGAAAGGTAGAAAAGATCGAAAGGTTAACAAAAGGCGAAATTTGCTAATTATCATGAAGATTTGTTACATGGCAATTGTAAAGTAAGCTGCAACTTTTAGTTTTGTGTTTAAAACACTAATGGGGGCGCAGCAACGCACGCCGGGAGCCTGCATTTTTGTTATAAAATAGTCCGAATACTGATTAATAAAAGTAAATTCGTATATGCCTCCACTTTACTTTTATTAATAAGTGGAGGCATATACGAATTGTTAGAGCGGATTCAGTGAAAATGCTCCAAAATGGTGGGAAACCAATAAAGACCCTTTTCTTCTTCTATAACTGAACGCTACTTAAAGTGCTTGCCAATCCTTTTTGTTTTGCTCGAGGAGGCTTCAGTTATTTATACCATGCTTGGTAATGTCCTATCCTAATCCTAAAATCTTTCGGTTCCAAAATTTTCACTAAAGATTTTTTAGTTCGACTCATTTTCTGACTTGTCTTGATTTAATGAACCAGATGAGCTTGATCTGTTTGAATCTGGATCTATTTGAGCTGGATCTGTTTGAAGTCACTGGGAATTTAAACTAACTCGAACCAAAACAATTTCTGACTTGATTTACTTCAACCTTGTTTTTGAAACATGAATCAAATGGCATTTTGACTCCATTCATGCAGGTCTCCATATATATACACACGGCTTACTTTGTCAATACGTTTTGGTTCTGTCCTTTTACTTTTTATTTAGCGCGTTTGTCTTTGTTCATCCGTCTACTACTCTTTGTCCATTCCATTTCTACCTTAACGCTAAAATATCGACATATCTGTACATATTGGCGGTTATTTTCATATAATTCCATAGTCTAAATTAAACTTCTTAATTTTGTTGATTGCATAAACTATGTTA
The DNA here is from genome assembly GCA_037044535.1 of Lordiphosa magnipectinata. Lineage (NCBI taxonomy): Eukaryota > Metazoa > Arthropoda > Insecta > Diptera > Drosophilidae > Lordiphosa > Lordiphosa magnipectinata. Next base: position 1,079,366 of record JBAMBO010000632.1, on the reverse strand, counting down.
ATTAAATCGATATTGCGAGTAATCTTTGCTCTACATTATAACTCCAATTAGCGTTTTGTAATTGGACATGCCACTTAGATTTTTTCTTTCCTAGTATTTCTACAATATTTGCTCGACGGCAACAACAACAACAATTACCCAAGCCCAAACAAACACTCAATTTTTTCCTCCCCCCCCCGCAACTTGTCAAACGGCATTAATACTTAGATAACAACAAATATGAAATATAAATATAATACACATTGTAGTTGACAGACAGGCACGATAATCAAGTGATGTGCGGCAAATATTGTGATAAGGTTGGCTTCCGTACACCTTTTGGTTAAAATTTATGGGTGAATTTTCAGGTGAGGCTTACGCCCTTGTCTGCCATAAAATGCTTAGTCTTAGTTCCAAACATGCTCCCTGGTGATAAAATCGCCATAGAAGTGTAAACAACTGAGTGCACCACGCTTCTTAATGGCTTGGCAATTTCAGCTTTTTTTTTTTTTGTGTTGTTGTCGGTGAGTTAAAGGCGTGCCCATCGGTTGGGTTACCTTAACCAATTTCATAGCAAACTGGGACGTGCCCCAACGGCCGTAATGATTGACAGCATGTTACTTGCCATGCTGAAGGAGTACTTTAATAAAAGCAAACTTTATCGACTGGATTGTGGGTGAACTGTGTGCGGAGTCAGTAAAAGAAGGAATTAAAATGAAAATTGCATTTGCTAGAAAACTTTGCATTAATCCATGGAATTGGGTCAAGAAGTAAAAGCGGTAAAGAAGTTAGATTTTTTTGAGTTTCCATATGCGAAAGGTTGGAACATGTCCCTTTAATCTGACTTTTTGAAATGATTGGTTTTGGGTTGGGTTTGATTGGTGGTTGGACTCAAGATTTGTTTAACAAAATGGCTATTTCAGTACAAGTCCAAAAAGAAAGGAGAAGGAGAAAAAAGTAAATAATAAAATAATTAGAGTTAGAGAAGTGTTGATTATGATTCTAAATTATTTTCATGTGCTGCACACGAATTTGTTGTCGGAAACGGTTCATCACGTCTAGATTTCTGGTAATTTGAGCCTTAAGTTGATAAGAATGCCTATTTTGGCGGTTTTTAGGCGCGTTTTCTTATTTTAATTTGACTTTCTATAATATTATGGAAAAGTAGTACACTTTAACTTTCAAATTAACTATCCCAAGCAATTCTACGATTTTTTTTAGCAATGATATACCGTTTTAAATACACGTGCTCGAATTAACAAAAATGTCTACTGACCAAAGTTAAGCCTTGCAAAAACAGTACAACAGTACAACATATGTAAACTTCCAACAACACCCATTGCATACTTATGGGCAGTACAAAATAAAGTCACATCCAGCACATGTATTCAAAATGATACATTTTCGCTTTAAAAAGACCATTTCTTTTAAAGCTAAGAAATAGTACCATACTTTAATATCAAACTTTTGAAAATTAAAAGTAAAGCTCCTTCACAAAACGCCCCCAAATAGGCATTCTAAGCAACTTAAGAACAAATTACCAAAAATCTAGACGTATTGAACCATTTCCGAAAACAGATTCGTGCTAAGCATACGAAAATCATCTAGAATCACCACCGACCCTTCCATATACTGGACCTTGTTGCCTAGTGTAACTGATGACTGGGTTTTTTATACCCAAAGCGTATTATAATATTGCCCGGAAGCTTGAAACGCATAGAAATATTCTTTTCCGACCCCGTAAACTATATATATTCTTCATCAGGGCGACGAGCTGAGTCGATTCAGTTTTGTTCGTCCGTCCGTCTGTCCGTTTCTAAGCGAACTCGTCCCTCAGTTTTGAAGCTATCGAGCTGAAACTTTGCACAGAGGCTTCTTTTTACTGCAAGCTGCTAATATGTCGGAACCGATCGGATCGAATGACTTTATCTTATAGCTGCCTTAGATAACATCGGTATAAAAATGGATCTTAGTGAGAAAAACTTTTTTGTTTTCAGCATAAGTGTCCCAAAACTCAGCCAATACTAATATTATATGCCTTCAAAAAGATTTGCAAATTTTGGTCAAAATCGGATGACTATATCTTATAGCTGCCATAGGACAGATCGGTTGGAAAATGAGTCTTAGTGAAAAAAACTTTTTCGTTTTAAACTTTTTTCGTTCTGAAACTCGACGATTGTTAGTTTGATAGGTTTTCGAAAAGATTCGCAAAATTTGGTCGAAATCAGAAAATTGTGTCTTAAAATAGAAAATAATAATTCAAAAACAGCATTTGCAAGTGTATAAAAACCTCGGCACAGACGAAGTTAGCTTGGCCTTATCGTTAAAATGATTCGCCTTGATTGTCGCATCCATTTCGATTCTGCTATTATTATGGCCGATTGTATTTATTCCAATATATTTCGAAACCCTTCTGGATTCATCTTCAGTGCCGTAACAATGTAACACTGCAATACACAAGTGTACAATGATTACATGAACACCTATTTGTACACACAAGTAACACAGCGTCCGCTTTGCCAGCTGTGGAGTTTATAACTAATTTAATTGTTTGTTGTGGTCAAGTAAATGTCTGTATAAATGTGCACAGTTCTCTATGTCTGTTCTAAGGTTGAGTATTATTTGTGTGGGTTTATTTATTATGTGGAGCATCTCCAAGGTAAAGCGTTTGTTGTAATGATGTTTTTGTTGTAAAATGTTCATTGCTGTTAGAGTGTCCGCTCTCAGCACAGTGGGCCGCAAGCGTTGTTTTTTTGGATTGTTCTCTCGTGCTTCATTATGTATGTCAGACTTATGACCGGATATTCTAGTTTAAAGTTATGATTTAGCCGGCTTAAACATCAGCTTGAACTAGAACGTAAGTTCAAGTCGGCCTTGCCCGACTTCGATATAGCCGGGGGGGAAAGGTTTTATAGTCTTCCCTGATTGTTAATTAACCGAGCGTTAACATTCATGTTAACAAGTTTACATTATGTTAGCAAACCAAATATTTGACTAAAATTGAGTTTCTTAAGGAAAAGCCGAAAAGAGTGCTACGAGAATTTAGCAAGACAAAGCTACAGTTTACACATCTGTTATCGAAACGAATCCTTATTAAACCATTTCAAATCCCAAAATTTAAAAATTAATCGATTCTTACAGTTACGTGCTATTTCGAGGATCTTAGGGAGTTCATGTCGTAGAAGATTGTTGTAAAAGTGTTAAGAGCTAAAAGCAAAGAAAATATGGTGAATCAAATATTGGTTTGAACAGGCCTATTGGCCACATCCGAGCTTTTCTCAAGCCATCGATGTGTGGAAGACTATATTATTTCAGATTCAAAGTTTCAAAAATTCTACTGAAGGTTCTGTTGATAAATCCAAGGTTTGTTCCTAAACTTATTGCAAATAAGGTTTTGTTTTGTACCTTGGTTTACACCTTCAAAGATCGCTGTATCAAATTTGGCCACATTATCGATAGATTTTAGAAATCCTGCCAAGATTGAGGACACATCTAATTCATCAAGGTATTTGACAAGTCATTCATGTCTGTCTTCTTTCAAAGGTGTTTACTCTACGTAATTGATAGGAACTCCTCTGCATTAATCTATGTACTCGCTTGCATTGCCTTTTTAAGACTTGACTTTTGCTTTAATTTTCTTCTAGATGTCGTAACATGACTCACTTGAATACAGTTTTCACTGATCTCGTACTCCAATATTACACAGTTAACAGTTTTCACTGATCTTGTATTCCTATATAACACAATATTGCAAACTTTTAATAAAATCCCAAAAAAAAGTCATTATTCAATTGGAAACTTCTGATGCTTACCTCTTACTCTTTGTCTCAATCTTAATGCAATATTTAATTCATTTATTTCATATCTCTTGCAATGATTCCAGAAAATATCTAAAAGTTGAGCATAATTTGTCTGCCTTATTTCTACTATTTCTTAATGTTAATGGCTCATTAAACTGCAAAGTTTGCTTTCATTTTGCTTTCGCTATCTGCGATGAGTTTCTGTAGTTGACACAATAACACACACAATGTTGAATCGTTTATTTTGGCCATTAAAGTTGTTAACTGTAATAGTGGGCCGGCTAATAGCAGTTTTAGCCCTTTCTTTGACGCGAAATGGAACCACTTGATACTGGGACCAGATAACTTGCTCTCTTTTCGCATATATATATTACATTAGTTTTGCCGGATGTCCTTTTGCCTGATGACGTGCCTGAACTGAAGGCAGGCTTATCCATGGTCTACTCTTTTGCTACTCTCTGGCTCCACTTGAGCCAAGTCAGCGAAGCGCACTTCCATTCATGTTTGAAGGCATAAAATCAATAATTGGCAAGCAGCCGAATCGCATATGACAAACAGCGACAGCACCGAAGAACTACACGATATATAGGCTATATAGTGGGCCATTGAGATATGTAGATGGCCAAGTGAATGCTTTGTATCTGTAGTGGAAAGTTGAAGTTTACAAAAGTGCTGAGGCAGTTTGTTAGTTAGGCAAGTTGGAGAAATGAAAAGTTTGTGTATACTTTCGACTCCAGCTTTAGTGTTGTTACGTTTGAATTTGAAGTTGAGCTTTGCTTTTGAGTTGCCTACAAAATTTGGTTAAAATCAATGACAAGGCGCGGAATATAGCTTCTTTACACTCGGAAAAAATACTTTACATAGAATGAAAATACTTTACAAATTGAATGAAATATCTAGTTAATTATATTCTTGCATGATGATTTTCATTAAAACACCTGGAAAAAAGAAACGAATCCTCCAAATGTGGTATCAAAGCAACGTGGAAAAACCTTTTAATGAAAAATTACATAAGTTTGACAGCAAAAATGAAACTATATTTGGCTGTATGATAAGGTAGATATGTTACAGACGTTCTTCCTTCCACTTACATACTGCCTAATGCAATATTGAATTACGTTTGAGATCTATACAGAAAACAGTATTTGCCCATGACGAGAACTTTTCGCATACAACTGTTAAAACAGAATACAAACAACACCACAATGGAGGCTGGTGGCTGTCTTGGCCCATCCACTGCAATACGTTCTCATGTCGAAAATGCTATAGCTGTTTGGGTATTCCAAGGCAAGAAATGTGCAAAAAAGACTCAACAAATAAATTAGTGTATGTGTGTGTGTACCCATTTAGACTGACTGTATTAGTGAGAGAGATATCTTCTCTTTGTTTTGAACTTACTTTAGGTTTCATTTCGCTTTGACATTGTAATTCCTTACTTACTTCAATCTTGTGTCAGTATCATTTGATTTTCAAGTAGGATTTCAAGCCAAGAGATTGAGAGAAGCTTGGCCCTGGCCCTCCTGGAGGTGCTGTTTGAGCCAATTTTACTTTTTTACAAGCTTTTTAGTGTTGTTCCAATCCTTTCGCACTTGATTCAAGTAGAATCAAGTGCGACTCGTACTTGCAATTTCAATTTTTTTGATTTAGTAGAAGATTTGTACTTGGATTAAGTATTTTCAGTCCCTACTTTTAACACCATTTGTAGTTGATTTTAGTACAAAATGCTTGCCTTCTTTTTCCGAGTGTTGTCATACTTGCCACTTTTTACTTTTTTTTTGGCACACATGCAAGGCACATTGCTGCCTCGCGTGGGAGTTCAAAAGTCGCTTTTGCTGACATGAGCCGCAAAATGCATGCGCCGTTCTGCAGGTGCACAACCCCAAAATGGGCGTTCCCCCCCCCCCCCCCCCCCCCCCCACCCAAAACGTGCCTTAAAGCGCAGGCAAACACAATTGAATTGGATTTTCATGTGTAGAAAGTAGGCAGCTCCTGTTTGTCCACCCCCAGCCACCTTTTAGGCATGTTTGTCGTCGCCGTCGTCGCCGTCACAAAATGGCAGCGCGCCACAAATTTCTCTTTCAATTGGACTGGGGCTGGCCATGAAGCAAGCATTTTTAGGGTCTCCTGTCACAGACAGCTGGAGCCGTTGCCGTTGCCGTTGCCATTGCCTGATGTATTATTTATGTTTATGTTCCGAAACTTCAGTGTAAATGCATTCGAAACGAATGGAGTGCCAATTGCCTCACACCCTGCAAAGAAATTTCATCTCGATTTTATGCTCAACGCGGCGTATACGCAATGTGATTAATCTTACGCCCCCCCGAAAAACGCAACTCATTAGCATGGAGCAGCCAAAGATTAATTGTGGGTCATGTTAAGCTTCATCTTTCTGTTCACATCTCGTTTCCTTTGGCTACTTTGAAGGCACTTGCTCGTTTGATTTAAGTGCCAGCGCATTTATGCTAAATGGTTGGCAAAGAATTCAAACTAATTGCCTCTTGGGTGAGTCAGAATGGAAACACTTAAATGGTCACACACACAAACACAGAAACACACACAAACGAAAACGTTACCAGTAAAATGTGTGGCAAAATGAACAAATGCAACTGCTCTTGCGGTTTGTCTGAAAAGGACAACTGACAGTTGACAGTACAAAAAGAGTTTTGAATAGAAACCAAAAGTGCGGCTAATCTATTCACTGACCACAGAAGTGCTTTTTACACTTTGGTGGCGGATAATTGAATTCAAAAAGTGACTGTCAGCTGAAACTAAAGCTCTTTATAAATAGTGGTTCAATGCTGTATTCTAATTTGTACGATCTTACCCTTTAGATGTGGTGATATCCGATGGCAGTTGGTAAACTGCTTTCAATCTAGTAAATTTAAGGTTAAGCAGGTTCGGGACAGGTTCTGGTTCAGAAATTCTCGATTCCGGTTCAAGTAATAAGTTATCAATCTTCCTAATTTAACAACAATCAGATTCGATTAAAATCTAATAAATATTATATTTATTAGATACTTTCCTTTTTGGTGACGACAGTCCAGCCGATCGTCAGACAAATTGTAAAGGATGTCAATGCGAAGCTTTGCTAAAATTAAAATAGTTCGTCTATTCAATCATTATAGCAGCCAGTCGTGTTAAATTTTCATAAAGCCAAGTTGAAGTTGTTAAAAGTTTTATTTTCCACATGTTTAGCACCATTTCCAACGACAATGACATCTGCTAAAGCAAACATCATTTCATATTTTAGGGTTTATTGTCCACCACGCTTCGCAATATCAGAAAATCAATTTCTAGATTTCTTTAATACATTAGGTCAGCGCTTTTTAGCCGCGGGTGACTATAACTCGAACTACATATTGGCCAGCAGATCCCAAGAAAATACACGACCTTATAGACTTTGCTGCAGCTCTTTACTCGAGCCCACTAACAACATCAACAACAACACCTAAGCAAGATCGTAGATTAACGAACAGCTTTATAGACTGGCTGATCACTGAAAAGCGGCGTGCAAGAAGAGAATGGCAGAGCAATCGGTCGCCTGCTGCAAGGACTCGCCTGAGACATGCATAACGCGTACTTCACAAAGCACTCGAAGCTGAGGAGCAGCTAGCCCATAGCTGTTACATCGAAACACTATCGCCTAAAAGCACCAAATTTCCCCTATGGAGAGGACACGCAAGCATAAAGCCACCTGCAAAGGTAGACACGCCTTTGAGGGATCAGAGAGGAAAATGGGCTCGCAGAGACGAAGAAAAGGCAAATGGCTTTGCACTTCACTTAAGAAATGTTTTCCAGCCGAATCCACCAACCAATGCATATGCACTGCCACTGATTCCCACTGCCGCACAGACTTACCCAATCAAAGTTCATTCGCTTGAAATAAAAAACGTTATAACAGAACTCAATCCCAAAAAAGCACCAGGACATGATCTTATTACGCCTAAAATGATTATGGAACTTCCAAGTACTGCCATTACATATATCTCGAGAATCTTCAATGCTTGTCTGCGATGTGGATACTTTCCAACTCAGTGGAAGAAATCGACAATCATAATGATTCAGAAACCAGGCGTCATCATATAGACCCATTATCAAAAGTATTTGAGAAGCTCTCACTTCGCAAAATTGATACCCATGCACAAGATGTATTTCCATCACATCAATTTGGGTTCCGAGCAAAACACGGGACCATTGAACAAGTCAACCGTTTAATTTCAGATATTCGGACTGCGTATGAGCACGACGAATACTGCTCTGCCATTTTCCTAGATGTTGCCCAAGCGTTTGACCGCTTTTGGTTGGACGGGCTTATATATAAAATTAGGACACTGCTTCCTCCAAATACACACAAACTTTTAGAATGTTATGTCAGCAACAGAGTTTTTTCTGTTCGTCAAAATGAGTACACAACGGAAGAGTTCACCATTGGAGCCGGAGTGCCACAGGGTAGCGCTCTCGGTCCTTTTCTATATGTATTGTACACTGCCGACATCCCAACAGACCCCCGACTAACAATATCCTTTTTGCGGATGATACGGCAATTCTAAGCAGATCACGATGTCCAATTATTGCATCCAGACTTTTGGCAAGCCGCCTAGCTCACGTGGAGGAGTGGCTGGCTAACTGGCATATAAAAACGGACAGACGGACATGTCTATGTCCGATGGCAGAGATTAGATCGAACAAGATAAAATTTAAAGTATGTTTTGTTCTTCGACATACTTAAACTAAGTACAAAACATTTTAGAATCGAAGAACTACTGTTGATGTTATTAAAATAAGAACACAGTTTCTTGAATCAAGAAATTTTCGTAGTTATAGTAAACCGAAAAATTTTAGAAAAGCGTGTTCTTAGTTCAAGTACAAAATATCTTAGATTGAGGACGAAATATACTTACAATGCTACCTCCCAAAAGTTTGCTATGGAAATACGAATGATTTTAGATCGAATCTGTTTTAAAACTCCCACCTGGCTCTAACACTTTGGTTATGGAGTGAGGGTAGTGTTTGTGACATACAGTATAACCATTTTGGTCTTTGGTTAATTCCATTCCTTTGGATTCCTTATTTGATTTAATACACAAGCATATTTTCAAGAACGAATTGGGAATAGCTTTTAAATTTAATAATGATCCCTATCTAATGTGTATACAACAGCGCTCTGCGGCAGCGATGCGTCGCGACACAAAGTGTGCTTGTGTTGGTGAGCAAGAGAGCTCTCTCCAGACTACAGCCGTTTTAATTGCAATTCAGTTTTTACCGATTCACACAATCATGAGTTTGGCTCGCGTTTGCGTAAAAACACGACTGACTTCGGCTCCTGGTAGCTATGGCTGGCCGGCTCTGGTATACGAGCTTTTACTGCTCTCCTTTGCAACAACAAAGAGTGGCTAATCACACACACGCAACGCCAAAATGAGCATGTGTGATTTTCCGGCCCCTGGCTTAAACCAAGAAAATTTTGTACATTTAAGGGGGTGGCCCTCAGAATTTATTCGACTCTAATTAAGAATATTTTTTTCTTATTTTAAGAGTAAATCGGTTTGTATTTAAGACCATTACAAGCTAAAAGTATGATGAAATAGATTTTCAAATGGTTCGAAATGTACTTAAAATATCCCGAAACAGTCTTAAATTAAGTAATTTATCATAAATGAAGAATTTTGTACGTGAATTATGTATTTTCGTACTTATCGTACTATTAACACTGTTGTTGTCTGTACTAAATTCAAGTACAAAGTTCTTGGTTTTTATTCTGAGTGTAGAGCTTCTTGCGAATTGGTTTGTAGGTACAGTTCAATGAATATTTCGAGATGAGTATTGGAAAATTAAGTAATTATATAGAAAAATTAGACGAGAGATAGCAAACTTGAAACGATGTTTTCAATTGGTTTCTGCCAAAACGAAATGTCGGATAGCTGGAAGTAAAGTACCGCTTAGAGTTAGATTTAGGAAGTAAAACTTAAACTACGATTACAAAATGTCATAGTCTTATCAGCTTCGTCAATGAAATCCAAACAGTTAATCGTGGATAAAAGTTCGGTACAATGTGGTTTCGGTTCAGTTCAAAACCTTTTATAGTTTAAGGCAAATTGGTTTCCTTATCTAAAACACAGAAAAGAAAACCATTGTTCCAGCCCCACCCAAGTTTTTAAATTGTTTTCCCAAAAACACGTGCCACAAGCCAAAGTTGCTTCTGTCGCAGAATTGGAATGACAGTAACAATTCCGAGTCTTAACCACAGCCACTACAGTAGTTCCGCTAGTAGCTTTCATACAGCTACTCTGCTCTAACCAAATGCTGTTGTGGTTGCTCCACTTGACTTGACTGAGAGTCGACTTGTTGGTAATTGCACCCAGTTAGGGGTAGGAGGAAAGCTGCAGCAGCCACCAACATTAGCGTCATCAGCGTTATAATAATGATGATGGAACTTCATTATCATGGTGTCAGGCGGTTGCCATGGCAGTGATAAGTACCTCTAAGCACTTTGAAGGCAAAATTCTCGTACTCCGACCATTTTGCTGGCATAATTCTTTTTTAATGGCGTTGAAATTCAATTAAGTGAAACCCTTTTTCTTGTCATTGCTGCAAATTAAATGAAAAGTCTGTTGAGGCGTGCGCTAATGGGCGGTGGGCCGACGACTGTAGGCGTGGCTGGTTGCGTATGTTTGTGATATCTTAATAAAGTTAAAAGCACTGGCGCTTTTTGCTGAACTTGTTACTGTCAGCTGCACACGAGCGCACACACACACACACATATATACACAGCGTGACAAGCGATGGAGCGCAAAAAGTTGGCGGAAACTTTGCCTTCGCATGGGAGGCCGGATGGCCCACCCAACGTGCAGGCACAGATCAAAGCTTCAGAGGAAATTGAAAAATAAAATTTTACACCCCAAGTAGAAAACATGAAAAACAAATGCAAAAACAAGAATGAGAACAAGGCAAGCCCTGACGACACGAACCATGCTTAAATCCTGCGTTAAAGCTGCACGAGAAATCCGCTGCAGTTCCGATTCCAGGGCTAATGGCCACACGGGCTACATGTCGGTGTCGCTTTAATCTCCATTCCGTTGTTGCTTCAAGGCTTGACGATGGCGCGGCTATTAGTTTATTTATGGCTCAGCTACAGCTGCTGCACCCAAAGGATGCGCAACGTAAGTTTGCGTATGGGTGGACATGCCTATGACGAACTGGATTGGTAAAACGGCGAAAAGTTTACTAAGGCGGGGCCAAAGTTCACGCAAGCTTTGCTGGTCTAGTGAAATTTTGCTTATGAGGATCAGATCAAAAAAAATGGCATAATCGGCTCGATATTTTTCAAAGGTTGAACATTTATCGGAAAGTTTGGTTTATGTCATTTATTTATTAAAAACAATTTCGGTCAAATGACCACCACGGCTGACTTGGCAGTAGCCCATTCGATCCACCCAATTTTTGAGAACATTTTCAATTGTTTCGGCACGTATGTCAGCAATAGCAACTCGAATCTCGTTCTTCAAGTCATCAATTCTTTCAGGATTGTTTGCATAACATTTGTCCCTGAGCGCTACCCAAAGATAATAGTCTAAAGGTGTCAGATCACAGCTTCTTGGCGGCCAATTCACATCTCCATATTTGCTGACTATTCGATTTTCGAAGATAGGGCGCAGAAGATCTTGTTGAAACCAAATATCGTCTAATCTTCCGCTTCGATTTCTTTGAAGAACCAATCACTTAACATTGCGCGGTAGCGCTCACCATTCACGGTCATGGTGGCTCCTTCTTCATTTTCAAAGAAAAATGGACCAATGATGCCTCGATACCAAAATCCGCACCAAACAGTGACACGTGGTGACACGATGATATGCGGATTTTCTGTGCCCCAGATGCGACAATTTTGTTTATTAACATTACCACCGAGGTGGAAATGTGCTTCATCCGAAAAGATGATTTTTCGGTCATATTCACCATCTTCGGCCAAACGATCTTCCGCCCAATTTGCGAACTGTAGCCGATTCGGATGGTCAATTGGCTTTAGCTGCTGCACCAATTGAACTTTATATGGCTTCATGGCAGGGTCTTTATGCATCAAAGAAGTGCGCGAAATGTCCAATTGTTGAGATCGATGGCGAGTTGACGTCGATGGTTGTTCACGCACATTTTCAGCAAGCCGCAGCAATGTTTTCGGTCGAGCGCACCGGACGAGTACGTACACGGATTGGTGTATCCACCAACATTCCAGTTTCACGAACTCGCTTCACGAATTGATCCACAAATTGAGTTTTCGGAAAAATTTTTTTGTTAAATGTTTTTTTCAAATTTCGCACAGTTTGAGTCGAGGACTCACCACTTTGGAAATATGTTTTTAATATTTCCCAACTTTCTTGAAGCGAATAGCGACCCATTTCGTAAAAGTCAAAGTTTTTACTAAATATTAGTCGCTTTCCGAATGACATTTGACGTTTTTAAAGTCAAATTATGAATAGTTCAAATTCCAAACACTTCGACTTTCAAAGTTTTTTCGAAGCTGCGGCCAGTGTGAATTGACTATTAGGCATTTAGTCACTAGACTGTTTCTTTTTTTTTTGTATTGAAAAAGTTAATGATTTATAATTAACGTAAAAAAAATAAGCTAAAAAAGCTATGCTTTAATGGGCGCGAAGAGGCTTCAAAGTTTTGTATGCTACTCATACGCAATGTTGCCTGTAATCCTTATATATTTTAAAAGTTTGCAAAGAATAGAAGATGATACCAAATAAAATGATTTATACTCACATTTCACGTTGCTAAAATAGTAAAAAGGTTGAATGAATAAACTTATTCTTAAGAAGATTTGGAACATGTTTCATAATGCTCAAAGGTACCTTCGAGAATTGAGCACACAATTTACCAAATAATTAAACCAAAATTATATTGAGAACTTTGTAGATGAGAGATGTCGAACAGAAACCCATCTTAGCGGAATTGACCAATAAAAAGCATTACAATGCTAGCCGGTACCTACCCCACCTGAGTCGGAGAAACCTATGGAAAATCTTAGATATGGCTGGTATGCCAGATCGCCCATGTGCAGACCATCTGAGCATCAACCTCTGAAGCCTACACAGACCATTATAGTGGTGGCTCTGGCTATGATTACGACAATGATTCTGTCTGCCTAAAAAAGGGACTCTGCTTCTTCTTCCTCCAGTGCTGTAAAATACCCCGCTGTATTAACCATGGCATTGCCTATGCCTTTGAATTCTATTCGAAATAGTACCTTTTATTTTCTATTGTAAAAACTGTTTTCAGACCATGTAGATACAAATACGAAAGTTCAAAAAGAGATCTTTATTTCTAATTCGTATTCGGAACTCTGGATCTCATCATTTGCTTGAGCCACTGTCCCTATTTCCGTTTTTTCTTCCTCTTGAGCTTCTTACTCCTTAGCCGTACCATGGGCAGAGGAGACTTTAGGGTATCGCGTAAAGATAATTCAAAATTTCTATTTCACCTTCTGTACGCCTCATATACTATATTAACGTTTCTTTCAGCGCAGTATATTCCTAATAGAGGCCAACTATTTTGTGGACGATGCGTCTTATACTTATCACTGTGACCCCAATAAATTGTGCGGTTGGTGGGCAACTGCATTCACACTTTCTGGCATGTTTTCCCTCATTATACCCTTGCAAAGGGTATTATAATTTTGCCCAGAAGTTTGCAACGCATAGAAATATTCATTTCCGACCCCATAAACTATATATATTCTTGATCAGGGGGACGAGCTGAGTTCATTGAGGTTTGTCCGTCCGTCTGTCTGTCTGTCTGTCCGTCTGTCTGTCTGTCCGTCTGTCTGTCCGTCTGTTCCTACGCAAACTAGTCTCTCAGTTTTAAAGCTATCGAGCTGAAATTTTGCACAGAGTCTTCTTTTTACTGCACGCTGCTAATATGTCGGAACCGACCGGATCGGATCACTACATCTTATAGCTGCCATAGGAACCATCGGTCAAAAAATGGGTTTTAGTGAGAAAAACTTTTTTGTTTTCAATGTTAACGTGATTAAACTCGGTCATTAATAATATCATATGCTTTCAAACAGATTTGCAAATTTTGGTCAAAATCGGATGACTATATCTTATAGCTGCCATAGGACCGATCGGTCGGAAAATGGGTCTTAGTGAAAAACAACTTTTTTGTTTTCAAGTAAATCGTTCTAAAGGTCGGTGAATATTAATATTAAACGCTTTCAAACTAATTTGAAAAAGTTGATCAACATCGGGTGACTATATCTTATGGTTGCCATAGGACCGATCGATCGAACATGAGTCTTGGTAAAAAAATTTTTTTGTTTAGTTTTGTTAGCGTCCTTTAACTCGCTGATGACTTATTTTATATGCTTTCAAATAGATTCGCAAAATTGGGCCGAAATCGGATGACTATATCTTAAGGCTGCCATAGGGCCGATCGGTTGGAAATTAAGTCTTAGTGAGAAAAACTTTTTTCAGACGTTTATCTGTCGGAAAATAGGTTTTAGTTACAAAATTTTTTGACTTTTATGTAAGCGTTCTTAAACTGTGACATTTGCATTTGCAAGGGTATAAAAACTTCGGCACAGACGAAGTTAGCTTGGCCTTCTCGTTTTGTACTGTTTTTCAACTTTGTCTTGAAAACTGTAACGAATTTGACTAAGCAATGCAGAACAAAAACGTAGCTTGGACTTAAAAAAACAAACAATTGAATCATACCAACTTCATTCGATTGGTCCTTCGTATAGTTACGTACCCTTAAGCATGTAGAATTGGAACCAAAACTTGAAAAATTACCATTTTTGGTAGCAATTGGCTGACACAGTCACAAATTTCGATTGTTTTGTATTAAATCAATAAAATAGTAACAAAAAACATAACTTAAAAATATAATTAAAAAAATGTAATTTTTTTTTACTTTTTTTACCGAAAATGTTCGATTTTTTCGAGTTTTTATGATAGTTGTACATGCGTGTTGGCCTATAACTATGTGAAAGAGTAATAAAATGAAGTTGGTTCGTTCTAACGGTTTGTTTATTTAGGTCTAAGTTACAACTTTGTGCTGTATTACTTGTCCAAATTTGTAACGGTTTTCAAGATGAAGTTGAAAAACTGTAAAAAAGTGGTAAAAAATAGATTTTTTTTAAAAAACTTTTGTAATTTTGAGTATGAAGATGTAATTTTTTTGATTTGCTACAAAGATATGCTTTGTAGGCCAAACCAAGAGCAACAACTTTGCCAAAGATTTAAAAGCAAAATTCAAAATAGTTTACGAGATATGGAATCGTAAATCCTACTCTGAAGAAAACGGCAGCTAATCAGACTAAACCCAGATAGGGTTTTTATACTACCATCAGGAATTTTTTGATCTCGACGCTATCAACTTTTAGGAGTTCAAAAATGTGTCACAGTGTAATTTGACAAATTTTTAAAAATTTCCATTCCGATGAATTTAGGGCAGGTTTCAATGTTGCAATTTTGCTGTATCTTACGTGGCGTATGGGTAATTTTTAGATCTAACTTTGTGGCCTCGTTGCGCCATTTAAAACTGGAATTGGTTTTTATTTTGAAGGTGAAGAAGCAGCTTCACTCACAATGATCCAGAACTGTTTGTTGGGCAACGAGTACAAATAGATATTCTCCATCCAGGTAACACAGAAGCACTACCCTGAGAAAAAAATCAATCTAAAACCAAGATTAAAATCTTGAAACGAGCCGAAACGATGTCAGAATTCGACAGAGATAATCTTAACCCAAGATTATATTCTCATTTTAAATCTTAATCCAACAATATAGAATTAAGATCGTTTATCGTATTATATTTATTATCGAGCGTCGACTGTTAGGTCCAACCAGTTGCAGTATAAGAGCAGAGATATTCGCAGCCTGAGTTCTTATACTGCAACTGACTGCGCTTAACAATTGACCCCCTACGGTAAAATCGACTTATCGGCCGTTGCTTTCAACGGCTTTGCAGAGCTCTCAACTAAAATGCAAACTTCTGGGCAAAGAGTAAGCTTTACTTTCAAGTCATCTTCAAAATCCGAAGAAGAAATACTTGCACAATTATAAAGCGAAAGATGTTGATAAACAGGAGCTGTGTCCTCTGCAAGAAGTTGTACTGTATCCGCAGCTGCCAACTGCTATGTATGCATATGAGCAAGTAAGAAATAGTGATATATGGCTCCACTTTAACTAAAATGCTAAAACGAGCGCAAAAGGACGAGCGCCGCGGGCATCCCTGTGTATCTTTGTCAGTGTCTGACATCTGTGTTGCCTGTTGTGTATACCGAGTATATCGTATGGCAAACACTATAAATATTTGCACCCACGTTGCACAACTTACGCAGTGACATGGTACACGGGGAAATGGGATACTTCCCGCTGTGTCCACCTGCTGCAGTCCTTTCTAGCGGGAGTCAGGTCAACATGGCGTGGCCCACAAATAATTAATAATGCCTCTTCAAGCCACATCAATGTGTGCTAACGATTCCTGTTTGCCATTCCCGTTTTTCCCTCCCCCCCCCTGTATGTTTACTATTTAATGAGCACTCAGCCGCAGGTCTGAGTATCCTTTTCTTGCCTACTTTGAGGCGCCTCAAGGTGTTTTTACCTTTAAAAAAATCTACCTTTTTTGGTTGCAAGAGCTATAAATAAGCACAAAATGACACAAAAAAATACTTTTGCAAGTTTTAATTTCGCTAAGAGCCTTTGTCACTTGGCAGCAACAGCCCTTACGAAACTCTTATCAAGACATATTTCACCGCCCCGTCGGATTCACTCAGAAATACACATAATTCGCTGGCAAGCACAAAAACAAATCAATAAAGTTGAAAAGTTTATTTGAATTATAAATATACAAATCAATTTTTATGGCCGCTAAGCTCCAAGAATTACCCTGTACTTGTCGTAAAAATTATGAAATTATGTTCCATTTGGGAAACAAAAAAACAAAAAAAAACCAAATTCACTTGCCGAGTGATTTTTCATATGATGAAAAACTTCCGCCTGGATTATTTGGCTCTGTAGAGGTTGATGATTTGTTTGTTTGGCATTTCAAAATGATGATAAAGATGAGCAGAGCAAAAATTGCTTAAAGAGCCGAGGCGCATAAATATTAAAACAAAAGATAAATTTGTTTGTGCTCGTAAATTTTCAATTTTGATGCTTTCTGAGTGCAAATAAGGCGTATTAATCGGCTTTTGGTATGGCGAATACTTTTAAAAATGGCTCCAAAATACATTATTGGTCATTGGCTGAAATGGTTATGGTTTAAGTTGAAGTGGAATGCATGGAATTCGCATAGAAAAGGCTTATCAAGGCACTGCCATGAGTGTGTGGCGTGTGCGGTAGGTTTATGCGTAGGCAAAAGTAACTGAAACAGCGTTGAGCTTCCACTTGACAAGGAATCCAATTTTTAACTCATATTTTGGCCAGAATTTCAACAATTTACCCGCATAAACTTTCTGTGTGAGTTTTATTTTTTAACATTTTTATTTGTCGCCTCCTTGACTTGTTTGCCTTTCCTCTATGTGGCATTTTGTCTGTGCGCCGCATAAGCACACTTGAAGCGTTAAGCTTTTCCTGTATAATCACACTTAGCACAGTCATCAACAACATTGACGTACCCATCATTGCCGTCATTCGCTGAAGTGAGATTATCAAAAACTGTTTACTCAACTCGAGAGGGCTGCTGCATTTGGCACTGGTCTGTGGTCCATTCACATATCCTGTCAATTTTCCGGTTACTTGGCGCATTGACAAGCGGCCTCAACACAGATCTGACATAATTTCCATGAAATTGATTGACAATTGCGGCATTTTGTGGCACATTTGCAAAACAGGCGCCCGCCCGTGGAGCGTTGTATCGATTAGCCTGGGGAAGGACATGGCGCTGAGAGGCAACGACTAACCTGAACACTCGAACCCAGTTGGGGGTGGATTGTGGACTTTAATTGTGCCGTTGCTGTCTAAACTTTAATTGAAATGAAGGGGAATTCCCATTTGGACAGTTGCGCACGAAAGTAGGCAGCACTTTTTGCAATTGCAGCGAAGATTAGTTCGTTCTGCTGGCAAAAGGCATAACAAATTACTCCCCAGTGCACATGTGTGTGTGTGTGTGTGTGTGTGTGGGCTTGACTTGCCCATTGTCTTTCGCCCTGGGAGTTGTTACAAAGTGCACTCGGTTTACATCTTGATAGTCGTATGCAAAAGCCCCCTAAGCTCAAGGCTCCTCAATCTACGAGCATTGTCATCTCGTTTGACGTTAAATTGTGCAGCTGCTCGGTGTGTATTTATCTGACAGTGGCACTCCAAACAACTTCAAATTACACACAATTTGCATGCTGCCCAGCCCTGCATGTAAATAAAGCGCCAGCCGCAGCGACCGAAATGGAAAACACTTGGCAGACAATTTGTGTGTTTGTGTGTGTGTGTGTGTTTGTATTTTGTAAACAAACAAAAGCATTGTTTTTTGTGGTATTTTGGTTTTAGCTTTGGCCCAACAATAAACTTGTTCATGCCTTATGCATGTGGAGAGAGAGAAGTCCATAAAATGTTGGCTTTGCTTTGTAGTTTTTTAGTTGATGCTGAAATGCAATAGAATTGGACAAAGGAATAATATACATAGTACCCGTATATGTTAGTTGCAATTGCGATAGCTGGCAGCAACAAGTCGCTGCCTTAATGAGGCTTTCATAAGCTCGTTGCAATGCTTTATAGACCAGTGCGTTTCCAACAGAATAAACTTGGGCAGAGCCAGCATCGCTAGAAAGAGGTTCAGTAACAAAGTTTGATAAAGAGATTGTGGCCTTTACATAACACTACAATATTATAGAAGGGTGTGGTACCTTTTTTCCTTTTCCACGCTCCTACAACTTCTACAGTGGTCTAGGTGGGTAACTTCCAGTCGCGCTGCAAGTCAATGAGACACTTATCCTTCAGGTTTATGGTTAGTTAGAAAAACTCCTACTTTGCCGTCGAATTTATAGCCATTTGTGTGAAAAGTTAACTTGTCGACTTGCTGTATAGACAAAGTGTTGTTTTCGGGTGCATAAAATAGTCTGTGCTTGCCGGTTTAACCGTTGCACAGTGGTCAGAATGCCCAAAAATGTGGCATAAAGTCCGAAAATGGAAAATGTTCGTACTGGTAAGACAAATATATGTTTTATATTCCGATATCGTGTTTTTTCTTGTGTCTGTCCAATTGTTGTTGGTGTATTTTTATAGCGAAAATCTAACAAGTATAATCGTGTTTCGTGTAGTATAACTTTTTTGCTACATACTGCTGCACGCAACTCAAAACGACAAGTTGTTCACAAAAGTGTATAGATTAATGTGTATTCTATGACTTTTGCCCATTTTCGAAAAATTTTCTCGTTTTTCAGTGCCATATGAGTTTTGCCAAACAAACCTTCTTGAGGCGCAATGATTCTGCATCTACTTAGTGGATACTCGGAAAAATTAATAAAAATTACCTCAGCAGTTTGCAAATTGATGAAATGTAACAAAAACGAGAAGGCCAAGCTAGCTTCGTCTGTGCCGAAGTTTTTATACCCTTGCAAATGCTGTTTTTGAAATGTCTGAGTTTAAGAACGCTTCCATAAAAATCAAAATTTTTTCTAACTAAAGCCCATTTTCCGACTTTCATCTGATTTCGACCAAATTTCGCGAATCTTTTTGAAAACATATCAAAATAAAAAAATCGCCGAGTTTATGAACGATAAAATTTAAAACAAAAAAGTTATTCTCACTAAGACTCATTTTCCGACCGATCGGTCCTATGGCAGCCTTTAGATATAGTCATCCGATTTCGATCAAATTTTGCGAATATATTTGAATACATATAGAATTAGTTATCAGTGAGTTTAAAGACGCTAACACTAAAAACAAAAAAAATTTCTTACTAAGAACTGTTTTCGACCGATCGGTTCTATGGCAACCATAAGATATAGTCACCCGATATCGATAAACTTTTTCAAATTAGTTTGAAAGAGTGTAATATTAAGAATCACCGACCATAAGAACGATTTACTTGAAAACAAAAAAGTTATTTTCCCTAAGACCCATTTTCCGACCGATCGGTCCTAAGGCAACTATAAGATATAATCATCCGATTTTGACCAAAGTTTGCCAATCTGTTTGAAAGCATATAATATTATTAATGGACGAGATTATGGACACTTACATTGAAAACAAAAAAGTTTTTCCCAGTAAGACCCATTTTCCGACCGATAGTTCCTATGACAGCTATAAGATATAGTCATTCGATCTTGACCAAAGTTTACCAATCTGTTTGAAAGCATAAAATATTATTAATGGCCGAGTTTCAGAACGCTATTATTGAAAACAAAAAAGTTTTTCTCACTAAGACCCATTTTTTGACCGATGTTTTCTAAGGCAGCTATAAGATATAGTCATCCGATCCGGTCGGTTCCGACATATTAGCAGCGTGCAGTAAAAAGAAGACTCTGTGCAAAATTTCAGCTCGATAGCTTTAAAACTGAGAGACTAGTTTGCGTAGAAACAGACGGACGGACAAAGCTCAATCGACTCAGCTCGTCGCCCTGATCAAGAATATATATAGTTTATGGGGTCGGAAATGAATATTTCAATGCGTTGCAAACTTCTGGGCAAAATTATAATACCCTTTGCAAGGGTATAATGAAGAAAATAGAAGAAATGTCGAAAAACGTTAATGAGGGAAAAAGCACAAAAGCGAACGAAATAGTCATCGGATCGTGTGTGGCACGATTCGTTGTTTCGGTTTTTTTTCGATTACTATCTCTCTAACGAAAAGTAGCGATTGTAATTCATTACTTTTTCGTCAGGCGTATTGCATTCTTTCGGCAGAACACGTTGAGCTCTGCGCCGCTGGGTACTTACATGTGGGATTGGAAATGTTAGGACTTAGAGAAGTGCCCTTTTGGCACTTTCGGAGAAGGCTGCTTTAGTTGTTACGCCAGCTATTTGCCAATAGAAATAATTTGTAAATAACTAACTCACTGTTTATATGCAAAGTACCATATTTTTTAGTGCTGCCGGACTGCCATCAAGCAGTTTCATGGCCTTATTTTCTTTCATTAGTCCAAGAAGTACCTTGGTATCCGTAAACAAGCGTTGCAAGTTTTTATCTTCAAAATTTCCCTTTTTCCTTCGCCTGCAGTCGATATGAATGACAATTACAATATAGCAGTGCTACCATATAGTTAAAAACAGCAAAATCACTGAATAGAGTGGCAACGCCTAACACACTATTTGCAAATAGCCTACTAATCAGTAATTGTTTTCGTGACTTAGCTATTTGCAAATAACGAATTAACTCAGCGTTTATACGCAATAATTTGTCACTCACAAAATTGTTATTTGCAAATAAGACGTACGTATAAACGTAGTAACAGTCGCCAATAACTTGCTACCAGCTTAATGACGAAGTGGACTCACAGGAAGCAGGAAACTGCGAGACCCTACAGCGGGGGGCCTAAGCCTATTCCGCAAACCACGCACTCGTTGTTGTTTTGCGCAAAGAAATAGCTCGCGCGTATACGGACCACGAGCGCCATAAGCGCATATTTCATATGCGTGCTCTCCTCTCTTAGTTTCCGAGTTAAGGTTTTGTTGTTGGCGCTTGCAGACCTGCAACCACAACTGCATATGTGTCTCTCGTCTCTCTCACTCCTATGCCTCTGGCAAACTCAAACTCATCTCACTCATGGCCTCTCGTGCACGCTTTTCGCTATTCATGTCGACACACACACAAACAAAAATCGGGTTTCTCTTTCTATTTCTTGTGATTGTTGTTGCTCCACCCGGCCTTAAGCTCATTCTGGGCACCCCTGCTCTACAGCAGGGTTCCCCAGTAGAGAGCGCGAAAATGTGACTGTGTCTCTCTCTTACACACAGTGATGCATGACTTCGGCAAGCATTTGGAGTGAATTGGCGAGTATGTTCGTGCCCCAGGGGCTATCGCTGGGGAACTCTGCTCTACAGTATGGCAATGCAGATGACAAGCGGAACCGCTAGATAACGAACTTGAATCTTTGGCTTCACAAAAGACACGGACAGGTAGACGTGTACTTGCATTACATATTGACGTTGCTTACTTGCAACGCTTTAGGAATGGTGGAGCATGCCTAACGATAACTTAGGTGGCGAAAACTGTAATTACGTTGTTAATATTTCTGTTTCCAATATTTGTAAAAAAACATATTTTAAAAGTTCACATAAACAAAACACACAAACAACAAAAAAAAAACTGCCGGTTTTTAATTAAAAACGTGGTCGTCGAAATACTTAAGCGTAAATAAAACGGCTGAACCCGTTTTTGCTCTGTTCCGTTGTAATGTTGTCCCATGAAAACAGAAGGGCTTAAAAGCTGTTACTGTTGCCCCTCTTGTCATGCGTCTAACTGAATGTGTCTAACAGAGAACCGGAAAGTGTTGAGCGGTTTACTGGTTGCTAGTGAGAGGAACTGGCATCGTACGGCGGACTTCACTCATACATAATGCGGCACTTCTCTGCGCCTTATGCGTTAAGAACTAAAACGGTTTCTAAGCCGAATTATAAATTTGTGCTCGTCAACCAAACAACAGGTGTCCTTTAAAAAGTTCTGAGCTGAGATCGTGGTTCAGTGAACCTACTGGAATTGTTACTTCCCAACGAAAGGTACCAGTTTTACCTAGGCCACAAGATAACTCTCATTTTGATAGTGTCACCAAAGTGGTCTGCACTTAATCAGATTTTCTTTTAAGCATTGGACTTACACTGACTGGACACATAGATCTGCATTCTATTTTCAATGCTTAGATTCTAGTTAAGGTTCTTGGTTTTGGATTCCATCCGGATTGTTCATGAAAGTTTCTCTTATAAACTTTATTCTAAAACAAAAAGGATCTGTTAGCCAAACTTATTCTTATAATATAGTAAAGATCGAAAAGGACCATTTGTTTCATAACATAAACCTGTAGAATCCATTTCGAAAAGTGTCTAATTGATTTCTTTAAAAAAAAAAAAAAAACATTTATTAATTAAACTCAACCAATTATGGCTGATTTATTGTTGTTTAGAAAATAGTTTTGCCTTTCCAGCCGTATCAGCTGATTTATATGCAAATCCCTCAATACCCGCTACCAATTTGCATAGAGGAAACTAATGTTTATTTCCAAAAACAAGCGCATTTAAATGCCCATACATAAAATCAACAAATGTTCAACGCCAGAATGCAGAATGTGGCAATTTAATGCCCACTTTTCATTCCTCTGCTTCACCTGGAAAAGTGCATTTCATTTGTATTGTGGCTGCAGCTGTGCAATCATTTTAAACAATTGGCTTACTTTAGGCATTTATTAAATAAATATTGACCAAATGGAGAAGAGAGAGAGAGAGAGAGAGAGGGAGCCAAAACAAACAATAGCGGCGGGTTCAAGACTTTTCCATATTTTGTTCATTTATCAGGTGGTTTTCCCAAATGCCTAAAATTAGAATTTGTTTTCAATGAGCGCACGAGAGCGAACGAGAAGGCGCCCTCTCTTCTCGTGCTATGTGGGCCAACCAAAATAGCGTGTCTGTGTGGATGTGGATGCACTGCAGCATGGTCTCTCCGCTTGGGTGTTTTATTTATAATTTAGCAAAATTCGAAAAACGCTGCACACCAAAATAAACTGTTACTCATGTCGCCTTCAGGTTTATTTTTTTAATTATTTACAACAATCATGAATTAAATTATTTCTAAAATTAAAAACCGTACGGATAGCTTTCCATGGCGAATGTCATCCTCTGTTTGTGTATTCATTTGGATGCCAAGCACTCTTTTTTCGGATCTGTGTGATTTTGTTATTGTTTTCCCCCATTCAAGCGCTACGCTTGAGTATAAACAAAATTAAAGTTGTTTATGTACAAACACATTCGTATGTGTGTGTGTGTGTGTGTGTGTGCTTGAGGATAATTTTCCATAACGCAATGAAAAATTGTTTATTGAAAACATATGTTCAGGCGCAGTCAACCTTTCTCTCGATCCACCTATATATAAATTATTTATTGTTGCAATATTTTTACTCAGTGAGTTTTCAGATAAAAATTTCATTTGCACACAACTAGGAAAAACTCATTTTCACATTTTCACATTGCCACAACAATAAAGCAATAAGTGCGGAACGCTTGGCCATGCCGTCATCAATTTAAAAATGTGCGCCCGGCATCAGCTGATAAGAGACGCCAGCGAAGCAAGCGGGAAGTGGGAAAAGTTTTCCTTAATTTTGTTTTTTTTTTTTTTTGTTGAATTTTCCCATTAACTTTTGTTGCTGGCAAAATTCAGGCAACGGCAACCACAGAAGGTCGTTCTGTTTATTAGTTGCACTTGTTGTTTCGGCCATCACCTCTCTGCTGCACCCGCGCAATGCAATTTGCACTCTGCCGCAGATGAATGCGAACTTATTTCCGTTTTGATTGTGTCATGTTGGCAATTTTAGCTCAAATTGCGTTTACGCAGAAAATGTTTGTGCGTATTTGAGAGGAGAACGAACCAAACTGACAACTGAGGGAACTTTTGGAATTGGTAAGCATAATAAGAAGGTGGTTGGAAATGTTTTCAACTTAAGACGATTATGAACAAGTCTCGTTAATGACACCTGCCAGGTGTCTGTGACATTGTTTTGAATTTTATTGATTATTTTTGTTGCTTTGCAACATAAGAATAGCAATTGTTTAAAGCGTAAATTTGACCCAGTTTAATACAATTTTTTGCCTTGAGACCCCTTACCTGGAACCAAAAGCTTAGAAGTTTTTTGCTTGTAAGTCTGTGAGAGATCTGCAAATGAAGCTCTTAGCTGATTTAAACCAATTACAGCTCTGTTTCGTTTAGAAAAGATAGTTAGTGAGCTTTATGGAGTTCTACTCTTAACTCTTCTTTAATCTTAGCTTGGACATCGTCGAGGTTAGGTTTGGTTGTTTAAGGAAAGAAGAGCACAAACGTCGAAGCATTTGCTTGGACGAACTAAAAGTGTTGTATGAGCTTTCGTTGCTCCGTGTGTGGTTATCATTGGCTTAAGACTTTTTCTGCTGATCACTGGCAAACAAATTTTGTCAGCAAATGAGAGCTAGGCATAGAAAGCCAACTTATGAAATGGGAAACGTGTATATAGAATAACACGAATTTTCACATCTAGCAAATGTTGGGTTTTTGGTTTAGTACTCGGCTTACAAACTTCAAATTCTAAACAAAAATTTTAAAAATTGTAAACGTAAGCTCTTCTCGGGGCTTATGGGGCTTTTATTTACATACTATTTACACGGTTTACTATTTACACTCCCAATACGAGTTTGTTCTGTTCATTTTCTCATGTTCACTTCACCGTTAAGACGTACGAAGAGAAGTCGTGTATAAATGAACAGAAATCCCATAACAACAATGTGTATATAGAAAACCCGTGTAAATAGTGTGTAAATAAAATCCCGAAAACCGAGAAAAACACACCATTTACAAGTGGCAACTCTGCCCCTTACTTTGTTTAAAAAATGCTTTTTTAATAAACTTGATAGTTACTCCCCTCCCCTTCAGCCATATTCTGATACCCTCCGCTGAGTGAAAGGATTGAAGGCAAACAGTTCCCTTTCACCGTTAAGGAGAGAAATCTCATTCATTATATTGAATCAAAGTCAAAGTGCAGCACACTTCCTTTGCTTACACGGTCTGATTGTCCTTTCTCTCGCTGTATAAGTGTAGCAGTTCGAGCACCTTCAGCCTTTCAGGTCAATGGTTTCCCATTTTAATTAATTTCCATGGGAAAATCTCGCTTTTATTTAAAAATTCGCATAAAAGAGAAATTTTGCAAATGCAAATTTTATAGACCTCATTTGACATGAACTTGCAGCATTATTTTCGTCTGATGCTTGGCAGGATTTATGGATATTTTTTTTTTGTTGTTTGACTTGGCCATGGGATTGATCATTTGCATTTGTGCTCTGGCACGACTTTTTAATTTAATTTAATGCACTTGGCGATTTTAATTGCGCATTACCCGACAAACAGGCCATAAATTCATGTAGTTGATGCCATAAATGCCATTTTACAGCAACTTTTTATTGGCCAGCGCACCGTGGCCCATTCCCCTTCTGGTCATTTCCTTGTGCTCGTGTTTGTCCTCGCAGTTTTTGGTGTGTTTTCTTTTTTATTTTTAATTTAATTTTGTTTGTGTTTGCGGCGATTTCGCCATTTGCCATTTGGCAGTTGGCAGTTGGCAGCTTCCATGCCCAGGCCCAGTCATATGCAGTCGGAAGGGCGTTGAGGGGGCGTGGTTGTGTGTATGCAAAAACATGAAACGCCCGTGGCCGCAATGTGAACAATTTTGTTAACGAGCCAGCAACAATTTTTGACACATAATTAAGTTTTTATGCGTAAACACGCCTGGGAACCAGTGAGAGCGTAAATTGTGAATGGGGGAAAGGATGTGGCAGCTGGAGATTAAAGATCAGGGATAACAATGGCTGTACAATGCGGCGTATAAGTAATGCATTCATTCATGCCTGGTATCAGCTGCTGTTACATTGAATGCGCACAAACAATACAAAAAAAAAGCAATTAAATTCAGGCGACGAAATGCGCGTGGCCACTTCAAATGAAAGCGAGGAGTGCGCCGAGAGTGCGAAAGTGGAGGTGGTGGAGCTGTGGGGCACACAAATAGCTTATTTTCGAGCATCGTCAGCTGCTGCCATTAATGCTGTAAAAGCTTCAACGAGCGACATGCAAAAATAAAACAGAAATTGGTTCATTACTAAAAAGGCCACCTTGACGTTGTTGCTTGAACTCGGGCCAGAGAACTATTGAAGGGTATTGTGAAGGTTCACGTAACCGACTGTGAAACTGGACGCGCAATGGGTTGAGTTAGTTGAGAGTCACTTTTGTTTAATGTGATGAGATTCTGACACTTTTTTAATTGCTTGCCCAAAAATGCTGGGCAGTCTTTCTTTACACTTAGAGCAGTGTCTAGGCAATGGGATTCCCATCTCTTTACAATTTAAAGAAAAAGTAACCATTAATGGGACGAATTTATTTAGATGGCATGGCTTGCTCACCACTATTTCTAGTGGTATTGTAATATTTTCTTGTATTTTTCTAATTTTTAAGTATTTTCAGGTTGATTCTTAAATATTTTTCAACATCTTTGAAATTTATGGCATTTTGAGTTTTTGTTTCTTTTGAAATGTCTGAAATATCACACTCGAATTTGAAGTGTTGTTAACAAAACTGTTATTTTCGGAGAACTTTTAAATATCTCAGAGAAATTTTGTTAAATTTTTGTAATTTCTCTTTAAATAGTTCATATAGCCATATAGATCGACAATCAATCACCGATTCATGGATATCCCAGGAATTACAAATGTTCATTAATTAATTTCCTGAAAATTGCACCACTTTGTAGTCAGTTTTCCCAAGAATAGAAGGCAACACATTTATTACACTAAATTATTCTGAGTTTTTACACGTTTCGGCAGAACATTGTTGCAATTTTTCATTCTTTTTTTTTTTCTTGATTGATTGGAAACGAATTTATAATGAATCATTTGGGTACCTAGCCGTCCATACTTTACAATATATTGCATTTTGCGGAAATGTTGTTGCTTTTGGACATGTGACTGGGCTACGTCACTTTGCCTCCCATATTCATATGGCTGCCTCGTTAATTTGAAGGCACTTCAAAATGTGAGGCAGTTGGCAATGTCGAGGCAGCAGCAGCCGTTTGGTGGATTTAAATGCTGGCGCATTTATGTTGTCAGTGGACATGTCAAATCTATTCTGAAATTCAGTTGTGTTTTTGTTTCTGTTTCTGTGTTTCCCGTTGGCAATTGGCCCAGAAACGGCATTTTGCATTGTTGTTGTCACAGAAACGCGGGCGACCCAAAAGTAAAACAAGGGCCTGGAAACAAGAAATTTGGAGCATAAACAGCATGTGGACAATTAGGTGTGTCAGCTGTAATTAGAAATGATGCTGATATTTTTGAAATGGAATGAACTATTTCTAAATTGTCATTAATATAATAAAAGGTCGTTTTTTTAGTAAGCCATGAATCATATTTATGACAAATTAAAATACAAGATAATCAATTTTAATCAAACTATTCCAATTAAGCATTGTTTTTCAATAAATCACTTTTATGAGTCCCTTAACATATTTAGGGCCATTTGCTCATCTGTACAATAAACTTTAACTGACAGTAAATCGTATCAATGTTACCTTGGTTATCATAAAGGTTACCTTAATGTTTATGTTGACGCGTGAGTGTTAATGTTTCACCCGTGTTCATGATATTCAAAGCTCATACTAACATTGTAAGGAAGTCTTTCAGCTGAGGTAGGACTCAGTCCTGTCCAAGGTCACTTACAAGAAAATTTATAGAAGTGCCGGGACTTGGGAAGGGAAAAATTCTTATAATTTTGGCAAATCTTGTATATTTGCGGTTTCTTTTTGGTACCCACCACGCTGACGGGGACCCAGCTTAGCGTAGAGGATCCCTTAGTAGTTGAGAGGTCAACCCTAGTCACCTGCCGGCGACCCAGCACAGGTTGGCCAAACTTAACCTCACACCTGCTTGAGACAAACACGCTGCACTTACGACACTGGTGTACAACACGTCACTTTGCCGGCAGCCCAGACCGATGCAAGTCGGTCAAACCACCACACCTCCGGCGACCCAGCAAGGCGTGCTAATTTGACCCACCTGGCACCGTTGGGTCGTAGGAACCAAGCTACTAGCAATTTCTACGGGTTCTCTGGCCAGATCTGAGGCTTGTCTCTTCTGGTATCCACTCTCAGTGTGTAACATGTCGAAATGCCGGCGACCCAGCGCAAATCGACACTTTACACACGTGCACCGACCACGTTTACTCCAGCCGCATGCCTTCGGCGATCCAGCAAGGCATGCTAGCTTGATCAACCTAGTACAGTTAAGTCGGGGACACTAGATAACAAAAGGCACGAGTTTAATTTCTTATACATAGGTTTATTTCTCTTTTAAAGTTTTCTTTCACAATTTTCAAGGGCTGGGGCACACGTGATCACAAAAAGGGAGGTTTCCCTAACCGCACCATTGTTTTTCCCTACCTCCTATCGAAGCTAAGCCTGGCTTACCCGCTGGTTTGGATTTCACTCGCTGTGGTTCCTCTGATTCCTCTGGTTCGTTGATCGATGACTTTTGCTCCTTGTTGGTGATCAAAACAGAGGAGATGCTTGGGCGGTTGGACTCGATGCGTTGGTACTACTCGGTCATCGCGGGGAAAACTTGACTTCAGTGTCCTTACTGACTACAAAACAACTTATAGACTTAAAAATGTTCCCTAACTCCTTATTAACCTACAAAACAACTTATGACCTACAAATTTGTCCCTAGCTAAAAATGTGATACTTCACAACATTGAGCAGTTTTCGTCATTTTTTTTAGAACTTTTGATCTTTACCATCCGTCTATTTACCTGCGCTCATGAAAATCAAATCTCAATTTATAAATTTTAAAATTTCGCGTTTTTAGAACCGTTTGATCTGCACGTCCTATTTATCCGTCTATTAAACCGTCTGCTTGACAATGTAAACACATATGAATTTTGCAAACTTCTAGATTTTTTGGACCGTTTAATCTACACCTCCTATTTACCCAAATATTTAGCTGTCTTCATTACAATCTTAGCTCAGTATACAATTTTGCAAATTTTGGAATTTTTTTGGACCATTTAATCATCAGCGGTTTGAAATATACTTTACAATCTATTATCATATATAAAGTGAGCAAATTTATTATATGGCTATTGGTCATATCTATAAAGAAGATAATTTTATTATTGCACTTTGCAACTAAAAATCATATTTTATGCTTAAACATCATTAAAATTGCATAGCTTTTGTCATTTAGCTAGCATAGGAGCGATGGTTTTATCAAAATTCTATAAAGTAACTAAATTTTAAATCAAATCAGATTAATTTTGAACAGGTTTCAATTTTTTGGTCGAGAAGCTCAACTTTCTTAACACTAGAACATTTTTTTACTGACTTAAATAATTTTGGCGACCGTGACAGGACGACACTTTAATTTTTCAAACTGATGATGAATAAATGTTGATTCTAATTCATTTTTCTTTTGTAAACGATTTTTTCTTCTGACCGCAAAATATATGTGTACGAAATACAAGTGTATGCAAATTTCAAGTACAGTGTTTTGGATATTTTGAATTTATTTCCAACTAATTTTTTGCACTTTCGATCAGATGTGAATATCCAGCAATAAAATTAAATAAGCAGGACTTCATATTTGAAAGCATCCTTGAAAATGTAAAATTGTCAAAATTGTCAAAAGATTAAAATTGTTTATTTTTGGATCAAAAACTATGTTAATCTACTATCGCACAGTTTAAGTCGAGGACTCACCACTTTGGAAATTTGTTTTTAATATTTCCCAACTTTCTTCAAGCAAATAGCTACCCATTTCGTAAATGTCAAAGTTTTTACTAAATATTAGTCGCTTTCTGAATGACATTGGACGTTTTTAAAGTCAAATTATGAATAGTTCAAATTCCAAAACACTAGATGGGCCGCCCTATATTATAGTTAATTCCATGAAATTAACTTTTTTAAGTAGCGAGTCAAAATGCTAAGTCTCAACTACAATCCGCATTATCAGAATAAGGAAATCATGTAGAAATTATAAGCTCCCAGCTTAATTAGAAATATTTTTGAAAATTCAACCAAAGCCATTAAAGGTACTAGGCAAGTCTTGGCTTACAGAGGAAACGTCACTGATACGAACTTTTTAGAGTTCAATGAAGTAGATACAATTGTCCCTCGGCAGGACCGCCGTATCGTCCGCTAAACTGGCAACTCTGCCCTGTGACAGATCAAAATATTAGAAAATATTTTTATTTGAACTAATATTTGTATAATTTTTACACCCTTGCAAATACCCTTGCAAAGGGTATTATAATTTTGCCCAGGAGTTTGCAACGCATAGAAATATTCATTTCCGACCCCATAAACTATATATATTCTTGATCAGGGCGACGAGCTGAGTCGATTGAGCTTTGTCCGTCCGTCTGTATGTCTGTCTGTCTGTTTCTACTCAAACTAGTCCCTCAGTTTTGTAGCTATCGAGCTGAAATTTTGCAAGGAGTCTTCTTTTGACTGCACGCTGCTAATATGTCGGAACCGTCCGGATCGGATGACTGCTTTTTGTAGCTGCCATAGGAACGATCGGTCGAAGAGTCAATTTTACAACTTTCCTAGTGGGCGTAGGAACTTTTCTAGTAAAATAAATGTATGATATGTGGCAGTCGAGTTTGAGCTACGTGACTAAAGGGAACTTATTTGTTGTCTATTTATGTGCTTAAAATGTTGAAACCAATATTCGGGTGTGTTCCAGAAATCTCTATAGATTTTGGTGTGAGCGCTTGCTTTTCGAATTACAACTGCTTGCTTTTATATGTGACGTGCCTCAAATATGCGCGGCTACTAGATTAGATGACAAAAGTTGAGCGATTTAAAACCGACTGCTCAAGGCCAAGAAGATTTAATGCGTACGGCTTAACCGATTTATGATCTAGTAGCCGACCTTATTCTTATCATTTCACATATAAAGTACTTCTAGTTTAGTTCGAAATCTTATCGTTTTTACGAAAAGAGAGAGATTTCTGGAACACACCCGATTGTGACCAATAAAATCAATCAAAATGCCACGAGTGTCTTCAATGTCCCAGGAGCAACGACGGCAGGAGTCCGGTCATAGAGCTCGCATCCGTTACGAGCAAAATGCGTCACGGATATCAACTCGAAATGCTAGTCGACTGGCCGCTATTCGCGAAGAAAATCTAGCATCTCGTCAAGTAGAGCGGGAGCGTGATGAAGACAAGAACTTGCAAGGGTATAAAAACTTCGGCACGGTCGAAGTTAGCTTAGCCTTCTCGCTAAGTTGTCTATATTGTATTAATTTAATCGATATTATTGTTAAATGTAAATTAACATTCAATTTGAAACAATTAAGAGAAAAGTTCATTGTAGAAATAACCTGAATTTGTAGCTGTGCTGCAGCTTTTACTTAGAAATGGCTAAAGACAAGTTTAAACCAAATTATACACTCTAAGTCATTGGCCGCAACTTTTCTTTTTAATAAGATTCTCTAGTTACCATCAGGCATGTGTTGATTGTCCAAAATGTTTGTTTAAATCAAGTTCGAACATTGATTGAAAAAAAACTACACACAGTTGCTCTTTTTGTCTGGCATAACTGTTCTTTCGAAGATTCTCTAAAGTTCTTTATTCAATTCTTTTAATGAAAACCAACTAAAAATTCAAAAACAAGTGTTTTCGAATCGCAATTTACGCCCTAATGGAAAAGGGCAAAGTTTTAAGCATTTTGGAACGTGATAAAATTGACTTTTTATCACTCGCAAGGCCTTAGGTAGGTATTGATAGGTATTTAAAAGATCCAAAAACTTATGAAAACCAGTTTAAAGGAATTAAACAAGCTTTAACTGCTCGAGAAGATCGTAAAGTCCTTAGAATTGCTTCCAATTCCGCAAAGTCGGCTGCTCAAATCAAGGAATTAGCTGGAGTAAACGCAATCCATTCAACTGTGCAACGTACCATTTCAATAGCAAAACATCTTAAACGTCTAAAAGTTTAGAAAAAAACCATCGCTAAATGCCATTCGCAAGCAATAAAGTCCCCAATTTGCAAGAGATTATATGATATGAATATTGGAGCAAAAACTTTTGTGATTTAAGGCCTATTCTCAGATGAGATAAAATTTTAGTTCGGCACTATATTCATATAAATAGGACTGCCCTTCAAAAGCAATCAGAGTTCAAGCTGTTCAAAATTGTTTTTATTTACACTAACCGAACTAAATTTTTATCTCATTTGAGAATAGGCCTAGGAGCATGACTGTTTAATATTTTCGCAATTAATTTGTCTCACTAAGCCATTAAAATAATAATTACATTTTGTTTCTTCTTATCTTACAGGTAAGCACCCATTTGAAATTGGATATTTGTTAAAAACAAGTGAGTTTTTGTTTATAACAATTTCTTAATAAAATGGATTAGCAAGTTTGGTATTACCAAACTGATCCTGACTGAGTGCATTGAAGTATAAATGGTCATAAACTAATACTTATAAATATAGTCAGATTTATGGGTGTATAAAACTATTAAAACTATTGTTTGGGAAATAAGTTTCAACAACATTAAAGTCTGTTTTTGAGAAAATAAACTTTCATTAAAATGTAAGCAATTTTATTCCGGCTAAAAATATGTCGCCCGTGAAAGCACGACACTGTGGGTAAAAGCACAGTCTATCTATTTTTTCGATAACTTGCAATTTTATTGTGGGCAATAACAAAGGACGAGGTGCTAGTCATCAATTACCCAAATTCTTGTGGTCTAAGCGTCAGCAGAAGTTTGTGGCAATGTGATTGTCGGATCATCACTCTCAATTGTTTGCAAGACAAAGCACAGGAAAGCTGGCGTAAGATGGCTAAGAACATTCATCAATAAAATAAATCAAGAGGGAAAGAAATGAATTGAAATTAAGACCAGTATCATTTTCCAAATTCCAGCACTTTTGCAATCTCTTTCAACTTATTCAGTCGTGTCAGCTGTTTTGTTAGTTGCTGAAATGAAAAACCGTTTATCACGTCACTCTTGGCTTGAAGTTAATTAGGTTTCATTTCAATTTCAATTTAGCTGAAGTTTCGTTTTTCACTTCACTCCAAAGCTGTCATCATAATCTACTTGTCTATTGTCATGGCATTTTTTCTGCTTTTAATTTTGTTTATTGTTATTATTATTATTGTTGTTGTTGTTGCTCCCACGTGCTTCATTTCTATTTCATTTCTGCCATTGTTATCTATTTCTGTTATTAATTTACCCGGCCCCAAATAGCGGAAAGGCGAATGATACTACTCAATGATTTTTATTGTATTGAATTCTCATTTCCTGCCTCGTTGCGGCTTCGGTGGCGAAAAATTTAATATGGTTGGCTATTTTTGGCACGAGGCCGACTGGAGCCGGCTCCGTATCCGCAAGATATCAACAACAATACTGACCCCAGTCAAACGTTTTATATATACTCTGGCCATATAATTTTCTTTTGTGCGCTTTTATGTTGATTTAACACTTTGCTTTTGCTATTAAAAATTTGGTTTTAATTCATTTCGGTTTTTCCTCCTTTTTCTTTCTGCTGAGATTGATGATTATATGGCTTTTAGTTGTACTATATATGGTTTGGGCTTTTAGCCAAATCAAAAGGGGGACTGCCCCCAGAATGATTTGCAAAGTGGCCAAAGAAAATGAAACAACAGCATTATTAAGAGAAATTGGAACTAAAAAGGCTCTAGGATAATTTGGATGGTGCTGAAATCTAGGTAAATTAGCGAATGCTTAATAAGTGGGAAAACTTTTACATTCCATTGAGCAACTTTCTATCTGAGACCTCAAATGCCAACTCGCAGAAGTCAGGCAAAGACTGATGCTGATGATGGCATCTGGAGATTCATGAAATAGCTGTACAGTCGACGAGCCTCCTTTTAGAAAAGTTATAATCTAGAGCCTGCTTAAAAGTTTTATGATTGAAAACCTTTTAACCTATTCGTTATATAAGACATTTGTCACTTTGAGGCATCAAAAAACCAAGTGAAATTCGAGCCTCTTGGTGAGGCAAGGGTACTACAATTTAAACTTATATAATATAACAGAATCCAACTTGTGAAAAGGTATTAAGACGAAAACAAATCAACTCAAGGTAAAACACTCTGTGAAAAACAATGAAGAAAAGCCTTTCGCATTGCGGTTAAATGAAGATTGGTTTGCCTCTGCTGTGGTGAGCTGCTGTGGCACTTACTTGGTTCGGGTCAGAGTCGTAGTTTTTGTTAGACAAACGCACAGTTGGGCACAACTCAACCTCATGCAGAGCAAGGACCAAAGTAACAACAAAAGCAAAACCATGTGCTTCAGCTTCTTCATGGCCTTGTCAATGCACCTTCACCTGTCACAGGACGCACACACACACACACACACACACACACCTAGACTTTGGGTACACTCGCACCCGGCCACGAAGGCAACCGAAACGAAACGTGAAACATGGCCACAAAATTGTACAAATTGCCAACACACCAAGCTTTCATGGTGTTGGTCACAGCAGCAGCAGCAGCAGCAGCACCATCGAGTTGTATCCTGTTTCCAATTTTCATTCAGTTTCCCTCTTCCACGGGGACACGAAGGCAACTTCGGCTGCCGCTTTGCCTCCACCATTAAAGTAGGTCGTCCTGTCTGTCCTCGTTGTAGAAATATTTCAAACAACCTCATTACGAGTCTATGCCGAAGTGATGACGTCATTGGTTGAGCTATATGCCTGTGCCTGCTCATTCGCCTGTAAATGCTGCGCATTGTGGTTTGATTTCGATGGGTGAATCCTGGGCAAAGGCCAAAGGGCCTTTAACGACGTCATCAAAATTGTTGAGGGGACAAAAAATACAACACAACTTTGACATAGATTTTCACATTTATCAATCGAAGTGGATCATCAAAGACTACTACCAAATTGGCAATGAATTTGGGAGCAGAAACAGGAGCACGCTGGAAGCTAGCTTGCGCAGAGAGAGAGAGAGAGAGTTTGGTTCTATTTGTTTTTTTTTTTTTTGGAGTCGCTCTGGAAACAGTAGAAATGGGTGGGTGCTTAGTCCTCCGTGTTCCGGCAAACTGAGACATTGGAATTATTATTATTTGTATTTTGCCCCTTTCAGTTTTTATTTATTTTTATTTATTTGCCCCAAATAACACAACGGATCCAGTTTCTAACACACCGTTTGAAAGGAAATACGTAGGAGACAAAATCTGCACTAATCGCATTTGAGTTTCGTACATTTATTCACGCTTTGTGAAACGGAAACGGAAATGGATTTCATTTTAATTTCGGATATAGCAGAAGGTGTATGTAAATGTGTGTTGATGCTTATTTGCATGCAAATTAGCCGCACACGTCCATAGTTGGAGGGGAAAAACAAACGGTTCGGGGCAAATAATACTACACGCAGATAGAATCAATATGGATATGCAAATACAATCGACTGAATGCGGGTCTTGACAATTGTTTGGTATTTATTTATAATTAGCATATAAATCAAAGTGAACCGCATTACAAATAGTTGAACTATTTATGTATTTATTAAATTTGGGATTCATTTCTCGGCAGTTTGAACTTTATATACACTTTTGGGACTATTTAAGATTTGTTATCTAATTCAAGTAATTTGTGTAAATTCACACAATTCGATTCGTGCAGTTCAGTTGCCTTTGCTTTTTCAGCTTCAGTTCATCCTCAAGTCATTTGTATCGAAAACCGTTAGTTGAGTTTTTCGTTTTATCAGAAACAGAGCTAAAGTTCTTTATACTAGAATTGGTTAAAAAAAAAAAGAAAATGCCTGTTCAATATAGCAATCACACAGGCTATGTGCTCTCATAATGGTGACAATCAACTGCATCGTGACAATGGCATATCTTTGGGCAATGCTGCGTATGGCGGCGATGTCAGCAGTTTTGTTCGAGCGTAGAGACTCATTCTGGACCCGAAAGTCGACACTTTGCGTGTTTTTTGACTATGTATTGCCAATGAAAACGCGTACAGAAATTTATATGTTAATGTCAGGGGGATTGATGCTTATGGGCATCTATCGCTATTGCCGTTGTTCCTATATGGAAAGTCGATATATGCATGCTGAGGACAAAATACGTCTCAACTGGACCTTCATGGTATTCTTTGGACCCTATTTGATGGAATATTTGATGTTCTCGATAATCAGTGTGGGGATCATATTGAGGGGCATTCTGCGAGTGGCCCTGTATGCACCTGAGGAGGGACGCACCAAAATCTTTGTAAAATACGCTTTAATAATCACTTTGAAGCTAGTGATGGGTTCATATTTCGGTGTGACTGTAAAGCGAGTTTCGTGTTTTTTGCAAATGATTTATGACGAACCCGATGGCGATTTGGTTTATGTTTCTAATTTTGGAGATCATTTAAATATGTTATTTTAAATATGTTTTAGGTATGTTACATTTTTAAGGTTGAAAAAAGGCAGAAGAACTGAAAATAAAAATTTGGGGATTTTCGCATTGTTTACTTTTCGGCTTCACGTGTGTCTTTGTCAACAACTTTGACATCAATAATTAACTTCACAAAGCGCAAAGTGTCTTTTTTGTTGTTGATCCGCTATGTTGTTGCGTTATAGGCTATTCACACTGAGGCACATCTAACATCTAACATCATTATCAAAGATGTTCCATAAGCATTTGCCGTGCCAAAATTGTATCATCATTCCAACATCTTCTGGAGATGTTCCTATTTTACTTCGTTCCAATCAGTATTTTCACGATAGTTTTTGTCCACCACTAAAAATTTCTCATTCACTGCGAAACATGAACAATGTCAACGAACGGGAATGGCAAAATATGCTTAATTAATTCAAAAATGTCAATAGTTCCGAACCAACAATTACGAGAAACAGATGTAGGATTATCACAGTGAGTATTATTAACTAAATTATATGAACAGACATTTAATGATGTACATGTTTTGACCTTAATGCATATGTTGAGGAATTCGTATCGGATGATATTATAGAGTTCGTCCCAGAGGTGTCGGATTGTGGCACCATTTCTGGCATTCCTGACCACCAAGCGGAAGCATCAAAGGGATCTTCGTAGTATGCTTCGTGAGATGGCAGAGAGTCAAGCTACCTTCCAGTCCGAATCATTTGTGCCTTGCAATACGCTTTTATTCTTCATTCGAAATAAACCTTAAAATAGCAGATCTTATCTCTTCAGCACCAGAAGAGTAGTCAGCAGAAGTATTAGATTGGTTTGGCTTCTTAAGGGGGTTCATTTGAGGCAAGTTTTCAATTTCCATTGTAGGCACTGTTGTGGACATTTAAGATATTGTGCAATATATAGCAGTGGAATGACGTTGCGTCAATTTGTGCCTCTTTATCTCAACACTTCAAGCTTGCTGACAAGCATTAAGAAGGTTGATTGCGCCATCCTAATGCACCACTTACAAACATCCAAGCGCTTCTTGGTATGTGCAGATTCATGCCTCTCATTGGCAGCAGCTCCTCTTCATCTTCAATCTCTGCAACAATCCCATTATTGACTAAATCTGCTATAAGTTGCCGAATTAAAAGTTGCTGTTTTGTAACAACAGGTACAACAACCACCAATTGCTCTTCAAAATTCAGTTTATGAATTTTTTTTTAGCAGTTTGCTAAATAACTTGGGCGACTGAAGATGTTAGATGTCAGATGTTGTCAGTGTGAATCGCAATTTAGTCATTTTATCGCTGGCAATGCCTAAAAGTGGAAGGGGGAGTCCACAACGCGTGGCAATCAAAGTCCACAGCGCGTGGCAAACGAAAGTTCTCGACGCGAGGCAACCCCAATCCTGATCGAACGAACTTGCTTATCGACCTCTTAATCGAAGCAACGACCTCAACGCGAATCACCAAGAAAGTCCTCGACGCTAGGCAACCTCAACCCTGCTTGGGCCAACTTGTTTATCGACCCCCACTCGAAGCTACGGCGTCAACGCGAGTTTGCCATTGACACAACTAAGCAAATCTGTACTCGGTGCACATGCTCAGTATTACGGATTTATCAGTTTCTGCACTCATCGGAAACAGTTCGTCGACCCAATAACGAAACAAACATCACAGCCAGAATCATACGCAAGCTTTCATCCACACTGGTACGTGTACAAATCCTGTAGATGATCACCCCGGACTTATATCACAGCTTTACATAAATTTTGAAGATCATTCGATCCGACATGGTCTCTGGATGGGGGAGTACTATGGTAGCTCTGGCCACACTAATCATCGTTATCACGCGGCAGCGATGCTGTGCAGCTTGCACCATCCCCAACGCAGCAGCAGCACGACAACCAGTTTCTGGCTTGGCTCCCGCCACTGCGGGCGACAGCATCGCGCTGTACGATCGAACAATAATGTTAGAGGGTGAAGCTCACATTAAAGGAGCTGGAGCTGGTATACCCTTGAAAACATATTCAAAATTTGTAAAGGTCGGCATTGGGAGCAGAAACGTAGGCAGAATTTCAGCCGCTTATTTAAAGTTAGTGAGTCTGCAGCAAAAAGTTCTCAATGTGTTAAACACATTTAAGTAAAGAGCCGGCGGCAGCGGCGGAGCAACAAAATCATTGCAAAAACTAGAAAACAAATCTAACTTCGACTGTTCAAATTCGAGCTCAAGAAATCCAGAAACGAAAACAAAAAAACCCATTTTCCGACCGATCGGTTTTTATACTCTGTAGCAAAGGTACACAGAGTATATTAAGTTTGTGCAAAAGTATGTAATAGTGAGACGCAGTCATTTCCGACCCTATAAAGTAAATGTATTCTTGATCTGCATCAACGGCCCAGTCGATGTAGCCATCTGTCTGTCTGTCCATCTGTCCGTCTGTCTGTATGAACGCACGTCACATATATGGGACATAAGCTTCTTATAATTGCAGGCAGATCAAGTTTATTTTCAACGCCCCCTCCGGCTCCGTCATTTTTGGAAAAACGTCACATCTCCCGTTTTGTAGCTAGAGGGTTTGTACTAGGGATGTCGAAAATATTATCGATATATCGAAATATCGATATTTTTGCCTAAAATGACATATATGCATGACATATTGCATATTTTCCGAGGCGATATATCGGAAATCAAATGTTTTTTGGTGATATTTTTCGGCGAAATTCTTGTTTTCGCGTTCGGTCACACTACTGCGAATAACTGTTTCTTGTGCTCTGGACATGTAAAGCAAAATGGTTAAAAGCTATTTTATCAAAGTTGATGCACAGAAATCGCAGTGCAAACTGTGCAATAAAGTTGTTGGCAACTCAACAAATATAAAGGTGCACTTAAAAAGCAAAGCATAGAAATGCTTGGCTGAAATGTAGCCCATCTTTAGAAGCGGTTAATGTTAGGCCGGTTAATCGAAGCAATTTCACGAACAAAAGGCCTAAAATTTAATGACGCTCTGATATCGCACACTGGATTTGGAAGGGAGAACAACATGCTTGCAGCATGACGAATATAATCGCAGAATTACGCAATTCATTTCTAAAATGAAAGATCCCTTAATCAGAAATTGAAGATTCTAAACATTCTCTATATTCAAAGCCAATTCGAAGAGTCTATATAATCGCAGAATTACGCAATTCAGTATCGTCATGCTGCACGCATGTTGTTCTCCCTTCAAACAAAAGTGTGCGACATCAAAGCGACATCCAGTTTTAGACATTTTGCACGTATAAATATGTATGTATAAATAATATTGACTTCTTGGAATTTGTAGGATTTTTAATTTACCGTTGTTTACTCTGGAACGGCACCCTATTAAGTTCTGGATGGAAGAGAAAGACGCATTGCCAGTGCTTTCTGACTTGGCATTGTCATATCTTATTATACTGGGAAGCTCCGTGCCATCGGAACCCTTGGTTTCGGCTATAAAAAGTGTGGTTTCTAACACTAAAAGCCCAATGACCGATGAGCACATAACTCAACTTGTCTTTGTAGTTCGAATGCTCTACTTTCAAAAGATGATGAATTTAAAAAGTAAACACCTCTTTCGTTCCATATATTTTTAAGCGCAGTCAGAATGTAGTTCATATAACGCGTCAAATGACTCCTCAATTACCTCAATACACCTGATCATTGTTAACATCCGGGTTTTTATTGAAAAATATCGATCAAATCTATGTTTTTATACCAAAATATTTATATCGAAATGATACTTTTTCTATATCGTCAAAAATATCGATAAAGATATTTTTGACAAATTCGACAACCCTAATTTAGAACGAATTTTTTTCTCTAGATGGACTCTAGATGTTCACCCCGGATGCTTTGAAACTACATATTAATACTATTGCGTATCAAATTAATATTTTTTAATGATCAATTAATACCCATAAGATCAATTTGTTACTTTTTATTTTGTAGTTTTACATTAATAACTTAAATATTTTTAATAATTTTAAGTCCTCTTTATTTTGTAGTTTCAAATTAATACTTTTATACGTGGGCTAACCCTCATCATCCTTATAGTTCGCGTTGAAACGAGGAAAAATATTTCCAGAATTTAAGGGAAACTACGGAAGTATAATAGACAAAACTTGTGCAATCATTATCTTCAACATTTTTATGTTCTGCATTAGTTTCAGTGTTTTAAGCATCGAGGCTTCTGTATGGTAAACACCTTGATTCAAATTTTCCTCCGCGTGATCAGGCATTCACACAGTTGCCTGCGAATTTTGAATCAGAACCGACCTATTCTGGCCAACTCAACATTAACTTTTGCATTGGCTATTTCACACATTTAAATACATTTTTGAAGTCTTAAACTAAATCTACTTCTGACGTTTTTTCACTTGTCTCAGTCTTCACATGAGTTGGCTAAGAAAAACTCATTTGAGTAGTTCATACGGTTTAATTGGCAATCTGAAAAGCTTATGTGAAAAGTTTATTAGCAAGTTTGAGCATTTCAACAACTCAGTTAACCCAGATTTTGTTAGTTTGGCAAATATTGCTAAAATTTATTTGTTTTTTTATTTTTGGAGCACGGTCGCCACGTGGTGGAAACCAGCACAGAGAGACCGTGTGAGTTGACGTTGACCAGCATGTACAATTATATGTGTGTATTGGTCCCACGTTGTAGTCCTGCGAGTGCTTGAGGGAAAAAAAGATTTTTTCGTGTCTAAAAAAGGCAATACCCATAAATATTCCACATGTCTCGTTTATCAGAGGAATAACTTTTTGTATGCATCTAAGGTTTGATTAAAGAGTTTCGGTGTTCAATTTAATTTAAATTTTATCAATTCTTTTCTCGTTTCATTCGCGTCTGACAATTTCCCCCCAAAAAAGAGTCCCCCCCGTTTAAGACAGTTTTTGGGTTTTATTATTATTATTATTGTTATGAATTTCAATTTGTTGTCTCAAGGCCGTTGCAGGAAATTAAAGTCCCAAAATATGCGCAACACTTTCTCGGCTCTTGCGCACTTCCCTGTGTGTGTGTGTGTGCGTTGTTGAGGGTTTTGCGGTCCGCCTGGTGGCTTTATATTCCGTGTATACGTGATATGTGTTTTAAGCAAACTCGACTCCTGCTCAACTTTTGATTTGGATTTCAATTTCCTGTTGCTTTATGCTCAGCTCCGCAAACAAAACTGATTAATTTCAAAAACTTTTGGTTGGAGACATTCACAAACTGAAGAATCAGTGCAGAAAGAAATTTTCCTTAGTTCAATTATTTATAAAGGAATCTTAAAAATTCAACGTGTGAATAATTTAACGGAAGTGCAACCCCTCCCAATTGACAATTGTCGACTAAATAACTTAAGCATTTGCTCGTTTTTCTTACTTTTTATGTTTCGTATAACTCTCGACATTTTTTCCGCTGGTTTAGCGCTGTCGTCCTTGGCATTACGCATTTAAATTTTCCATTTCTTTTCATCTCAATTCCAAAGTTCGTGTCCGCTTCTTGGGTCTCCCAAGTGTGCTGTGTGTGTGTGTGTGTGTCCTTTATGCGTGTTCTGGTTGTTTCCAGATCAGTGCGTTTGCAACTTGAGCAATATTTTCCCTGGCATAATTGCGGCAAAAAAGCGTCTAAGTGGCAGGATATGGCGCTGAAGGCGACCCTCAGTGCGGGCAATTTTCGCCATTGTTTCAATGGTTGGCCAAGTGCCAGCGGCACCAACACACACACACACACACAAACAGTCAAGTCTCTATGACGTCACCGTATAGATCACACAACGAAGACGTCTTCGAACGGCCAAACAATTGGAATTGTACCGCGTATCTTTCTGTAGCTCTGACGAAGTAAACAAATGGGCTGCGTGCGCTCATCGATTTTATGAGTTCAAAGATTTACTTTGTGCCGCATTCCTGCGCATCGGCAGCAAATAGCAACAAATAACAACAACAAATTCGCAAACATTTATTCCAAAACGCATTCGCATGCCAAAATCAAAAAAAAAAATCGTGGAAAAATTAATGGCGTAATTTGTTTTCTCACAGCGGGCCAAAGTGGGATGAGAGAAACTTACAAATAAAACAATAAATGCTTAAAACCACGAATCGTGTTATACCCTGACAGTAGGTTAATCCTTGCCTTTAGGAATGCGAACCTATAAAAAGAAGTTTCGAAGTAAGTTATTTCTACTTTCGTTACAAGCTCAACGGCTATACTGTATTCTTTCCAATATGCAGATGAATCAGTTTATTTCTAAATCACTTGGCCAACAAAACTCGAAGATTATT
The DNA here is from genome assembly GCA_037044535.1 of Lordiphosa magnipectinata. Lineage (NCBI taxonomy): Eukaryota > Metazoa > Arthropoda > Insecta > Diptera > Drosophilidae > Lordiphosa > Lordiphosa magnipectinata. The sequence continues at coordinate 1,036,247 of JBAMBO010000632.1, read as the reverse complement.
ACAACAATTGCAGTGTTTAAATTGCTTCAGTCAAAGTAGCAAAAGTCCCAAAATGTTTACTGTACACAGCTTTGACTTTTTTCAACTGATCAATATGAACTCTTGTTTCTGCTTTTGAGAAAACGAGAAGCCGCAATATAAGGCAGCAGCACAAAGCGATTATTGTTCAGTGGCGTAAAACAAAGCAGCAGCATGCCATGAAGCTTCTCAGTCTTTTTAAGAAAGAGTGATAGAAACTCGGTCTTGGCCCATTGATCTGCTTACTACAAATATTTAATTTTATTATAAATACTTTGAATTCGAATCAGCCGATCAACATAATTTGTTATTTTATACCCCAGAAAGGGTATTATAATTTTGTCCAGATGTTTATAGCGCACAGTGGGAGGCATATCCGGCCCCATAAATTATATATACAGTGGCTAACAGCTTAAATGAACCAAATCAGGGGTAAAAATAAAAAACAATGTAAACACAAAAAAAAACTAAAAATTTTGTGAAAATTTCGAAAAGTCATTTTTGTGAAATTTAATGGTAAAGCTAGAGATCTTTTTGAAATATCTTATAATTTTTGTAGGATAACAACTAAATTTAACTGTACACTTACGCCATATGTCGGTAAATGTTTCTTAGTGAGCTCGAAAATGCCTAACCGAATAGAGCTTATCATGATTTAGAACTCTGAATCCAACAAGACTGAGGTCTTTCGAAAAGCTCTTACCGAGGATTCAGAGTTCGAAATCATGACATCCCCAAACAAACAAACAAAACGAACAACGAAAACGGCCCAACAACACATCAACATATAGTGGGTTCATTTCGGATCCAAGCTATGGAGTTTATCAATTTAGAAGGTTTGGTTCTAGGCCCGGTTCAAAGGAGTCAATTTCCCGAACCGGAAAAAGCGGTTCCGGCGTTGGGTTCGGGACCATTTGGCAGTCCTGATCAATTAACAATATAGGTCAAGCCGGACTGTAACTATACTCTTTACCTCCACAAGAACTGTGTAAAGTACCATCTTCAGGGGCGTTTTCTTATGTTCCTGATTTTGCAAATTTAGATGGATTAAATGTATTTGCACTGCTTTTCCGTTGGTCGCGTAGCTATCGCTGTTCCCCTTTGCTAAAAGAAGCCATCACAATCAGATGGTATGAGTTTTTTTTCCGAACTTATTAAGACTTTCAGGATTGACTTTGAATCGGGGGCTCAGAACGGGAGTGTGATTTCCAAATCTAAAACAAACTTGAGCTGCTTTCAATAACTCTTATAGTTTCTGAGATTGACTTTTAGACCAACTTTTGACCCACTTTTAATGGGTACAATAAAACATGCAAATTGACTTCTTGAAGCGAATAGCAATTGCCAATTAATTTGCAACTCGAATGCACAGTCGACGTCTTGGCGGGGGCCAATTGGCAAAATTTGAATTTCTCTGCCTATTTAAGGAACAGCTTAAAAACACGTGCCGTTGGCAACAACAATAATAATAACAACAACCTCAACCAATTCTAATTCGTGGCTTTTAATTGCGAGAAGGCACGCGAATGCTTTATTGGCACAATCTCAATCTCAGCGGGTTTCTCCAACCTCTTCAACCAAAAAAAAAACGAAACTATTTCTAGCCACCAATTAATCTTGGGGGCAAGCTTCTCTGTGTGGAATTTTAAGCGATTTGCTAGTCATTATTTATTTTTATTACAGTTCCCGAGTGAGAATAACAAATATATTTTACATTAACAGAGCCGAAAGGTGTCTAGAAATGTCTAAAAATAAATCCCAGCGCCAAGAACTTGGCCAGCATTGAACTTACAAGTGTGCACGATGCTTGGAGCAGATGGCGTTTTGGTTGGCGGTGGCTTATCTACTTTTCTGCCGGCGGTAATTTATCATTATCAACATTTTAGATGGCACTCAGAATGTTTCAGGTGTTGTTTTCCAAGGCACTTGACAAATGTGCTTGTGGCGCATTTAGTGGAAAATAAACAAATTAAAAAAATACAACTCGAAAGCTAGATAAATATTGTATACGAATCATGCGCATGCATTATTCACAGGACAGCGAGTTGAGTTGACGCTTATTAGGCCAAACACGCACAGCAAACAGGTGGGACCGACAGACAGAGAGCAACGTCCATAATCGAAAATCGATAAGCCGCCATATAGAAAATATAGCTAACGGCAAACGATTAAACTTCCAAGCGGCCAATGGCCTCCTCTTGGCCAACACCCAATGTTGCTGTTCATTATGAATATTTCATTTGTTATATATCAACTGCGCAGTAAATCGGAAGGGCCAGGGCATTTGTCCATTTGTCCATTTTCCATTTTATACTGCTGCATACATCAGGGCGCAGTTTCTTTGAAATGAAAATTGAGAATTGAAAGGAAAATAAAAACAAATCAAATTACGAGAAAACGAAAACGAAAGCCATTCGATTTAATTCATGCAAATTTGTTAAACCAAATTTGCTTCCTGCTGCTGCTGCAAGAAGTAAAAGCTCAAAGTCATTTATTAGTCCAGCGAAAAGGAGAAGCAAACCAAATGAATTCAATTTCACCTTTGAGCTTGCTCAATAGACAAATGTGAAGCAATAATTTACTCTTTTCAACAGGAATTTAGGGTTATAAAATAGCAAATTTACGGGAATCAATTTTTTTTTTCGGAATTTTACAAGCTTTTTAGTTGAGCTTGAGTTACATTTTGCGACCATTTGACTCAACCGTCTATTGGAAGTTCAAATTTTGTGCGCAGAAAGTCACGTTACTTGAAGGCAAAGCCAACTTTGGTCATGCATATGATTTCAAAAAGAAACAAAATATCGCTCCAACTGACTTCGGCAGTGTTTAAAAAGATGGTGTTTATATTTTCGCATAAGATTTAAGATTTCTCAACCCGCTTCAAAATCTCAAAATTGAAGCAGTTTTAAAACGGAAAAAGTGATGACCACAAATCATAACTTAATGACCTGGAGCCTGCAAAAAGATCTATGGTTTGTATCAATTTTAATTCGATACGCGTTGTCTCAAATTAAAAACTTTTTTGTTTTCCATAATATCGCTCCCAATCTTGATATTGATCAATATTATATGCTAACACACAATTCAGCCAATTTAGATCCAAATCGGATGACTATAGAATATAGCTGCCATAGGAAATATCGGAAGAAAAAGTAGTTCTAGTGAGAAAAACTTTTTTGTCTTCAACGCGAACGCCACCAAACCTCATATTTATCAGTTTTTTATGCTTTTACATAATTCCAGCAAGTTTTATTAAAATCGGACAACTATATAGTATAGCTGCCATACAATAGATAATTCTGAAAAAAAGTCTAGTAGAAAAAACTTTTTTGTTTTCAATGCTATTGCTCCCAAACTTGTTATTGATCAATATTATATGCTAACACACAAGTTTAGCCAATTTTGATTCAAATCGGATGACTATAGAATATAGCTGCCATAAAAACGATCGGTCGAAAAAGTAGTTCTAGTGAGAAAAACTTTTTTGTTTTCAATGGTAGCGTCTTTTTACTTTCCAGTTATGAATATTATCGGTTTCCACACAATTTTGGGGAATTTGGTCAAAATCTGATGAATATATCGTATAGCTACCATATAAAAAAACATCTGTTGCTCAGTTTGGGAAATAACTTAGCTAAGAATGTTCGACGAAAATCATTGAAAACCTTAATTTATATAAATTATACAAGCTGCAAGGGTATATCAACAGGCAGAAGATAACTTTTCTCTATTTTTATTTATTTAAGTTAATCTGATGCATGAATTTACGATAGCAATCAGCACATAAATATTGGCGTTTTGATTAAAAAAGATTGCTTTATCTAATACAATCTAATTACTCTAGCCACGTAATTCACATAATATATCAATTGATAACGTTATTCATTTAACAATATATGGGCAATTTGTTGAAATCAATGACGATTTCCTTTAAATCCTTGGTGCAAGTGTTTAAAATTGTGCAGTTTCCCAAATACCAAATATCAAGAATCGTACTTAAACCCCTTGTTTATAAATTACCACTTGGCAATTAAAAAGTGTTTCAATACGCATATAACGTTGATGATGGGTAGGTCATTATAAGTCAAAAATATCAAGCGGGGGAGATCCGTGCCAATAAAAAAACCTTGTATAATGCGAAATTTATTTATTTATTTATTTATTTAGAGTCGACAAACGAAATGCTGTCAACAAAAGTATAAATACGTTACAAAAAAAATTTTATGAGCTAAGGAAGCCTATCAAAGAAAATCTAATAAAATTACAAAATAAACTAATAACGACTCCGACACGGTGGGGGTATTTTATTTGCCCGTCCGGCCAGCTATGCCCCTATTCACAGCCGATTGTAGTCAGAGACGTTATTAGAGTTAACAAAAACTTTAATAACATAGAGTATCGAGAAAAGGGAGCGAGAGAAAAAACCAAAACCTGATAGTTATGTAGGAGCAAAGGAAAATCAATCAGATAATATAATAAATTAAACTAAAACAGAGATAGAGAGAAAGAGAGAAAACTATCTTCAAGAAAACTATTAAAAATAAAAAATGTATACGTAAAACTAAAAACTAAATAACCGGAAATCTCTGACCCGGTGGGGGAGGATTTCTTAGCCAGTCCGGCAAGCTATGCCCCTACTCACAGCTGGGAGTGGTCAGAGATTTCCCCGGAGATAACTTATAGAGAGACGTTTTTAGAGAGCAAGAGAGAGCAGTCCTGTCTGAGAGCAGGTGATTGAGATCATTGTAATTCTTACATAAAACCCGAAATCCGATTATGCTGGACAAAATGGCAGCTTGTGCGACTTTAGACAAGATAAAAGGAAAATAGTTTCGAGTTGGCCTATGAAGGTATACGGAAAAGTTAAGGCGACCTAAAAGATCAGAATGATTGTCTACATCACCGATAATTAGCTTATGAATGAAAGAAACGACCTAAGACTGTTCTACGGTTAGCTAACGAAGGAAGGTCAATAAGCAAAAGTCTGCTGGAGTACGTCTGGTAGACGAAGGTTAGGGTCCCAATTTGAAGCCACGTAGGGCAAAAAGCAAGAATTGCTTTTGAACTGATTCAATTCGATCGATATACTTTTTATATTGCGGACACCAGACGGACGAGCAGTATTCAAGTACAGGGCGAACTAGAGCAGTATACAGAAGCTTTGTGGTCATATGGATCATTAAATTCCTTCGACCAACGTTTAATGAATCCAAGTACACCTTTCGCCCTATTAACAATAGCGGAGATATTAGGATTAAGACTCAATTTTAGAACAGAAAAGATCTCCATGACTCAACGACTGTCGATATTCCGTTCCAAGCGGTTCATGTGCCAATCGTATAGGTAGCCAGTCGAAGGTTTGCAACGATGTGAAAGTCATAAACATGCACTTGAAGCAATTAAGGTGTAATTGATTAAGCAAGCACCAGGACTGCAAGGAGTTTAAATCATCTTGAAGTCTAATAGAATGCGTCGGGTCGTTGAAAGATAAAATAAGTTTCACGATCATCGTCATTTGCTCACGAGTTATACGCGCTTATCTCTAAGATTTCACTCACTCTCTCTTTCTCTCTCTCACTCTCTCACTAAGATTGCCGTTCAATAGAATGCTGTGGTGATGGGTGGGCGGATGGGGTGTGTTTACTGGCAGTTTTTTGTTCATAACATTGAGTACCGTTCATCCGATCTTTATCATTCCTTCAGCAAATCGATAATCGATAATAATTTTGTGTACAATGGTATCTCTAGAAGGTAGGTACGAACGATCTAGTCATTCAAAACTGTAGGAGATATTTCCAACATATGCGGGGGCTGGAGGGGGCGTGGCAATAAATTGAAAATAGACTTGATCTGCCTGCAAGATATAAGAAATATATGCCCCAATACATGTCAAACCTCTATCTCTTACCATCTCTGAGATCTCTTCGTGCATACGGACGGACGGACAGACGGACATGGCTCATATCGAATCGGCTCGTTGATGCTGATCAAGAATATATATACTTTATAGGATCGGAAACGATTCCTTCTCCCGCGTTACATACTTTTGCACAAACTTAATATACTCTATGTACCTTCGGTACAGAGTATATAAAAGATTAAAAAACAAAGGGCCGAGGTGGCTGCCTTGTGGCACACCAGAAGTGACAAAGACAGGCTTTGAAGTATTAGAGCGAAGCAGAACTTTGTTGAGTTCTATCTTTTAAATAGGACGAAATCCAAAGCAGAAAAGAGGAAGGAAATCCTAAACGATTAAGCTTAAAGAGGAGAATATCGTGGTTCACAGAATCAAATGCTTTACTGAAGTCGGTGTAGATGACATCAGTTTGATTTTTTAAAAGGAATGCATCGTTAACCATTGAGGCAAATTCAAGCAAATTGGTCGTAGTTGACCGACGCTTTGTAAATCCATGCTGGAAAGGTGATAAAATAGATTTACAATAGTGCTGTAAGGATGAGGTTAGAATCTGGTCAAATAATTTTGGAATAGCGGAAAGCTTGGCTATACCCCTATAATTGGATATATCAGATTTTCCTCCCTTTTTGTGAAGAGGAATGATATAAGATTCTTTTCAAAGATTCTCAAACACAGTAGATTCTAGAGATAGATTAAAAAGCTTAAGCAAAGGATTGCATAAGGAAAAACAACACTCTTTAAGCACGCAACTGGGAATGTTGTCAGGCCCAGGGGAGTATGAGGATTTAAACCTTAACCAAAACGGTTTTAGAGATTCGATAATAGATCGTTTTGCAGCCTGGCCTTAAATTCGATAGTTTCTGTAGCTATAAAAACTGTGACAAGAATCCATACCTAGTCAATCATTGTCCATCCAGCTTGATTTCAGAACTCAAATACCAAATTTTATATGAAAGATTTCTGAAATTGTACTTAAACTCAGTTGCATAATTTCAACAATATTAAAGCTAGCTGGGTACTCTAACACACACTAGCGTTCAATTAGCTGTTATCTATAAATGGGCAAACATATCCATTTCAAAATATGGCCACGCCTCTTTATGCCACGCACTTGCTGACAAAATCTTACAAAGTGAAAGCCATCAAGCTCACATTTAATTTCACTTACAATATGTATTCGATATGGCTTATCATTCAGATTATTGCTTCAATAATAAGTAATTATTGCTATAATTTGGTCAGGCTTAAAAAAAACGTAGACTTAGTAAATATAAGGGTATAACATTTTTCACCCAATGACCTGCGCTGGCGACTCTCATTTCGCTTTCCACAAATCAATAGTTGCGGACAGCTGATAAGATAACTAAATGGTTTTTTCCCCCTCTCACGGCAAAAGCAATTGTCGATATATTCATAGCATACTTTTTGGGGTAACCATTATCGCATAATTACATGCACACACACAGACACAGTTGTATGTGTGGGGGGGTCGTTGCAATTCATCGAAACGAGGTCAGCGCCTTCTCTTATTTATTAGCGTTAATTTACGAATGCCGAAGGCTAGGCACACAATTCTTTTGTTTTTTTTTGCATTTAAATGCCTCAAAATCAACCAACCCCCCGCCGTTTGGGCTATTTTTGGGGTCAGTGCAAACGGTTGGCCTTTGCCCAAATCGCAATTTCTGCCGCATTGCAATCAAATTTGAATTTTTTCGCCCTAACGGAAATGCCAAGTAATAAGCCCAAGAAGGTGGCGGCAGGCACTGCGTAAATGTTAATTAAGCCCATTTGACCTCATCCAACTAATTGTGAGTACGAATAAACATAAATGCCTTCATTTCGTATGCAGATTTGTGCAGGTTGTGTGTCACTTTCATTGCAGTTCGGTTCAGTTCAGTCATGTCAGGAGGCATGCAAGGGTTAAATTATTGTTATGACTCAAATTATATAGTTTTGTTGCATTTTAGTCCAGTTAAATTGTTATTTATTTGGCCGAGCAAAAGCGTGAGCATATTTGACAACATTGTTGGCGAGGCTGTGGCGTGACATACCCTGTAAGTGAGGGGTATGTCAATGACGCTTGAACTGAAAACGCGAGGGATTCGTGGAATTTATTGCGCAATTACTTAAAATGCAACAACATCGGAACAAACTGTTTGACAACAAAAAGTCACTGCCTTATTAAACAGCTCTCTATATGTCTAAGGTATTTTCCCATTCGATTCATATTTTCGGTTTTATAAAAACTTTTTAGTCGCGTGTCAAAAAAGTTTTCTGCAATTATTTCTGCTAAAAACGAACAAAAAAAAAATGCATGCAAAAGTTTGCTCTTTAGCTGCATGCAACATGTTAGCCCCCAGCTCGACAATTAATAATTGTGCTTTGTATATAGATGTGTGTGTGTGTGTTTGTGTTTGTGTGAAGTGGCCAACTTTACCTTGGTACCTGTTGAATTGCCTTGAAGAAATTGCAATTAATTTTCCATTTTAATAAGGTGAGACCTTTCCTTTCTTGGGGCTACAACTTGTCCGAAAGTAATTTCATCTGGCAGCTCAGCCTTGCCATAAACTTGGCCAGATAATGAGTCTTCAAATTTATGACCACACACACACACACACATGTATAGATAGCTCGTAAATCTGTAAACAAATTTTCTAGCATATATGCAGAAAATTACGAAATGGCAACTTAATTGCCCACAAATAGTTTGACAACGCCCACGCTAGGGTCAGAGGGCCCAGATATCGGTGCTCAGGTTACGTCTCTGCCATGGACAACTTAATGACCAGCAACCATTAAAAAGCTGCTCAATTTGATGACAAAGCTGAAAAATTTGTGCACCCATGTGTGTGATTAATGATTTCTTTGTTTTGGCTAACGCGCTAATTGAAAATGTTGAGCAAACATAAAGAAAACAAGAAAGCAAAAAGGGAATACAAGGCGGATAAGGTGCAAATTAAGAGGGGATGGAACTGATTGGTTTTTAGAGCGAAAGTTTAAGCAATCGATTAAAAATACTGAAGAAAAGATTGTAAATTCAAAAAAATTTTGTAGCTCAAAGCTAAGCAGCTCTTAAGCGCATGCCTATGAGTTGCATTCCAAATAATACTTTTCATTCCCTATTTCTAAAAACTGTTTATTATTCAAACACTTTAGAATAAAGTTATGTAATTCAAAAGGAGCTCTGTAATTATTCTCTGTGGCTAATCTCTGTGGTTTGTAACACATTGTGAATCTCTCTTGAGATTTTGCCCTCGGTTGGTATGCAAAACTCTCGAAAAATCAAGATATTTCATTTTCATATTTGAAAATCTAGCTAAGAGGCTTTGTGTCCAATATAAAGTCCCATCTCCAAACCAGGGTTGCATCTCTCGCAAAAAAAAACTTTTCCATTTTCTAGTTATAAGTTAATTTGATGTTAAAGGGCGCTGTCCATGGCTACGAAAACGGCCGCGAAATGAAAAACTCCATATAAAAAAAACTGCTAAGGAATTTTTGTGTGTGGCCGTTTTAAATTCGGTTTCTACCAATCGCGAAAAATGCTTATACGTATTACGTCTGCCATTACGTTTTGTTCAAGAGCTGTTAAGTGCTTTAAGTGCTGTTAACGCCTTTTTTTTTGCCGTGACGTGAACAAAATAGGATTTTATTCTAATTTCTGCAGCGAAATTGAATGGCCAAATTGAAAATGAAAAATGAAAAAAAAAGATTCCTGCAGAAAGCGTCGCCTAATGGCACTTTCTATGGCAGGCAAGCTGAATTTAATAAACGCCATGAAAGTGAGGAGCGAGGTGCGGGACTTGGCGGATAAGAAACACTCGGAAACCCGCCAGAAAACACCGGCGGACCGGAGCACGGTCTGCAACATCATGTGGCGTCTCCTGTCACCACAAACCACAAGCGAGGAGCTTTAAATCTATTTGGCCAGCATTCAAACACTTCACACTCCAGTCCCCTCAATCAGTTCGATTTGATTCGCCTCAACTATGTCTTCGATCACAGCTACCAGACCAAAAGGAAAATCATTGAGCAGCTGCCGGTGCTCAATGATCGCGACAGTAAAACGGCCACAAACCAAATGCCCGCTCCCAGTTCAGTGGACAGCGAACTGCTGGCCTCCCATCAAGCGGTAGTAAAGCGAATAGTGCAGCCTAAAATGACCCCCTGAAGGTGACCGAGCAAAAGCGGATCGGGCAATGAGGATGTGCCCTACATCAATGCCAATTTTATCAAGGTAAGAAATGGGCGAACCAAACTTCAGCTTTATAAATCAATTCCATTTCCTAACGTTTCCCTGACAGGGCCCCGACTACGTGGCCAAGTGCTATGTGACCACCCAGGGACCGCTGCCCATTACTATTTTAGAGTTCAGCGGAGCCGCCAAGTCACACAGGCTACAGCAGTACATCCAGAAGATCATCATGACCTGACCAACTTTACGGAATTACTTTCCAATCAATATGAACGAAATCTTTGCCATGGCAGCCAAGTGCGAGGTGTTCGTTAAGTGCCGCTGCTCGGGACTACATCGAATTGTCATAATGATAACAATTAATTTATTATTAATTTCATTTTATAATAAAAATATATTAAAATAGCACATTAAATATGTTATATTCATAGTTCTGCAAGGTGTTGTTGTTTATAAGTTCGCGGGCATATTTAACAGCGCCAGAGCAGCGCACGGTTTCTTTGAAACGTTTATCGACAGAGAAAATTGTGTTATCGTGGTATTAACATAGGCTTAGCAGACTCTGTTAAGAATATGCGGAATATCAACCTTTTCACAAGAAATTTTTTGGCGACCCGTGGATACCGCCCTTAAATTGACATTTTTTGATTGTTTTATGGTGCATTTTTGAATTACAATTCAAATTTAAGTCATATTCTCCAAAAATCATGAAATATAACTTGGCAATCTTTAGCTCTTTTTGGTACCCTTGTTGGTACACAGATGGCGCCACCATATATAGATGGCGCCAGCTTAGGTTGAGTGGAAAGTTGGTTTTGCGAACAATTATTGTAACGAAAATTATAAAAATTTAATACAAATTAAATATTCAATTCATTTGATGCAATCTAACCTGAAAAATAATGTTTCTTACATTTCCAAAATTAATTTTGCTTATCAAAATTGTTTGGGTGGTGAATTTAGCTAACAAAACAACGAGGATTTTGAAACCAACTGAAAGAGATTTCTGGGACACCGAGTATTTGTTTTGGCTCGAAATTTTGTTGGAAGGAATTTCCGTGACACCTCCGATAAAGGGAGATTTTTTAAGCGTTTGTTTTTTGAAAAGGGCATAGCATGCTGAATCATACAAAAACTGGTCCAGTCGTATCAGCACCAAATTTAAATATTTGATCACCATCAATGACAATCTCTCTCTCCTAACCGCTTTCGGAGTAGAGTTATGAGGGCGGAAAGATAATGTAAGATCTAACTGCTTACTAAACTCGCCTCTCAATGGGTCAATGAGTCCATGGTTTCGCGTGCCGTGTGGCATGTGACACCGTCTTGTTGAAACTCACATGTCAACCACGTTCAATTCTTCTATTTGGCAAGGTACTTTGCTCCATTGACTGTAACGTTGCGATTTTCATTATTTTTGAAAAAGTACCGTCTAATAATGCCGTCGGTCCATAAACCGCACATTTGCTATTTGTCACGCTGACTCAACTGCCTCTGGCTGCTCTTCACACCAAATTCGGCAATTCAGTTTGTTGACGTACCCATTGAGTCAAAACAGAGTTTCGTCGCTAAAGACAGTTTTTCGATAAAAAAAGTGGTTATTTTTTTTGTTAATAAAATTTGAATGGTGAAATAATATTTTTGGCGAATCATCGCGTTTTTACACTGAAAATCCAAATAGCATAAAAATTACACTTTACATTTTGCTGATTCTTGAGAGTTCCCCCATAAATTGTGCAGTTGTTGGGAAACTGCCTTTCACACGTACTTTTAATGAAAACCTGGGGACTCTTATGGTAAATATGAGCTTCAGATAGTACAGCCATTTTACAAGGCAGCCTATCTGACTTTTCAAAACCGGGACTCAAAGGGCCAAACAAGAATGCAGTATATACGTTTGCCATCTTTGGTTCAAAAATTGCGAAATATTTTTTATCAAAATCGAAAGAATTTGAGGGACTTTAAAAATTAACGCTCCGACGCATGTTGCGCAGATTTCATTGTATGTTATTTTAATGTAGCTTACGGGGCGTATGGGCAGTGATTGGAAAGGTACTAATTTTTCTTACCTAGGTAACAAGATGATATGCCAAAATATGATACCTAGGTAAGCGTAAACGGTATTCGAAATTTCCAGTGCCTAGGTATAATTACCGTAAACAAAGGTACTTTGGTAATAAGCCTTTTAAAGCATTGGTTTATCAAACACCACCTATCCGTAAAATGTTCAGGACGTGACCAAATCTCTGAGTACTATCCTCGAACTGTTCAACAAAGGTTTGCGGAAAAAGAATTTTAAGACTATGACCTCGATAATTAGTTGAACAATGCTGTATTCCGAGTTTCCCACAAATACTGATCTATTCGATTTACATACACTTCTTTAATTTCAAGTCAGAAATATATATTTTTATTTTTATCTTTCAGACTAACTAGGCTACAATTTCTATTATTTGAATTTTCGATCTTAGTAATAGGTTAGGTTCAGGTTGGGATAGTAGAAGCGGTGAAGCTTCTTCACTTAGGTCCAAAAAGGCCCGTTGTGATACCATATAACCCCTAAATTTGTTACTTTTAGACTGTAAAGCCACCCTTGTTCCCTTCCCTTATCAACCGACTTGGAAGAAAGTAGACCTAAGTAATAACAATACATCATTTAAATATTGACAATCAGTTAACTAATCGCCTACTATCTGAGGTACATGACGGAAACTTTCTACATATTGTAATCAACTGCAGTATTATCTTGAAATTTTATAATAAAATAGTCTTGGTCTCTAGATACATAAGAAGTAAAACGAACATGGGCAAGTTTTTTGAACTTCTTAACAAGGTAATACTTAGCGACTTGATTATTTTCGCTGATAGCAAAGTTCACTGGTGAATAGGTTCTTGAATATAATTTGTTTTGTTGTGTATAAATAAAATGCTGTCATTTACCCTAGATCAATTCCAAATAGCATTATCAGGCATTTTGATGACGCATTCAAGAGAGAGTGTTATGATTCGATTTCAATGCTCAGTTGCAGCCAACAGTATTTGTGCTAATTTTCATCGACTTAGCAGCGTCTTAAGGAACAGACACAGTTATTAGATATATTATTATATACACATCCGGCAAATTGGAAGAATGAATTAATTAAATAAGTATTCCCACCAAGGTCTGATTATTTGCAAATTAAATTCTCATTCAAAATTAAAGTACTCGTTATACAGTACCTTACTTTTTGACAAGGTCAGAACTGAAAATGTACTGGTACACTAGGTAAGGTACAAATCGGTACTAGGAATTTAAAAATACTCGAGGTAACGGTATACAAGGTACTACAAAATATGTATCTTGGTATGTACCTAGGTATTTGAACTCTGGGTACTAATCCGAACACTGCGGTATACGGCTAATCATACCCTTGAAGAGGGTATATTAAAATTGTCCATGATGTTTGTAACGCAAAGAAGGAAGCATCTTCGACCACATAAAGTATATATATTCTGTCAGATTAAAAGCAATCTTAACCAAACTTTGCACGAAGTCTTTTGGTATAAAGACGCTGCACATTTATCGGAACCGGCCGGATCGGATGACTATAGCATATAGCTGCCATAGGAAATATCGGTCGAAAAAGTAGTTCTAGTGAGAAAAACTTTTTTGTTTTCAACGCAAACGCCACCAAACCTCATATTTATCAGTTTTTTATGCTTTTACATAATTCCACATAGATTTATTAAAATCGGACAACTATATAGTATAGGTGCCATACAAAAGTTAGATCAGAGAAAAAGTCTTAGTAGAAAAAACTTTTTTCTTTTAAATGCTATAGCTCCCAAACTTGTTACTGGTCAATACTATATGCTACCACGCAATTCTGCTAAGTATGATTCAAATTGGATGACTATAGCATAAAGCTGCCATTGGAACGATCGGTTGAAAAAGTAGTTCTAGTGTGAAAAACTTTTTTGTTTTCAATGGTAGCGTCTTTATACTTTCCAGCTATGAATATTATCGGTTTCCACACAATTTTGGGGAATTTGGTCAAAATCGGATGAATATATTGTATTGCTGCCATATAACAAACCTGCAAGCAAATGGTCAAAGTAGTGGCGCCATCTATTTGCCGAGTTTGGGAAATAACTCAGCTAAGAATGTTCGACGATAATCATTTAAAACCTTAATTTATATATATTATACAAGCTACTAGGGTATTTAAGCTTGGGTCGAGCCGAAGTAAGCTTTCCTATATTATTTTTAGTTCAAAATGTGTGACCTTGTCGCACCCTTTAAAAATATATTTTGTTTTCCATAAATTGTATTTTCTCTTATACAAAAGGAGTCCGGTAAGAGAGGGGCCCTCTCTAAATTTGTCCTATTGTCCATCCACAAATTTGTTCATGTATAATTCGCGGTCTTTTGAAGCATATTTCACAAAATTCGTAGAGTATACGCCCCGTGAGCGGACCTCAAACTTAACTTCTAAAGATCATTCTTGTTGTATCCTTTTGTATCCATAAATTTGACGCTTTAGTAGGTCAAAAAATCACTCATACGCCACGCAACCATGATCCAAATGCTGAATATTGATAATAATAATATGCTGTCCAATCATGACGAATTATTAATGAATGAAATAAATGTATAAATAAGGCAACGCTACGTATGAGTTACAAAAAATGGCTTAAGTGCTCCTTCTCAGGCCAGTTCAGGTATATATTTTGTCTGTCTGTGGGAATGCAATCAATCTTAGAGTTCTTGACTACTTTAAGTGAGACCAACTGCGGTTGGCCACTTTCATTAAAAAGTGTGCCATTTTTTAGCATTACTCATTACTTTTTGCCTTACGGTCACTCTGTCTATAGTTTTGCAATGTCTTGAAAAAGTCATTGCAACAGAAAAATGTAAATAACTCGAAGTATTCGGTCGTGCCCTTCTTCACAGCTCATCTGGTAAAATAGAAAGGGTTAATGACACACCAGCCTCATTTCTTCATAATTTTAATTGGTTGAGCTATATTTGGCATTGGGTTTAGGGCGCACCCGGTACCAATTGACGTTAAAGGCACTTCAGGTGACGCCATGTGGCTGGCATGTGGCAAAGGGACTCATAAAACCACATTAAAACCAGCAAAGTAACTAACTCAATAAAAATAAAAAAAAAGAGCCGTAGCTAATACACGCACACACACACATACACACACACACAAACACACACATACATGGAGCGTTGTGTTGCCAAGTGCAACAATTGAGAGCAGACAAATTCAAGGCACCCGCACAACAACGACCGTCAAGGCCAAACTTTGGCCAACTTAGCTGCTGGTCAAGACAAAGTTTGCATGCCAATGGCCAATAATTCGCGTTTGCACGCAAAAAGCCAAAAAAAAGTGGTGGGAAACAGGCTTAAATTTTTTGAAAATGGAAAGTGTGCAAAAGTGGCTGACTTTCTCTTGTTTGGGGCAGGATGTGAATGTGGCCGGAAGTGGCTGGCGTCGAATTGGGTAGGAAGCCTAACACACACACACACACACACACACACACGCACACCCACTCAGACACACTTAAGTGTTGAGGTTGGCGCTGACGCACTTCTAGCCGCAATAACAACAATTGCCCTTCAATGCACTTCAGCTCGGTGAAATACATTTAAAAATAAATGCACTTGACTTGCAAAATGTTTGCAGTGGCTACAATATAAAATGGCGCCATAAATTTAGACAATGGCAATGGCGACGGCGCTTAAAAGTCGGCAATAAATGTTTTCTAACAACAACAACAACAACATTGACACGCTTTTGCATTGCATTTGTTGCTGTTCCTCTTACTTGAGGCGCCCTCGGTATGCAAATGCGCACAAGTCGCGTTTTGAATCTGGGGCTCTTGGCTTTTAGCACTTAAGTGGAATTTTGGCATTTGATGCATGAGCCTGTTTTTTTACTTGTGCGCTACATGAAGGGGAAACCCAACTCGTTGTAGAATTATGGAGATGAATTTGTAAAAGTTCACACAGTTCCGCCACTTTAGGATGGAGAAATGTATAAAGCAATCAGTCCATAAATATCTTCCATTTTTTTTTTTTTTTTAGTGGGGAAGTTGTCATAGATTTGCCATGTAAGCGATTTAAAGTGAAAAAGTTTGGGGGCTATTTGATTTGTCTATGTGAGGCATCAAATAGCTAATTTCTTTAATGCAAAGGCATTTGGTTGGACCTAGCCTATCTATACAGTTTTTGTTTCTATTAATTCCAAGTTTTTCTCATAGTCCCTCTCATAGAAGGAATGTAAAGGAGCCAAATGTCTACGCGGCAGCTAAGTGGGCCAACTAAACGGCCTTAGTGTACTGAAAGGAATATACCTATAGGTACCTTCGATTGAATGCTAAAATCCTATAAAGCGGTTAGTAGCTTTGCTTCTAAAATTCCGAAAAAAACTGATTCCTGAAAATTTGTTACTTTATCACCAGAGATTGAGACCGTAACCGAAACCGTAACCTTTAACCGCTAAAAACACTTTAAAATTTGTAACCGAAAACGTAACCGTAACGGAAAACCGTAACCAGTGATTGGAAAGGTAATCGATTTTCTTACCTAGAAAAGGTACAAGGTAAATGTCGAAAAATATACCTAGGTAAGGTAAAAGATATCTGGAATTTCAAGTACCTAGGTAAAGGTAAGGGTACAATAAAGATACTTTTAAATTTAAAAGCATGGTTCATCCATTTTGATTAATAATGAATATTATAAACATAACTAAACATAAGTTGGATACATTATTTGTAATGGTTCCACATTGTTGACTGTCTCTAAGTCCGTATTTGCTATGAACTTTAGCTAATACAGTAGCAATTACCTCATGTGTTTGGGGAAAATCGCACTCGCTTATATGCGAGCATGAGAGAATGCCGATTTAGATTGCTATCCAATTAGTGGGCGGTTACACCAAAGTTACTTTTGTTATTGCAACTCCAGATATTGGCAGTCGTACAGACAAAATTTGTATTTTCAAAACTACTGTCGACATTTTTCCTATTGCAAAATAATTTAGTTACATTTGTTATAATGGATTTAGTAATGGTTAGAATCCAAGATACTAGGATACTTGTATGTATCTAATGCTGATTCCTTAGTTGAGCTATTTGAAACTTTAGATACTTTGGCTTTCATTGATTCAAAGGAAAAGTAACTATTGCGGCGTACTCTCTAGCGTAAGGAAATTGAAATATATGATATATTGTATTCCGTATACAAATTCGCAAGAACCTGCTGTTATAGACTGGAATACAAACAATAAGATTAACTATTCATTGAATAAGTATTTTGAATAAGTATTCAAATTTTTGTGCATATATGTATATAGTATTGTGTAGCTCCTCATCTTCAAATGCTTGTGTAAACTTCCACTGAATTTTTTTATTAAACTTAGGGCCGATTTCTCATCTTCTAGATAGCTGCTATGTGTCAGATAAGCTTCGATTTTACTCTGTTATTTGTAACTTAATGTGGCAGATAGAGCTATGTAGAAGATGAAAAATCGGCCCTTAATAGTTTTGTTTACACAAAGTTGACATTTGCCATTCGGGTTAAAAAATGTTTCTTTCAAGATCAGAGGTAAATCTTTATTCCCCTCATTATTTAGTGACCGATCAGTCATTCAAACTATTGAGGACCATCTTCTCTTTAACACTTCAAGTATCAAATTGATATTTTCGAAAGTGTAAAAATGATATTTTGAGGATATCAAATTGATACTAACTTGTGTCTGGTTAATACTTTTTTGTATTAGTTTTTATAACCTTGCAAAGGGTATTATAATTTTGCCCAGTAGTTTGCAACGCATAGAAATATTAATTTCCAACCCCATAAACTATATATTTATTCTTGATCAGGGCGACGAGCTGAGTCGATTGAGCTTTGTCCGTCCGTCTGTCTGTCTGTTTCTACGCAAACTAGTCTCTCAGTTTTTAAGCTATCGAGCTGAAACTTTGCACAGAGTCTTCTTTTTACTGCATGTCGGAACCGACCGGATCGAATGACTATATCTTATAGCTGCCATAGGAACCATCGGTCAAAAAATGGGTTTTAGTGAGAAAAACTTGTTTGTTTCAATGTTAGCGTCCTTAAATTCGGCCATTATTAGTATTATATGCTATCAAATAGATTTGCAAATTTTGGTCAAGATCGGATGACTATATCTTATAGCTGTCATAGAAACCATCGGTCGGAAAATGGGTCTTAGTGAGAAAAACTTTTTTGTTTTCACTGTTATCGTCCTCAAGCTCGGCTATTATAAATAATTTATGCTTTCAAACAGATTTGCAAATTTTGGTCAAAATCGGATGACTATATCTGATAGCTGCCATAGTCCGATCGGTCGGAAAATGGGTCTTAGTGAAAAAAAAACATTTTTTTTTAAGTAAATCGTTCTTTAGGTCGGTCATTATTAATATTAAATGCTTTCAAATTAATTTGAAATAGCTGATCGATGACGGGTGACTATATCTTATGGTTGCCATAGGACAAATCGGTCTAAAATGAGTCTTAGTAAGAAGTCAAGAAAGAAAGAAGGTTCGCAAAATTGTGTCGAAATCGGTCGGAAATTGAGTATTAGTGAGAAAAACTTTTCTTGTTTTCAATTTGATCGTTCTTAAACTCGGCATTTGTTAATTTGATATGTTTTCAAAGAGATTCGTGAAATTTGGTCGAAATCAGATGTTTATCTGACGGAAAATGGGTTTAGTTAGAAAAATTTTTGGTTTTTATGTAAGCGTTATTAAACTGTGACATTTGCATTTGCAAGGGTATAAAAACTTCGGCGCAGACGAAGTTAGCTTGGCCTTCTCGTTTAGTATAAATTTAATACAAGCTCTCATCAGTTTGATAAGTCAGTTGTTAAATTTAAAATATCTTTTTGGTACTATCTTTTCTCAATTTAATGTATTGTCTTGTCAAATTTGTAGTACCATAGGCATTTACTTTTACTTTTTAGTATAAAAACACTTAATGTTGCACGTCAATTATCGGCTCAGCTGCCAGCTAGCTGCATCTGCGACACTCGGCCTGCTTCGTTTCACATATGAGCATGACTTTTCGAATTAACATTTGTTGATATTAGAAAGTTTTTAGTTTCAAATTAATCCTTTGGGGTACCAAATTTAAATTCAAAGGATCAAATTACTAACCAAAATATCAAATTTTATACTTTATAGTTTTATATTGCTACAAAATAAAAAAAAATGATACTGGTTCTACTAAGACTTTTTTTCAGAACTGAATTTTATATGGCAGCTATACTATATACTTGACCGATTTTCATGAAACTTGGTGAAATTGTGTTAAAGCATAGAAAACTTATAAATACTAGGTTTGCGCATGTTCGCGTTGAAGACAAAAAGTTTTTCTCACTAGAACTACTTTTTCGACCGATATTTCCTATGGCAGCTATATTCTATAGTCATCCGATTTGAATCAAAATTGGCAAACTTGTGTGTTAGCATATAATATTGATCAATAACAAGTTTGGGAGCTATAGCATTGAAAACAAAAAAGTTTTTTCTACTAAGACTTTTTTCAGAATTATCTTTTGTACGGCCGCTGTACTGTATAGTTGTCCGATTTCAATAAGACTTGGTGATATTATGTAAAAGCATAGAAAACTAATAAATATGTGGTTTGGGGACGTTTACGTTGAATACAATCAAGTTTTTCTCACTAGAACTACTTTTTCGTCCGATCGTTCCTATGGCAGCTATGTGCTATAGTCATCCGAACCGGCCGGTTCCAACAAATGTGCAGCGTCTTTGCACCAAAAGACTTCGTGCAAAGTTTGGTAAAGATAGCTTTAAAACTGACGGAGGAGTTAGCATAGAAACAGACGGACATGACTATATCAACTCAGCTCGACATGCTGATCAAGAATATATATACTTAATGTGGTCGGAGATGGACAATTTTAATATACCCGCTACAAGGGTGTAAAAACACCGGACAAAGAAGGCGCACAAATCACAGATGCCCGACTCCATTAGGGCTTGCGGTCAGTAAACTGAGCGTCATGCAAAGCATTCATTTGCACCTCACAGCGTGGTGTGGGCATCTCTTTCGGAGCATTGCGCAGTGTCTCCTCCAGAAAGTAAACAGCTGTCTTGGCCAAAGCGGCAATATTCCGGGCAATGACCACACTTAGTTCTCTAGCGCAATCCATGATACAGGGCAGATGATAATCGGGAAAGACATTGGCTTTGCTGCGTGGTACATCCTTAACTACGATCAGGTAAGCAGAAAGTGTTACAAAGGCCTGCACTTGCACCTTGGCGGCAGATTTTTGGTCCAGATTCAGATAACGAAAAAGAGATTTACATAAAGATTTGGAAAGCCCTTAAAGTACTCACCAGATAGGGCAAAATGCGATCGAATATAGTCTCGAAGGTAATATACTTTTGCAACAGTTGAAGGAAGGCCATCTTGGTATTCAACTGTGTCCATCCAGGAGGTGAATAAGGATTAAAAGTGACCATCACCTGGCCGGATCCTTTTTCTCAGCTGCCTACTCTTCCTCGGGAATCAGTTCCTGTGTCTGAGTCAGCACCTTAATGCTATGTCCTATATCCTTATGCAGACATTAGATTTTATTATCGGATGTCATTATCGGCGTGGAGGAGAACATTTGCAAATAGGACTGTATGAATGAGTAGAATTATCCGTCACACTCCTGATCCTAATAATCTGCGTCACTCTTGCGATTCATCGCATAGCTAAACATCTATCATGGAGGCTAAGAATCGGCAGAAGCGCTCATTCTCAATGCCAGCCAAATGATTCTCCACCAGCTCGCGTTTCCCACGTCAATTGAAACAGCTTAGCTCTCGGTCCAGACCAGGGAACAAAGCGCAGCTGAAAAATAAAAAAAGTTATAACGAGAATTCCCCTTTTTCAACCCTATTTTACTCACCCTCGCTGAAAATATGTACATATCGGGCAGAAAAGTATTACCCGCATAGCTCCAAATTTATCCGCAAATTATAAATGAGAAATTATAAAAGAGAAACTATTGTAAATGTGGTTAGTCCGACTAAATACGTTTATTATTGTTGAAATTATGCAGCTGAGTTTAAGTACAGTTTCAGGAATCTTCATACAAAATTTGCCATTTTAGTTCTGAAATTAAGGTGGATAGACATTGATTGACTAAGTATTGATTCTTGATACTATTTTAAAAGCTGCACAAGCTTTGAGGCTGCAAATCTCTAAAACCATTTTGGTTCAAGTTTTATTGGGTCCTTCGTGCCGGATCCCTCCGCTTGATTGGCTTGCTTGGGCACAACATCGTCATCCTCAGCTCCGTCTGCAGTGCTGCCGCCAGGTGTTTCCACACTTCCGGGTCCAGTGCCGCCACCACCGCCGCCTTCCCCGCCACTCGTATTGTCATTGCCGTTGCCGGTGTGCCAGTTGAGACGCTCTTCGTAGAATTTGATGACCAACTGTGGGCATCTGATATTGGCCAATTTGGCGGGCACCATATCTGCAAGGTCACTGCCCTTCCATTTCATCAGGAACATTAATTGGCCCGATGAATCGGTGGCTCCCAATATCTTCGATGGCTCCAGTTCGCGCTCAAAGCCAATCAATTGTCGTCTGCTCCTCCGTCTCGTTCTCCATAAACAATTTGCGCTTGCTTTGAATGGTCTCCGGCGTGGCGGACGTTTTTGATAAACGCTTCTTGGCCGTCTTTTTCGTATTGCCCTTCTGCTTCTCCATCTCGTCCTCCATAAAGGATTTGCGCTTACTGGGCATGGTCTCCGGCGTGACGGACGTTGTTGTTAAACGCTTCGTGGACGTCTTTTTCGGATTGTTCATCTGCTCCTCAGTCTCGTCCTCCATAAGGGATTTGCGCTTACTTGGCATGGTCTCCGGCGTGGCGGACGTTGTTGTCAAACGCTTCGTGGACGTCTCTTCCGGATTGTTCTGCTCCTCAGTCTCGCCCTCCATAAAGGATTTGCGATTACTTGGCATGGTCTCCGGCGTGGCGGACGTTGTGGTTAAACGCTTCGTGGACGTCTCTTTCGGATTGTTCGTCTGATCCTTCGTCTCGCCCTCCATTGGAGATTTGCGCTTATTTTGAACGGTCTCCGGCGTAGCGGATGATCTTGTTAAACGCTTCGTGGAAGTCTCTGTCGGATTTTTCTCTTTCTTCTTCAGCGACTCCTCAAACTTGGCAATGAGATCGGGACAGAATATATTTTTTACCGGCTCCCAAGTGTTCTCACTGCGCGGATAGCCCTTCCATTTCAAAAAGTACTCCGTCTGACCGTTTATCGTACGCTTTTTCTCCACGCGTTCCACTGAGAATTTTGCCATTTGTTAAGTTTTTGCAGCAGCAGCAGCAACAGCAGAAGTGGCTTTCTAGAGATGGGCAGCGTTCTAGTGATGGCAGTATTATTACAGTGACTAGCCGCAGTGACTTGTTCACGGTTGAGACAATATTAACTTTACTGGTGAAGAAAGAGACAGAAGTACAAGTTTCAGCACTGCAATTTAGTTATATTGAGCTTAGTAAGGAGATTGTAATAATAACGACTGTTTGCCTCCGTTCCTCAGATATAACCAAACAATACAATGTTTACATAGTTGATACATTTATTTTCTTTGACAGTCTTTTCCCAGACTGCTGATTATCTGATTATCTATGTACATTATTTCGTCTCATCTCCTCCTAGTTGTTTTGTTTACAAATTTAACTTGAAGGACAAATATAACTAATAAACAGCGAATACTTATGGTGGCCTCCAATGCGGCAATAGTTGTTTAAATATCCTAATATGTTTTGCAAAAAGAGGTATATTATTAGTTTTCGAATTTATCTTCGAATTTTTAATGTCCACTAACTATATAGCATTCTATACAACTTCATAGCGGATTCATTATAAATTTTACGTGAAAAGGTTCTACGCTAACCTGCGTAGCTGGAACAGAAAGCACGACTTTTGAAATCTCATACAATTCTGGGAACTTTGTGGAGGATTCTGACCACCAGTTAAGAATGTTTTCATGGTTTCAAACACGTTTAAGTGCGAGAAAAGTTGTAATGGAATCCAGTCGCTTATTTGTTGACACAATTGATGTGTTTTTATAACCAAGTTTCTTTTCCGGCAATATTATCTGCGCTCTCCAAAAATAAAAAAAACCGAAACTGTAACGGTACCAACGATTCGGTTTCGTTCCGGTGCTATCGGGCTATAACGGTAAGCGGTATTCGGTTCTCAGAAAAAAATTTGTATCAATTCCGGTTCCGGTACTTGATTTGAAACGGTTTATTTTGGTTAACGGTTCCGGTTCCGGTAAAAAGCCCTGCTGTTAGGTCCATTGTGAGCTTTTATTTTTGTAATTTTTCAAAAATTTGCTTCAATATACAAAAGGAAAGGGTCTGAATCGATTGATTGACCTTTGGCATCTCATCGTTATGTACTTATAATGCAACGGCATAGATTAGGTAATGTCTTCCGCAATTTTCGGCATATAGAAAATGGAAATCTCTAGAAATTTTGGCCTAAGTTGGTTTGCAAAACACTCTAAATATCCGTCGGTGTCACAGATTTTCAAGAGATTTCATTTTCTTATTTGAAAATCTATTTAGAAGGCCTGTGGTCCATCTCTGACTCATCTCTAACAATTACTCTAGAATTAATTGATTGAAATTTGTCCAAATCATTTGCCTTAGCTTTAGACATATTGCTTAATCTCCCATCCTAGTAACAAGTCTTTCCGAAAGAAAAACTTCCTCCTCCTCTGTAAAATTCGTGCTTTAAAATTAGCGCGCAATAATCATAATAAAAGCGTCCGAGTGCAGAGGTGCTGCCTTTCCAGATTTGCCGATGTGACCGTGAATTTATAATTAACCTATGAACATGAAATTTAATGTACTCAATACTTTGCGGTCTCAATTTTGAATGAAAGCTCTATTATAAAGGACCAAAATATATATTTACAATTTTGTGAGAGAAAATTATAGCGTTTAGTTATCATCGATATATGTAATCGATATATGTAAATCGTGATTAATAACACAATACAACACTACAAAAAAACTGCGGCATTAGACCCTTAAATTCGTATATAAAGAACTTCTGTAAGCATCACCTCAAGCCCAGTTTGTCGAATAAAGTCTAGGTTCGCATTTTAAAGGTACTTTTGTACTTGCAACACACAGCGACAAGAATTTTAACTTATTTTTTAATTGTTCAAGATGGTTAAATGTGAACAGGTTCATTGGTTACTCAATATACAAAATGCAATTGGATCGTACAATTGGTTAAGGTACCTCCAGAAGGAGTTAAACCTTAATTCTTGAATATCATTTTATTAAAATCGATATAATCATGTTAAAATGGGCTATTGCATGTCCTTTAGAGATCATACTCTTCAGCCAAAAAACCGCGATGTAGAGTAGCATTTTTAGATTCACCCACGAACCAATTTATACGCCTATATATATTCCAGAATTAAGGTTTAACTCTTTCTGGAGATACCGTAACTAATTGTACGATGGAATTATATTTTGTATATTAACTAAAGCAGACCTAAATATTGACAGAACTGCGCTTTCTGTTATACCAAGGAAGCCTTGGTTCGCGGTTTATTGGCATTTTTGTACTAACAATTGCCTTAGAACAACATTGACAACATTAAGGTAAAACCAACTATACCAAAATTATGTAATAAATTTGATGAGCAAAGTGTTTCATCACCAGCAGGAAAACAGATCATATCATTTAAATACTTCAGTTCAAGGCATCTTAATAGAAATTTTACTTATCCTTGGTGGCAAAAATCACAATTTACATGGAACACGAGCATTAGCATAAGTTAGACGTTAGATAAATGAAGCCATCAAAAGAGTGGATCTAGTTCAAATGATTCCGAAGAACCAATTTAGGTTTTTCCAGCCCTGCCACGCTCACGCTCACGACTCAAAGTACGGGCACACTGCGACGAATACGAGAAATGCAAGGGATAGAGGATTTTGGCACAAAACGCTCGACAGAGAGAATCAAAAAGTGGAAATTTGGCAGGCCAACTTGCCAGACGTGCGACTGTGATCGGCCACATCCCGAGAAGGAGTGGAGTTTTGACACGCAGACGGGACAGACGTGTGGCGAGAAAATGGTTGGCCCACCAGTCGTTGAAACATACGAGTGTCTGCGCCTAAATTAACACAGATTTATAACGAGAGTGTACCAAAAAGTTTGAAAAGAAACAAAACTAAAACTAGGGGTTATACCCTATGCCAAAATCTCTCCCTCACCAACCTACAGTATTTCGTGCCAGCAGGTTACTACCCTCAGCACCAGATCTCCATTGAGGATGAATTCCTCTGCGTATCCAGCTTTCTAGCGGCGCTTTCGTGTGGGCGTGAACTATTTCCAAGGTACCTTCAGGGAAAATTCCGCTTCTCTAGTGAACAGGGTCCATACCCTACACACCCAGTTCTTCTCAAGGTATCCTAGTTTTCGTGTATGCAGGGTACATACCCTACACCCTCGTGTTGGCGACTGAGTGTTTCCCCGCTGTAAAAATAACCTCCATCTAGCATGTCCATGTCTAAGTAAAACACCCTTCGTTAAGTTTTGTCCATTTGGAACCACTGCTCAACCCTCAGAATCTGAGCACTTAACAAATATTTCTGCAAAGTGACCTGGACGCACTGATTCCTAGCCCTGAATTAGAAACTACTTTACATGACAAGGAGATGATAAGATAAGATTAATTGCATAGTTTTGGGGAAGCCTGTGATACCCAAATGGTAAATACTGGTACACAATTGCTCATAATCCGCAAACCAAAGCTTCCTTGTTGAATCTGAAAAACACAGTTCGGTCTATCTATAGATCTACTTAATAGTCCATATGCAGAGGTCCGTGGGTGAATCTAAAACTGGTGCTCCGTTTTGCGGTTTTTTGTCTGTCGAGTTAACATCCCGTACCGTTATACCATCATACAAATCGATACCGTGCGCTTTAAAAGATATTGAAGAATTTATGTTTGATCCCTTCTGGAGGTACCTTAATCAATTGTACAATTGAAGGGAGTTTGTATACTCTATACCAAACGTATACAGAGTATATTAAGTTTGTGCAAATGATGTAACAGGAAGAAAGAATCATTTTCAACCCTATAAATTGTATGTATTCTTGATCAGCATCAACAGCCAAGTCGATATAGCCATGTCCGTCTGTCTGAACGCACAGATCTCAGAGATGGTAAGAGATAGAGGTTTGACATGTATGGGACATATATTTCTTAAACTTGCAGGCAGATTTAGTTTATTTCCAATTTTTGCCACGCCCCCTCCCGCCTCCGCAATTTGGTAAAAACCTCATATCTACCACAGTTTTGTAGATAGATGGTTCGTATCTTCTATACATATTTAGTAGTCAAAATTATTTATCGATTTGTCGAAGAAATGATAAAGATCGGATGAACGGTAGTCGAGTTATAAGGAAAACAAACAATTATGATGGGCAGCACTGGTCGCAACGGCGATGGACAGCAGTTTAGGACTTTTTTGTCACTTTGTGTGGCTTCTAACTTAAATAGATCAGATATATACAATCTTTGGGGGGGTACAGAGTATGTTATAGTCGGGCTTGACCGACTTTCTTACTTGTTTACCTGTCCAGTGACCCTGTCCGTATTTGCGGAATTTTGAAGATTTTTAAGTTGAACCATTAAAAAAAAGGGTTAAAATTGTTATCTCTGGGTATTGCAAGTACAAAAGTACCCATAAAACGCGAGCCTAGGCTTTTTTCCAAAAACTGGGTATGACCTGAAGCTTACTCAAGTTATTTGTATCCGAATATTAGGATCTAATGCCGGTTTCTTTTTGAAAACTGTGTAATATTTGACTGATTCAGCACATCTATGTAGAGATTAATTCCAGAATTTGGGTTATTTTTTCTAATTCAACTGTTAACTGACTACTAATTGTACACCCCAATCTTTGTATATTTTCAGCTATTTCTCCTTTCCCCTCATCACAAAATGCTGCCAATATTTCGCCTGAACCAGCCGCAGTTATAAACTCAACACAAGCAAATAACCAGAAATAAAACTGTGATCATAGACTAAACATAAAACAACAACACCAACAACAACGACCAGCAAACAACCACATCCAAAAACCCAGCACCACAGCCAGGCAGACGGACAGCAGACAGACAGACATGAGAAGTGACTGCCCAGCCAGACCGCAATTGACTTGCCAATTTTTGGATTTATAGATCAGCCAGATAGAGGAGGATAATCAAAATCAATTGCCCAGGCGATAGCAAGGACTTAGACGGAGGCTGTAATGACAACAACAATTGACGCGATGTAGCGGTAAGTGGAACTTTGAAATGATGCGGGCAACATAAATCTCTGCTCTTTCCCTCTCCGATTGCAGCAGACTTATGGTCGGCGAACGCGACAGGGACCGTGAGGCGGTACGCTGGGCAACGGGTGAATCAACACCGCTTCAAAACAATAATGGAGGATTACAAATGGTCGGGCAATTGCAAGGTGGACAGGCTGCTAGCCAACAGCAACAGCAACAACAACCAACGAGTCAACAACAGTCAAAGCAACAGCAACAGAAGCTCTATCAGCAGCAACTGCAGCTGCAACTGGCGGCAGTTGCCGACCTCGGCGATAATCAGCCCTATTACGATACAAGCGGCAATGTCGATTGGGAGAGAGCGATGGGAGCCGGTGGAGCTAGTGCATATGGTGGCATCGGCATCGGAGCCCTCCCAGCAGCTGGCGGCGCTGCTTATAACATTGGCCCAGCTGCTGCCGGCGGCCCACTGGTCCTCAACAATCGCCACCTGGATTATGCTGATGGCGGCCACCTTGCTGGCCCATCCGCCGCAACAGCAGCCGGCCTGGGAGCTGCTGCTGGAGGAGCTAGCACCGGCAGCACGGTCGCCATTACGGGCAGCACCGGGGCCATTGGCAAGGAAGTTCGTTACGCTCCATTCCCAGTTGCATCACCAACGCATTCAAATCCCACAACTTCCCAGGCACTCGGCGGGACGGGAGCTGGGGCGTCTGTTGGTGGTGGTGGCGGAGCCGGCAGCGGCCCAGGTGGCGGCAGCCTTGGCGGCCCCATCAGCCTGCCCGCCGGCGGCGCTGGCTCCACATCCCAAGCGGGTTTCAGTCACAGCAACACCACCGGCGCCCTGCTGCGGACACATTCCAGATCAATGTCCTCCATCCCGCCGCCCGAGCCGTTCATGATAGCCCAGTCGAAGCAGTTGAACAGCCGGGTCTCGATCAACGTGGGTGGCGTGAAGCACGAGGTGCTCTGGCGCACTTTGGAGCGCCTGCCGCACACGCGTCTGGGCCGTCTCCGGGAGTGCACCACCCACGAGGCCATCATAGAACTGTGCGATGACTACTCGCTGGTCGACAACGAGTACTTCTTCGACCGTCATCCGAAGAGCTTCAGCTCGATACTGAACTTCTATCGCACCGGGAAACTGCACATTGTGGATGAGATGTGTGTGCTTGCGTTTAGTGATGATCTGGAGTATTGGGGCGTTGACGAACTGTATTTGGAGTCGTGTTGCCAGCACAAATACCATCAGCGCAAGGAGAATGTGCACGAGGAGATGCGCAAGGAGGCGGAGTCGTTAAGGCAGCGGGATGAGGAGGAATTTGGCGAAGGTAAATGCGCCGAATACCAGAAGTATCTGTGGGAGCTGCTCGAGAAGCCGAACACAAGTTTCGCCGCCCGGGTAAGTCCAAGCTGAGCATCCTAGGCTCATATATCGATGTGTTTCGTAATGTCGTACTACCAATTAACCGTTGTCAATGTGAAAAAAAAAAAAACAGCGTAAGAATCTCTATTCTACAGTTGGTCGTGCTCCTCGAGCTCGAGGATAAGTCTAAGGAAGTTCAGTGAATGGAAAAGGTTTATGAGAATGAGTCAAGTCTCAAACTTATTATGTATTTTTGCTTTGTTTTCTTTTTGTGGCGAATTTTCGATCCGGCAACTCCAAAAATTAAGCACAATTTTGTGCAAGAGAAAAAGTAACTTAACAACTCTAAGCCTTTTCTTTCACTTGAAACTCCCAACTCCTACATAAAGTTTTCGTCTACTGTTTCAGTTTTCTTTGTCTGATTCTGATTCTGTTTTTGTGATTTAAGTTAAGTCTTCTCATTTCCATTTCCAACCTTCGGTTCATTCTTATTTTTACACTATCGAAAATTGCATTTAGAGCTCGGAGCTTGCAGCACTCTCACTCTGTAAAACAGTTGAAAGTCAAGCAGTTCGACTGTTAAATAGTGTAAAAATGAAGGCAAATTCTTTTATTTTGAAAATTCCTCAATCAAAATGCTGTAAAAACTTTGCCTCAAACCTCACCCCCCACCCCCAAACCCCCACCTAAATATCTAAGTATTTTATAAACTCCTAAGCTTTGCTTGCACAACAGTAATTACAACAACAAAATCTACAGTAACTTTAAGTATGTTCCAGTTGCAGCTTGGCTGGCGATTAATCTGTAAGATACTTTTGCTGCTGGTGCTGCCGCCTAACGCTGCTGCTGCGAATGCCGCTGTACAGAAAGCAGTTAAATGTTGTAACTGTGTGAATGTAACATACTATTTCTGCTTCATATGAACCACTGTCATATGTTTGCTCCTCTGTGTGCGATCCCGCCTCTGCTTCTGTATTCCTTTTTGCTAACCCAAAAAAACTCCCCGGAAGAGCAGAATACACAAAGTGCAGGACAACAGAACAGTATTTCTCTACTGAGTTAGCATTCCTCCTCCGCCCCCCACCGAGTATGCAGCAACTTGTGTTACTTTTGATTTGAATTTCTTGCGTTTCACTTACCATTTCACTTTTGTACTTAGATTAAGATGCATTTTCCTTGTTTTCACGCGACGCCGTGACACCGACACCAACGTGTTCGTCGCTAGATTTAAGCAAATTCCAAATAGAAATTCAACCTGCAAATGGAACAACTGGTCCATCCATACTACAATTGTTTACTAATCTTATTTCTAATCTAATTCTTTTTTTAATCACACACAGTAAACATATATATGAAATTTACATACTCTCTTTTACATATCAACCAACTTTTTATATATACAACAACAAATATATATTGTAACTCTTGATTGTTAATGATGATGGTGAAGTAATCTCTCTGTTTATCTCTAATGTTTTCTTACTCCCCCCCCTGTAACAATGTTTGGGAATGGGCAATAAGCGATACGACCAGGCGGCAGGTGTGCTGTAGAAATCCTCGAAAATATTGTAAAGAAAGAAAACTCTGGGGAGAAGTGGCCAAATTTGTGTTGTAATACATTTCCATTTTCAGTAGAGGGGAATCCCTTAGGGAAGGAACAGGCCAGCAGCTTAGAAGTTTCGCAGTTTATTTACTGCTCTAACTGCGGCCACTCCTTTAGGCGACCCAACCTGTATCATAACTCCTCTTGTAACTCCAAATGAGTCTCTAGCCAGAGCTTACTAAACGTGAGGTCCACCCATTAACATACACATCTACATTTATAAATATGTCACTTCCTCACACACACACGGCTTGTAAATATGGCCTTTAACACCCTCCCGATTTCAGTTAGATTTAGCTTTTACTAACGATGGAAAATGGAAATAATTACAACATATTTGGGTGCATCTCCAATAATTTTTCATTCGATTTTAAGTTACAACTTTTAATTTTTATTATGTATTTTTTATTTCAATTTAGGGAACATTTTGAATTTTGTTCATTTTGATTTCAAAATTTACGAAAAAAAAAAAAATCAACAATTGATGTTGGGCCTAAGAAATTGAGAACTGAATCAAAAGAAAATTGTACAAAAGGAACAAGTTTATGCTACACTTGGAAAGTTAAGCCTAAAAGCTTAAGCATTAACACCAAAGAGTTGAAAATTACATTGCTTTTGCAGTTCGCAACTGATTAAGATAATAATTGTAAGAAGAGGCAGTTGGCAATCATACGTTCTTTAGCGAAAAGCCTAATGATGATGGAGTCGGAAGGACTCCACAGGCAACCAGCTCTTTTTGGTGTAAAAAGCATAAGTTGCTTACAGTCGTGAACAAAACGGAACTTTTTCGGACTTCGAGCTAGCTTAACTCGAAAATTATTAAATAACTTGAAGTTGGGCAAAGATCGCTGATGATTGAATTGTGGAAATTCATGAAATAGCTGTACCATCAACCAGCCTCCTTTGTGGTGTTGTGCGTGTCTTGATTTAGACATGTTATGAACAAATTCATAACTCTTTGACCTTGAGCCTGCTAAAAAAGTTCTATGATTGATAATCCAAAGGTCACTAAAACAGTCGCATTTTTAAAAAACTTAAGTAAAAATAACTCAAAAGTTTTTTTTCTAATGAAGTAGTCAGAAAACGCGCTCCCAAAGCTCAGCCTTAAAGCTGCAGGCTTAAGCAACAATGGGGCAGACCTAATGTTGATGAAGTTACAATCCCACAAATTTCTAGCATCTACAATGAATGTATATTCCACATTTGTACATATTGTTGCACATTTATAATTAACATATCAAAAAAATACGTTGGCTTAAATTCGGCCACAATTCAATAGCAATAATATTTCAAATACAAAGTTTCAGCAACTATGTTGCAGTAATAAGGCTGCCAGACATCTGGCACAGAAACCCACGATTTTGTCCGAACTTATACGATTTTCTCAAGAGAATCAAGTGTTTAATTCTGGTAGTATTCCTACTAAGAATGCTTTATAAAGTTGGAACTTAAGCTAAGGTCCCACAGGCAAATATTTAGCCCAAATTTCTATGAAAATTTGGCTAAATAGGCACATTTAGGGAACTCTTCGGCCACACTTGATCATATTATTTACATATGGTACCATAATTTTAGTTTTAAGTCCTGTGAAATCTGAAATTATGGCTGTTTAGCCAAATTTTCGTCTAATTTTGGGCAAATTATTTGCCTGTGGGACCTTAGCTTTAAAAGCCAAACATCTCTTTGCAACAATGTTTCAGCCACTGTGTTGCCATAATAAAATTACAAACACATTGAAGAAATAGCATCATCAAATGTTGCAGACAATTAACTACTACAAGTTCTGCCACAATTCTTTGGCAACGATGTTTCAGCTACAAAAATGTAACAAATCTATAGCGAAATAAATTGGAAAAACATCAGTTCGTACAGTTTATTAAGAACTGGGAAATTATGTCGGCAGAAATTTTGTATTACGCAAGATCGCCGTTTTATACAAAATATTTGTTTTTCTGTATAGAAATGATTTTCTTCACGAAAAATTATGATATCAAAACTTTGGCTTAAATTTGGACACAATTAATTAGCAAAAATATTTCAAAAACAAAGTTTCAGCAACAATGCTGCAGTAATAAAGTTGCCAGACATCAGGCACAAGAACCCACGATCTTGTCCAAACTTTTACAATTTTATCAAGAGAATCAAGTGTGTAACTCTGGTAGTATTCCTACTAAGAATGCTTTATTAAGTTGCCAAAATAAAATAACAGACACATTGTAAAAATAGCAACATCAAATGTTGCAGACATTTTACTCCTACAAGTTCTACTAAAGTATTTGGCTACAATGTTTCAGCGACAAAGAAGTAAAAAATATATTGAGTTTCAGCAACAAAGCGACATAGCAAAATATCGTACAGTTCACTAAGAACTGGGAAATAACGTCTGCAGAAATTTTGTCATTTAAAAAATGTTGTGGCTTACAAATTTCCACATTTCAGGGCATGATACTTGATACATGAGATCGCCGTTTTATAAGGAAGTAAAACTAATTCTTCCACTTAGAATAAAATTAAAAAATTATGTCGTTCAGCTAGTTGCAAACGCTACGAATTATTTGCCTGATTGTGCGTTTCGAAGTCGTACTGTATAATTCGCTTCATTGCATAATAAAAGCATTTCACGTATTGCAAAAAGTTAAGCAAACAGAGCACGAACTTCAAAGATGCATTCAATTACCTTTCAAGGAATGAAAGATCCATTATACTATATTCACACTGGATATAGCTTCAGAAAACCAGCAATAGTCCAAGCTGACTAGTTAAACTCACTCAAAAGTTGCATATTTCAAGCTAAGCTGCAGCTTTCATTAACTTAGACATACATTTCAAGGACTTTGATCGATTCCGCGTACTTTTGTATTACTTTTCTAGTCTAAGCTGCGAAAAACTAAAGCATTTAATGCTGCAACTACTTAGTATGCAGTAGGTTCTCGACAA
Organism: Lordiphosa magnipectinata; assembly: GCA_037044535.1. Taxonomy (NCBI): domain Eukaryota; kingdom Metazoa; phylum Arthropoda; class Insecta; order Diptera; family Drosophilidae; genus Lordiphosa; species Lordiphosa magnipectinata. The sequence continues at coordinate 1,002,857 of JBAMBO010000632.1, read as the reverse complement.
CGCTGAGAAAGAGTAAAAGAAGACAAATTATTATGGCAGCTATGTTGCAGCAAAATAATTACAGTGACAATATGCCTGCAACAATATCTCCACAACAATATATGTTTGAACAACTCTTTAGCAACAATGTGGCTGACTTGATGCTGCACATATTTGTGCTTAACTAAGTAGCCATTAGCAATGTTGCCCATATTCATTTTACTATCGATTTTGATTAAAAGAAAATGATCAGTTTCCTTTCCTTTTATGGCCTCAATATCAAAAACCAAAACTATTTTTATTTTGTCATTTATTCCATGGTAATGAAAAATTTCCAGAGTTTTTTGCCAGTTGTTCTTTAATCTCTTTATTATTTCAATTTTAATTTACTTTTTCGTCAACTACTAACCAAACGAAAGTTAGGAGTAAAAGATGTAACCAACTTTTTTAGTTTTGTACATTTTTTAGTTTATTTTTCTAATACTCCGCCTAAAACCCATCCTTTTTCAAACGAAATGATAAATATGAGAACCAAAAAAAACAGGAAAACTACAAACGTATTCAGAATACACTCAGTTTGATATCCTCGTTGAAAGCAAGAAAAAAATGCGCGCGAAAAAAAAAAAATATATATATATATACAAAAACCAAACAAAAAGTTTACATATTTTGTTTGTTATACACCAAACCAAACAACAACAACAACAAATAAAGTGCCCCATTTTGTGTTACTTTTGTGTTCCTTTGCCATGCGATATTGTATATACATATGTATCTATGTGTGTATACTCGCAAATTTCTTGATATTTGATGTCTTGTTGTCTATTGCATACGGAAATTTGTATAACTATTTTATTGTTATTGTGTTTTAATTGATTGTTGTGAACAATATTGGTCGATTGGCTTCTTCAACTACTTAATACTTATCTAAACAAACCTACACTCACACACACACACCAACACACACACAAATATACAAACACTTTCTCTACATTTACGGTGTTTCAGGACTACATCTTGATTTTCACTTAAAACTTTTACGAGAACCGTAACCAAAATCCCCCAAAATCAAAATGCAATAAACTCAAACTTGAAATATTAATCCACCCAATTCGCTGCATTTGAATGCTCTAGCATAGAATTTTGTAGTCGGTTGTACTCAATTCTATAGCCGTTTTGTTTTTTTAGTGAGTCGAACAAAGTATGCGAACCCAACTCATGCACTTTCCCCCAAAAACCTCAACCGCAAAAACCACAAACAAATCAAACACTCCAAATTCCAAACTCCACTTCAACCGTAAACGTAACGTAAACCCCAATACCAATCGAATATTTTACCAACTAGCTTCTCGTATTGCTAGAAGAAGCACCAAACACACACATTTACACGAAACAATTTAAAGTTTTGCACTCTTTTTGCAAATTTGTAATCGAATGGTTTTTTTTTTTTTTTTTAATTTTTGTCATCTTTGTTGTATGTATATGTACAGTGAATACTCGATATGTATTTTATACTATTTATAACTCCCCAATTTTATAGTCGCATGTGATACCCTTTTTGACTGTCACACAATTTAGATGAATTATATGAGATTTTTGTTTTGGATATTGATTTTCATTTTTTATAATATAATCCATAAACTTGCCATATTTTGTGATTCAAGTGGATTTAAGCCAAGTTCAGGGAAGTTAATTCAAATTTGCTCCTTTATGACAGTTTATTGTTTTGTATTTACATTCGTGTAACTTTGTTGTCAGCTGCTTTTGATACCCTTGCAAAAAGCATTTAGCTTAGAAAATTGAGATCTTAGGAAACTAAAAGTTTTTGATTAATAAAAAAGCTTTGGTTATTTTTCAAAATGTGAAGCTGCTGTCAAAAATTCTTTTGAAAGTGTCATCCTCAAGATTTCTATGATCAGAAAGTACAACTTTTTGAAACTCAAAATACAATTCAACCTAAAAAACCCCAAATTAGATGAAATATTAGAAATTCTTCTATAAAATCCGTCCTAAGGCGTTTCACACTAAATTTTAGAAAATAATTTGCAAAAAAATTCAGGTTCAAACTAAATTTCAGAAAAAACTTTTTTACAATTTTTTGTTAAATTTCAGGTCGATTTTTTAAAAAAATAAAATAAAAAAAATAAAAAAAAAATTTGAAAAATACTTAAAAAATTATTTTTAGTAAAATTTTAGAAAAAAAAAAATTTATTAAAAAATAAATTTTTTCAAAATTTTGGGTCGATTTTTTAAAATATAAAATCAATATTTGAAAAATATGTAAAAAAAATTCGTTTTAGTCAAATTTCAGAAAAAAATTTTTACAAAATAAATTTTTTCAAAATTTTGGGTCCTTTTTTTTAATATAAAAAATTATTAATATAAAATTTTCTGAAAAAAATTTCTCTAAGAAAAATTTTTTTTGCAAATTTTAGGTAAATTTTTTTAAATATAAAAAATTAAAAGAAATGATCATACTTGTTTCAAGTAATTCCGTACTTTGGTGATTTCGATTTTTTTCTCATTCAAAAAAAACGTCCCTTAATCTCTTAAAACTCTTAAAAAATGGCTTCTTAATACGTAATTTTACTACAAATAGAAACTTATGTTCAAATTACAGCTCTAAACGTTAAGGCTGTGCGTTTGTGATGAATAATTCAAATTATTTAGCGAAATTAGATTCTTTTTTGCAAGGGTACACAAGCTTCGGCTTGTACGAAGTTAGCTTTGGCTACCCTCAGTTTGAGTTGAAATTTTTTTTTGATTTATTTTTTGTAGGCCAATCAAACCCGCAAATGGCTTTTTGCAACTCGTTTGGCACGAGCTTTTGAATTTTTACTATTTTTACCGCCCCCCCTCCATCATCTAGTCCCGTGTATAGCAAACTGCGTCTTCAGGCTGCGTATGATCATGTTTTACTTTCAACCTAACCCGCTCTTGGGCCTTGCTCCGCCCCAACCCCCCAACCCGCCCCCTTCATCATGACTGAGCAGCAATGGTACTAGCAGTTCCAAAATTCGCACCAAAAAACAAAAATTCAGTTTTATTGTTTTACCAACATCTCCAATGCATTCTGTTCAGAAATCAAAAATGAAATAATGTAAACTCGTATCATGCATCGTAAAATACATCAAGTAGTAAGTTGTTTCCCCGCTCCGAAACTCCAGCTCCCCCGGCCTTGCTATAGACTCTTGCTATAGACATAGAAATTTAATTAACTTTCCCGGACAGACCACTTAAATTGCATTCGTTATCGTGTAGTGTAAATACATAAGTATACAATATCTATCTCTCTCTCTCTCTCTCTCAATCAAAATCTCCCTACTTTCGCTCTGTACTATGTATTTTCCTCCCCTCCCCCTCAACTCTCTTCTCATCGTATGAAGCTGCCAAATGCAAGCACTATTCCACTTGTTATGTTAGTATTCCTTTTGTGTTATGTAAACTTTTCATCATTTTTTTGAAATAATTTTCCTTACGTAATGACTAAGTATATTTCCTATTAACTATATCAAGTATGCCATTTACTCTAACTAATTATTCCTAGCTACCAAAAACTACCGAACTGAAGTTTCCTTCGATGCAAAATTTCTTACCCATCAAAAAAAGTTCCTCCAACCCTCCTCACCCAGAACTGCGTGGTTGCGTACAGTGGCCTACTATGGTAGATCTGGACACGGTTATGTGCTACATATAAACATACACATTAACATACATTCACAAAACATACATACAGAGAAAGCATAAATGCATAAGTATGTAGAGGTGGGCTAGGGCAGGTCGAAGATGTTAAATAAACCAAATTGTTTCCTAAGGTTTTCCCCCAATTTAACATTAAGTCGTCTGCTGGCTCTGTACCCCCTCCCCACCCAACCATCTAACGAAACCAAGTCAAATGTCAGTCACATTCATACTCAAGTGCAATACCAAACACTTACGAGGGTTGCCTTTACTAAGGGGTGTTGGATTAAGAGGGTTTTAATTGAACACTTGAAGCATTTTGGTATAAACACGAAACTATTTAAAGATTAAGTTATACTGCAGAGATCAGTCAAGGAATCAGTGAGTGTGGAAAACTAGGTAAATGCAACAATACAAATCTGATTTATTTACAATGCTTGAACGTTAAACTTGTGCTTTTAGTTGTTGTGAACAGTACTTAATCGAACTCTATAGAATAGAAATGTCTATGCCGAACCATCCAAATTATTCACATTTCGAGCCTGAGCTGATCTCTAGAATGCTTTGATATTGGTACAGCAGAAGTACCGAATATTTTAGATACTCCCAGCCAGACCAACACAGCTTGAAAGAAGGTTTGGTTAAAAAACGTAATTAAAATCACTTAAATAAATTGAAGTGCATAAGTTCGGTATTTAACGTTTTCAAGAAGAACAAAAACTTAAAACTCAAGTCAAGGAAAGGACCTTATTAACCTCCAAAACTTCTTATTAAGCTAAGAAGAACAATCGAATGAGAACAGGTGATCATAAAAGTTGTAACAATGACAAAGGCAGCGAAAGGGTTCATAAGAGGTATGTCTCTTAGTTTAAAGAATAAGGCGGAAGATATATAGGTATATAATTTATAGTTCGGCGGAGTGGCTCTGACTCACTAGAGCCGCCCAATAATTATTTGTGTATGAATACTGATCCATGGCACATTCTACAATTTTCAAGAGAAGGCAGATCGATAAGTCGTTATATTTTTTCATAGAGAGGAAGATGATAGTTTATGCCCCAGTTCAAGCCACTTAATGCAAATAATACAGCCATGCTCCCATTTTCGCGAAGATTTGGTCGCTAAATCGCAAAAGTAGTTTCTCTTGCAAAATTTCGCCGATTTAAAACCGGCGACGTCTGAGTACGTGAAATGAAAAGTAAATGGAAAATGTCGCTACAGTTAAGAGCTGTCATCCTATGAATCAATTTTTTTAACATTCTTTGACTCTTTAAGATTGTATTTGTCGACTCTCTTATACAGTTTGGATTAAATTCTTATGTTAAACAATTTTTTTCCTAACCCTCCCAAAATTGCACGAGCAGTAAAATACCTTTAGACAACAACAAATTGCGATTTGGCTATGGTATACATCGATACAGAACTATCGATAACCGATAGAATTGCTAGAGTTGCCCAAGTAGACAGCGGAACGTAAAAAGATACGAAACAATGCTTAAACTTCACATACAAGCTTGATGATTTTTAGTTGTGGGTTAATTATGGTTTTAAATTATTTAAGTAAATACCACACAGAACTACAAGCAAGTTTTTTAATTGTAAAAATGTGAGCGGCATGGTTGCAAAATATTGACTTCGATCGTTGGCAACTCTGTCAGCTGTTTCTAAAGAGTGTTTATTATTGAAACAAGCCAAACATGTAAGTTTCGTTATAATTTAAATTTGCCTGTCTAACTTTATTCATTTTGAATATTATCATTCCATTAATTGTAGGGGCAAGCATAAAAATGCGAATCAGGATGAAATCATTCTCAAGTTTATGAGAAATAACCCTGATTTGGACAGGGGATTTGCCAGGGGTGATCGGATTGCCATTGATGCCAAATGGTCAAAGTTGGCAGTTGAATTAAATGCGGTTGTAGATTTTCTAATTTGAATGTGTGTTCCATCTACACATGCGATTATGCTAGGAAGTTGGTATTTTTTTGAATTTCTCCTGGTGTCATTTGCAAATTTATTTCCTCTGCGCATATTGTCCTTTCCAGCAACTGAATAATGTTGTGGAGTATCTTCCCAAATGTACTCCTGCCCATGTTTATATGGTGATCCTTTGCAACAGACAACTGGTAAGAGCCAGTGGCAAGATACCGCAGCACTGCTGCTAGTTGAGTTGACTGCGCTATTCGGGATTATTTGAGATCTGCTCGTATTTTGGATAAAATTATTAAAAATGTATGTGGGGTTTGGTGACCTGTTTTTGATTTTAGTCAATGTTACAACTGGCTAGCTCAAGGTCTTTTTTGGTTGATTATAAGCCTTTTTATAACCAACACAAACCAACAGATATTAATTACAACATTTTGGAATAGCAATTGGGTATGTCCGTACAACGATCGCTGTTTCGAGAATAACCATTAACCATTATTAAAAATTTTTGTTTGTCCAATCGAAATGATTCCCTAAAAACAATGAGCTTTCGATTTAAAATAAAGTTCATATTTTAATGCACACATGACTTACCGTTCATCTGACAAATGTAAGTAAAGTATATTTTTCCGTAAATGATGTCTGCGTCTTAGCTGAATAATTTTACAGCGTCGATTTTCCTCAAAGCTTCACTTGGAATTATTTCAAAACAAACTTTACAAATCTGTAATGGCGCTCATTAGCTGTTTTTGTTATGTGGAATGACACAAAACGGTTTGGAAATGAAACTTATCGATATCAAAAACTGACGAAATTCGGAGCACACTAAATTGAAATCGTACGCATTTGCCCAAATCGCAATTCGCAAAATTAACAGAAACCGGAGCATGGCTGATAGAAACTGTTTTTGAACAGACTCTAGCTGGTCTATATATTTCTAGTACGAAGAAGACCAGATACAAGATCCATATTCTAAGATAGGCGTAATCTTAATTATTCAACTAGTCGCGCTTACCACAACAAAAATGAAGCCAAACAGCCGCGCTCCCATTTTCACTTTCGCATACATTTTGCGATTTCGAAACCTAATTTGGTCCGTTAGTGAAAATGGGAGCATGGCTGAAAATGTTTTATTCATCTATGAATCAATAGTTTCAAAGTTCGAATCATATTCAAAGGCTCGACAGACAAAGGACCGAATTTTTCACTTGAAAATGAGTTCGAAACTCCGGACCGCGACTTTGAAGGAATTTTTGAGGGTTTTGCAGCCTTGGAATCATAAGAAACTTCAAAAAGGGAATAAAAAGTGCAATTATTAACCTATATCATGGTGGTTAACACTGAGAAAAAAATATACATAAACTTCAGCAACAATTACTTAATATTATTGAACAATTTAAAAAGTTGTTAAATTTGGATTTTGATAGATACAGTAAAATACTGTTCAGCAATATCAACACGAGGCCTGTCCGTTAAACCGGTTTTTAAAAAACCCTTTTTTTCCATTTTTCCATTTTTGACGATTTTTGAAATTGTTTATAAAATTAACCAAAATTTTATTTGCAAAACCGAAAATCACGTTTTGGTGGGAGTGTCGAGATCTTATTTCGAAATTTTTTTTTATTCAAATGAAAAATGGTCAATTTTAAAACGGTTCGGGGTCAAAAAGAATGACCCCTATGCCGTCTGGCATGCTACCTGGGACAATGGTCACCTGCCTATGACATGCCTGTGTAAAATGGACTTCAATACATTGATTTGGATAGAAAGTGCAACCAGTTTACGCAGTTACCAGGGTATTTGTTGATGCAAAGACGCATAGGAGACGCATAAGAGAATCATACAAAGTAGTTGTTGCAATTTACTTTGGTTTGTGCCATAGCTATGCACAGAACTATAACTATAACTGTGCGCTGTGCGCATAGGCTGTGGTTACACCTGCTATAAATGCTGAGCGTTGCAATATTTCCATTTCGTTCATATGTGAAAATTGCCTGAAACAAGCTTAATAAGTTTAGTCCATCTCGCACTTGAAAAGTTTAGTAAAACGATCTGATTTCTATATTTTTTTTGCTGTCACTGAAAACTAATCAACCTCACAATACATACCCAACTGTTGTGGCAACCCTCGTACCATATATATTTATTTTCGGAAAGAAACCAAATGTGACCCAATGTGGCAATCTTATTTTGGCATTGAAATGCAAATTGCATTGCTGTCAAAAATCACTTTCTGACATTTACCCCCAAACCAAACCAAATCTCCGATTGTTCGTTTTAGAAAATTACATTATGTATTTATGAAAAACCTATAAAATTTGCTGTTTATTGAGATTTCAAGGCTTGGCCCCCGACAATAAATGCATAATTTTCTCTAATTGTTCAAATTGACAGTTTATGCAATTATTTGATGGCCAAGCGTTGGATGTGATTCGTGTTGTTTTCCTCTGTTTTTCTTTCTTTTTTTTTTTTGTTTCCTAATCGTAATTGCAGTTTCTAGCTCGTTTGGTACGAAAGTTGTGCATTGAAATTCTTTCTTTTTGTAATTTGCTAGTACGTACTTTCCCGTTTCCCAATTGATTTAAATCATTTTCTGTTTTGAAATCGAAACACAGACAGCGCGCGCGTCAACAAAAAGAAAACACAAAATTGTAGAATTGAAATTTTGAAAAATGTCGACTGCAGACCCGATGGTAGCGTCTCTTATTCGATAGGGTTTTATTAGGTGTGTTCCGTCCATTGTGTTTCGTCCCACCACACGCACTCCGCCACATGAACCACTCCACTAAACTTATACTCACACGCACACCCACACCCACACACACCCACGAACACATACACTGACACACACAACATAAGAGTTTAGTCCAGGGGTGCCCAAACGTTCTGCTTGGACACCCCTGGCTTCTAGAGTTGTCTTCTTCCTGTTCTTCTTCTTCTTCTTCGTGGTAGGAAACTAATTTGAAAAAGGGAAGTTTTTACCTTGGTTGACTTTTTTAAGTGATTTGAGTTTTCTGTTTCTTCTGTTCAACTATTTGGTTTGTATGATGAGGAAGGATTGCGTCCAATGATGAATATATATACTTCACATATAGTACAGCAGCCTTTGAAGAGTACAACGTAGTAGCCCCTGCTCCGTCCCCACTCCCACCGAGGGGTGACACAATGCCAATATAATTGCAAAAACGACTATTTACTAACCCAGCCCCCTCCATGAAACGAAACGGATTTGCGAGAGACAGTCGAGAGACAGGCGCTCGGTGTTGTAACCATGTTTTTGTGTACCTACCCCGATTGATATTTACCCCACCCACATTCCACATACTGTTACTTACCTTTATCGTTGTGCTGTTGCTCAATCATGGTCTCGACACGTCTCGATTATTCTTTACCGTTCACAGGTTATCGCAGTGATATCCATACTATTCATAGTCCTGTCTACCATAGCCCTGACGTTGAACACCCTACCACAACTGCAACACACTGACAACGGTACACCGCAGGACAATCCGCAATTGGCAATGGTTGAGGCCGTGTGTATCACGTGGTTCACCCTCGAGTACATACTTAGGTTAGGCGCCTCGCCGGACAAGTGGAAGTTCTTTAAGGGCGGCCTTAACATAATCGATCTATTGGCTATACTCCCATACTTTGTTTCGTTATTTTTATTGGAAACGAATACGAATGCAACGGACCAGTTCCAGGATGTGCGCCGGGTGGTGCAAGTATTCCGCATCATGCGCATCCTGCGAATCCTTAAGCTGGCCCGTCACTCAACGGGCCTGCAGTCGTTAGGCTTTACACTGCGTAACTCCTATAAGGAACTCGGTCTACTAATGCTGTTCCTGGCCATGGGCGTTCTCATATTTTCTTCGCTGGCATATTTTGCCGAAAAGGATGAAAAGGATACTAAATTCGTTTCGATACCGGAAACATTTTGGTGGGCGGGTATTACAATGACAACTGTTGGCTACGGGGACATCTATCCCACAACTCCACTGGGAAAGGTTATTGGTACTGTGTGTTGCATATGCGGTGTTCTGGTAATCGCTTTGCCTATTCCCATCATCGTTAACAATTTTGCTGAATTTTATAAGAATCAGATGCGACGCGAGAAGGCCCTCAAGCGGCGCGAGGCGCTCGACCGTGCCAAACGCGAGGGCAGCATAGTGTCCTTCCATCACATCAATCTGAAAGATGCGTTCGCCAAGTCCATGGACCTCATCGATGTGATTGTCGACACAGGTAAGTGCCAGCGCCACACACTAAGTCTGCTGTCCGTACGTATTTCTGTAGTAGATCACTTAAGCCGTAGCATGCACAATCTGCTTCACCCACCGCCCCGGCCCTTCTTTGCTTTTTCTCAATAAACTCGTAGTAAATAGTAGGCGCTACTGATTTTCTGTTTTGCATGCCCTCTGTTGGCTTCTTCTCATACCACAATGCGTTCTCCTACTCCGTTAGAAGTCTGAAGAAGAAGGCGTGTAAATACTACGGAGCAACTTACTGCCGTATAGATGATAGAAATTGTTGGAAACCTTAAATGCAATTGGTCAAATGTAAACTAGTTAAGCAAATTGAATTACTTTTAAGTTCTATTGTAGCCGCCCTTCGGCCTTTCTCTTTTAAGACCCCACTACCCCTCCACACACACACACACACACACACACACACCACGACACCTAAAGCCACTTTATGGGCAATTAGGCAAATGCTTTTGTACTTAGCGCATTTAATGAGAAATTAGCGGGATTTTCCACTTTGTACACAACGTTTCACCCCCTTCTTCTTCTCCTCCTCCTCCGCCTTCGTTCACCTGTACAAAACGAGCCTACCTGCAAGCAATCTCTCTATTCAATTGTCTGACCACAACAACCAACTACCCCCCTATGTTTAATTTTAGGCAAACAAACAAATGTCGTGCATCCGAAAGGTAAAAGACAAAGCACACCCAATATAGGCAGGCAGACCCTCGATGTGCAAAGTGCTCCAGGTGACTAATCAAAACTAATCAAAGCAAATGCCACACACTCGTACCTGCCGTACCTTTTATAGTAATTAAAAGTTGCAAAAACGCTTCCAAATAAGATTAACCCCCACACACATAACACACACACACACACACAAAATACACACAACTTGAACATTGTAATAAGCACACGAAAGACATTTCAATCAATTGTACAAATCCTTGTAAATTATAGCATCAATTATTTTGAGCTTCCGCTTACTTTAGATTAACTGTAACTTTGGATGGCTGAAAGTAAGCTATACATATTTATGAGAATTAAAACCTTAAGGGCCGATTTCTTAATGTCTTCCAAAAGTCTATATGTAACACGGTTAAATTTTCAAACTATGGAAAATGTTTCCTTCTCAGGAAGAGTGCCGAATTAGTAGCGAATTTGTGTCCACTTGGGAGGACGCCTTGTGATGGTTAGCCGAGCTGTATTACTAATTAATGTTAGGTGATGGGGGCCAAATAACGCGCACGCTGCGCGCGGGAAGCAGAAGGTATGCAACAAAGTAGCAATTGCAATTTAAAGGTATTTCAAGGAAAAAAAAGCTGCCAATTTGTAGTTCACAATTCAGACAAATCTTTTTATTGGCACGTGAACAGCAAGCCAAGTTCGGAGCGCTCCAAATTATAAGTCTGAAAAGAGCCGAGCTTAAGAGAGTTTTTGGAGTAAACACATAAATTTGAGAGTTTTCGAAGCACGTTCAGTGCTCTCTAAGCACGGGCTCTTAAAAACCACTTATATCAGAGCATGTTCGGATCTGCACTCCCATATGCGTCTGAAAAGAGCCTTTCAGGAGTCGATTCGGTAGCCCTTCAAGTGCCTAGAAAAGTACATTTCATGTGTCTTTTATGAGGTTTTTATATGCTTCATTGGGAGGGTGAAAGCACTTATATCTGTGTCAGAAAAGAGTCAGATTAGACTCAGCTAACTTCCACATTAACCGTTTTCATAGAAAAAACGCTCATTCCTGACTCTTTTTTTTGCACATTATGACGGTGAATGCTCATAAAAAAGTGTCAGAAAACGCACATATTGCTTGCTGGACGTGTGCTATACAAAGCGAAAGATTATAGAGATAGGTTAAGGTGATAGATTAATCGTCATCGGTCTGATCCATATATCGATCACCAATTCACCTGCTATCGATGACACGATGCATTCCCTTAGCACCAACGACTAGGGTACTTAGTTCCGGAGTTGCGATAGCTCAAATGGTTCGTTATCTAATTTCAGTTTAATTATATGTTCTGTATCCGAGATTCTCGCTTCCTTACTTGAAGACGTAGCTGCTCTTAGGATTAATAGCTTAAAACCTATAAAAGCAATTTGGAAAAAAACTTGATCAATGATGAAAATTTTGTAATAAAAAACAACCCGAAATTTTCGGTCCTATTGGGCCATTTTAACTTAATATTGAACACACAGTAAAAAAAATGATCGGACGTGTCGAAATACATGGCGCTTTTCATTAAGAAAACTTTAGTCGAGGAACTTACAAAATGTTTATGGTGACTTAAATATAGGCATAAGCATGCCTTTAAGTCTAATACATATATGCGGTGCGAAATGTATAATGAAGCGCTTTAGTAGCACTCAATTAGTCGCAACGGCGCAAGAAAATCATAAGTCCCTTGAGATGAACTATCAGCAAGGATAGCATGTGGCGCATCATAAAACGTGACTTGGTACTCAGTGCATACAAGACCGACACATGCTCGACAACAGCATTATAAACAAAACACGCAATTGACAAAATCGAAAGCATAGCGTCGCCAGTGCGCGAACAAAGCCCACAGACGAATTCTGTTTACTGACGACAAGAATTTTCACCAAAGAATAACTCGTTCAAAAAACACAAAACGATAGACGCACCAGCATATCTGGTATCCTAAAAATAAGTGCCGAACTCATTCCGAGAGACTTCGGAGAGGTCACCATCCGGCTTATGCTGTTAAGTCGCTTTGTTGTTTCCAAGCGGAAGTCGCCTATGTTGGGGTGCACCAAGCACCATTTAGATTGCTGAAAAACGAGTCAGGGATACTTCGGCGAAAGATGTATCAATCAGACTGTTTTGGAAAAGGTTCGTGAAGGTGTCTCTATACTACAGACATTGGAACTTTCAACAATTTCGACTCCAGCTCAAAGCTCCTAAATATGGCAAAATAAGTTTCTGACCGCATGTAACATGGCAAAAAAAAACCATGTACCGAACTTCATTTAGTCTACGGATGATTCTTGACCTGCATCGGTAGCCCAGACCTGATATAGCCATTTAACTACAAACTGTATGTCCGTCTCTCGTGGCTTTATGGACTTAGCTCTACTCAGACATGCCAATTGATTGACGCTTTGTCACGAATGAGATGGATCAAATTTCTCAATGCATCAAGTGCCGCACTTCCGAAAGATGACGTGGCCAGAGAGACTTCGGCGTATGCTAGAAGGCCAGTTTCGTAAATAGATGGTTCGTTCCTTTGACGCATATTGTAGCCATTGAGTGAGTGAATTATCAAATTGAAAAAAAAAGTTATATAAAATCAGTTCAAACCAAAACAGAGTTGCAAGGTTACAGAGTTACTAGTGTTAAAGTCGGTCTTGACAGACTTTCTTTCTTGTTTTATATTACAACATTTTGAAATATCTTTCATTGAGGCCATCAAACTTGTATTCCAAATGTTCAGGATTTTTGAAAATTGCATTGGAATTGAAGGTTCAGAATCGGCTTGCCTCTTTTTAATCTTTTTAAGATATAACGAACAGGAAAACTGTTATCTGAATGCAAGCAGGATGTGCAACTTATTCCTTTGAGTCAAAGAGCTCAGCAGAAATATCCGCACAATTGCCGAATCCCTAACTAATGACACAATCGCGTAACTGTTAGGAACTGATTTTTATTAAGGTTCGGTTGTGGGTTTTTATAGTTTAAACATATGTACCTAATACATGAGACAACTGTAATTCTAAATCTACTTGTCCTTATCCAATACATGTGATACATCACAAATGTATATCTTATATACACAGTTGTTAGATTATATTACATCTCTTTCTTGATCATCTTACTTGTCTATTTAAATATAGTGTGGTGTTGCTTTGGTTACTAAGTACAATATGTGTTTATATTTATCCTTTCTTGTAATGTATTTCCCCTCTTGCACACATGTGCTTGTAGGCGTGGGAACGGCCTCTTAGCAGAACAATCAACAGTGAATGTTTCTTCGTTTTCTGTCGAATCATTAATAAAAATTCAAATTTGGCTTTACACAGCCCAAAGGGTTAAAAGCTGAACCGAAAAAGAACGCCAAATGGCAGTTGAACGCCAAACCGATCCTAATAACTTCACAGCTGGCGCCAATAGCTGGTCAAGGTGGCCGAATCATTTAGTTGCGAGGAAAAGTCGATAGAGGATAAGAGTAGTGATAATATAAACAAACTTGACTGCCAATCAAGCGTGGAAATCATGCCTGATCTTATGCACAAGCATATTTTATAGCTAAAGCAATGTATTCTAAAGAAACTGCTTTTCAAGACCATAAATAATACTGATAATACCGAACCGCGAAAAATACAATGGATAAACAGTTAAGAAGTGAGCTTAAAAAATTAATCTATATTCTACTTAAATTTTCATTAAACTCATCGGTGAATAAATAGACGAGTTATAAGAATATCGCTATTTGTCATATACTTGGGATCGGTGAACTGTTATTAACAAATATGTTGCACTGCTTTTAGGCTTTTCCTTAAATGCGAAAACTCTTGTGATATATTTGGGGTCCACCATGCGCTGCCTTCTAACATTATGTTTAAAAGTTAACATTAATGTTAGTGCTCTGTTAATGAACATAAAGTAAGACTATTGAAAATTTCTTCTTCTGAGTCGCTACTCATCGTATATCGAAGTCGGAGCAGGACCGAATTTAACTTGCACTCCCGTTACTATTGGGTCCGTAGTAGTATATTCATATATACAATTAGACTTTAAGTGGACATACAGAAATCGGTCCTAAACAGATTTCTAAAACACAAGAAAACCAAAGCATTTGTTCACTAGACAATTGGTTATCTGCATAGCTGTATACCTTGGTCCTATCTCCATGCTAATTGTTATAGTTTAAGGACCTTAAGCAAGCTGATAAGAGTACCGGAAGGTGTTCTATATTGCTATACAGATAGCCTGGTCTCTTCTTGTTGTTGAAAGAAACAAATCACAAATAGGTAATTTAAACACTAGAAACCCTTACTAAACACTTTCATAGCCTATGTACATATTAGTCTCACTAAGGGCTTTCTTGAGAACTCGATAGAGTTAGGCGTCTATAAATATAGCCCCCACCCACCAACAATAACAGTTACATGATCCAAACTCATTTATTACTCTACAAACTTGGTTGCATTATTTAATTTGAGTTTGCTCTAAACGTAATTTTGCTTACTTCATCAATTAGTTTGAAAATTGCTTTTTCTTATTTGGAAATTTCGCTAAAAACTAATAAAAACCATTACCCCAGCTTGATTATTGAATTATTATCACAACTTTAGCAGATTTGAATGTTCCAACTAGAATTTCCATTTCGAATTTTGTTAAAAAAAAAAAAAATAAATATAAAAATTTTAGAAAAATTTTCAAGTGCTGATTACATATCAAAAAAAAAAAACCAAACCCCTACATACATATGCATAAATTTTTATATCCATTCCCCTAGACCATTAAATGTAGTTTAGTAATTTAGCTGAAGCAACAACTTAGTCAAACATTAAAGTCAAAGGGATGGAACTATAAGACTATCTCTCTCTCTCTCTCTGCTGATCAATCTCCTAGCTACTCAAAGTACCTACAACTTGTTCTTTTCTCTGCTCTTCTTTTTCTACTTTTTCACACTGTTTCCCTTGAACAAATTTTTGAAAACAAATTCCAAACAATTTCACCTCACTCACATCTACACACACACACACACACCTACACACACCACCCGAGCCCCACTTGGTACTTTATAATGCTAATCCCAAATGCAAAAAAACCTCCCAATTCTTTGCGGACTCAGGCGAGAAGAACACTTTGATTGAGCCACCTCCCCTGCCCTCATTCGGTACTCCACGCCGACGAGCGCTCTCGGCACGCATACAGGAGCTCAATCGCAGTTTGCTGGAGGAACGTGATGCCGGGCAACAGAACAGCTCCAGCGACAATGAGGACAGCCGCTAAGGAGCAACCCACAGCAACAACAACCCAACTCAGCCACACTTAGCATAACTAGCAAATAAATAACTGAAACCAACTTGTTAATGTATATGTTAAATTAGGCAAACTGCAATTTGTTACAAACCCAAACACACACACACACACACACACACATACACAACATTAACTCACACCTAAACACTCAGAGGGGATACAACAACAAAAACCATAAACTTAGCCAAAGTCAAAATGAAAATGCAACAAAAAATCCCAAAAAAAAAAGATAACCCAAGTACTTCCCACATGTTAACCAACTGTAACTGTAACTGTAACTTCCGTTCACTGTTCATAGTTAGAGCTAGGACATTGGCTTCCTGTTTGCCATTTGCTTAATGAATTATGTACTTCCGTTTTAGGCCAGGCCAACCGAAATTGAATGTTGTGATTAAACGTAAACAGCTTTTAGGCGTCACACACACACACTCACATACACGCACACACACACACACATGCCCATACACACAAACGCCGCTGCTTTAAAAAACTTAGTATTGCCCCATTGACCCTCGATAAATCGTATTGAAAGTTTTGCTAATGTCATCAGCACTTGAAAATATATAGAAACAATATTTATACAAAAAAAAATAACAACAAATTCAAATCCAAAAAAAATGGTTATGAAATTAACATTCACACAAATTTGCTGATGTTCTGTGATTGATTGTGTCATATTTGTTACTTTGCAAGTTTATTCACAATTTTATTTATTTGATTAACTTTTAATGCTAAATACTTGTGATGAACTAAGCAAAACTTTCAACATACTTAATAAGAGCACGCTGCGTGTGCGTTAATGTTTCCACGCAACCCACTAGAACAGGGGTCGGCAATGCCAGCAGAGATGTGGAGCACTTTCTTATAATTCACTGATTACTGCTCTCTGTATATGTAAACGAGTTTATTCACAGTTCTCTGCTCACATTGCCGACCCCTGGCCTAAAACATATCATCAACTGTTGGTTATTTTTTAAGTAGATTGGTTTGACTATTATCTGAATGTTTTATTCAAGTCTCTATAGGAAATGGCAGGGGTTTTCTTATATAACTCATAAAAATACTAACTTATTATTTTTTCAAAAGTGATCTATAGACCATTGACAGGGGAAGCCACAACCATTTATGATAACAAAAGTGAAATTTTTAAAATTTATGATTTATTTATAAAAGTTTATCAGAATTAGCTAATACCCTCATAATTTTATGTTCATAATATAAGAAATTATTACCTCCAAAACGAACTTTTAAAGGCTTCAGCAGCATCTTCAGGAATTTAAAACGAAGATACGTGCGATTCTAAAGATTCATAGATTCGATATTAAAGCTTTGATTGTTTGTTTGAAGCATGATTGAACTTTCGTTGTTAATTTATCTCAATTCTCCATCAGAGGGCTAAACCTAACGCTTCTTTAACGATACAAATGCAATATGACCAGTTTTCTTCAAACAAATAGGCACAAGTTAGTGTAACAACTGAGAATTTTTGTATAATTTTGGTGGTACAATGCATAAGTTGTTTACAGCTGGACCTAGAGCCAGCTAAACTCACTAATTAAACATTAGAAAGGTCGCCAAATAAATTACAAAATTTGGGAAAATTTATTTGTAGATGAGCTCTGTTGCTCCGACTGAACTGATCTCTCTACCTTAAGATGCCTTTACATTTGTCTTATATCTCTTAAGAGACTCTCTGACGATAGTGTAATAGCAAACCCGTGAGGGGCATGCACACACTTATAAAGCTTCTGTGATTTGGCGATTGCTACTGTTGTCGGATTTTTGCTACAAGCCTGCCTTTGGGATTCCCAAGCGGTCATAGCACTTCTGTAATGAGGTAGCCTCTGCCAGCTCACTGAAGTTGGGCAAAGATAGCTGATGATTGAATTGAGTAAATTCATGAAATAGCTATATGATCAACAAGCCTCCTTTGTAATGGTGTGCGTGTCTATTGACCTGGAGCCTGCTAAAAGTTCCATGATTGATATTCAAAGAGGTCACTAAAACAGTCACATGGTAAATCAACTATCTTTAAATATTTTAAAAATGTAGTCTTCTTTGATGAAATAGAACAGTTTCTATTTTATAAAAGATTCTCTTTAGAGAATTTTGACAACAGACTATTAAGAGGTATATGATAAGTTTAAAGATAGCGTTAGCCACATTCGAACACCATGATTTGTGGAGTGACAGTTCTATCACAGCATGTTTCGCTATCATTTCTTAATATCCTAGCCCCTATCCACTCTATCATTTTATTAAGGAATACTTATATAATGCGATATCCAACACAAACAAGTATTTTTACTAAGTAACAAAGGCAAAACGCGTGACATCTTAAGAGCTTATTCTGTATACGGTTGTACACTAAGGCAAACAATGCGAACTCCAATCAAGAACGTATACTTAAAATTAGAATAGCTTTCTTAACTTAGCATAAAATTCATTTTTTTCTAAGCAAGTATAACATTTCCAGGATTGAGTAGTAATAAAATCAAAAGTCTTCAAGTCCTAGAATTCTGTAGACGTTCTGGATACTTTCAAAAAAAAGTTTGATCATCAAAATGATACTATTTAGTCATCAATGTGATACCTTCTATCTATTGTATATCAATCCATATCCATCCACTTAAATAACATAGTTTAGGAAGCAATGGCTAAGGTGAAGATGAACAAATTTTAATTGTAGAACTTAAGTTGATTTAGTTGATACGGAATCTTTATATTGTATACCTCTAAGAGAAGTTAAAGAACTCTTTCCTCTTTTTTCTCCCACTTCAAACCTTTTCAGAAGTCGTAATGGGGTACATGACCAACTATAATACAGACCCTGAAGATGAAACTAGATGTGGTTGTTTCGTTACGTTACATTACTTTACTTTGTTCATAGAGTAAACCATACTTTTGCCCAGTTATACACATTTTATTTGTCTTGCATATTTTTGATAATCAAATGTTTTCATTGATTTGTTTTAGGATTGAAATCAGGTATCTTTCTTTTAAACGATCTCTACCAATAAGCAATTAAATTCACATTACCGTACAATAATTATTTTTCAAAAGAAAATTCATTTTATTTGTACGATTCTTAATCCGCGCAAAGAGTAAACAAACAAAGATTCAATTCCCGCGCGTCGCTCAATGTAAACACTTTTTTCGTCACAGCTTGTGGCGCCCGACTGTGACGTCAATGTGAATATGGTGCCATTAAGCAAGATCGAGTTCAAAAGTTTTAAATTAAAATTTAATTAGTTCCCACAGGAAAGGGAGATTTAAGAGATTTATATCAAATACGAACTAGTTTTCATACACTGCTCGCCACTTGAATAGGACACCTCTAAAGTCGATTTTCTATAGTTAATTGCTGCTAAACCAAGCCATCTAGGAAAATATTTTTTGTTTTCTTATAAAGTTTATTTAAATGTAGTTATTAGACGAAAATTACAAAATTATTCAAAAGTTGTAAGTATACAAAAAACATTGTTAACCAATAAGTAACAAATTTTGGAGTCTTCATTTTGCACCACTTGAATAGGACACTTTGTCTAAAAACCATTTAAGAATATTTCAATCCTTTTCAAATAACAATATTACTTATATAAGAAATTACTAACATGTTTTTAAACTAAGAAAAGTTTTTAATAGTGTGTTGAGCCTCCTTTTTTCTCCAAAACCTCACACATTCGGTCTGGAAGGGATGCATACAATTTTCCCAAATAATTCAACGATATCGAGCCCCATGCTAATTTGATAGCTGCAATTAGTTCGGGAACGCTCGAATATTGCTGACCTGATCCATATACTTCACCTGTTAGCCATCCCCACACATTCTCAATGATATTCAAGTCCGGTGAATAGGGTGGCCAGTTTAATAACTCCACGTTTTGGCTCGCTATATACGAGTTAACAATCCGGGCCGTATGTATAGGGGCATTATCATGTTGATAAATCCATTTTAGATTTGCAAAAAGAGTTTGGAAGTGTGGAAAGGCCTCTTTCCCTATACCATTATAACACAACGCATTCATGGTGGTTGGAATAAATTTAAGCTCACAGGTGCCATAATAGGAAATGGCCCCCCATACCATAATACCTCCAGCACTGCTGTGCAACTTATCAAGATGGTGTGGTTCTTTTCGAAGATCATGAAATTAGTAGCTGTAGCCATCGGGGCCCTCCAAATTAAACTTTTTTTCGTCCGAAAAGACAACACGTTGCCACTCCGAAGTCCAGGTGACATGTGCGCGCGCGAAATCAAGGCGTTGTAACTTCCGAGCCGGGTTAAGAGGTGGCTTCTTCTTGATTTTTAGTCTCTTCAGGTGTGTAGCATTATTAATAACACGACGCATGGTTGTCAAACTTGCTTTAACGTTGCATTTTTCCCTTATCTTGGCCAAAGAGTCGTGCGAATTGGAAGCTTCTCTTAATATAAGTCGCTTGTCCGCGATGGTAAGCACACTGTGGGTGCGGCCCTTCATGTTTTTACCATAATTAGCCTCATTATTTAAAAAATTTGTTATGGCGTGACGGCTCCTGTCGACTTTTTTTGCTATTTTGGCACTAGAAAGGCCAGAATCCTTGTAAGCTTGGATTTTCCTTTCTCCGACTCAGATAATGAAGTGCCACGCCCCATTTTAATTTTTTTTTAATTTTATATACACTTCAATTAAAGCAAAAAGTTTAAGTAAACCAAAATTTGTGTGCACGTGTCAACGATACCGACCAAATAAAATGCATGTTCTATTCAAGTGGCGCAAAAATTCCCATTGAATTTTTGCGAATGCTCACATAAAGTGCAAACAACTTTATAACGGTTCTATTCCAAAACTTGGAATATACCAGAAAGAGCGAAGAATGCTTGCACAAAGATAATATGCAAAAAATACCGTTATTCTACCATTTCGTTTTCGAGTTACGAGCAGTTTTAAAGAGAGCATACAGGGTGTCCTATTCAAGTGGCGAGCAGTGTAAGCTCTAATGATTAATTGGAAATGGTTAATTCTAGTTTTAAATTTTACCCTTTTGAGCTGAACAGGACAGGCATTTCGATTATTAATTTGATAGTCGAAAAATCATGGTAGCTTAGTCAATAGTTAAGTCATTTCGAACCCTGCTTTGATACATATCAAAACTGAACGTTTTATGAAAACTACTAAATATTCATTTTGATAAACTAACCTGTGAGCCCCTCTGACAAATATATAGATACCAACGCTCAACTGTTGCATACTTTTAAGAGTTTTGGCCGCTGCTAACAATTCTCAATTAAATTGTCAAATCATCTACATTAAAAGCTTATTGAAATCTGTTGAGAAGCTCAACTTTAACTATTTCATGACTGTTTTAGTGACCTCTATTAAAATCAATCAAAAATCTTTTAGCAGGCTCCAGGTCAATAAGTTATGTTTGTTCAAGACTAAAAAAAAAACCATAAAAAAGGCTGGTCGACTGTACAGCTGTTTCACGAATCTCCCGATTCAATCGTCAGCAGTCTTTGTCTGTCTTTTGCAAGTTGTGTTTTGTTTTAAAAAGTTATGAACAAACCAAACTTATTGACCTGAAGCCTGCGAAAATAATGTACTTTATAATTGACATATTTAGATTCTGTAGAGATTTTTAATCTTAAAAGTAATTTACCATAACATTAATAGTGATTCAGTGGAACTGCAGGTGTATGTGTGCGTGTGTGTGCGTGTGTGTGTGTGCATACTCTAGAACTCGCTCTTCCATTACCAAGCTAACAAACACGCCACTTAACAAAAGCGACAAAAAAAAAAAACATAAAAATATCCGAAAACAATCCGCGTAAGCACAATTTTGATTTAGTCTAAAAACTTAGCTATAAATTAGGCCTATGCTTTTATACTAACAAAAAAAACAAAAACAAAAATCCAAGGCATTTAATGAGCATATTAGGAACGATAAAAAAAACACAAAAAATACTTACAAAAAATCCCTCCAAAGTTGAAGAGAAAAATTACTGTAGTACTGAGCCAGCTCAATGTCACAAGAAAAAAAACAAAAAGTCAGCCTTATTTATCAAATTAGTTGTGTTAGCTGAGAGAGTTTAAGCTTAGTTTATAATTTTAGTGAGCGCATCAAGCAGAATATATACACCACATATATATAAATAGGTATGTATATTCCAAATATACTCGTTCCATATAGCGACAGAAGAAACGTTCCTAAAACGCATAAATAAAAAACAAAATGACAAAATGCCTTATTTAAAGCCGAACGCGCTTAGTTTGCAGCAACAAAAAAAAAACTTGATTTAAATTAAGACTATAGCCATATATGAAGGTAACTGCATCCAAAAGTGTAAAACTATATACGAAAAAAATATATTTGTAAATTCAACTGAAAACGTATTGGTTTTTGCAACTCTTCAGTTTTGTGAAATTGACAAATTTTGTTATGATTTGCATTTGGTTTCATGTTGATGTTAACATTTCTATCATTGTGCTGCAGAAAGAATCAAAAAAAAATCAGTTGGGAAGATTAAAAAAAAAGCCTTTACGTGCCTTTTACCATATTTTTTCGAACCACATTTTGTTACTATGTGTGTGTGTCCTTCTACTTCTTTGATTTCCTTCCTTTATTTTCCCTCCTTGTTTCCTATTGTTGCATGCCGTCTAATCTAAAATCAAACTATAATAACTAACAACTACATTTTAATGTAGCAACTGTACGCTCTTTACGCTCAAGCCCAAAACATATTCGTATATAAATACTATCCCCCTCCCCCTCCCCCCCCAAAAAAAAACATTACCTTTGTGTACTTAAACTGTAAACCAAAAAACCAATACTTTTGTGTGTCTGTGAAATTAGCAATAAAACCAAAAACCTAAAACGCTGTACAACTCTTTCGATATTTATGCCTTATCTAAACTATCCTATACGTAATTCTATGGTGTCCAGAATTTAATTTTGCTTTAGTTGTGCGCCTTTTGTCATTTGGAAGGTAATGCGACGACATAATCTAAGTCAAATGAAGCAAAGGGAACAAAACAGAACAGTTTAATTCTCCCTCATCAAGTTCTGTGTTGTCTCTCACTTGTGTTCTGTGTTCCCCCCGCCCCACCATACTTCACTTACTTAATAATGGGTACATGACTAGCGTAAATCACCATGAAATGTGCTTTTGTTCATCAAGTCAGCTAGCTGTCTACATACATACTATACACATGTATGGGCCAAATGTGCCCGTCCTTGTTTCGTACACATTTGTTTTGCCGAGTTTGTTAGAGCAAATCATTTCAAAACGACAACCAACACTTTTTATCATAGTTCATTCTCTCGAGTCATTATTTGTATACGTTAAACATCTGCGTTAATGCTTCTGTAGAAACAGATTGCTTACATACAATTTGTTTCTTTATTAGATTTGAATATGCTTAACATTTTTAGCCATGCTCAATAATCGAGGTGTATTAACAAAACATTGAGATATCCTTTTTTTGTAGTGTGCGTAAAGCCACGAATGAGAATTAATTAGTAAAATAATCAACGACAACAGAGAATACATACGAATGCGACAACAACAAAGCGCAAACTTTCTTAACTTCGTTGTGGCTGCTTTTCTAGTGCTTTTTACTAATGCCTATATGACACTTGCCGATATTGGCGGCCAATATTGTTCCTGATGAAATAAATATTGGTGACTCAGACGGCGTTCTGTGCTGGTAAACGCTTCTTGTGAAGCGACTAGTTGAACAATCAAATTACCAACACTGTTTAAAGATATTTTAACAGTGCATTGTGAACCCAGCTACCAACGCTTGGGACTCAAGTAATAATAATAATAATGTTTATTTCAAGGCTGCAAACCGGTTCGGTTCGGGTTTTTTGGAGTTCGCGAACCGGACCATGAACCAGGGGTCTCTATATTTTTGACTTCGCAAACCTGAATCCGAACCGGACCACTTTTTCGAAAAAATACGTTCGGTTCACAAAATTAAGTAGTTTGCCCAACGACACACACAAGGAAATACAGCAATTCCTTGTAATCTGACTGCGATCATTAAAGAAGTTCTCCAATCCTACGACATTTCTCTAGGTCAGATTTATACTATCACCGTCCATAATGGAGCGAATATGTGAATCAAAAGAATTTCTTGATTTAGACCAGGCATGCCCAAAAGCAGCAAACGACAGAGCACTCACCAATACTCACAAAGATAAGCACCAATACCAATAATGAAATTGTTGTTGGTCAGTTTGCTTGAGCTCGCAAACACCAATCAAAGAAGAGAACAAAACCGGTTTTGTTCTACGTGTCGCATACACACGAAATCGTTAGCATGTGTGTCGTTTCGTATGCCTCGCGCCCTGCATGTATACGATCATTGATTTCCTATGTTCCGTGCAATTACAATAACAAAACGTACCCAAAGAGCATACGGCTGGGCATCGCTGATTTAGACGATGACCAAGTTACCTCTGAAGATTCTATGGAGTACTCTATAATTACAGTTCGTTTTTTTAAGGAAGTTTAGTTTGACATTAGTAGAGTTCGCACACTTTGTAAGAAACTCCGTACTCACACTATATAAAATCTTTTGCTAATAGAAAAATTAAAAAAAAAAACGCGATGGAACTCAACCTACAAAATGTGCTAACGTTTACTAACTCTTTAAGATTTTTGCATTCAGAGTTCTTTAAAAGAGCTCCACGTAAAAACATCTGCAACGAACGTAGTTCAAATATATATAGGAGAATACTTGGTACATAGAACTTAATCTATTTACAAAAAGTTAATAAGAATTACTTATACTTCAGAGGGCTTCGACAGCTCGGGAAACGCCTGATCTGTCGTCTTGCTGGGGAACAAGCAGAGTGCAAATATTGGTAGTGGATAGTTCCACAAACCAAAGAGCATCCGCGATGCACTGGAGTACTCGGCTTATAGAAGGTTCTAGTTTCTTGAGTGTAGTGGAGTATGCCATACCCCATAGCGGATCCCTCAGGTCCAGGAAGGCATGATAATAGACATATAATTAAGGAAATTCGATCGCAACGAAAGTCCGCTACGAGGCTTGAGATGCCAATCGAGAAATTCTTAATGCGAGTTTTCAAAATTACACTTTAAATGACTCAACGTCTGTTTGCGAAGAAGAGAAGTCAAATATAAAATCTGTAAATTATGTTATAGATTCCTTCAAAAATTTTCCAAGAGAACATACTTCGACAAATGTTTTCCAATTTTGGGAAAGGTCAAAAAACAAGGACTTGGAAAATATTGCCTTAACTATACTTGCTGTTCCAGCAACACAGGTATCAGTTGAACGAGACTGTTCAACATTTAAGTCATTTAAGAGCTAGTATAGATGAACATCTCCTGGAAGATATCACTTTTATTAACTTAAACTAAGCTGTTCTCAAAAGTTGTAAGTGTCAGCTTACGAATTTGATAATTAAAATTACATTATTGTAATAAAGAATATTATTTAAAAAAATAAGTATTAATAAATCGAAACTATTCTTTTAGTTCAAGCGAACCAAGGTTCGAACCAAAACCTTGGGTTCACGGGTTCCAGGAACCGGTCCGCTAATCGAACCTCAGACTTTACAACGGGTTCGAAAACCCGGACCGAACCTTCTACAAAATGTTAGAGGTTTGCAGCCTTTGTTTTTTTATTGTTAAACTATTAACATAAAAAATTAAAAGCTGCATACATTAGCTTTACAATATAATCCCCGTAATTAAACAATGAAATAATATGTAGCATATGTACTTTTCTGTAACCGACATGGACATCTCAACCCGTCTGTCAGCCATGAGCAGTTCGTTTCACAATTGGCTTGAACTACTACACCAGGCTACCCGTGTCGTCCTCAGATACCTGATCGTTCCTCAGTGTAATGCACAGACTCCTACCCATGCTGACTTAAGTGCCAGTGAGTGTCTCCAGAACTGCCGTCCAATAAGTCAGTAAGCTTCTCAAATAGTTGACTAGGTTCTTCCAAAAGTTGTCGCTACTGTCATCTAGAATGTTGATTACCTCTTCTCTATTAAGAAGCTGCTTACTGAAATGCAGCATTCTCAATTCTTTAAAGATTGGGCACCTGCCTAGCAAATGCCTTATATCATCGATTTCTTGTGTGTTACAACTACTACACCTACACTACTATGCTTCATGTTTCGTTAGATTATAGACGTTTGACGACAATTTTATTACTTATATATCCTCGAGGTGCTAGTGCATTGTCGGTGGGTTCGTTCGCATAAGGCCGCGTGTTTAAGTGTATTCGGTATGATCTCGCGGAAAGTGTTCCATTGCCTTGCCGTTCTTATAGCATTTCGCCAGCCTAGTCCCAAAGGCCTACATAGCTTCTCCATCCTACTTATGCAAAACTTTCTCTATATAGCCAATATGCAGAACTAGAGAATATAGATGTGCAGCGTTCAAAACCGTTTCTAGTGCCAATGCATAGCTCAGTGTACACGTTGGTAAATCGAGGTAGGGGTCCTAAATGTACATTAATGGAGCTGGATAGTATAGATTTGAAACGAACTCTTTGAGATCGATCGCTTAAATATGACTTGATCCAGTTGAGGAGGAGTGGAGGGAAGCCGAGCAAACACAATTTATGTACTAAAAGCTTATGATTGATAGAGTCAAAAGCGTTGCTGAAATAAGTATAAACTACATCAGTCTGCCGCTTATTGACAAATCCATTGTTTACCAGAGTAGTAAATTCCAATAAATTCGTAGATATAGAGCATTTCTTCATGAAACCATGTTGAGACTCGGATATTACCGAGCGACAATAATGTTGTAGTTGGAAAGTCAGGATCTTCTCAAGAAGCTTAGAAATGTCCGATAGTTTCGATACACACCTGTAGTTCAATATGATTGATTTTGGTACCTTCTTATGAATTGGAATAATATAGAATTTCTCCAAAAACTAGGAAAATCACCCAGCTGAAGACATAAGTTAGAAAGTTTTGCAAACCGGCACACATAAAGAGTAGACACAAAGTTTCAACACACAGCTGGGCACTTTGTCAGGTCCGGGACTGAAAGACGACTTGATTGATCGACTGATTGAATGAATTCAACTAAATTCAATCTATCCTATATATATATAACTATATATAACTATAACCATACAACCCTTTAAAACGGTACACATGCGTTATCAGTCAAAGCAAAATTAATAAAAAGAGACCAAAGTTCAATAATAATTGATTCAGCTTCTGGAAAAGGAGCTGGTCACTCGCATCATATATGCGTTTTATTCACAGTTAATAAAATATTTATCTTTGAGTTTGTGAAATTATTCAGAGGAAGGCTTACATACCTCAGGAAAATAAGTATATGTGCATTGACGCTTTTAATATTAAATGTAATTTCAACAAAATCAATTAGATCAAGTTTAATTTTAATTCATTGACCTTATAATACTGACCACTGTTCGACACATGATGACCTAGTAATCTAGTAGGCCTACATGCTGTCATGTTTTCAATGTAAATAGCTTATCAATTGACATGTTCGAAACATGAGAATATGTGGAATAATACTTTTATTGGGTCTCGACAATTGGGTTTTTTGCTTCTGGATTAAGGGTGCAACCATGTCAAAGTTTTAAAACTTTCTTTAATGCGTCTGAACTCACCATTTAATTTGGCTATCATACCTTCTTGGGAACGAGTTAAGTTCAGCTCTTTAATTTCTGTTTGCACATATACTTATTTCCTTAGAAAATTACGCAAATGTGTAATAACGGTACTAAGAATGGTGTTCAAAGAAGAATTTTGCATAAGCATTCTTAAAATAGAATACAACAACAATCTTTTGCATACCCAAAACCATTAAACCGTTACTATTGAGAATGGGAGAAACGAAAACATGTGTGCACTGCTCATATACTTATTTCCCTGAGGTAGATTGAATAACCGGAGAAAGTGGTCCAATTGACTGAACATTTGTGTTGTGGTTAAGCTGATTTGAACTATTTTCATTTCCAGCACATTAACCAAATTTCTACTCAAAGTATTCGACTAACTTATTAACCGAACAGGATATTCCCTCTGTGTGTTCCAAAGTTTAAACTGGCTGTCATGTTAGGAGAAAGGAAAGGCTAGCGTGGTTTTCTATCCAATAATGAAACTGAAAATGCGCTTTTCGAATTCATCGATAAAGGCAAATAAAAAATAAAAAAACGTAAATTCAGTCTGAAATGTACAATGTTTTTTATTTGTAAAACAAAGTCGTTGGATTAGTTGATTTACATTTATAGCTGGATTATATCTAGCAAAACAATTGGCTTAATTTTAAAATACTTCCAAGTTTACAGTAGGCTTATTCAAAATCTGCATTTGAGTTCATGGTTAAGGCCTTCTTGGCACGTCGCTTATATTTCTTGGCCGTATCGGCACACTTTGTCGTAATGGTGGCTCTAACATCACGCTCCTTGCCACCCGTACGATTACGTACACAAGTCACGATATCATCAACCTTTTGTTGATCCAACTGAAGCTTCGCTGGCCGCTCTCTGCCATAGAAAGCCGGCGACGGTTTACCCGTCAAGGTGTGAGTGGCCAATTCATCGCTGGTAAAGACGGCAGACAGCAGACAACGAGTGGCCACTGGAGCATTTGTCCAGAAAACATGACCATATTGATGGGCACTAATTTGTGTTCCATTCGGGCCCAGGATATAGACGGCAGTGCCATCCTGTTGCAGCAGACGTTGTGGATAGCTGATGAGTTGGACTGGCAGATCGGATTCATTGCAGCTGGTGGGAATGTCGGGAGGCGGTCGCTGGGCTGGTGTTGGTGGTGCATCATAACGTTGATTGAGCATCTTTAGCATGGTGGTCAAGCGACCAAATAGTTTGCTATAGTTGTCCTGACTTTTTTGGATTTTGGTTACTTGATCCTTGAAGGAAGGCTCGACAGGTGGCAACGGCTCCAGGGGCAAGTAACGATTTACGGACTTACTTAATGTGGAGGCCACCGTCACCAAAGTGGCATTGACTATGCGCCGGTGCGTAGGTGCTGGATCAAGTGCTGCAACAACTGGTGTTACATCTTTTTTCTTGTTTTTCAAATTAATCAATGGCGGCTTTAGGGGCAGCTGCAGTTGAAGTTGTCCCAGTGGCCGGCGTACTTCATTTTGCTTCCGCACCAGCCTCTGCTGTGCGGCCACTTCGTAGTTGATATAATTTTCAATATCCATTTCCTCGCGCTTCATGATGGGACGTATTAGCAGGCTTTAACAGGCTCAGATATTGATGATACGACTGCGTCTGTGTCTTTGGGTAAACTGGCATGCAAATGCCCGCAACCTGGCTATTTATAAGCAGGTTAGGTACGTCGTCGTTTGCCCAGAAAAGGTGGAAATGGTCAGCCATTGTGAATTGGGTTGGACTGCAGGTAGCAAAAAGGCTTACTGGCTAAATGTAGCAGCTGCAAATATTTGGTTTTTGGGTTTTTATGGCGAATATTTGTAGGTTTTATGATCTTGGATTAACGGTTATTCCGTCTTTGCCTTTGCACCCAAAAGTGTAATGGTGTCGCGGCCTGTCGTCACCCGCGTATAAGTATAAATGAGGTTCTATTGTGTGACCGATTTCCATTAGGATCGGAAAAGTACAGCTATAAGCTAAATAGTCAAAATTGTGATACATACACTGGAAAATAAGGCTAGCTAAAATCCAGATCAAACAAATTGATTTGATTTTGACCTTCGGAGAGTCGTACTGGATTCTAGGACTAAAACGATACTAAAAAACTTGTTTAAATCCGAAAATGCTTATATGATCCTGACTGGAGATTGAATTAAGTAGCGATATGAAGCCGACAGCAAGTTTCAAACAGTCAGGCTAAATGGGTACACACACGTACACAAATTTTTCTGTCAACTTAGGGGTTTTTGGCAGTGAGTGTTTTTTGCACAGAATTCCCTACCAGTAAAAGCACTTTCGACTGAGAAGGTAGCTGCTGAATGGCAGTCGATGGGCCAAGATAGCAACCAACCTCCATTGTGTGTTTGCTTGTGTCCTGTTTTTACAGTTGTATGCCAACTACTAATGACCTCGAGCCGGCTAGAACCTTGCTAGTTTGAAAATCAAAAAGGCCTTTAAAAAAGTAACATGGAGTTCTTGTGGGTCAAAATTAGTTTAAATATCGTTTTCAGGTCAATCTCAGGCATTTTTGCAGCAATCCTTTTTCGCATTGAATAAAGTTAAAGTTCGAGGTTAATTTATTCTTGAGTACTCTTGCAACAAGCCGATTTCGAGATCAATTCAAGTATGAAAATAGAGCTTAAGTCAATGTCGAATCTTTTCCGACTGAAGAATCAAATCGAGCTCCAATAACAAAATATAATCAAACCTTTGTGTTTGTTGAAATAAGTGTTTATCAAGGGTGGATTAAGACAAAATTTTCAGGATTGAAAAATCCGTACGCAAGTCAATCCTCTCGTACTTGGTGTGGCAAAATCCGGGATTAACCGACTTCTGACAACGTTTGGGATTGATTATAGACCAGCTACCCAGTGCAAGCACTGGGGTAAGGGACGGAGAACTGCAAAAATCGCTTTTTTCTTGATAGGCTCATACACAAAAATTCTTACTCACATTTAATCAATCAACAAAACTCAGAGCAGAATATATTCAACTCACAACGCAATCGCATCGAGCGGTTGAGCTAGAGTTATGTGATCCAACGTGTATGTTCATATTTATTCATCGAACAGAACTCAGTACTGAATATATTCAGCTCATACCGGCAGTCGCATCGAGCGGTTGAGCTAAAGTTTTTTGATCGGACGTTTATGTGTTGATCGAACAAAACTCGGCGTTGACCGGCCACCGCGTTGATCGAGAGGTTTCACTCTTTCCATCTCTCTCTTTTACATAGCTGTCAGCAGCGCCGTCACTGCCTATGTGTCTTTTCAAGAGTTTATTCATACGAGGTGATTTTCGCTCACTCTAAACAATCGTCGTTAAGCCAAACGAACAATCAGCCGAACTGATTGTAATGAAGTCGAACATAATTATAATCAGAGTGCCAACAATTGGTTCGAATAAAACTCTGCTGCGAACATGTTGAGTATGGAAGTTTGATGAATAGAGTGCGAAGCCTGTTTATTCGGGTGTTGAATAATGTGTGAGCGTTTTGCAATCGAACGAAGCCGTTCTCTGGTAAGCGACAATCGGGTTTCATTCATTTATATATTTTGGTAATTGTTTAATGGAACTTTGATGTCCCTTTTTGAGCAGAAGCTCAAATGATGGATAGAAGGATTAAATGTCTTGAAAACTTGACAGTTTCAAAATAAAAGGTCTATTGTAATAGTTCCTTTACAAAACAAATTGTATATGACACATAAAACGATCTAATTGTGTATAATTCAATGGTAAAAATTCAAATATTCTTAACGACGGTTTACAATTCACGAAGCCAGAAACGCTGCTTGAAGTTTAAATAGATAAAATAATTAGAAAAACACTCTGACTGATAGATTCCAAGTTAAATTCACATCATCTACACAGAGTGAAAATACCTGTTTTCAAAAAATCAGTTGCCTTTAACTAAAATTACAAACAAAACTTTCTCAAAAATTTTAAGCACTCACCCAGCCAGCATTTTATGAATTTTCTGATCACATTGGAGTCTTTTTCGAGTCTTCAGTCTGTTTAAAAAGTCATAAATCCGCTCGATTTCTGATCCAAAATGATACTATTGTCGGGAGAAAATGGTACCCCAACCGCAACTCTTCATGAAGTGTCGTTTATAACCCATTTTTCTGAACAGTTTCGACTCATTTTCGAGTTATTGCGAGTCTTTTCGAGTTGTTTTTTAATGAATCACATTTTGAGCAAATGCATGAGTTGATTTTGAGTCTTCCTTCAATCGCACATGAAACTAATTTCTGTTTTATCATCAAATGGGCTCGAAAAAACACTCACCAAGGTGATTCTTGTTAAAAGGATCTTCAAAATGCTGGGTGGGTATGTTCTAAAAGTGCTTGAAAGGAGCACAATTCAACTAAGTTCAACCAACACACGAAAAAGAATAAGTAGCCCTCTAGACATAAAGATACAAGAGTGTGCGATAGCTCAATGAGCTAACACGCCAATTCATATGTTTGTTAGTTAAGTGCAGAAGGTACCGCGTTCGATTTCCAGTCAAGCCCTAACAAATTTCTCTGTGTTTTTGTTGGAAGAACTAAATGAACCTAGTTGGGTGGAGAAGTATTTAGTTGGTCGTTAAAATTGTATAGCAATGTTTCTGATTCTATGGAATATTATGGGAGAAGCAGCACATTCAGCTCTTGTAAATAATAGTGCCTCTCTGCCAATCCAAAGAGATATGTCCCATTCCATATTGAACGTATTATTATCATTATTACCTTATGTATAGACTTATACACTATAGATGAGCACGGTTGTAAGATTTAATTTGTACTGACTAGCTCAATGTGAGTGAGCTCCTTTTATTTAGAATTTATCATCCCTTAATATCTATTCTTAACTAAGGCTGTATTTGTAAGATAGCTGCGTGTGTATAAATATAAACATGAATTCGTGTGTGAAATACACATTGCATATTAAGTGGTGGGGACCGGATGACCTTTTCAAGTGATTAGTCTTATCCTTGAAAGCAACCGTAATTAAATTGAATGTTACAAATGACATATTTAATGATGCTGAGTTATGATAGGCTGTGTGATGTGAATGTGATATCTAATGCTACATGTGGTTTGAAGTCTCGTCTTATGTTCATGTTTGAACACCTTTCTTACTGCACAAGTCACGCAAATTATTTATATTCGGAAAGAAGCCCTAAAATTTGAGGATCTGCTTATCAACAGATCCAAAATCAATCAAATTTGTTTCCCAGTTGAGTTCAAAATGTTCTTGAAAACGGTACAGTATCAACTCAAATCGAGTTTTTAGGTTAGGTTAGGTTACGTTGAGATGGCTAGGGACAGTAAGACTGTGCCTATACTTAGGCCAAGATAGGCCCATTGCAATACCATATAATTGCCTTAAGAATTTCAGTAGGGACGGAATCTCTATCTCGGACACTTCCGAGATGTTGAATAGAAAAGGGTAAAAGTGAGTTTTAAGACTTCTTCTACTAAGAGCTGGGCAATGGCAAAGAAGATGAAGTAATGTCTGCTCCTCTTCCTCACACTTGCAGCTTCTACAGGAGTCGGGTGAGCGATGCCCAAGCGTGCTGCATGCCTGCCGATGAGGCAGTGACACATTAGGGCCCCAACCCGAATTGAGATGTTTTCTCTACTTTGTCGTAAAAGACTTATTGGTTCGTTTTAGGTTAAACGAGGGCCAAGTGACCCAGCTACAGCGCAAACCGCAAGGTTATTCCATCGTTCCGTAGCCAGGCGTCAGGTTTCATTCCTTGTGATTAGCTTGTATGAGGCTAAGGGCGTCCCTATCAAGCTGTTCTCCGAGAGGGGCTGAATGGCAGTAACCTGTCTTGCCAGTTTGTCGGCTGACTTTTACGGTGTCCAGGTATCCAGATGAGGTGGATACGAAGATGCTGATTTAAGGATCTACGGCAATTGAGTTCTTGAAAACGGAACAATATCAACTCGATTTAAGTTTCGGCGTTCTCAAAAAATTTTTCTTCAAGTGAAAACATGGTACGACTAAGAAAAAAACCCTTCATGCTCTGTTTTTGGTAACGTTTGTGCTCATCTTGAGTCCAATGTTCTCGGTTTTTGCCCTTTAAGTAGGAATTGTGCATTTATATCAGCGTTCCCCTGGAGGCCGAACACACCCAAATGCTTGCCGAAGTTAGAAAGAGAGACAGTCACATTTTCGCGCTCTCTTCTTGGCGGACCCTGATTTATAAAGTAAGTGCATATCACAGTGAGAGAAAAGGCAGAGCAAGTCTCTCTCTCTCTCTCTCTCTCTTGAGAGTCAGGCAAAATATGTGCGCGCGCGAAAAGGTAACTCTAAATTGCCCTACGACTCGTTACATGGACATCATTTCTTTTCACCTTCAATTTGGCTTTTTTGCCACATGAAATCAAGTCAGTTGCCATATTCTATTTACTCTTAACTATAATCACTAACTCTATGTTGTATGTTGAACTAACAATTTCAAATAGTTAGCAATAGTTAATCTTTCACCATAAAACTAATTTAAATGTTGTTTATTACTCACACTAGCCAAACATATTTGAAAATCTATAAACCTTAGCCGTATTCTAAACCTAACAATAACTTCCTGTGATCCCTCTGTTACTGTTGTTTCACTGTAACTATCCAACTTAATACTCAACGTTGTTGTCGTCGTCGTCGTCATCGTCGTCGTCAATCGTCGTGCCATCGTCGTACTATAATTAACCCTAAATAAGCAACACATTTCCGTATAACGACATTCATGAAATTCATATTTCTTTCTTTTATTCCTTTTTTTGATTTACAAAATAAAAACCAATACAAAAACCCGCTCTAACTTATTGATTAAATCTCTAACTGATGTCTGTCGGCTAAACAAATGCGAAATGAAAATGGCGACAAAATGTGCATTCCATGGCTTTTTTGCGAACGACACACAAAAACGAACACGAATCCCCCAAAATGCCGTAACGTTATCTAAATAACCTATCCAATCCATAAAAACCAATACTCATACCAACACACAACACACACACACAAACACACACACACACACCCTAATGCCAAGCAGAAAAGCGAGAGAGTCACACAAGATCACTGAAAAATTGGCACCGTTTAACCCACGCGATACGCGGATCGCCCACAGGACACAATCTCTCCCAAACGGATGGCAACAGCACGGAAGGTGAATCGGAAGGCGGTCGGAATCCGGCAACCACAGGCACCGGATGTTTCAAGAACTACGAGCATGTCGCGAATATGCGAAACTCAAATGTCACGCACGTAAGTGAGGGGGTGGGTGGGAAAGGAGGGGACAAGGACATACCGCCAAGCCTGGTATGATAAACATTCGCTCACTTATTTTCATTTAATTTAGCGTCGCGGTTCCAGCTCTGAGCAGGATGCAGTGCCACCTTACAGCTTTGATAATCCCAATGCCAGGCAAACCTCAATGATGGCCATGGAGAGCTATCGGAGCGAGCAGCTGGCGCTGCTTCAGGCACAACAGCAGCAGCAGCAGCAGCAAAAACCACAGACCTCACATCTGCCGTCCGCTGGAGCTGGAGGCGGAGTGGCCAACAATCTGGCCATGGTGGCCGCCTCAAGTGCGGCTACCGCAGTGGCCACTGCCAGCAGCAGCAGTGCAGTGGAAGTGGCCGCTGGAGATGGAGAAGAGGGAGAGGATGCCGAGACCATAGCATCAAATCAGAAGGGTCTGCCCATACAGATGATGATCACGCCCGGGGTAAGTGTGTGTGCCCAACCGGGGCAGTGTGTGCGTGTGTGTTAGTCCAACCCAAAACATATCTCGATTATATACCAATATCTTAATGTTTTCAAAGTTTTTTTAAACCGTAACTATATATACGTAACCATTAGTAAATGTGAAGCCGTTAACTGGATCTGAACATACTTATTTTGTCACACTCTGTAACCCCACTTTTGCGTCTGGTTTACCCCCGAAAATCTGGTAAGCCGGACTAGCCTTTTCAGTTCCACCCGCTCTAGTTCTGTACAACAAAACATATAGTATTTCCCAATCGGTAGACTCTTCTATTTTGCTTCACCTTCTCGTTTCATTTGTATTTACTGTATTCACTAGACCCAACCAAAACTCTTTTTAAACAAGGCTAATTAAGCTAAACACACATTTCAACCTTTTAGATTTTACGGGGACGCAGTAAGGAGGTACATTCAAAGTATACACAAAGAACTCAAGCTACTCTCTCTACTCTATCTACTCGAATGCATAACTACTACTACTTGCCACTTGCTACAGTTTATTAATAAGCATTAACATTTGATTCCATTTGATTGAGATTCGATTTACAGTGGCTGCACACACAATGCTAACATTTTCCGTTGAACACAAAAAAAAAATGCAGCCACCAAATTTGCATTTGCCCCTCAACCCCCTCAGCTCTTACCCCCTAAGGAGATGTATGTGAATCGAAGCATTAAGCTGATGAGAATGCTGCCCGCATACCGTTTGCATACATACAACATACAAATATATAACTTTTAACCTCATTTTGTGATATATATTTGCATTTTATTTTGAACTGTTTTGAATTCGTTTATAAGCCTTTTAGCTTGTTTATGTTTGTAATCATTAAGTTGGCTTGCTGCAGATTAAAGATATTAAGCATCATCCATTAAGTGGGTGGAATATTTGACTAAATTCATTTCGTACAAATGGTACGCACAAACCAGAACGTTTTAATGACGCAGCTCTAGGTATGATTAGTGACTTGATTATGGTTAGCTCTGCGAATAGGAAACGCCTTGATTCTGGCATAAGTGGCAGAAACAGCTCTCTTAATGTGCTTATGCCCAGGTACCTTACAGAGAGCTTATGTGGTGACTGACTTGGTGTGTTGTCTCTTTCCGGACTGACAGCAATGTTCCCACGGGACGCCTTAGCACTGAAGAAGTTTAGAAAGAATTGAACTGGCGATGAGACTGAAAGGCTTGTGTTCTCAGCATAAGTGGCCTGTAAAACCGGGAAATCCGCGGTGTAGATAGATAGGCCTAGTATTTTCTTGGTGTACACCAGTGGTCGGCGCGTCGCTATCTACGGTGCTTACAAAAGTGCTCTACGGCAGCAAAGTCTACACATCGACAGTAGAAGCTAGTCGCTGCTCTGCTTTGCCAACAATACCGCCGACCAAAAGTAATTTCGTGTCAGTGGCTACACACACATACGCAAGGCCAAAAAGTGCATGTGTTTTTTAGAGACCCCTAATGTACAACCACTCAACCCAACCATAAAGCAGCGTCCAATGTAGTTGGTAGCAGCCTTAAAAGCAGCCCGTTGTGCCATCAAATGCCCAGAAAGACACCCTCCTTAGCTTCCAGGATAAGGTTTGCAAATGCTGTGCATCGATATTGCGGCAATCGACTTTGTGTAAAAGGAGGGACTCGTCTACTGCACTGACTGAGCCGGTTCCAACCGCTTCGCACTGGTTCTGTTTTTATACCGCAATAAGAATGGATCTTTTCTGCTTTTCGTGATTGAACTTCTTGTGTGTCCACGGGATACACAAGCTTCAATGGGTAGAACATAAACCAGCGTCCTTTGTGAAAGAAGTGGATAAATGGAGGGACTTTGGTGTAAAAAGCAGACTGCAGACCAGGAAGATAACAGAGCACTTTATGCCATTCTAGATGGAGTATGTGGCAAAATCCAATGTATGGAAGTCCCTTAAATATTCTCTAAAATATTTTGAAGTATGTGCACAGCAGGCTAATGGGATGAGATCAGTCTCCTTCCCATTTGCATTTGCTGGGAAAAGTGTCAGAAGCGGGTCATCGAGTTAAGCAGCTTGGACACCCTTTTACTACTCTGCCATCAAAACCAACATTTGCTGGCTTCAGCTGTCTTAAGCACTTCTTCAGGAGACATGTGTCCACACTCAGACCCAGCAGCAACATTTTCTGGAGAGGCGAAGCTAGGCAAATTCATCAACGATCTTCGCATCAGACCGGCATCAAATGCAGGCAGCTCGCCGGAGAATTAGTTATAGTGACTCGCGAACTTGCCTAAATCCATCAAGAGACATCTAACCCAAAGGTCGCGCGCACACATGCGGCTGAAATATAAACTGTCGGCTGAGCATGATATTTTAGTACGTCAGCAATCCGAAAGAACCAATATGATTCATTGGTTCCGAAAAGCTGAGCTAACAACTGAACATTAAAAAGCAAACGAATGCTTGTGCACACTTGTATGCACGGAGTATGTTTACTTGTCAAGATCAGCCGTAAGTTATGTCGTCAGTTTAGCTTTCAGACGCATGGGTGCGCGCGACCTTAGAATTGGCTGTCTTTTGATGGATTTAGGCAAGTTCGCAATGTTTAGAAGCTTCATTTGGCAGTAATCAGATTCGCACAGAAAAAAAAATAGAGGAAAGCTAACTTCGGCTCGACCGAAGTTTATATACCCTTGCTGCTTGTATAATTTATATAAATTAAGGAATTAAATGATTTTCGTCGAACATTATTACACTCAGAGAAAAAACCAAGCCGATCGTGCTTGATATCAAGCAGTTTTGATGTCAAAAGTACGGTAAGACGGAATGTTCTTGGATCCAAGCCGAAAATACTGAAATCAAGCATGGATATTTGAGACTGAAATGTTTTGTTTTAAATGAAGTCGGCTTCAAATCAAGCGTATATATTCTTGGTTTTAAGCGCGTCGGCGACGCTAAGAGCGAGAGCGAGAATTGCTCACAAGTTCAAAGTCGAGGTCAATTGTCTTCTCGTATTCGAGCAGTTTTCGTCTTAAAAAGTCAGGAAAAAAAATCTAAATTGAAGCCGATTTCAGTCTCGCCGATTCGTGCTAGATTTCTCTGGGTGTAGCTGAGTTATATCCCTTAAAATCTCTGACCAATTGCTTACCAGTTTGTTATATGGCAGCTATTCGATATATTCGTCCGATTTTGACCAAACTTCTTCATATTGTGTGAAAACCAATAATATTCATAACTGGAAAGTATAAAGACGCTACCATTGAAAACAAAAAAGTTTTTCTCACTAGAAGTACTTTTAAGAACGATCGTTCCTATGGCAGCTGTATTCCATAGTCATCCGATTTGGCTCAAAATTGACAAAATTTTGTGGTAGGATATAATGATGATCAGGTTTGAGAGCGATAGCATTGAAAACAAAAAAATTTTTCCTACTAAGACTTTTTTTCAGACCTGTCTTTTGTATGATAGCTATACTATTTAGTTGGCCGATTTTTATAAAACTTGGTGGAATTATGTGAAAGCATAGAAAACTTATAAATACGAAGTTTGGAGACGTTTGCGATGAAGACAAAAAAGTTTTTCTCACTAAAACTACTTTTTTGAACGATGGTTCCTGTGGCAGCTATATGCTAGAGTCATCCGATCAGGCCGATTACGACAAATGTGCAGCGTATTTGTACTTAAAGGCTTCTTGCTAAGTTTGGTTACGATTGCTTTAAAGCTGACTGAGGATATATCATAGAATCAAACGGACTGTCAAGTCAGCTCGTCGTGCTGATCAAGAAAATATATACTTTATTTGGTAGGAGATGGTTCCTTCTATGCATTACAAACATTCAGACAATTTGAATATACCCCAAGGGTATAAAAACATCAAGATATGATAATATCCATACATTTAGGTGAATATACTATACCTTTGATATGATCTTTTTATACTCCGTACTAAAGGTACACAGAGTATATTAAGTTTATGCAAAAGTATGTAACAGCGAGAAGGAACCACTTCCGACCCTATAAAGCGGCGATGCCCAGCCGTATGCTCTTTGGGTACGTTGTGTTATTGTAATTGCACGGAACATAGGAAATCAATGATCGTATACATGCAGGGCGCGAGGCATTACGAAACGACACACA
Organism: Lordiphosa magnipectinata; assembly: GCA_037044535.1. Classification (NCBI taxonomy): domain Eukaryota; kingdom Metazoa; phylum Arthropoda; class Insecta; order Diptera; family Drosophilidae; genus Lordiphosa; species Lordiphosa magnipectinata. Next base: position 963,513 of record JBAMBO010000632.1, on the reverse strand, counting down.
TGCTAACGATTTCGTGTGTATGCGACGCGCAGAACAAAAACCGGTTTTGTTCTCTTCTTTGATTGGTGTTTGCGAGCGCAAGCAAACTGACCAACAACAATTTCATTATTGGTATTGGTGCTTATCTTTGTGAGTATTGGTGAGTGCTCTGTCGTTTGCTGCTTTTGGGCATGCCTGCTATAAAGTATATATATTCTTAATCAGCATCAACAACCGAGTCCATATAGCCATGTCCGTCTGTCCGTACTTATGAACGAAGAGATCTCAGTGATAATAAGAGATAGAGGTTTCAAATGTATGGGACATATACTTCTTATACTTGTCCTCTTATATATACTATCTATTATACTTCTCAACTCACCTCGTAATTTGATCCTGTCCTGTCCTATCCTGACAGAGACTCGCAGAGCAGATACTCGTGGGATATGCTCTCTGCTCTGTCCCGTCTTCTAGTTAGCTATTACTTCCATAGCCCCTTTACCGGCTCCGTTCCGCTGATTCAAGCAAGGCCAAGGAATATCAGCTGTTTAATGGTGATGGCACTGAGTAATAGAGAATACACTTCTGTCACTTCGTGAGTTTTAATATTTGATGAAAATGAACAATTTTGATTGTTGTTATAGAAGAAAAAGGCAATAACATTTACTACATCTCAGGAATTCCTAAAAAAAGTTTCAGCAATCTTTGGTAGAAAAACCAAGTTATGTCTCCCTTATACAAAAACTTATGGTGCTGCTTTAATTTTACTACTTTCCAAACTCTTAGGAATTTAGAACTAATTTCAATTGAAAACTTTTCTTACTGAACTGAATGATTCATTTTAGTTTTAAGAGATTTTAGCATCAAAAAGTTCCTTTAAATGAAATGGTGCAAATAAATCTTAACCCATGAACTGCAGCAAGCTTACCTAATTCCAGCATTTGCATTAACCCAATACAAACACAAATATGCATACATATAAACAAACATACACACACGTAGATGAACATAATTACATTTTTAGAGAATTAAACTGCGTACACTCAAAAAAAAAAAAAAAATTTGAATAAATGGTAAAAAATATAGCTTATCCACTCCAAATTCCAGCTAGTTGTAGTCCATGTGCATGTTATGATCAAAATTCGCCTTAGGCATTACTTCTTTTCCTCCTGCATTAACTTCACTCTGCTGCTGCGGCTGCTGTACCTGTACGGCATACTGAGGCGACAGTGTCATTATCGCCGGCACCGCCGTTGGCCTATCGAATGCCTGCAGTGGCTGCTTCAATTTATCCAGCAGAGCATGCAGATCCACTGTTAGCTTGGGCTGTACAATACCCTCGGCCGCTTGTAGACCAACCATTTGGGATGACAACGCATCAACATCCTGGCGTGCGGCAAAGAGCAGCTGATCATGCGCCGCCAACTGAAGTTGAGCTATTTGGGCTCTTATGGCCGATGCAGCCACCTCCTGTTGGGCATTGTGCAGCGAGGCGGTGATGCTGCGCACATGATTCGCAGACTCTTCCAGAGTGGCCTGTGCCGAAGAGGCCACCGCTTGAGCTTTCTGTATTTCGGTGGCCTCCAGCTGAACTCTGGCCTGGGCCACATACAAATGCTGAACCAGAGCGCGCAGCTCTTTGCTTCGCAGCTCGCCCTCATCAATGTCGGCTAAGGAATTGGACCGAACCATCTGTGGTTGCTGCTGCTGTTGCTGCTGCTGCTGATAGGGGTTCGATTGATCCTCGGCACTCATAAAGATTCGGTCGCACATTAAGGCGGTGGTACATTCAGTTGGAGGTCGCGTGGGCGCCGGTGCGCATGTGGTTGGAGCTGGCACGGGTCGTGGTCCATTGTTGGCTGGCAAACAGCTGGTTTGCGGCGGTGGGGTTTCGCAATCGGGATTAAAATTCATGGGAAATTCTGCATCTCGCAGACTTCTCTCAACGGAATCATCAGTATTCGCATAGTCGTAGTCGCTGTTGTAATTTGAATCCTCGTCGAGGTCCTTGCGTTTGCCACCCATCAAGGGATTTGGTCGAGTGTTCCGTGCCCGCAAGACGATAGACAAGATGACTGCAAACACACAAGGGAGGTAAGAAAAAGAAGTCTACAGGTATTCCAACTTACTCACCAATCCAGAGCAGATTTCTTAGTCGCATTTAGAGCACATTAAGACCAGATTCATTGAAATTCTGACGCAGAATCTAAAACAATTGGCAAATTCATTGAGCTGGCTATATTAGTTTTTACTTAAAGCAAGTTGACTGAAAGCCAAAGGATTACTAAAGGTGTTTACAATATACACAGAGAAAAAAATGCTACACGAAAATGTAGGATTTTCAACCCATAACGTTTCGTGTAGCTTTTCAACACGTCGCGTGTGGCTTTCTCATTTCAACACGTTTCGTGTAGCTTTTCTGCACGTCGCGTTTAGCTTTATCATTTCAACACGTGGCGTGCAGAAAGCCATACGCTCTCACGAGAAGAAAATAAACAACAATCGAAATATTGAAATCATTTTTGAATGATTTGTATAGGTATACCCTTGCAAAGTGTATTATAATTTTGACTTGAAATTTACAAGGCATAGAAATATTCATTTCCGACCCCATAAACTATATATATTCTTGATCAGGGCGACTAGCTCAGTCGGTTTAGCTTTGTCCGTCTGTTTCTACGCAAACTAGTCTCTCAGTTTGAGCAAAAACTTTTGCACTGATATCATATTTTTTCTGTACTACTGTCGGAATTGTCCGGATTGGATGACTATATCTTATAGTTGGATTGGATGACTGTTTCTTAAAGCTGGCATAAACTCTAGTTGTTAAAATTTCTAATCCAAACTTGGATTGAACGCATTTTTCGTACCCCAAAAACGACTTGCAAAGATTCACTGAATTTAGACCAATATTTTATATAGCTGCCATATAACCTATCTGACAGATTTGCTCCAACTTTGTTGTTTCTTATGCTAATGAGCTGAAACTTGGTTCGTAGTCGTATTTTTAGCTTCTCATACGACTTATAAAATTGGGTTCGATTAGGACCATTATATCATATAGCTGCCATATAGCCGATGTGGCCGATTTGAACCAACTTATTTGGTTTTTGCGCTATTGAACTGAAATTCAGTTTGAACATTAATTTTGCGCTTCTTAAGCGACTTAACGGATTTTCATATAGCTGCCATATGACTGATCTGGCCGATTTGCACCAACTTCGCTGGTTTTAAAGATATTGAAGTGAAATTCTGTTTGAACACGTATTTTAAGCTCCTTTAGCAACTTACCGAATATGGTTTGATTCGGTATACTATTTTATATAGCTGCCATATAACTGTTTTATCCGTTTCGCCCAACTTTGTTGAATTTTACGTTATTGAACTGAAATTCGGTTCGTACAATTATTTTTACAAATTTTTTTGTGGTAGCTTCAACCCAAGCCAAAATTTGTTCTTTATCTCTCTCTCATGGAATATATATCTTTTACTTAAGCACGAATTCAGCTACAATAAAGCTGACTTTCTCTAAAAGGAGCAAGTTGTATCAAGAAGTGTTAGTTACTTTAATCTGCATACTTTCGTTAATAACTTTTCATTTAAAACTTTTTGCAAGGTATATATATATATAAATATGGCTATAGCATATAGCTGCCATATGAACCATCGGTCGAAAAAGTAGTTTTCGTGAGAAAAACTTTTTTGTCTTCAACGCAAACGCTCCCAAATTTCGTATTTACAAGTTTTCGATGCTTTTACATAATTCCACCAAGTTTAATGAAAATCGTACAACTATATAGTATAGCTGCCATAGAAAAGATAGTTTTGAAAAAAGTCTTAGTAGGAAAAAATTTTTTGTCTTCAATGCTATTGCTCCCAAACTTGTTACTGATCAATATTATATGCTACTTCACCATTCTGCCAATTTTGATACAAATCGGATGACTATAGAATATAGCTGCCATAGGAATAATCGGTCGAAAAAGTAGTTTTAGTGAGAAAAACTTTTTTGTTTTCAATATAAGCGTCTGCAAACTCGGTCTTTAATAATATTAAATGCTTTGAAACAGATGTACAAAATTTAGCCAAAATCTGATGACTATATATTATAGCTGTCATAGGATCGAATGGTCGGAAAATGGGTCTTAGTGAGAAAAACTGTTTTCTTTCCAATTTGATCGTTTTCAATCTCAGTGATTCGCGAAATTTGTTCGAAATCTGATGACTAACTGTCGCAAAATGGATTCTAGTTAGGAAAAATGTTTAATAATGCTTCTTAAACTCTGATATTTCAAAACCAGCATTTGCAGGGGTATAAAAACTTCGGCACAGACGAAGTTAGCTTGGACTTATTCTTACTATTTCATTGATTCGAAAAGTTCAAAAAGAATTTCAACTTAGTCTTCTAGTCTAAGCTGGAATCACTATTTTTAGTGTTGCTCATGGCAGGGAAACCACAAAATCGCCCCAACCAGCCCCATTCGTGGTATACTGTTTCAAATAAAAGATGGTTTGAGTCAAGGCTGCAAATCGGCTCGGAATCAACCCCAAAGAACCCGTTCGGTTCGGATTTTTTGGGTCCCTCGAACCGGAACGAACATAAACCGAACCTAAACCCGAACTGGACCCAATGTAAAGGGTGATCCATTAAAAAGTTGTTGCTTTAAATTACAAATAAACACACAAAAAATAGAATTGTATGTTGGAATCTTTAATATGGGCTGAAAGAACTCTGACATTTACTTTTTAATGATAATTTTATAGCCTATTTCCACCAAAGAAATGAAGCTTCATTTCTTGAAATAACAAGAAATGAAAAAAAAGATCATTTCTTCACACAACTTCATACAAATTGTTGTTGCATTTTGCCCTTCATTTCTTTCATTTTTCAAAAATGATGGCATTCCCCACGAATGAATTTGGTATTTTTTTAAAAAGTACTCGCTACTCTCTGGCACTACTCGTTACTCTGTAGAAATAGAAAGTGTCATCACCAATAAAATGTGGATTTGAATTTAAAAAGTAGGCGCAATTTTGTTTATAATATAAATTAGTCAAAATAAGTTGTGTATTTAGCTTTCTGCTGATAATTCAGGGCGTTAACAATGCGTTCGCCCAGGCTAATTGCTTTCCTGCCGGGTATGTCTTTTTTTGGGTAAATATTGCAAAAAGTCCCCGTGAGCTTGAAAGTGGCACCTGTTGTTTAAATCAAACCATTCAGCTGTTTTTGCCAACGTGGCATTGCGAATATCAAAATGATGAAGATTCGTCAATGGAAACAGCATCATTTTTAGAAATGAAAATGATAAGAAATGAAGCCGGTGGAAATAGGCTATTAATCAAATGTTGACAGCGACTACGCCGTAAATGTTCCATACGGATGGTCCAGTTTTGGATCACTCTTTCCAGTATTGCTACGGGTATCTCGCGAATTATGCAAGTAATGTTGTCTTCCAAGTCTTGAATCGTAGCTGGCTTATCGAAGAAGACTTTTGACTTCACGTAACCCCACAGGAAAAAGTCAAGTGGTATGATATCACATGATCTACGCGGTCAGTTGGTAAGTCCAGAACACGAAATCAGCTGACATTAAGGGCTACAATTTCAAGTAACAAAAAGTAATTTATCATGGTGCAGTAGCGCTGGCCATTGACGGGTATGTTCTGTCCAGTCTCATTTTTAAAGAAATACGGACCGATGATTCCAGCGGCCCATAAGTCACACCAAACAGTGCATTTTTTGTGGATGTAACGGTAGTTCGAGTGCCCCTTTGGGGTGCTCATCAGCCCAAATGCGACAATTTTGTTTGTTGATGTATCCATTTAGCCCGAAATGTGCCTCGTCACTGAACAAAATTTTTCTCAACGGTCTTCTTCAAACCACTTTTAGGTCAATTTTATAAGAACTTTTCTAACTTTCTCACTATTATGATCGGAAATTATAATTTTATAGTTTAGAATCGTTTGAAATGATCAATAAATATGCATTTTAGAAATCCAATTCATATTTCGATTTTGAGAAGAAAGAAAAACACAAGTCAAGTTGGAAAAGTCTCAATTTTTATCAAAAGTAGACGCAAAAGTCTGTCAACTATCTAAGAATCTATGAAACCAGATTTAAACCAAAAACCTTAGGTTCGTTAACAGGATACAGCTCACGAACCGACTCTTACACCTACGACGTGTTCGAAGCTCTTGATCATCAAAATGTTACAGGTTTCCAGCCTTGGTTAGCGTCTTTAAGCCGGTTAGAAGGAAAACAATTGCAATAATTTTAAAAGAATAAAGAATATCAATCACTTATACCACACACTTACTCACACCTGATCCATGCTTTACGATTTCGCTCAGCACACTTTAATAACTCTGCATGTAGACCATGTTGATGTCTATTTTTGATGTATGTACCTAACTTATTTAACCATATCTAACTCAATGTTTTTTTTGGTGCCTGCGCTGCATGTAGGTTTTTTGTGGTGACTTTTTTTTTTTGTACATATTTCCTGGTTTATACTGTAAATATTCAAGAAACAAGAAAATATGAAATCGCCTTTGAGAACATTTACATGATGCCAAAAATCCCTACAACATTATTTATAGGAAGTGGCTGAGTTGCGGCGCCAGGTGGCGCTGGAGAATCTGCAGAATCAACGCATGGATAATCTGGAGCAGGATGTGCCCGTGGAATTTGAATGCTGCTTCTGCACAACTAAGGTAAAATCGATCAACGACATTCGACCGAGCACCTTTTCCCGTTTTGGATTGATTCTCATTTTGAGATGCTTTCTGTGTTAGTGGCATGCTTTTTGTTTCCCAGTTTTATATTTGCACTTTCTTTTTGGTTTATTTTTCAATAAAACTTACTTATGTGTTGTATTTGAACTAAACAGACTAAAATATATATTGTCTAATTAACACAAATTGGAACTTACTCAGATATGTAGCTAATTAAGCTTTCTAGGTCCTGTACCAGGCGTCCCGTACTCGTAAATAATGTCAAGTGTTGGGGAAAAGCTGCTCATTTTATGAGACCTGTGTCAGTTGTGAGTGAGGAAAGTGAGTTAGCTCTGTTTAGTTATTCAATTTACTCACTTTGTTGCTCGTTTTGGTTCAGTGACTTACTTACTTGCTTGACTTTAATGAGTGGCTCACTCAATTGTTATTTTTGTTCAGTGAACAGCTGATAAACAGAACAAAAATGAGCGAGTGAGTAACTGAATAGCTGAACAAGAGAGTAACGACCAATTGCGTGACCAACTGAACAATAAAGAGCACTTCAAGAAGAACATGTTCAGTTTAGCAAGCAACTAATTTTGGTTCACTCACTTATGAACAACCCAACACTTAGTTTATAACTCTCAAGTAGCCACCTCCCCCCCCATTTGGATATATAGTTCAATTTTTACTTAATCATAATGTGTCCTATGTGTGTGTGTGTATGTATAAATATTGCAGGATCGCATTTGTGTGTTCCACGACAGGGAGTATAGCATCAAGCGACTGGCGCGACCGCCACCTTCGCCCAAGAATTATCTGGCTCTCAAGCGCATGATCGAAGAGGGCATTGTAGATATCTATTATCTATGAGATGGTAAACCTGCACCACGTCTTCGTCCTTGTATTTTGTCCCTCCACCCAACCCCCACCTGTCCACCCACACAGAGAATTGGGCATGAAAATGGCAAATTTTGTGTTGACTTTGTTTCTTTTTTTCATTTCTTTTTCTTAAAGGGTTTGCCAGGATGTCAAGGCGAGTGTATTCCATTGCGCGCGAATAGCGTTTAGACAAGCTTTTCCACTAGCCCGACGAATTATTCATAATGTCATTAATCTCGAACTCAAAACGGATATGCAATTGAAATTGCAATTACATCACATAATTAGCTTTAATCTATACACAAACTAAAATCTAATTGAATTACCCTTATTCTCGTGCGTGACGTGAAAGCTAAAGAAAGACATAGCAAATTCTAAGAATTTAATTAATTTAATTTACGTAAGGAAAACCAAAAGCAGCATGTGTTATTATTTACGGTGTATTTCAAGTGTGTCTGTTAAGCTTAAGGCCTTGAAGAAAGTCTAAATCGATTCTGTTATTTTTGTTTTTTTTTTCGTTTTTTTTTTTACACTAAGCACGTAATTACAATTAGCTCCTAATCTGTATCGTATCTACGTATAATCCTAGCTAAATCAACGAACAACTCTATTATTATAACAAACAACAAAATAAACAAAAGAAATACTTGTTTAGTTATTGGAACCAATGTTAAAATGCTCTCCTTATTTTACTCAAATTGAACAACGACAACAAACAAAATATTTGCAATAAAACAACAACAATTTTTTTAAAACATTTATCAGCACTCAAACTCAATTGGCGCACAACTTTCTATACTTCAACCATGTTTTCTCTCTGTTATTGCTCGGCCTAGAATATTTCGATTATTTTATGATTTCGATTAGCGATTATTATGATTTGTACGATTGAGAGATTCCCAACGAGCCACACTTGAGAGGCGACTGCTTGTGGTGGTGGGACCATTTTTTTGGGGTAAGTAGAACACTAAAGCAAACTTATAATTTTGTGTTAATTGAACGTTTTCTCAACTCGATGGAGAAAAGTTAAGCGATTGGACTATGCAACAAAAAACAGTATTGTGCAGGAAGGGAAACAGATAGATTAAGCTTCGAAGAGAGATCAACATTTCAAATTGAGGTGGTGAGTGTGTACGTGTATCTGATAGGAGCTTATAATTAGTATACGAGAATTAAAAACTGCTTAAACGAGTCTTAAATCCAATCAGTTTGGACTCTGCTTAAACGGTTCGACTCTTCACAGTCGGAGTCTGGTGTGGCTCAAGTAATTTCGATGACATTATTTTACCGTTTTCCAACGATCTAATTATGCCTCAGGAAATCAGTTTTTGCTTCCAAAGTCTAAGGTTAGTTTAACTGGATCGCCCATTGTATTTGAAACCATCGAGAGGTTGTAATAAGGAGTTCTTATAGTAACTTGCGGACGCTTTCATTGCAGGCACCGTTCACAGACGCTGCAGGATTTCAATACCTTCTGGTACCTCACATTTCCTGCATTTGTTTTTCGCTCATGATTTTTGATCTGCTGCTTATTAAAGCTTTTGCCAGCTTCTTATTAGATCATTCATCAGCCGAACGCCTTATTTAGACAGAGCGTCTACCGTCTCGTTTTCTTCTAAAGTCTGCTTGGTACCCAGTAGATACGCACTGACTTAGTCGTACTTAGTTTATCTAGGGCAGGGGATGGCGATAGCCGCGCGTAAAGCCGCTCACGTAAAGTAAAGCTCAAAACAAAGTATATTGCAACAACAACTTTGTATGTTTTTTCTCTTCTCTTTCCCTTCTATGCCTCTTGCAAAATCGAACACAACAACAAACCTGTTTGCGTCGTCTTCGGTATAGATTTTGTAGAAACTTCGTGTGCATCAGAAAGCCACGACCACACACACACATAGACACAATAATTGGGTTTCTCCTTCTATTTCTTGTGGTTGTTGATGTGTCAGAAATATTATCTTCATTAGTTTTATTGTCTACGCCGCCGTAAGCAGGCTCGGGGCAGCCCTGATCTAGTGCTTCCCTACTATAAAGGAATGTACCGAAAAGGAACTGCACACATTTAAATGAATATTTCTCCCAGTGATCGATTCTGAAGAATTTTGCAGAAAAAAAGTGCACATAATTTAAAACAATCTGTGCTAACCTTAATAACTAAAATCGGTTTGAGATTTGAGGAAAAAAACACGATCACAAGCGTGACAATGATATGAATGAATGAGGCTAAGGAATAACCTAATGACATACAAAAAGCAAAAAGCTTCAAAACAGAGACAAAGACAAGAAAAAGTTGGAAATAGAGATGAGCATGGGAAGGAAATTCGTTCCCGCTCTGTTCCAATCCCGTCCAAGTCTATCATGTCCCCTCCTGATCCTGACAAACAATTTTCAATTAAATCCAGTCCCGTCCGACCCATCACTTTTTTCCGGGTCCCTGGAGGATTCCCGTCCCGCGCCCATCTCTAGTTGGAAAGCAGAAAGCTAGAAAGATCTATGATTGGTTGTGCAATGAATGCAAGTCGAATGCATTGTGATGGGCGTCGAAACATATGTGAAATTGGACTCAAATATTCCTATATTTAAATGAAAGAGTGAAAGAACACCTAATTTTGTACGTAAAGAGAAAAAACCACCAAATTGTCCTGTGCTACGACCCATAGAGCGATATTGGGGTATTGTTAAAAGAAATTCAAGGAAGAACAGTAGAGTTGCCGAAAACAGTGGCCATGTCAGTTCGATATACCAGATTACAGCTTTGTATCATCGAACCAAGGCCGAAGCTGCCCAGTGTGCTATCTTGTAGTTATTGTATCATAATTGTCTATTACACTATCTGAACAACTCATATAAGAAACTCAAGCAATAACTCAGACAAGTGTATTATCAGCTTAACGAAAGTAAGGCCCAATTTGAATTCTCTCTTTACAAAAAAAACTCAGAAAAAAAGAAGCTCAAAATTTAAAGTGAAATAATGTTCACTTAAAGAGTATTAAAGTGGGGATGCAGCAAGCTAAACCTCTAGATTCTATTCTCTATCGCATAGATTAACCATGGTAGACAAATTATACAACGTCTATATCCCAAGCCGACACGATAAGGACAACTTTTTCCAGAGATCAAATGCAATTAACATCTACTCGGATGATTCTTAGCTTTCGATCAATATAGATTGGAACATTTCGTTCCGCCTTTTTGATCATCAAGCGGAGGTGGTGGCCATCCACGAAGCTGCCACCTATCTGTGCACACTATCAGTCAAAGAAGCCGCCCTTAAAGCACTTGACTCACACACCAACAATACCAAATCTCTTACTGAACGTCGCTTATTTCTGAATGAGATCGCACGACACTTCAGTATTCACCTTATATGGGTGCCTGAACATCGCAACATAGAAGGAAATGAGTCTGCGGACAAACTGGCCAGAATAGGCACCACCATCGAGCCCCTTTCAGAGAACAGCATGAAAGGAACATTTAAGGTTAACGCAAAAGCTAAAACACTTTGTCTCGCTACGGATCGGTGAAAAAAACCTTTCCTTCTGTGATGTAGCGAGGCTTACGTAGCGAACATTCAACTAAAAAGGTACTCACACGCTTTTGCGTCACAGAAGTGAACACAAATCGCTTCTGCTGTAGACCCTTGTCATGACTTCTACAGAAGATGCAGGTACGAAGATGAAGAGAAACCGGTACACTAAGAAAAATGTAGAACGAATATCTTGAGTACGAACACACTTGAAAAAATCTTTTCGTTCTTGAATTTTCAAGAATTTCGCCCTTGAAATCGAGATAAAATCGTTCACAATATGGTTTTTATAGGCAAGGGGAGTGGGGAGAAGTATAGGAGCGGAGAGGGAAAGCAAACTCTCAAAATTGAGAAAATAGCGTTGAACACGTTCTCACAGTTTCGTTTTTCATAGGAGAGGGGTGTGTGCAGAAACTACTGAGAGGAGAGCGCAATCGGTTTTTAAGGTTCTGATAAAAGTAATTCGTTCTTTTTTCCGTATATAACACCTAAGCATACATTGTGCAGCCTTCTATCGTTTGCTTTTTAAAGCGTACTTAGCTTCGAAGTTAGACCTGGTTTGACTTTAGACTCAATAAGACAACTCATCGTATATTTATAAGACTGGTCTCACAGAATACAGTTCCTTCCATCAAATTCCAGTTGAATGGAACTTGAAAAACCCATCTCCCACAATCATAAAGAGAACCACTCACCCATTTAGTACTCGTTTTTGTTGCATAGTCCAACTCGAGTTGGGAATACGCTTTGAAGTTTTAAGTTAAGAGTTTTTGTCACTTTGAGTGTTTGAAAGCAATTTGCGCTGCACGTTTAAGTTCTACTCAAAAATGCCTCCTAAATAGTTGCATGTTCCTAATGGTCTTGACAAAGCAGTTTTGCAATAACTCCAAGTCGCTGTCATGCACACGTTGTGTTAACCACAGACCGCTCAGGTACCACTGGCAAATGGTTTTTGTGGTCGAGTCTCACATTGTGCCTGCCTCCAATCGTTGCAGGACTTTAAGGAGTACACGGACGCAGAGGGTGTAATTTCGCTTCCCACTTCCGACTTCCATAAGCCCATTTGCCTAGAGATGCGCATGGCGGCCGCCAATCGTCAGGCCCAACAATTTGGCCTCCTCGCACCGCATGTGGGTCCCATGTTGGCCCTGCCACCGCCACCGCCCCTCTCTGCCGTGCTACTGCCAGCCTATACCAGCAGTGCCAGTGTGATGCCCATCATATCGCAATCTTCGTCCGCATCCTCATCATATGGCACGACCACATCAACGACAATTGCACTGCCTCTGGAAACGCCCTTGAGATTTGGAGCTGCCATCTCCAGTTCGAACTTCAATCATAATTTCAATAATAATTTCAACACCACAACAGTGGGAGCTGGCGGGGGAGCCAATGGTCTGCTCCTGTTTGGCGGCAACTTCCATACCAACTATGGAGGCGGCGGTAATAACAACAACAATGCGGATCTGGCCAGTGTGGACAGCTCGGATACGTATGCCAGCTGTCAGACGCATCCGTTTCTGTCACAGGGCGATCTTACCGCCGACTTCAATGACGAGGCCTGTGCCCTGGACATTGATATGGACAATCTGTACATAAATCCCTTGGAGCGAGAGGGCGCGCATCATCAGGCCATCAGCAGCTCGACGGGCTTCATTGTTAGTCTGCCGCCCACTGTCTCCTCCTCTGTCACGGGACTGCGTGCCCAGGTGAAGAAGAGCGCCTCTGGGGACACGGCTCTGCGTAATCTGGCCGCAGGAGGAGGAGCGCTCAGTCCTCTGGATGATGTGTATCAGAATTTCGATGTGCAGGAGCGTGGCAGTCACATTAGCCTGGAAGAGAACTCAGTGCCAAAGCATCGCAAGACGCGTTTCCAGCAAAGTTTCACCGCCCTGAGGCCCAGCTCGAGCAGCTCGAAGCCCAGGGCTCGCTTCGAGGATACCAAACTGGACGAGGATGGCGGGGGACTGGAGACCTTAGCTCCAAGCAGCAGCCAGAAGAAGAAGCGCTCGGTGTTTATGCCGGGCAAGAGTATAGCCACTGCCACCAAACTGATTAATCAGCGTTTGTTTGGCGTACAAAATGTGGGCTCTAAGGGTGAGTGTTCCAGAATAGCTCCACCGATCTTTTAACGTCATAAACTTCACCCTTTCTCTCCTGACAGCCAAATTCGAGAGCAAGCATTCCTCATCAATAGATTCGATTGATGCCTCGCCTAATCTGGAGCATCACAGGCGCTCCAAGTCGATACTGAAAAACAAGTCTGATATTTCACGCGTCCTGTCCGATCCGGAAAGTGAACGCCTGTTGGCGGACAATATGTCCGGATCAGGCGTGTCCGATAATGGCACTGTCATGGTGAGTCCCAATTAAAATCAATCCAATCCCCACGCCTAATCCCCACTTCAACTTTATTTTACAGGGCGAATCCGGCAGCGATTACTCACCGAATAAATTACCTCATTCAGTTTTAGCTAAATCTATATCCCCACCACCCCTCAGGCATCGTACCCTAATACAACAACGCTCAGGACCCGCGACGTTGCAATCGAAGACAACCAAATTCCAAACGCCTCGCTATCCCGAGGAGCAGGCCTTGCGTCAGGTGAAGCCGCTGCTATCGCGCTCAGTCCATGCCCAGGCCCAGAGTCAATCGTCCGTTGTCGATGGACCTCAGACCAGGGACAGCAGCCTAGGTAGGTTGAGAGGCGTGAACGCGCTGAGGCTAGCTGACATTCCATATGGAGTACATCACTGAGTAATCCAGACTTTTGGTTGTGATCCATCCAAAAACAACAATTTTGTTTCTCTCTCTCTCTCTCCCCGCCCATCTTTCTCCATCTGTCTAACTAACTCGCTCGATCCTTGGTCCTGCTTCCCTAGTAACTATCTTCGATGCTGCATTCTGAACCCACTGAATACCCACCCCGAACCCAACTCCCCGTCCACAGACACATAAAAAACACTCAAACAGAGAGAGAGCTGGAGTGCTGCGGCTGCCACGCTGGCAATTTGTTAGCATGCAACAAAGTCTTGCAGGGAAGACACAATCCACCAGCACTCCGATACTAACAATAATACTAACAATATGTCTATACGTTGTATTTGCACCTAAAGAGTCAAGTGCGATCCCTTGCCCAGTCGATATTGATGTGCAGCTGTAGCTTTTGGCCTTTCAGCACGTAAAACTCTTTTCATCCTCACCCCCAGACACACACACACACACACACACACACACACGCAGCTTTCTGTATAGCATTGGTTTCTTTGTAGCACCATTGTATGCCCTTGCAGATATTAGGAATAACCAAAGATTTAATAAGATGACTTGATAAGGGGAAGTATTAAAAGCATACAGATTTAAAAACGGTCTCTAAGGAGAGTTCGAAAACACTTGGTTTAATCAAGGCCCCTGAACTTTTTGGGGTTGAAGATCTTCCAATCCTAAACCCAGTCCTTCTCATTTTAAAAGTGTTTATATATATATTTTTTTTGGCAGCAAATTGCTTCTGGGCCAAGTTGCACTTGTTACGCCGTTCGCTATTGCGACTTACTTCGAAGCGAGGCTATTGCTTGTGCGATTTTGAGGCGCCTGTTGCCGAAATATAACTTTCGGAGCAATGCGAGAAAAGGCTTTTCCACCGTTGGTATAAATTATACACACTGACTGCCACCACCTTTCGGCCCAAAACAAATTTCAAAGCTTTATTAAGTTATTTTCGGATTCTTTATGATGCGTTCTTAAAACTGCATGAGCATTTACTTGCACTAGCTGTGTAGCATTTTGTATCATTCTCTTGGCTTTATGAAAGATAATACTCTTGTAGTTTTTACTTGAAATTCATAATAGGTAAAGTAAGACCTAAGCTGAAGTCCTTCCAGATCATTGCATTTCTTGCAAAAGTCTTTATTGGAGGTATCTATCAGCGATGCCACCACAGATCTATTCTAGGGCGATCCATTGCGGTACCTTGTACCTCTTTGTGAAGGAAATGAGGTCCGATTCCCTCCGCCTACTCATGTAACTCACTGAGCGTGCGTACCAAAACTGCCGTAAAAGATACACTGGAAAAAATGCACCTGACAGAGTTCTAGATCGATCAGGATAGAATTTATATCGTTTTGTACTTACAATGTCAAGTATATTTTGTACTCAAATTAAGTACGAAACATTCTAATGTAAAAAAAGACTGTTAATATTATTGAAATACGAATAAACGTTCTTGAATCAAGCACTTTTTGTACTTACAGTCATCCAAACAAATTTAAAAACCGCCCTCTTAATTCTAGTAAAACAATAAAAATATGCTTAATATTTTAAAATGAATCTGTGCTAAAATGTCCACTCTTTGCTTATGGAGTGAGGGTAGATTTGTGACCTACAGTTATTTATATTATTATACTCTCTAACTAAGTTACCCAGAGTCAGTGATTGGAAAGGTACCCAATTTTCATACCTAAGTAAGGTACAAGGTAAATGTCAAAAATATACCTAGGTAAGGTAAAAGGTATCCGGAATTTCCAGCACCTAGGTAAAGGTACAAAATAGGTACTTTTAAATTAAGAACCATGGTTCATCAAATATTAGTAATTAATATTAATTGTGCGGCCTTAATCCAAATATAAGGTTTAAAATTGGAACATTTTCATGTCATATGATGTTATATTATTAAAATGATTCTCATATACCATATTGCTATAATCGGCAAGATAAGTTAAGACTTCCAATTCAATATTACAATTTTCATAACAATTCTCGGTTTCATCCAATCTTCGATTACTGGTATCGTAAAAGTTTTCAGATTCCTTTGTATTTGAAATCTCATTGACATCAGTTTCCAAATTTTCCGAAATTTCTTTAACAAGCCAATCCTTAAAGCACTTTACAATTTTGGAATGCACTTCAATTTAAAGTAAAGGTCTATCTTTTTCAAAAAAAGAAAGTCGTTTAACAATTGGATAGCAATTAGTCGATATTTGCTATGAACTTCAGCTAATATAGTAGCAATTATTTAATTTGTGTGAGAAAATCCCACACGCTATATGCGAGCACGAGAGAATGACGACGTAGATTGCTGTCAATATGGATCGTATAGTTTTTGAGCACGGAATGTTTACCGGACGTCCAGTAAAAGCCACATATAGGTCCCTGATTCTTTTCTTTTCAATATGTCAAAGCGAGGCAGCATCTCGGCTATAATGTAATCGGAGCGAGAAAATCAAGTACGACAAGTACCTTACTTAATGACAAGGTAAATGAAAATTGAGACCTAGGTAAGGGAAGGTAAAAGGTACACAAAATATGTATCTAGGTATGTACCTAGGTATTTGTTCCTAGGTACTTCCAAACACTGCGCAGAGTATATTAAGTTTGTGCAAAAGTATGAAACAGCCAAAAGGCATTATCTCCGACCCTATAAAGTCGATATAGACATATCCGTCCGGTCCGTCTGTCTGTCCGTATGCTCAAACAGATCTCAGAGATGGTAAGAGATAAAGGTTTGACATGGATGGGACATATACTTCTTATACTTGCAGGCAGATCAAGTTTATTTTAAATTTTTGCACAGTTTTGGGGATAGATGGTTCGTACCTTCTAGACATAATTAGTAATCAGCATTATTTATCGATTTGCTAAAGGAATGATAAAGATTGGATGAACGATAGTCAAGCTATGAAAAACGAATCTTCGCAGCAGCAGCGATGCTTTTACAGCAACAGCAGTTACAGAGTACATTACAGTCGGACTTGACCGACTTTCTCACTTGTCTTGGTCTTTGTTGAATTCAGGGTCTTTGGTTTTTTCCAGCCTTATTTGGTATTCCACAGAGACCTACTTTCATGAACAAATTGGTAATTGCTCTAGAATTTTTTTGTCTGTACCTATTCTAAGTACAGTAGTCATATGACTAAATTTTAGAATCCAATTTACATGGTTCCACACTACGGGGGATACCAAACGATTAATATAGTAAATATTTAAATCATTTAAGCAAAAAAACGTTCCTCATAAATCAAGTTAAGGTCTAAAATCTATGATTTATAAGATATGGAAAATTTTAATTGTTCCCTCACATTTTGCTTGAATGGATTAAAAAAATCTCCAAATAAGATTAAACGTAAGAAACAGCACTAAACATTTGCCTTCAGAAGATCTACTCATAACAAAAGGGAACGGATAATTCACTACAAAAACTTTTGTATGGCGACCGGGTTAAAAAACGGTCGTAGAGTGTTTTGATATATGGACGAAAGTTGCATATCGTATAAGTAAGTGGGGTCGCGGGAACATTTGACCTACCTCGAGTTAGTATTATTCAAGTTATTCCTCCCCTAGATTTTAGACTTTGTACCATGTCGTATAGTACCATGTAAATTTGTGTGATTTTAAAAATCCGTCACATGCCTAATGTACATATAGGTTTCAATAATGTATTGGAGATGTTCTTAGAATTGATTAAACTTCAACTACGAATATTTTGTTCTTATTAAAAGAGTTAATCCGGTTTGACTTAAGACTATAACATCCTAAAAATATGATTGAAAATATTATAGAACAGTTTGAATGGTTGATTTAAGTGTATGCTTATGAAATGATCAGTTATTATAGGGCCCTTCCTGTACCTCCTGTAGTACCTTTTTAACAGGTCATCCAACACTAAGTTCCATAGTAGGGGCCATAGTACTACTATGGGCGTTTGCAACTCAGAAGTTTGTTAGTCCACAGGTTGTCGACTGCGACGGCGCCAGAGATGTCCGCTAAAGCGCCTAGCGCATTTTTATTCCTTATAGTAGAACGCTTTTCATCAGATGCTTTAGGGACAATCGTCAATCAAGAATATCAAATTCATTGAGTTTGTGCTTGTCAGGCATTGAAACTAGGCAATCTCGGGAATTTCTTCGTAACTGGAAAAAAAGGCAATATGGCGTTCTCATTCAGATCGATGTCTTGCCGATATTTTCAGAGTGGTGAACAAAAATCCTTAAATGATAGAGGTTTCCAAGATGCCAGCTTGAAGCCTTTGTTTCTAGCTTAAATAAACGTAGTGAACTTTGTTTTTCAGTATGTTTTCAGTATATTTTGTACTTTGGTTTATCTGCAAGGGTATGCAAGTTTCGGTCAGCCGAAATAATGTTTGATATCCAAAAAAAAAACATAAATTTCAAAATATAATACTAATATTTCTCCCTCTCTCCACAATTAAACCCAGACTCTGAGACTACATTCACATCGCCTGCAAGCAGTCGGGCCACTGAGGAGGCTGCCAGCACTAGCGCTGCGGCTGCTGCCGCAGTCGAAGATCGCGATGGCGATGGCGAAGGCGAGGGTGAGGCTGAGGCCAACGATGAACAGCGAGCCCTGTTGCAATCACGAGATCGTGATGGGAAGGGTGCTGACGATCGCCCTGGGGGTGAGGCCACGTAGCAATAAGTCAACACCCACACGCATACCAAGCAACGCTAAGTACTTAGTTATTGTATAAAACCTATTCCTATGGAAACCAAACAAAAAACAAAAACAAAGAAAAAACCACACAAAAACTCAAAGTGATAGCAAAGTTAGCAAAAATGGAATGTGAATTATATAAAAGCAATGAACAGTATCCTAGTCTAAATGGAGTTAGCAAGTTGAATATTTTTACAAATCTCAAAAACTACCGATTGGCCGTACAAAAAAAGAAGTAGAAGAAGAAAATGGACAACAGCAGCCCAAAATGGAACACAAAACTCAATACTTCACTAACAACCTATTGTATATGTAAATAGAAAGCCCTAAGCGATTGCTAATCTATTGTACAGAGCCACATTTATTTACAGCGAAACTCTATAGTCAAAATCACCAGAAAAGCCTAACTAATTGTCGAAAGAAAATAATATTCATATTTTAAATGCAAATAATATATATACACAAAATATTGAAAATATATACACACACACACACATTTGCAATTACAATTCGCGGCATATTTACATATATATATATACACCCATACACTCATATATAATAATAATAATACAAAAATATAACTCCAAACTATTTTTCAAATCACGCGCCACAAAACCAAAAGCGTCACTTTACATAAAAAGTAGACAATGCCCCACAACCATTTATGTATGTAAATCCAACGAGAATCGTTCAAAACTCATAAAAAGTAGTTAAAAATCGTTACGCAAAATGTTCGTTTATACTTAATAGTAGAATGTACGTTATGTAAGTGTAAGGGCTTTGCCTTCCGCAGTTGGAAGAGAGGCTTAGACACACACACATTCTTTTCTTTTGTTTTGCTTAAAGCCATAGAAGGTTTAATGTAACTGTGTAGTTTTTGAGTAAGTTTATATATGAGGATCATTCATTGAGTGAGTAAGGAAAAGTAGGTTCAATTCGAGGCGAAATGTTTGAATGTTTCTATATAAGTAGCCCCTTTTGTTAAGACAGTGAAGTTTTTGAAAGGAAACCAATAGAAGTCAATCCATTTTAGTGAATTTGGCAACTCTTTGATCTGGCATCATACAAAAGCAGGGATGCAAGCACCGCATTTGTTGTAGTTTTACGCCAAGGGATAGCAGGCGCGTCTGCAACAACAAATTCATATGCGCGTGCTGATCTGCAACAACAACTTTATATGTGTCTCTCTTCTGTCTCTCTCCTATGTCTCTGGCAAATTCGAAAGCAACAACAACAATGTTGCGTATGCGTCGTCAGCGTAGGTTAGCGATTGGCCTCGCTCGCAGTGGGCGAATAGCTTTTCGCTATTCACGCCGACACACACACACTAACAAAAATCGTGTTTCTCTTTCTATGACTTGTGGTTGTTGTTAGGGCCACGCGGCCGTAAGGTCATTCTGGGCATCCCTGTACAAAAGTGAGACGTTACTCTAAGCCAACTAAAACCGACGGGACTTTCGCAGAAATAGCAAATTTAACGTCGGTATAAAACTGATTGATTGACTGATTTTTCAAACTGATTTTAGTAAGCCTAAGTTCCAATAATTTCACGTACACCTTGCGATGGCGGTTCGCAGTAGTACAAGTACAATTGGCAGTTAACAATGTAGTCGAAATCTTTTTGAATTCGCTTTGGGTACTGAAATTATATTGATGGTTCGAGAAGTTGTTGCTTTGGCTTTGAAAACTATCAGCATGGGAGATTCATCACCTTAAGTATGGTTTTTCTTGGTTAGGGCAATTTTCTATCGAAATAATTGACGTGGTCTTAAGTTTAGGATTTTGATGTGAGTGCAGTTGAGGGCTTTAAGGCAGAGTCTGAGTCTCCAGTGTATTGAACAGGGCTCTGCGGCAGCGTGCTTATACTGCTCTCTTTTGCAACAACAAAGAAATGCTAAATGAGAGCGCTCTTGCGTTGTTAAACACGGACACGCAACGCCACAATGAGCATGTGTGTTTTGCCGGCCCCTGTTTTAAGGTCTCTCGCAGTTATATCTAGAAGGTACCTCGGAAAGAAGACTTTGTAGAGTTCTGTCACCTCTTGTGTCTTCAGCACAATTGGAAGAGTTCATGGTAAATAGTTTTGACAAGATTTTACAGCACACAAACCAACCGAACTTGAGCTTTTTTCTCTGCTTTTTTTGACGCATGCGCTTTGGAATTTCCAATCAGTTATAGAGCTGTCTGCATGAAAACGCAATTTCAAATTGTATTGAAGAAAGTACCAGAAAGTATTTAAAATAGTTACACGAACAGCTTAATCGTATTTGTTGAAGACTTTTCCTTACTTGATAATTGAAGTTTAGATTTTGTACTATTATCTACAAAATAGTAGAGAATAGGGGTCCTATATTCTGCAGCAGAAGAGACGTTCTCAGAATTTTAGTGGCTGCAATAGAATTTGTAAGTCAACACAGAAAAGTTGAGCATATTTCAACATAGAGCAGAGTTCCCCAGCGATAGCCCCTGGGGCACGAACATACTCGCCAATTCACACCGATTGCTTGCCGAAGTCATGCATCTGTGTGTTAGAGAGAGACACAGTCACATTTTCGCGCTCTCAGCTTGGGGAACCCTGACATAGAGCCTTAAAACTCTTATGTCTCGGCCTAGGCCTGCTAAGTCGGCAACGACCGAGCAAAAAAAAAATCTTTCAAAGCTCTCTCTGTCTGAATTCATAGTTGCAACTTGCAAGTGCCTCTTCTTCTATGCTCCCAGTGCCGATGATTGGTATAGAGCCTAAGCATTATTGGAGCCTTTATCATACTGGAGGTGGGTGGCCGTCGCTTCTTGGTTCAGTTTTTAAAAGGTTTTGTTTTGGACTTGGATTTCTACCTTATTGGCTTGCTCAAAAATTTTATTGAAATATGCTCGACTTTGAGTAAAAAGTGTAGAGCATTTCCCATTTTCTAGATATTATATTTGATTTGCAAACCAAAAAATTCTTCTCCGGATGAAGCAACTCAAAAAACCAGAGTTTTCGTTAGGCTACTGAAGATCTTTTCTTGGTTTAAGAATATGCACTCTGATTTGATATTTTAGATAGCAGGTTTCATATGGCACTTTCCGTGCTTTTCAATATAGTCTTTACAAGATTTCCTTTCCTTTTCTTAAAACTTACTCAATGAACGACCCTTGTATAGGTAGTTGCCATGAATGCGATTGTTTAGTTGTAGTAGTCTTGCGTTTAGTTGATCTATTGCATATACATACATACATATGTGTAGAGTGATATTTTTGTGAGCTCGTTAGCCACAGCTTTCAATGTGTGTGTGCCATTGTGTGTTTTAGGTGAGTTAGTTAGAACTACTCGAATGTCCTTTGTGTTTTTGTATATTTTTTTTTGTTGTGCTCATTTCCGTTCCAAATACGTAAGCAATAAAATTGATCACCTTAAAAATTTTAGATAAGCTCTACACATATTGGGTATCATTTCACTGAGTTTTTTTTTTTTGTTGTCAATTATTGTGTCAGCTAAGTTGTGTGTAAAATATAACAATGATTTGTGTGTTTCTATGGGAGCCTCTGCTACTCCTTTGCCACGTAAGTTGTGCCGAAACATTCCATTTTTGTTAAGGTATAAATAAATGTAATACACGAATATGGGGCATTTGATTGGAATTCTTAGTATTTATGCAAGCGAATCAATAAATTCAAGCATTTATTAACAATTTAAACAAAGTAATCCTAAACAACAAACTTAAGCGTATACATTACATATATACATATATATATATATATATAGGTAAATTGCTAAGCCGCTTTTGAGAGCAAGCCTTGAACTGTCCAGCGTAAAATTTTGTTCATTGTTCCATCGCCTGCATAAATATGTGAGAGCTTGTCGCCAAGAAGGAAGTCAAACGCTTAATAGCCTCTTAGAAACATATCAGTGAGAGAAGACGAAGAACAACAACAACAACAACAACACACTTACACACACACACACACAACAAACATACACTGTAAATTCAGACTCAAATTTTATTATGAGATGCTTACAAAATCTCAACGTCCGCTTTTTGAATTGAACACAAAACTAAGGTTAAAACCCAAGCACAAAATGCATAAGAATATATGTGAATGTACGTACTAATATGGTATAATTAAATGCTTGACGAATTTTCTACACAGTTTTTGTGAGCGCTGCGCCACATTCCAAGTTACCCGTTAACACTTTTGTAAATACTTATTTAATCCGGCTCTTTAGTTCCGAAATCCAAAGAAAAGGCACTGCAAACGTTTTTTATACAACAAGTTATTTTCATTTCGAAATTGTTACTATTTTTCTAAATTATTTTTACCAGCTACAAACCAAAAAAAAAAAAAAAAGGTAAACGAAAAACGCAAAATGTTATTAATATTAATTATACTTAATATTAACAAAATTATTTACTAAACGATATGTACATTTTATTGTAGTCTGTCAGTGACGAATGTAAATCAGCAAAAAAACAAAAACAAAAAACAAGTGAAAAACAAATTAAATCGTTGAAAAACATAATGCAATTTTATTTAAAGGGTTATCTTCTGACTAATTGACTGACTGACTGATTGACTCACAGCCCAAACCCTAAGGGATAGAAAGCTGAATTGTTCACAGTAGCTTTATCCCAGATTTTTGTTAAATTCTGCCAGGAAATGTGAAAAATTCACAGAAAAGTGTTGTATTAAACTTTTTTGTTTATCATTCGATCAGGTTCAAACTCATTTTCAAAGATTTATATGAAAATTCAACAATAACTGGGTGGTCAAGGTTCTATGGGCAAAGATTAGTTTCCGAGAGTTAAGCTCCAAACTCATTTTCAAACGTTTCGGTTCTATTCGATTCTTGAATAAAGGTTCTCAAAAATTCAAAATATCAGTTACAGTTCCGGTCTTAAGTTTAGTTTACGGTTTCGGTTCGTCTTCCAGTTTGACACTCAGATCAGTACGCACAGTCCCGACAAATGTTGACAGTTTTCATTTTTAGTTTGTTTAATAGTTTTGTTTCAAGTCTTTGTGCAATTAAGATCAAAATTTCATATATTATCCAAGCTAATTTAATTTCAAATACAATAAATGCAAAATTTTTAAATAATTGGTTACCGATTAAGAGTAACAAAGTTCTCATCCATTAGCAATTCCTGAAAATATTTTTCATATTAGTTATTATTATGAAAAACTCTGACATTATTCTGCTTACCTCTTCTGGGGTTAATGCCTTCACATCTGGCAGTTCCATACGCAGAGGGTTCTGTTGTACCGCATTCCGTATCGATTTGATTACCTTAAAAGCCTCCACTATAAAGTTGTCCGGCATCTTGGAGCCAATGCGTAGAAATTGTAACTTTCGGTTAGAGCGTAAAATTTTCAAGCAGGCTGCCGAAAAATCGGCTGAACCATGAAACTTTAAACTTAGTTTACGTAGCTCGGAGAGTTGTGCCAACATTTCAACTGCTTTGGGGTCATCAAATGCCAGTTGGAGTTCTCTCAGTGTACTTATTTGTATAATCTGTCTAGTTTCTTCAAAATTAACCAAAGTCTCTACAGTTTTCAAACAGTGAAGAGACTTTAGGGTTTCAAAAAGCATGGTTAAATTGCCCTCCTCATAAAGGTTCCTTATGATCAAGGTCTTCAGTTTAGGCAACTCGGATAGCTGTAGGTACGCCTCGCTATTTTGTTGCAAGCGAAAAGATATTTCCTCCAGTTGTGGACAATAAGGAACGATATCACAGAGCCGTCCATGTACTCGGGTATTAAGAAGCGAAAGATTTCGTAGATTAGTGTTGGACTTGCAGTACTCCACCAGAGTCTCCACTCTAATTTCACCGTCGATTTGCAGTTTTTCAATGTTTTTTACTTGGCACAAAGTCTGCGGATCGAAATCTAAAAGTTGGGTAAGTATAAGTTATTTGACTTCAATAACGAGCTGCTCTCTTACCCTGTTTGGTGGAAAGGCGAAGGCTCTTCAACTTGGGTAAGTTCT
This sequence comes from Lordiphosa magnipectinata, assembly GCA_037044535.1. Classification (NCBI taxonomy): domain Eukaryota; kingdom Metazoa; phylum Arthropoda; class Insecta; order Diptera; family Drosophilidae; genus Lordiphosa; species Lordiphosa magnipectinata. The sequence continues at coordinate 939,004 of JBAMBO010000632.1, read as the reverse complement.
TAAGTGCCAGTATCGTTTCGTTGATGATTTTCAGATTGGGTATATTAAAAAACGATACTTTTCTTATGGTACAACTCTCCAAATCCTGCATATTTCTTATTGTATCGGCGAACTTTTGAAACGGTATAAGTTCAAATGGTTCCTGTTCCATTTTACGATACTTATTGAAGTACTTTTGGTTAACCTCTTCGAATACCAACTGATTGTCCAGCAAACATTCCTGTTTACTGTTATAAAGATGATAATTAGCATGATTTATGTTTACTTCAAGATCTTTGATATTTTCACTTATAATGCCAAACAATATCAACTGTTGCCTAAAGTAGTCCAAATCAAATTCTTCGTTGACGATTTCGTTGATGTAAAATGTGGGATAAATCACATGGGACCAGTCTTTGACCAAATGGCGAAGTCTTGTGCATACTTGGGCCAAATTGATATGATCTTGTATTTGTAGATACTTCAATATGAGACCCAGGCAGTCGTCATTTAGTTGTACAATATTAAAACTATCCATATCGTGTGCACTTCTCTGGAGGGTTAGATTAGAACTGATTTGAAAGCGTAAATTTGTGACTCACTACCGCAAAGTTTTGTGTATTTTTAATAATCATAACAAACGCCGAAAAAGTAAAGCATAATGAAGAGCCGAACTGATGACACCCTTTGGTCAATGTTTTTATCTATTATTTGTATGGAAAAACATGGGTTACCTACATTTAATAGAACAAATATGCCTTATTTTGGTTGAGTACCGTGCTGATTTGCTTTTCAAAAGCTTTGACAGTGCTGTGCAACGAATATATACGTACTTATCGAAGACATACTTTGAAATTAGTTATTTGGAAATAGTTTATTTGGAAATGGTTACTTAAATCCAAAACTTTATATTTTAACTCAATTTGAAAACAGTTTAAAAGAGATTGTTTGCGTTTTCTTTTTAAATGGCCGAAAGCTTTTGTAAAAAGCTTTTTATCATGGTTGCTGTCTTGACTTAAGTTTTAGAAACGAAACTATTTACGTAAAATTCGTGTCGAATGTAAAATGAAACCAAACATTAGGGTATCCCAAGAAACACAATTTTACAAATTAAAATTTAATATGTATGTTGTTTAGGAGTCAAAAATAAAGGATAAATGACAATTTAGTATCTATCTATACATGTATACATATATTTAAAAGTGAAAGTATGTTTTGAGTGTTTGTTGTTGCAACCGATCTTCACGAAATTTTCACAGTATGATCATGTCGATTGGGAAAGAGTCATAGGCTATGTCTCAAGTCTGTGTGCCATTTTGAAAGCGGTTAAAATCGTTTAAGAAGTGTCTCAGAGCCATATCTCTGAAGTAATTTAAGCTATGAACTTGAAATGTGACCTGTATGTGGGTAAAATATATAAAAAATATTTGACTGGATCCGGACCAGTATTGAACAGGTATAGAACCGGTCTTTAACCAGTTAAAGCTGTTTTAAAGTAGTTTAGAGACATTTTCCGAAATTATATGAGCTATGAACTGCAAACTTAATGTGTTGGCTGTTCCTATGAACTTAGCCAAACCAGCCGGCTGAACCAATTTAAGAGTGGTTCAAGTCCATATCTCAGAAATTATTAAGGCTCTGATCTAGAAAACTTGTCTCTAGGTTTACACTGTGAAAGTTAGAGCCGATTTCACATCTTCATATCTGTCACATAAATTAGCAGAGCAAATTGTTAGTTTATCAAACACATAGCAGCTATCAAGAAGATGAGAAATAGGCCCTTAATTGTGAGTTTATCTGACAGATAGCAGTAAGAAAAGAAATTGGCCCTTAGACATTTAACATTTCTTAGGTATTATTTAAGCTATGAACTAGAAATGTGATGTATGGGTTTAAATGTTATTATCAACTTGCTTTTAGTTCAAACTTGAATATAAACACTCTCACAAGAAACGTGTCCACTCAATGCAAAAGACCCGGGCAACGCCGGGTATACAGCTAGTATTGCATAGAATACAAATTGAATTTGCATTTAAATCGACACCAAACTAACAGCTGAACCTTTATCGTAGTGGGCTACGCGATTGCGGAATAGAGGGCCCAGTATACCTTTTCCTATAACTGATAATAGGCCGTGTTCTACAAACCTCTTACAAACCAAAAGCAACCCAAAAGCAGTTGTCGGCAGTGCTGCCACTTTAGCAATTTAGTTGCTAGATCTAGCAACTTTTAAAAAAATTTGCAACTTTTTTTTTTTAAATGCTATTAGCAACAAATCTAGCAATTTTTAATTTTTCTTCAGCAATTTTAGCAACTTTATTAAAAAAACTAGAACTTTTTACTTATTTTTATACCTTTGTGCAATTGACTGCACAAATTACGATTAATAGTGGTTCACAAAGATATCGGAACTTGTATTTGACTCAGTGGTTCGATTATATGAACAACTTGAAAGTGTTCGCTCACTCTTTTGCTGTGTTTTGTGATTATGGGTTAAGTTGCCAAGAATTTATAATCAAAATTTTCGTGATGCCTGGCTGCAAAATGAGGAGTTCAAGCAATGGATTCGCAAGGATTGGGCTGATTCAACGAAAGCATATTGTGCGTTTTGCAAATCCGCAATAGGCGCAAAGCTTTTTAATATCAGCCACCACGCCGCCTCAAGAAAACATGCGGCTGCGATTGGCGCATTTACCCAAAAAATAAGTTTTCTTTCCCTCCAAATTCAACAAAAACGGAGGAACAGGAAGCGGCACTATGCCTACCTACACATTGCCAAACACACGGCGACTGCGACAAGTGATCATATTTTCATCAATACATTCATATTTTTGTCGAAAACGAAAACTTAAATGGCTTAGCAATTTTTTTTTTTTGGCAATTTTCACATAATTTTTAGCAATTTTTAGCAACTTTTTTTCCCAAATCTAGCAATTTTTGCTTTGGAGATTCTGGCAGCACTGATTGTCGGTGTTACTGAAACCTCTTTGGGTTGTTTTCAAATGTTGCGAATTTTGTGGCGACATTTGGTCTATGTTTTGCTAATAAAGAGATTTGAGTCAAATATAATAAAGAAGAACAAATCTTGAATGCTTAACTGATCGAATTGCATTAATATTATTACAGATTTGATGGGTTTTCAGTAATAAAAATAAATTTTAAAACATTGTCCACCAAAACAATGCAAAAGTCAGAGAGCAGCAGAAAGCAAACAATGCGCAACTTCTTCCAATTATGACAATAACATTGTCGGAGTTTTAATTTTCATTTTAAAATTAAAAGTTTGTACGCTTAAATGAAGTATAAATTTAACAAGATTATGTGAATAAATTAACAGTTTAATAAAATAAGATTTAAGTGAGTAATTCAATGAAGTATCGAGAAAAACCTATCGATAAAATATGTCGGCGAGAATTTCAAACTACAAAATGGAAGTCAAGTTGTCAGCGGTGAAATTTTTAAGTACACTTTTTAAGAATTTTAGTATGATTTTATGGTTTAAACAAAGAAATCCGTAGGAAGAGGCTGGTAAAGCAGTCGGATATCGCGGCAGAGAAGTAGCTTACGCTTCATCAGAAATCAAAAGTGGATTGCATTATTTCTGAAACTCTTGTTGCGAGTTTGTTGCCCTCGTCAACGGCCTTCTTCCGGCAACATCCAAGACCATAAATGCAACCACATATTTTGTGGTTTTAATAAGTTACTGCTACTACAGTAACTTTACCATAGAAATAGTGACTCTGAAGTGATTTTTTCATCTTTGCAGCAATTAACTGTACCCTCAAGTAAATCTTACCGCACAAATAGTATAACTTTTTAAATGAATTTTGTTGCTTCACGAACTAACTCTACCGACAGTAAATCCAACCGCGAAAATTGTTGATTGAGAAATTTCAGATTGGCCCTTATATTTATATTGTACTTTCACTGAATTTGAACTTGAGAATTACTAGTGGTCTCATTTATGCGACATTTAAGAAATTTTTCGTGCATGTGGTTAGGGAGATTGAATACAAGTAATATGTTAGACGCGTTTCTATTAACGCGCACCGTAGCGTAACTGGTAAAGACGTCCGTCCAATCGTGTTCAGTCCAAGGGCCCAGAGTTCGAATCCACCCCAAGTAAGTAAAAATTTTTCAAATAAAATAAAAATATGTTTAATTCAAACAATTGTTTCAGAACCAAAACTGGTGGGTAAGGGGTATTAAGGTTGCCTCTTCTTCTGTTCTGGGATGATGATGAGCTGAAGTAGATTGGCAACTTGTGACAGCTAAAATAGTATCCAACCCTACTTTTCTCAGTTGAGTAACAGCTGTTAAATTACTAATTTTATGGTAAAATTTACAGTGAACACACTAAGAATAGTACTTACTGTGAACATCGGTAAATATTACTAATTTTGTGGGTTGGCGCATTTCCAAACGAGAATTTCGGTTAGATTTACTACAGCAATAGTTCTCTTTACGTAATGGTTTACGAGAAAGTTATTATAAAATTTGGTTAATTTTGCCTACTTTGTGGGTTGGCGCATTTCTAACCCACAATATCGGTTAAATTTAACCGCAGATTTCTTTGTGTGTACACTAAACTGACTTGTAAGCAACAGGGTTGTCAATAGAAAATAATTATTTGGCGGGTCAGCGTTTTTTTTGTAATTCTTTACCCGATAAAATTGAGAATTAATGGCTTAAGAATAATTAATAGTTTGGAACTCAGTAACCAATAACGCTTTCAGCATTTTGCTTACTCCATAAAAAACTTGAATCTAACATTTATTCAAATTATTTAGAAGCCTACAACCCTGCCGTCAGCTGTTTTTTGTCATTCTCTTCATGCGACTCCGAATCAAAATCCGAAAAATTAAATCTCCGACATTTGTGGAACACGTACATTTGGATTGGTTGTTTTCAAAAACAACTGACCCCAAAATCTCTAGAGATTTCTGGAACACATTGGCATATAACTGATAACCAGTGATAGAAAAGGTACTCATTTTTTTTACTTAGGTACAAGCTAAATGTCAATAAATTTACCTAAGTGAGATAAAATATTTCCCAAAATTCCAGTACCTAGGAAAAGGTACAACAAAATATCAGTTTTAATTAGCCAATAAAAAAATGGTTTACCCACCACTACTTTCCCAAAAATATTCCGGAAATGAACTATAATATAAAACCGAAATTTTAAGACTTCCTCATAATTTCAGCATATTCGGTAGCTATTCTCGAAAATCAGTAGCAAAGTATTGTTAAACGGTTCCCAAATATTAAATATCAAAAACATATTTTCTATTGTTCATCCTTTACTTTTATTAGGCTAAGTTATCCAAGTTGAAAATATTTTGAATTTAACAATTTTTAAGTTTTACGTTTACGAATACTTTACAAATTCTTCTTTCTAGTAACTGTCGGAAACTTTTTACATACTTTAAATATTGCAACATTATTATAATAAAAAATAGTCCCGATCTAAAAAGGTAGCACATCGATAGACAACAGACAATTTTTAACAGCTCAAAAGACTGTTTTACATTGAATAATGATTGAATTAGATTAGTTACGCACCCTGGATCTCATGGACATTTGATTTAAGTACCTAGTGTTTTTCTTTTAGACAAGGTAAATGAAAATTTTGGACTAGCTTTTAAAGGCTTATACTCAGATGGGTTCATGTTTAAGTTGAACCTTAATTCTCGGCTCGGTTCAACATTCTGAAATCTAGCAAGCAAATTTGTTGTTATCTTTTCAATATGGTTCGACAAAGAATCAAAATCGTTACAAAAATACAATGGTTTTATATAAAAAATTCTAAAAAGCAATAAAAAGGCTACCATATTAAGCTTTGTTTTATAGCTCCATGATTTCATGCTCAAAAGATGAAAATGTTTCATATAACAAAAGAGATAACTGACATCATTAGAGCCTATGATGGCACAAATATAGAACTGATTAAATGAAACATTTGAAAGATTTTGACATTATTTCAATGTAATCAACTTAAAGCTATTGTGCTAGCCGTTGACTGTCTGTAAGACCAAATCATAAAATGGGAGATCGGCTGCACTGCGAAGTACAGGCCTTAAAGATCTTTTTTACCAACCTCAGGAGATTCGGCATTGAAGTGTATAGTTGTCTGCTAGCGCCTTTTGCAAAAAACTGTCACAATGTTTGCTGAAAGTTCGTACATAAAAATGAATCTATCAATCCAAGTTTCTATACCAAAAAAAAAATTGTTACCCAAAGGAATCGAATTATCTAAGCCGAATCATTTGCATCTTTAAATAAAACCAATCACAATAAGCTCACAAGTCATGTTTCAAATCAGCTTTTGGATAATCTACCAATGAGATGACAAAAATGCAATGATTGCCGTTCACATTTCGAGCATTTGAAATTTTTAATTTAAAATGTATCTGCGAAGTTAAATATTTTCATATATTACATAGCTTAAACTATGAGTTTTAAAATTTAAAACTTGCTTTAAAATCCATCTGAATCATCAATTATGTCCCACAATTCCTTATTCGAGTATTTAAGTATTCTCAACCCGTTTCTAAAACCAACTGAGTTGAAGTCCTTGCTCACAATGACAGCTACTTAATTAGTTAGGGCTAAAAAAGGGGTATCCCGCCTTACACCTTAACGATTCATTAACCCACCAATTGAAGCCTAAAAATTTGTTCAATAATTAACTGAAACTCTGCTCACGTAATGGGGCGTGTCACGGCAGCTGCATAATTAATCCCCTCCTCCCAAAACCCGCCCCTCTAATAAGCTTATAAATGGCTGATTAAGGCAATTAGCTGTCAATTACCCAACATGTATTCACCGGAAGAGGCTGTCGTGCTCAAGAAACGTAACTATCGCAACGTCAGGGAGATGATACGTCTCTCCTACACGGTGGGCTTTAATCTGATGAAGCCATCGCGTTGTGGACAGGCGTTAAACATGTAAGTATGCGAGTTGATTTTTCCCTCCTACTTATGTTGAACTCACGACTGGCGGCAGCTGGACCCTGGTGCTCAGTCTGAGCAGCCTGGCCTCGGTCTATGGCCATTGGCAGATGTTTGTGCGCTACGCCGAGGACATTCCTCGCATTGTGGAGGTGCGTCATCATCGACGCCGGCACAGATAATGCACGCATACAAATTGTTTAATTTTTGCAGACCATTAGCACCGCCCTCCAGTTCCTCGCGTCCATAGCAAAAATGTGGTACTATCTCTTTGCCCAGCATAAGCTTTACGTGCTGTTCCGGCAAGCCCGTGGCCACGAGCTGCTGCAGGAGTGCGAGGTCTTTGCGACTGTGTCGGGTGAGTAAGCATTTGGCCCAGATTTGAGGCTGCCAAATTGAGGATATCTTTGCCCTTAGATCTGCCCATTGCCGCTGTGCTGCGTCAGCAAGTCGAATGGATTATGCAACGCTATTGGAGGAGCACACGTCGCCAGCTGCTGATCTATCTGTATAGCTGCATTTGCATTACTTCCAACTATTTTATCAATTCCTTTGCGGTGAATCTCTATCGGTATTTCACGCAGCCCGAGGGAAGCTTTGACATTGTACTGCGTAAGTTGCCGTCAGATAGTTTTAAATTGAATTGAATTAAATTTCCATTCCAGCTCTGCCATCGCTATATCCAGCCTGGGCGGATAAGGGATTGTCATTTCCGTATTATCACATACAAATGTATTTGGAGAGCTGTTCTCTGTATATCTGCGGCATGTGTAGGTATTTGCTTTGAGCTTACAAATGAATTTACACGGACAGAAGCGGATTTTAGAAATTACATTTGGAGGGAAGCTGCAAAATGGAATCCATTTGGTGGTGTAAAAGTTTAACTGTTGAATTGTTATAAAAGTTCGTGGCAAACAGTTGGAGAAATTGGACAAAGTGGTTTTACAAGTGATTGTCTTGAGTTAAGCGGGGGGGAATAACTTTAGTTAAAGCAACGTTTGACAGCAGTTTGCATCACTGCATTTAAGTGTTAGAAAATTCAGATTGTTGTTTATTCACATTCCAAATTGCAAGGCCATTTTTCTTTGGGGCGAAAATTCATATCCAATTAATACTTTGTTTACGCGCATTTGAAGTCCATCGAATGAAAGAAACAGTGTTTTTCCTTAACAAACTTGTTCGGATATTTCCACTCTGATTTTCTTTTAATGTAGGCGCATGCATGCATATCGAAACGAAGGTCTAAGTAAATTCTCAAATCTGTAGGTTAAGCGGTTTGGGCACAATCCACTGGGCTGATATGTCAGCGAAACGGGCTACATAGTTTGCTAGCATAGAAACCATCGTGCTTCGCTTCGCCGCCATCAGTACAGCCTTTATCAGTATGGAACCTATATCCCACATCCGACCAACATCCCATCCACTCACCACCCACTTCCCACCATCTTACCACCCACTTCCCACCCTCTTACCACCCACTTTCCACCCACTTATCACCCTCTTATCACCCACTTTCCTCCCACTTTCCACCCACTTATCACCCACTTACCACTTACTTACTCCCCACTTCCCACCCACTTCTCACCCACTAATCACCCACTTCCCACCCTCTTACCACCCACTTCCCACCCTCTTACCACCCACTTTCCACCCACTTATCACCCTCTTATCACCCACTTTCCTCCCACTTTCCACCCACATATCACCCACTTATCACCCACTTACCACTTACTTACTCCCCACTTCCCACCCACTTCTCACCCACTAATCACCCACTTCGCACCCTCTTACCACCGACTTCCAACCCACTTCACAGTGGGCATCCCGGCGATATTTCCAACATCGGAATATGAAATGACAAATGAATTCGAATTCTATCCTTACAAACCCAGTTTCAAGTCAATCGGATGAAAAATAGATTTTCTCATACAGAATTTTCCGGGCATTTTCACACCCTTGGGCGATTTTCCAACATTGGAAAATAACATTTCAAATGAATTCGTACTCTATCCTTACAGACCGAGTTTCAAGCCTATCGGATCAAAAATAGTTTTTAGCATGAAGAATTTTCCGGCCGTTTTTCTCGTGTGTAAATTTTCAAAAATCGCGAAAATACGTGTCGAATTATTTCGCTTACTACGCTTACAAACCAAGTTTCAAGTCAATCGGATGAAAAAAAATTATGCCATATTAAATTTTCAGAGAACATGTCTAAGTGCTCACTTTCAACACTAATGGAAACTCCTGTCCAAATTTCAGTCTTCTATCTCTTTCCGATCGGGCGCTGCGTAGATTGCCAATCAGTGAATCAGTCAGTGAAGCAGTCAGGACTCACTCTTTTATATATAGAGTAGATAGATGGGTTCTAAGATGATTCCTTCTATGCCTTACAAAACATCAGACCATTTCAATTAGAATACTTGCACTTTTAACCACTGGGTTATTGACGCAACTTAAAATTACATTCCGTCTTTTTCTTGAATCTGTCTGTAAACCAGAGTTCTCCAGCGATAGCCCCTGGGGCACGAACAAACTCGCCAATTCACACCGAATGCTTGACGAAGTCATGCATCACTGTGTGTTAGAGAGAGACACAGCCACATTTTCGCGCTCTCTGTTTGGGGAACCCTGCTCTAAACCATCCAAAGATTTGATCACCCCATACCAAGGACCCTTAACCTAAGTTATGGAAAGAACCTAACTGGATTGCTTCAAGCCAACTTGTCTTTAGAGAAACTCTTCATAGATATTTGGCCAGTCTTAAGCAGCTATAATGGTTTTTGTTTAATTGCTTAATAACAAAGTTCATATTTGATAGTAAATTATTAAGATTTAATATTTCTTGTGGATGAAAACTATTCACTTCAGTTTTATCCACAGAATGGAACCAAATAGCCCGGGCCCATACAATGGTAGTCTTAAATATGCTGCGTACGTTAAATAGTATTTCTTGATTATGTAGATTACTTTTATATTAGTTATAGTAATAGAAGTAACAGATGTTGAGTCAATTTTAGGCCATTCCAAATGAATGAGAGTTTTGAGAATTTCTTCAATTAAAGTTAACTCATACTTACAATTTATACAACATCTTTCAAAACATACATTTAATTAAAACGCCGTCTATTTCCAAATAGTTTTTAAGTTCAGCTTAATATTTTTGATTCCCTGTCTCGTTTCCAGGCGCCGTAAGTTTTGATGGCGTTTTCATTGTGCTTTGCCTGCACTGCATTGGTCTGATGAAATCGCTCAATTATATGATTGAATGTTCCACCTCGCCCCTGGTGCCGAAAGAGCGACGTGTGCTGTATCTGCGTTGCTGTATCTATCAATATCAACGAGTGGCCCAGTAAGTTAGTTGGCTGACTTTAAGCAGGCAATTTAGCTGGCAACCCATTTCTATTTCAGTTTTGCCGCAGAGATCAATAATTGCTTTCGTCACATCACCATTATACAGTTTCTGTTCAGTCTGTTTGGTTGGGGTTTGGCTTTATTTCAGATGAACATTGGTTTGGTATGGTGAAGCAGTTGTGAGGGTAAATTCCATTTGAAAATTATATTCGAATTTCCCTTTTTTTTTTGTTTTCACAGGGCTCAAACAAAATCATATTGCTGCGAATGGTTATGTACCTGATGGCTGCTGGCTATCAAATTGTTGTCTACTGCTATAATGGACAACGATTCAGCACAGCTGTAAGTTGATATTTTGGTATTTTTTGTATACCCTGTGTAGAAAGTTTGAAGGGTTTGATATGTTTGTGGATTTTTATGTCACTTGTAAGAAGCAACTACGAGAGTATAAAAAAGGGGTGCCTAGCCCCTATGAGCACGCCGCGCATTCATTGTAGTGTTGGGTAAAGTTTGTTCATTTCACTGAACATGTTCACTTGTTCTTTTTGTTCTACACACATACGTACCTAATTTGTGTGAATATGCCGCGTTTACTCTAGCGCTCACTCTTCCGCTCTCTCTCTCTCTCTCTTGCTCATAGGAAAAAGCGCCAGAGAAAAACACACAGACAGACGAAACAGCTCACAGAGCAAGGCAGACAGCATAATTCGCAGACCAAAATATACAGAACAAATATCTGAGTAAAAGAGACTGAACAGCTTTTAGAACAACTCAAGAACAACTCTGAGCAAGAGAGACTGAACTAGATAGAATGAACAAGATAGACTGAACTAGACTCGCTGAACAAAAATGAACAATCGAAGAAGATCATGTTCGCTAACAACACTAATTCGTTGTGGTTTTCCCAAAGGGATAGCCGCCCGTAAGGCCCTCACTCAAAGCTTATGGTTAAGCGTAGTGCTACAACAACTTCATGTGTGTTCTCTCTTCTGTTTCTCACCGAGCGAAGTTTTTGTTGTTGGCTGCGAATGATTTCGTGTGTGTCAGACAGACACTAGCACACACACAGAAACAAAATTCGGGTTTCTCTTTCTATTTCTTTTGGTTCTTGTTGTTTTACAAATAATTTCTTTATTTGTATTGGTGTCCACGCGGCCGTGAGCTGATTCTAGGCACCTCTGCTATAAACATATATTTTCTATAATTTATTTTTTATATTTTAGAACAAAATGCAACCTAAATTTAAAACCATTTGTTCTACTTTGGTGAAACTAAGTATGTTACTAAGTTTTGTTACTTTTTTTTAGCAACTTACGATGTACTGGATAAGTTTTTAGTTCGTATGGTACAATTTATGTTTGGATTGGTGTTAGATTAGTGTTAGATGCTAGATGTTTTGGCAGGTCTTCTCAAAAGTCTTTTTCGGGCTCTGACACCATTTATCCTTCTTCTGCGCATTCCTTTCGTGCGTATGTACCAGGGCGCTCCCGATGGTCTGCGCAGTACTTTGGCTTGGAGTACACGGATCTTGAGTAGATGCGTTGTTGCTGCCATAGCAAATACTTGCAGGCTATATCTCCTTCCAGGTGCAATGATTGCCTTGTATATATGTACCTTGTGCTTCAATGACAATTTGTTTCTGCTGTTTAGCAGCCAACCCAATTGAGCAGCTCTTCTATACAGCAACCTTGTGAGCTGGTTTATGTGTAAGCCAAAAGTCAGGCGCCTGTCAAGGTACACTACCAGGTCCTTTTGTCCTTGATGATGGGCTAGAAGTTCTTCCATGAAAACTCCGGGGCAATCGTCTCTCCTTAACGTGTAGATGACATTGGCACATATTCCAGCGCCTTGCCCATCTGCAAAATCGGTACATGTACTGCTGTAGACTATCCTTGGCGCTGTAGACACAGAGATCAGCAAAGGTGACAAAGAAAAGGTTCTGTGGGTCATTCCTGGGAATGGTATCTCCAGTGGGCATGTTCAAGGTTGAAAGTGCGTCAAGCGTGGGGCCGAGGACGCTCTCCTGTGGAACTCCTGCACGTAAAGTTCTTGTACTCGATTCAGCGCCATCAAGGACGGCAGAAAACGTCCTGTCAGTAAGGAAGCTGTGCACCAGATCAAAGAGCTGTGGTGGAAGAAGACTCTTTATATTGCACTGCAATCCTTCATGCCACACACAATCGAACGCTTGCTTCACGTCGACGAATACCGCCACGACGTACTCCTTGGCATGGTACCCTTTAAGAATAAAGTTAGTTACCCTGTTTAATTGTTCTGGCGTTCCGTGCGACCTTCTAAACCCAAATTGAAAGGGCGGAATGCGTTGGCTGAGCTCATCCAAGGCAAGTATTCTGCTCAGCAGGTACCTCCCAAAGGCTTTCGACACCGACGAATGCAAACTGATTGGCCGGTACGAATCAACATCTGAAGGACTCATCCGGGTCTTGTGGATCATAACGATCTCTTACTAGAGTAAGAGAGAGAGAGATAGAGTTACTGGAAACTCAAAAAGTTCTAAAAACAACACATTTTCAGAAATCTACTTTCTATATTAGGGGTGTAAACTGTGTCAGGTTGCCTTTTTAAGGTAAAAATTGAAGTTTAGAGTATCTTTTGTATCATAGATTACCCAATATCAAACAGCCAAACAAAATTCCAGTTTTAAAGGGCGCGAGGGGAGGCCACAAAGTTTGAACTAAGAATTACCTTTACTCCTTAAGCTACTTCAAAATTTCAACGATGCAATCTGTGCTACAAGCGTCGGGTCGTCAATTTTCCAAATTTGTCAAGTTATTGCGATTTTGAAAGAAATGTTTCCCAATTTTAAACAAAAATTGAAAATCTATCGAAAACTTTGGAGCATCTTCGCATCCCTTAAAAGATAACTTTTTCAACTGTTTTTTTTGGATTTCACGTTAAATATGCACCATAAACTTACGAATCAAGGGGCGCCCATATGACTTTACATTTTTCATACATTCATACATACATTGGCGCGATTTTAAAGCAACTCTCCGCTTTTATATAATAAACCATGTACAGGGTGTATTAAAGTCGCACTTGTCCATCTTTTCTACTCCTTAAACACAACCCCTTTCAGAGTGATGAAATACCAAATGCCTTTTACCAGTGTGCTTGGTATGAAGAATCTGAAGAATTTAGGCAACTCATTAAAATGATGATAATGCGTACGAATCGTTGCTTTAGACTGGATGTCTCTTGGTTTTTCCAAATGTCGCTGCCCACCCTGATGTCGGTGAGTAAGAAAGGGGGGGGGAGGCACATAATATTAGATGATTTCACATGATTGATTTACAGATGGTCCGAACAAGTGGGCAATATTTTCTCTTGCTGCAAAATGTCAATCAGAAATAGAACTACGAATTCAAATAAAATAAAATAAAATGGGTAAATGGCGTATGGTTTTCCTCTTTTTCATGTGTTGATGTGTGGGACATGGAGCAAGTCAATCAATATTTCAATATGTCAGTCAGTCAGCCAGTCAGCCAGTGACATTGTCGTTAGTTTTCATAGCCTCCAGCCAAGCGCTGATAATAATTCATTGGGCGCATTAAATTAATGAAATGGCCAGCTGATAACGAAAGGCTGGCTGGGAGTCTGAATGATTATGTTTATTTATCCAAATCTAGCGACAGTCCCTGACATGCTTTAAATGGCTTTTCTACTCTGTTCGGGCTCTTAGCCTTAATTGTTAGTCTTGTGTCCCCGGGCGAGAAGCTGTCTTTGGTTTTCTTTTTTCTTGCAATATTTTTAATGCATATTTGCTGTTTGCTTTCCCTTTGTTTGTACCGTTTTCTCTGCCTTTTTATTTTTTTTTATCTCACTCGCTTCACTTTAATGCCCCTTTTTTTGTGCTCTGTGTTAAAGAATGACAAGAAAGGACATCTTTTCTTTACGGTTTATTGAGGCACATGAATATTCTCCAGCTGCTTCAGTGTGTGTGTGTGTGTGTATATACATAACTTACATTTTAGCAGCACTTTTTCGGGCATTATGTTTTTTTTATTTGTTCAAGGACAACAATACTTTATGCATTGGAAGCTGTTATCCATTTTTGGCCATGCCTTTTGTTATGGCTAACAAGTAAAATATGTATTAGCACACACAAGTAAGTTACATTTATTTTTCTTTTTCAGGTACTAAAATTATCAAAAATTTTAGATAAATATTTTTTATGCAGACTTAATGACACATTTTTATGGTCAGCTGCAGGTCAAAGTTGAATGTTGTTCAATGGTGAACACAAGAGTTTGATTCCTGATGAATGATTTTTTTTTCACTTTTGTGTAAATAGTTCTTAGGACTCACATTCGATTCTTAGTGCGTCTTGGTTATGGATCGAGGCATCGATACATACACAGTCATGTCCGTCTGTCTGTCTGTCCGTCTGTATCAACGCACAGATCTCAGAGATGGTAAGAGATAGAGGTTTGAGATGTATGAAACATATATTTCTTATACTTGCACGCAGATCCAGTTTATTTTCAATTTTTGCCACGTCACTCCCGCCCCCGCAATTCGGAAAAAACGACATATCTCCTACAGTTTTTATTATTGATTGTTTGTACCTTCTAGAGATATCAAGTAATCAAAATTATTTATCGATTTGCTAAAGGAATGATAAAGATCGGATGAACCATACTCAAGTTATGAGCAAAAAACGCCCTGTTAACACCCACCCCCGACACCCACCCCATAACCACAGCATTCCTTTCAACAGAGGCAATCTTAGTGAGAGAGAGAGAGAGAGAAACTTAGAGATGAGCGCGTATAACTCGTGAGCAAATGCGAGCTGCGACATTATGGGTACAGAGTATGTTATATTCGGGCTTGACCGACTTTCTTCCTTTTTTAATTCGTTTATTTATATTTACAGCTTTTTACAAATACTACTGCTAGGAAGAACAAGGTGAAGCAATGGGCGTGTTCATCAGAATTATTAGAATTATAGCTGGTATCAGAAAAAATTATGCATCGAATAGTTTCTGCTGTTGGAGGGAACAGTATCACTGGAAAGTAGCGTACGATTTCTTTGATACCTGCTCCTGTATCATGATACCTCAAATTGGCTATTATGATGCCGCATTACTTGAGTTCAATAGTATCAGGGAGCAAATTGTTCTATTGAACACGGACAATGCTTCGCAAAACCCTCAGCGAACTTACTCCATCATGCTCCTTGTACTGCGCTGCAATCTTCGTAACTCGATCATTAAAAAACAAGTGAGAAAGTCGGTCAAGCACGACTATAATACTCATATAATACCGACTATATATACTCAACGGTTGACAACATTTTCAACTTGGCCTCCATTGTACGAATTAAGTTTGAGGAGAAGAAAAAAGTCTATGCTTACTTTGTGGATTTCAAGGCTGCGTTTGACCGAGTACCTCGTCAGCTTCTCATATACAAGCTACAACGACAAGGTGTGTCCAGTAAGATGATTCGGATTATTGAAAAAATATGCTCTCAAACGAACTGTGCTGTTTGGACAGAAGACGAACTATCGGAGCGGTTTCAAACAATGAACGGAATGAAACAAGGATGTCTGATGTCAACACTGCTATTTGCGCTGTACTTGGACGATCTTCACGAGCACATGGAAGGTGGCCTGTACATTGAGAACACCAACATAAGGCTGTTATTGTATGCAGACGATATTGTCATCGTAGCGGACAATCCCTTAACGCTTCAATTAATGATTGGAAAACTGGAGTCATACTACACATTATGAAGTATGAGAACGTGGTATTCCGAAAAGGAAAGGAAATTTTCCCATGTCAGCATTAGAAAATGGGACATTTCAGGCAGAACAGGTGAAGGTAGTACACGAGTACAAATACCTTGGAGTTATTTTGACACCAACAATGAGCTTCAAAAAACATGTGGCAGCTAGAACGAGAGAAGCGAAGGCGAGTATAAACTCAGTGTGGGTCAAATTTTTAAACAAGGTAACCCTAAATCTAGCTGCAAAATGGAAAATTTTCAACGCTATCAGCAGAACGGTGCAGTGTTATGGAGCTCAAATATGGAGAGGAGAAATAAGCGACGAGGCGGATCAATTACAACGATATTTTATTAAGAGGATACTAAAGCTGCCAGAGTGTACGCCGAATTTTTTTTCCAATAGAGGCAGAACTGGAGGATGGGCACATTTACGGCTTAGCTCTTCATCTTAAATACCTGTCACGAGTACTATTTGAGTATGCAGAATCTCGACTTCCGCATATCCTAGCTAGGAAAATGATGCACAGTGGCTTGAGATGGTTTTCTAAGCTTCAAGACGTGTGCGATCAAAATGGATTAACTCTGGAGAGCAACGCATCGCACTTTGGATGGATCGAAGGCAACATACTGCTTCTCACTGCGCTTAAGAAAGAGAGTCGAAACCAACACTTAGTCAAGGCCGCAGGAAGCGCAGTGAGGATATATAAAGATTTAAACCATGAGGTGGGACCTTCATAATGAACGAGCTGTTCCGACAAATGGAAATAACCTGGATAATGAAGGCAAGAGGGGATCTGCTATGGTTGAATGGCTGTCCAAGAAGTACTCTTAACGGTGGCTTATGCGCACTATGTAATAGCAGGGAGTTGGAAGACATGCAGCATTTTGTGGGGCGATGCCCGGTTCCAAGGGAATTCCGTCTGCGTTGGTTTGAGAAAGGCACACTAACAAGTAACAGAAGTAGCAGAAGAGGTATTCATGGCCTTGAATAGAAAACTGGGATGGAAGAATCTGGCTAGATTTACTGAGGGGGCTATAATATATAGGAAACATATTATTAATGAAGATTTTTAATACAAATGTCATAATGATGTATAATAATTGTAAACGTTGTTAAAACAACAGAAGAAAAGCTAACGATTACAAACCAAGCTTTATTAATGTTTATCTCTTGGATATTTATAAAAGCAGCTCCCAGTCCACGCTACTTTCCAGCATAAGACTCTGCGCACACTTGAAGCTGAAAGATGAACTGACGACAGAACTTAAGGCTAGTCTTGACAAATAACCACGCTTCGTGCATGCAAGTGTGAACAACAAGAACTGGTTTGATCTCCAGAATTCAGTTGTAAGCTCAGCTTTGCGGAATCAAACAAGCATGTTTGTTTATTTCGGCTTGCTGACGTACCAAAATATCATGGTCAGCCGTCAGTTCATCTTTCAGTCGCATGTGTGCGCGCGCCCTAAGTGGGACTAGGTTGTCTAACGTCAGTCGTCTTGTGCCCAGAGTCTCCTCTAAGCACTGCCTTTCACGTCTGAGCCTGCCGCAGACAGAGAAGGCATGTTCAGCATCTTCCTCTAAGTTTCCGCAGTTGGTGCACGTTGCGTCTGCCTCATGCCCAAAGCGATGGAGATAGCTCCGAAAAAGACCATGGCCGCTTAATAGCTGGGTAAGGTAGAAGTTTACCTTCGCATGCCTCCTGTCAACCCAATTTAAAAGGTTGGGGATGAGGCGGTAAGTCCAGCGACCTTTAGTAGATGAATTGCCACCTCAGCAAGCTTTCTTCCTGGGCGGACGTTCGCACTGCCTTTTTTAGGGTTTGTGGAAGGTTACTGCCGTGAACCTCATTAAACACCTTTGTGCTTACTGAGGCTAGCTCATCAACGAGCGGTACTCCTACGATTACAAGCGCTGCGTCATCTGACACTGCGCGGAACGCACAGCATATTCTACTTGCACCCAGTCGACGTGTTGCCTCCAGACCACGGCTGTAGCTTTTCAATTGCAGGGCTCGCAGCCAGACTAGAGCAGCGTACATGGAGGACCTCGTAACGCTGGTAAGCAGCAATCTTCGACATTAGTTGAAGCTATTAGTTGATGTTAGTTGATGCCGCTTTTGCACCTGCGTAGTCCAAATGCTCTTGGAAACTGAACCTGGTATTAAGCAATATTCCCAGGTACTTTAGGGCTCTCTTTGAGGGGAGCACCGTATTGCCCAGGACAGCTTCAGACTTGTATGGCGCTAGTTCCAGGCCCTTGGTTATACAGCGACTCTGCCTGCCTGAGGTGTTCTGCGGGTCTTTGACCCTATGAGCTAACAACGATTAGTTCCGCTCGGCTGACGACTCCAAGTTGACGACCAACTACACAAGTTCACCCCTGATTCTCTACAATACCATACATGTCTATCCTATCTTTCCTGTCAAACAAATGCTTAGAATTGACTAATTAGTATAACAATTGCATTACATTAGCTTCAAGTGCCATTTGTTCTCAATGCAGGTCAACAATAAAATTTATACTTTAGCCTCGAAACAAAGAAAGTCAGATGTTGACATGACTAATTACCTGCACACGAGTGCACACGTAGAACAATTGCCCAACCCACAATTCGATTTCCCATTATCTCAACTCGTTCGAAATGGGAAGTCATTTTGCTGGCACTGCAAAAAATAGCAACAAACCGACATTGTCCCGCAGTGTCATTTGTAACGATGATAAATTCACGGCACGGCACGGCACGAAACGATACGTATTTGTGTAGGCTCCCATTAGCTTTAGCCTCTAGAGTCATTTCGATTGGCAGTGACACGTGGCGTCTACGCAAATGACTGGAAAAAGCATTGTTTCAGCTATCATTTAATTAAACCAACAAACATTATGCCACAACTCTCGTTATTTTATGATTGGTTGCACAAAAACAAAGCCGCACTGAATTGTTACATAAATGAAATGCCAAACTGCACCCCCATGGAATAGCTTAAATAATTTTGATCATTCTGATTCTAAAAATAAATCAAACTGTCCTTTGTTGATCAACATAATTTAATCTTATTTACTTCTGTTTGCTACATTTACATTTTACTTAGTTGTTGTCCCGCTGTTTGCTCACGTAGCCGGCCATCTATTGACATATTGGCAAACAATATTGTTTGTATGTTTTTTGCCTTCACAAATATTTGTCCCATTGGAATTGCAAGTGGCTCCGTTCTTCTTATGTATTTTCCTACCATTTGTTCGCAATTTGCTTATTCTTTGTGTGTACTCTGTGTGTACGAATATATTTGTATGTATTTCCCCATGACATTTGATGATGCGTAATCAGGAGCAAAAAAAAAAATCCATCTATGTTCGGAATGTTGACAAATCTGCCTGCGTGTCGCATTAGAAATGAAAGCGAAACCCAAAAGAGGGGCTGCGGCTCCATTGGACTCTATTAGCAGGATTGTCTTGGCCATAATGGAGTTAATATGTTTGTGCCGTCTTTGATCCAAAACAAAACTTGGGGAGGCGTGCACGTGCTGGCCGATTGTGGGGATATTTTCGATTTGCTGACTTTGTTTGTGATTGGCGGGAAAGGGGTATGAAGGGTATTTGGGGCAGAAAAGGGCTGGAGATTAAGTTTGTCTACCCAAATAAAAGTTGGTCTTGTAAACTAAGTTCTTTGAACTTAAGCAAACCCAGCCTAAACTATCCTAACCTAACCTAACCTAACCTAACCTAACCTAACCTAACCTAACCTAACCTAACCTAACCTAACCTAACCTAACCTAACCTAACCTAACCTAACCTAACCTAACCTAACCTAACCTAACCTAACCTAACCTAACCTAACCTAACCTAACCTAACCTAACCTAACCTAACCTAACCTAACCTAACCTAACCTAACCTAACCTAACCTAACCTAACCTAACCTAACCTAACCTAACCTAACCTAACCTAACCTAACCTAACCTAACCTAACCTAACCTAACCTAACCTAACCTAACCTAACCTAACCTAACCTAACCTAGCCTTACCTAACCTAAACAAGCCGAACCAAACCTAACCTAACCTATGCCCATTTGAGCTAAGCATAACGAACCTACTTAACCTAACCTAAGCTAACCTAACCTAAACTAAACTAACCTAACTTATCCCATGCTAACCACAGCCAACCTAACCTAAGCTAACCCCCAAAGCAAAGCCCCGATTAATCGAATTCAGATACCTATAGAAACGAACGGTAGGAGAATTGGACCCGGTCTTACCTTATTCTGCTAAGTTTTATCCATATCGGATGACCATAAAGTATAGTTACCAAAGGATTTTGCGATTGAAAATCGACATTTTTCGTTTTATTAATTAAAAGATCTTCTATGCCAACTCGGTTATGAAGCTCTACAAATTTTGTGCAAGAATTTATTCCCATTTTCAAAATATTGACGGTTTAACATGAAGTTGAAAAAATCTATCAATTTCACCGCCCGTTAACTTTATCGAAAAGAGTAGAAAACAGGCTCTAAAAGTGTAATCAAAAGACACTATTCTTAACAGTTATAGCGATATTCTCTTTTTAAGGTACTAGGTATTAACCAATCGAGTCCCAAAGATTTGGTCTTTTCTCGTTTGTTGCTTTGTTGCTTCGTCGTTTTCCACGAAATCTTTCAACTTTTCATTCGTCCAAGTTAATAAAATTTGTATTGCGTCCAGCTGCTACTGTTTGGGTTCTTAATCAAGCGTGACTTTTACTTGTGGTGTCTTTGTACACTGGTGAAGTTAATCGAACCCCTTAACATCAATCAGAATTGGAAAAATGGGAGTCTTTGACCAAAACAATGCCAAACACTCGAATGGCTTAGCAAAATAAGTAATTTATTGGCTTGGCTTAGTCCGAAAGTGAAGGGAAAATCCTTTTAGTGTAATGAATTTGGTGTCAAGGCAAATGCCATTTAAATCAAATTTAAAGCCAGCCAAAACTATGCTTTCTTTCACACACACACACACACATTCAAACTAGTTCCGAATGCATGAAATTCCATTCAGGAAGTGGGCAAAAATTGCCATGCATATTGTGTGCGAAAAGTGTGTGTAATTGCTAGAAGAAAAAGCGTTTGGCCAGCTAACTTACTAACCGACAGGCCTACAATGGCACCCGAGAGTAGGCCAAACGGAAGTGCAAGGCGGTGGGACTGTGAAACAATGTGTTGTAGACCAGACCCAGCCCATTGTGTGGGCCCAACTGAAATGGAAGCCACTTAGTTGAGAGAGCCGCAAGTAAATTTGCACGCATGGAATAATGCAGAGAACTTGTTCGCTGTTACAAACCTAAATTAAATTTGCTGCACTTTAATCTGGTAGCGACGCAAGGAGTACACTTCTGGCAGCATTTCATTTTATTTTCTCGCGTAAGTTTTCTTGCAATTTGTTTTTTAATTTCGCGCAACTTACTCATGCGAAATGGCACTTGATGCCCCTTAGTTATGTGTGCCAGTGCCTGTGCGTGTGCCTTTGAGTTTGAGTGTGGCAGTAACTGACTCTGCACATCCATTTGGCTTCCTTGGGAATTAACGTTAAGCTGGTGGAACCGCGTTTCCATCGCCGCCCTCCCCCACACACATTTGCAGTGCAAATGAAGAGCAAGTCTAACAATAGCAACAACTCAATTTTGTTATTTCCAACCGGATGGTAACCAGAAGGTAATGCAAATACTTGGCATCTTCGTCGACGCCACATGTCTGCAGACAAACGAAAAGTTTTAAGCACTTAATGCGCCATGCGACTGGCTAGGGGCCAACATATACGCAGACTGAAAGTTAAAAAATGCAAATTATACATTCTTGTCCTACGATAGAAACTATTAAAACATGAAACAGTTCTTTGTCAAGAGTGCAATTTTCTGTCGTAACAATCTAAAGGACATTAAGGATAAATGAGTAGGAGAAAGTTCGTTGCACGTTTAAAGCAAAACCATCCCTGCTCGGGCGCCATATAAATTCTCAACAACAAATTTAAACCAATTTTTTGTGAGGTTGGACCTGGCGATAAGGCTAAAGATTGGAGTGGCAGCTGCGTTTGACAAAAATAAGTCTGTCGTCTTCAACTAGTAACAAAAATATAATTTTATTGGAAGCAAAGCAAAGCCACTATGCTTCTAACATAAATGCTGAATAGGCAGTGAGAGATAGAGAATCTAAGCTAGAGAGCTTAGAGAGCTTGGTTCAATTCATTTTCTTTTCAACTCCAATTATATGGCAACTTCTAACTTAACATAATTGACCAAACATTTCGGCCACGTTGAAGGACCACACTTGGACCTTCAAACAAATTGGTAGAGCTGCGAGCTTGTGGTTTTGACGTCTACGACTCGATTTCTTCTAACTTTTCCTGTTATGACCTCGACGATTCTGCCAATTGTCCAGCGCTGAGGTGGCGTGTAGTCCTCATGAATTGCCACCAGCATTCCAATTTGGTTTGGGGTGTTTGCCACTTGGTTCTCATTTGTAGTGTGTGGATGTAATCCTTAGACCACGCTTGCCAGAACCGCTGTCTGAACGTGGATAGCAGCTGCCACCTGCGCATATATGTAATTGCGCTGCCTGGCGTGTTCGACCCCAGCAAACGACGGGGCTGTCCTATTAGGAGATGGCCTGGTGAAAGAGCTTCTCCGTCGTTGGGATCGGTGCTGATTGGAGTTAGCGGACGCGAGTTTAAAATTACCTCTAACTCTGCCAGATGACCTCTGACCACTGTTTCCACCAGCGACGCGTTTGCGACTTGAGACCATATGCCGTCGAAATGCGGTGCTCGAGGGGGTATGAAACTGTGCACTCCATCCCTTGTTTCGCTGCGAACGAAGGCAGATTGTCCTTCTGAAGTTATTTGAGCTGGTGGTTGGTACCGACGAAGATGGCTGCGTTGTCCGACTACATCCGTTGATGATGATGAACTAATTCAGGGGTGCCCAAGCTCATTGCGCACGCAACGCATTCGTTGTTGTTTTACGCAAAGGGAAAGCCGTGCGTATAGGCCTCACGCATAGCTTGTAGCTATACGTAGGGCAACAACAACTTCATATGTGTTCTCCCTTCTGTTTCTCTCCGAGCGAAGGTTTTGTTATTGGCTGCGACCGATTTCGTGTGCATCAGACAGTCACGAACACACACACACAAACAAAAATCGGGTTTCTCTTTCTATTTATTGTGATACTTGTTGTTACACAAGTATTTTCTTCATTTGTATTGGTGTTCGAGCGCTCGTAAGCTTTTTCGGTTAAGTAAGGTTAAGGATAAGTTAAAATGATCTGTTGAGCGATTTTCGGTATCAATTTGGAATTGAAATAATTATATACTTTTTTTTTGAGATTTTAAAAATATTCTTTTATTCATAAGCTTCTAGCTAAACTGAACAAATTTTTATTGGCACGTCTCTTTTAATACCTTGAACTAGGGAATTTCCTGGCTAACAGAAGTTAGTTCTAAACTAGTCTAAACAAGAAAAGAATGCGGAATCGATCTCCAAATATTAGTACACTTTAGTTATGCTCGATTAGGCGCACAGTCGCACATCTTTGCCACGTCTAAGCTGACGTTTGTCACACCCAAGTAGCCTCCTCATACACAAGTTCAGCACACATTTCCACATTTGTCTGTTTTCACCCATCAAATGGCATGTAAATAATTTAATAATCGGATGCATTCAGAGGCATTCCAGTCAGTCTGATTGATAGATAGCCTGCTCCTGGTACTTGACAACTGTCTGAATGCCATCCAATTTGCATACCCACGTCTCAATGTGTGCCAGTAAGAAGATGCCACTGAGCTGCAGTGTACCGTAAATAAAAATACAAAAGCATATGTAAAGGAAGACGCCAGGAAACGGTAAACATGCAAATAAATATATATGTCCAAGCCAATCACGTAAACCCTCTGAACGGATGAACTGAACTCCTCAGTCCTCTGTGCTGAATACGAAATTCGAAATAAAAACCAATTTTTTGCCCATCTTTTATTTTATGGCATTTCAATTTGTTGTATTTCGACTTGTCGTTTACTTTACGGAAATTAAGTTGTACTCGAATGCACGGCAAATATATTGGCAAGGGCCAAAATGTAAAACAACTTTGAATGCAATTTGTAAAAATGTGTAAAATAAAAGAGGAAAATCCATGAATTCAATACATGTACTTTTTGTGCCTGAAAAAATATTTGCAGTATTTATATTTGTGAATATAAACAATTTGTCATTTACTTGTGGCAAAATTTGATTTATGCGCTTAATGGAAAACTAGTACACTCAGAAAAAAAAAATCACGTAAAAAAGTTAAAGCATTAAATGCAAGTGCAAAATTACAATACTCAATCTGTAGTTACATTTTTGAGCATTGAAAGACCTACAGTTCGAAACACTGCACAGTGGATCCGCTTGTATGGAAGAGCGGCCAAAAATACTAAAAATGGCCTTAGCCTGCTGAAATTTATAACAAAAATATAGAAAATTTGTCTAAACATATAACAACAAAAATCGGATATATCGAACGGCTATATCCTATAGCTCCCATAGGAACAATCGATACTAAATTATAAAAACATATTTGTTTAATCTAATTTATTAAGATTTTGTTATTTATTTACATAAAAGTAATATATTAAGAAAGAATTAAAGATATTTTTCATTTTTATACATATTATCAAAAAAACTAAAATAAAAATCAACAAACAAAATATTAATGAAACAAAAATTATAAAGCATCGTCAAGTAATTCATACACAGATGTAAGCAAAATCGATCTATCTTTTTTAGGAAGTTGTCTCTGTCCTGTTAAAAATGGATCTGAACGCAATAATAGGTAGTTCATGACATCTGTGTTTGTTAAAGTACGAGACACTTTCCGACTGTGCTGAAGTCTACATTTTTTTATTTCCTTGTTATTGGACTCTGCAGCTTCCTCTGAAAGCTCTCCAATCGATACTAATGCATGCTCTATTACAGCTGAACCATGAAT
Organism: Lordiphosa magnipectinata; assembly: GCA_037044535.1. NCBI lineage: Eukaryota > Metazoa > Arthropoda > Insecta > Diptera > Drosophilidae > Lordiphosa > Lordiphosa magnipectinata. The sequence continues at coordinate 913,987 of JBAMBO010000632.1, read as the reverse complement.
TAATACTTTATGGACGGTAGCCGGTAAATAGTATCATGGATATGCAGCTATTAGATATTTAGCAGTATCCAGCGCGTAATTTTGGAATTTCTCCACATTAATTTTGTATCCCGATGCCATGGCTTGCAATAATGTTGCACATCTATGAATCAAAGATGCATCGATTCCTGTTATTTCGGAGCTCAAATCTGCATTACAAAAGAATTTCCTTGCGATATTTCCGTCGTTTGAAGATCCTCTACCTCCATCTCTAGGTTTGTCCACTAGTATTCCCATTTTTTCGCGAAATTCCTCCTGAATGTGTTTCTTCCTGTTCAATACATTAATCTATTTTTCTTCATCTCGTACTTGCCACATTTTGACCTCTAGCTTATATGAAATGTGTAAAAAGTATTCAAAGAAGCGTATATAAGAATGTAGTGGAGATAAGCCAAATTCATAAAATCTTGTGTGAACTTCTTTACTCAAACATTTTTGTATATTGTTCATTTCTGTTGGCTTTGCTCCACATATATAACACGTTGCCGAGGATGATTCGCTGATTGCGTTGCACACCTTTCCATCAACCATAGTAACATGCAAGCTATGCGTAATAAGAACTTGTTTATTAGAGACGCTTAATTCCTTTGGCTTTAGTTGTTTTATTTTTGCGTCAAAATATTCTGCATCGTCTTTCGACACCTTCGCGGTCTCTTTCTTAAATTGAAATCTAATTGGTCGACAGTAACGAGTCGATGATGGCCGGGGGTTTTTCCAAATTATTGTGTTATCTATTTGAGTAACCAGTTGGAGAGGTACGTAGGATGTTACAAAAAAGCTTCTGTCGTCCGAATCACCGTTTGAAAAGTTTTGCTTATACTCGCTATGCCCCGTACTTCCATCAAAGCCCCATTTTCCAATTAAAGTTAAATTCTTAACTATATTTTCAGGCATAGTTTCAATAATGTTGTTTTGAAGCTCTACTATACTAGATGCCGTATTGTCTAGTAAGCTCTGTAGTTCGACTTCCGCACAAGATTCGTCTATATAAATACCATCAGGGTATCTTATTTTTTTTGAACTTAGTACGCTTTGGTAACTGGGAAAAAATTCAAAGGATATTTTGCTATTTACAAAGTTTCTTATCAGCAAATATTGGTGTTTTGTTATCGAAGTCTCCATTAAAAGCGAAATAACTTCCATGGGATCTGCCGGCAGGAAATTTTGATTTCGATTATCATTGCGTATTTTAATGAGCTGACCTACACGTCGTCGTTTTGTTCTCTCTGAAGCCTCCTCAAAATCAAGGTCTGGTTTTCCTCGGGGACCCCCAAAATCTGAAGTTATGGCCCAAAAACCGTTAATAGCTCGTTTTGCTTACTTTACTTGAAATAACTCGCGAATGGACCATCTGATTTTATGTAACTTTGCTAATTCTGACAGCGACGAGAAGATTCTTATATATTATATTCAATGGCTGAGAAACGCGGGTTACAGATCTGGTATTTTCAACTTTTTTTTATAAATTCCTACTTTAGCCACTTGTTTAACTATTTTATACTATGCGATTTTTCCTTAAAGTTTATTATAAAAGCCGATTGAATTCTCCGTTGAACAAATGTTCTCTCGATGAATTTGGTTACCTGATGACGAAGTTATTCGCGAATATCTAAGCACACTTCGACAATCTAGTATAGTTTTTAAGTGAGTTAACAGAAAATTTATTGATTATGCCCCGAAAAGTGTACTTTGCTAAAGTTTGGTGGGAAATTTAAATGTAGTTTTTCATATCGCTTCTCTGTTTAGTAAACTACGGAGCGGACAGGCATGGACATGGGCAACAGGCATGAGCAACAGGCATGGGCAACTGGCATGGGAAACTGGCATGGGCATGGGCATGGGCATGGGCAACAGGCATGGGCAACTGGCATAGGCAACAGGCATGGGCAACAGTCATGGGCATGGGCTGTTAATCAAGATCAAGGAATCTAAAGGGGCAGAAAATCACTTCTTTATTCACTTTTTTTCAATTACCTTCCTACTAGGCCTCGCTGCACCGCTGTTTCCTTTTCCTTTTCTCCAACTGGTTCTTACTTACTTGAACCATATCTATCTTTCACTTTCTTTCCTACTTTTGTTTGTTATGTCTTTTGGTGTCTTCTGTTTCCATCTGCGTACGTCCGTCCGGGGCATGCGCTCACAACTCAAACAATTTTGGCGGTGACGCTCGCTGCCTCGTATTCTCGTTGGGGATTTTTTAGCCCCTCTCGCTGGGGGTTATGGCAAAAAAGATCACGAGCCCTTAGGACTGGGTTGCTTGCCGGAATGAATGGCCGTTGGGTTTGAAATTTTAAATTAAATTCTTTATTGTCGCTCCTTGACAATCTCTTGGCGTATTATTACTTTTTTTTAATTCTACTTCACAAGTGTTTCTAAATAAATTGTTTTTTTTTTCAAGTTTATTTTTATTTTCCAAGTGTATTTTCCTTTTGAAACTACAATATGTAATAATCACAAAGTAAACACTTTTAGTGCGTTTGTATTAAAATTATACCATTTACCCCCACTTATTTCCAATCAATTAAACAGCTCGAAAGAGCGTTTCCCAATGGCTTTAGTTTTGCAGTCAATTTGCCATTGATTTGCCATAGTCCGGCTTTAGTAGGATTTCGAGGGCGCCCATTCATTTCGCATTCATTGCGGTGGATTGTCCAGACTTAAGACCAAGCGAGGGACGCTTTTGACGTCAGTCAAATGAGTTTTATATACGTATGTATATTTTTTTTTTTTTGTTGGCAGTCTTTTCAATAAACCGCCTTCCTGCATGCGCGAAAATAGTGAAAATATTTTGAATGCTTACCACCAACACTTACAAAAGGAGAACGTGACGCATGCCTTTGGTTTATTTTTTTTTCCACTGACGCAAATGGCCAGCCATTTTGTTATTTTTAGTGAGCGGCGAAATTTTTGTCATAATTTATGTGAACGTGATTTATTTGGCCACATTTCCGCTCGTTTCGATTTCATTACGATTGCCGTATAACAGGCCATTAGGCCCCCCAAACACAGGAATGCTTCGTCTTGATTAATGGTCGTTCGCACGACATATGTGAAAAGTGTTGCCTACTTTCGAGGGCAGTGCACTCAACTTGTTAATTGCTGACCATAAAATTCGCCAAAATGTTCGCCGGCACGCAAACAAAAAACAATAACAACAACAACAACAGCTTACAATTCAATCTGCCTGATGGCAGACGCCTTCCCTAAAATTTCTTGTAATTATGTGACCTTGAAGTCGGCCAAACCCCGGCCCAGGCACTCTTGGAGCGCTCCCTCAGCCGTGAAAAATTGAATTTACAACAAACAAAAGTTACATGTCGTCTCATGGAGTTCAGTTCACATGTTGGCGCCGCTTCCTGGGGTCGTCCCTCGGAGACTGGGCGATGACTTTATAGCAATTTAATGTGCCTCTTGTTCGTGAAAAATGATTTCACTTTGCCGCGCTGTTTGCTGGGCACGCAAAGGCAATCTTTGGAGCCCAGTGTAGAGCAAAACAAAAAAAAAAAAAAAGCACAACAATTTGTCTGGCCTTCAAGGAAAATCATCATCAAAATGGTGTTTCTGTGGGAAGGCAAAGTGGTTGATATGCCTCGCGGCTCAAGAAAACCAAATACAAAAATCTTTATTCCTTTTAATTTGCATGCAACATTAGGAGTTTATATAGAATAACTGCACTCAGAAAATTATTTTTCAATATTTAAGAAAAATCAGTCAAGGAATTGAAATCGGCCTTAAATTTAGAAAATAGAGTGAGTGTCCTGACACACTCAGTACGAGCGAAGCTCTTTACGAAGAGAAATCGGATTTTCCATAGCAGCTCATTACTCAGTTCTCGATAGCCGCTCAGTCGGACTTACTGATTCACAATTCTGAGTGTTATCAAAATTATCCTTTTTGTTGTAAAAATGAATTTAAAGAAAACCCTAATTAATTCTTTTATTTTGTCAACTCTAATCTTAAAACTTCTCCCTACCTCCCTCTCTTCGGTATAATTCCACCACTGCCATATACTATTTGTTGTTTCCCCATCCATAGCCCCTGGGGGCCGAACGCCCGCAACTAAGAGCCGAGTGTATGCCGAAGTCATTTCTCACTGATTGTCTGAAAGTCAGTCGCAGTCAACGTTACAAGACAGTCCCTTCAGCGGCAGTATATTGCCGAGCAACACTGCTAAAAAGCATTTACACATTTTCAGTCCTCTCTTCTTGGGGAACCCTGGTATAAATCTTCAACTCTTCACTTACACTTACTCTATTCTGCACTCGGAAGGCATTTTCATGCCTGTCGTTGATGAAAGCACTGTGTTGGAAATCTTAGACTTGTAAAAACTTCCTTCTCTTGTGGTCCGGTCGAAATTCCTAGCTGTGTTTCTATTGTGCAAATGATTTAGGAAAGTCTCTTTCTAAAATTGTTCAATTATCTCTACACCACAGCTTTTTTTCCTGATATCTGAAAGAAATCCTTTATTTTATCACTTTATAAAGAAAGAAGTAGAACTGATATTCAGAAATATCGTGAGATAGCAAAACTTTGTGCCATACCCAAACTTTTTGAATTGGTTATAGCTGCTCAGTTGCAGCACCAGTGTTGCTCTCTTATGTCTCCATCACAGCACGGGTTTATGAAACTCCGGTCTACATCAAGAAATCTTCTCTAGTTTACTTCCATAATAAGGGACGGATTCAAGCTGAAAAATCAGTCAGATGTTATCTTCACAGACTTAAGCAAGTCATTTGATTCAGTTAAACACCTTTTGCTTTTAAAGAAATTGAAAGAAAAGTCAATTGGATTTCAATGTACTTGGCAAACCGCACACAGAAAGCCTTATTTAACAACACTCTCTCCAAGCGTGCTTACGTCACTTCCGGAGTTCCACAAGGGAGTCACCTCTGACCGTTGCTTTTTGGTTTATTCATAAATAACCTACCTTCTGTCATTGAAAATTCTCATGTGTGGATGTATGCAGACGATGTTAAAATTGGTATGTAGCTTACAGACCCCGATTCAAATTGTCTGTTACAAAATGACATTAACATCCTTCAAGCCTGGTGTGTTAAGTCTTTCTACCGCTCTGCATCATTTATGGGTAACTATTCCCTAGACCCGCACAACCTCGAACGCATACATAACAGACCTTGGTGTAAGCCATAATACGAACTTTTCTGATCACATTGGGATTATTGTTAGCAAAGCCAAAGGGGTGTTCGCTTTTGTTAAACGTTGGTCTAACTAGTTTGATGACCCATACACCACTAAGCTTCTTTTCGTCTCACTTTTCCGACCTATACTTGACTACTGCTCATGCATATGGTCACCACAGTATGCAACATACCCGGGCCTTATTGAGTCGGTTACTGATCGCCTTACGTGGACTAAAATGGGAACAACACCGTCGCCTGCCATTGTAATAGACTTCGTCTATTAAGCCTAACGTCTCTGCAAGATAGTAGAATCTGTCACTGAGTTATGTTCCTTCATAAGCTAATAAATGGCCATATTGACTCTTGTTTTCTTTTGAGCCATATTAATATTTCGATCCCACCTAGATCTACACGACAGTTCAGGCCAATTTTCTTAAATATAAGTAGATCTAATTTCGAATCTTACGACCCGTTCGTATCATATGCATGTTGTATAACGATTTATACCATTTTTTAAATTCTGAGCGTTCGATGTTGGTAAATGTTTCTAATATTTTGATATACTTATCTTTCCAGTATTTGTAAATCTTTGCCTCCGCCCACCTGAAGTGAGTCGGAACACATCATAAAAGTGTTCTCCTAAAACGGACGGAGGCGCGATTAGGATTAACTATCCTTTTTAAATAAATCAAGGTTTTAAATGATTTTCGTCGAACATTCTTACTTGAGTTATTTTCCAAACTCAGCAATAAATTGCGCCACTACTTTGATCATTTGCTTGCAGATTTGTTATCAGGCAGCTATATATTCATCAGATTTTGACCAAACTCCCCAAAATTGTGTGGAAACCTATAATATGCATAACTGGAAAGTATTTAGACACTACCATTGAAAACAAAAAAGTTTTTCTCACTAGAACTACTTTTCCGACCGATCGTTCCTATGGCAGCTATATTCTATAGTCATCCGATTTGGATCAAAATTGAATGAATTGTGTGGTAGCATATAATATTGATCAATAACAAGTTTGGAAGCGATAGCATTAAACACAAAAACGCTTTTCCTACTAAGACTTTTTTACAGACCTTACTTTTGTATAGCAGCTATACTATGTCGATGTCAGATTTTCATCAAACTTGATGGAATTATGTAAAAGCATAGAAAACTGATAAGTACGAGGTTTTGCGGCGTTTGCGTTGACAACAAACAAGTTTTTCTCACTAAATAGTTCCTATGGCAGCTATTTGCTATACCAAACCAAAATCACAGAAGACCAAAACACTTTGTGCAAAGTTTGGTTAAGATAACCTTTAAACCGACGGAGGAGATCGCATAGAAACAGACGGACGGACAGACGAATATGGCAATATCAACTCATCTTGTCATGCTGATCAGGAATATATATATAATTTATGTGGTCGGAAATGCTTCCTCCTATGCGTTACAAACATCTGGACAATTTTGAATATACCCTCCACAAGGGTATAAAAATACAGTACTCCATACTCAGTATTCTATACTCAGTACTAGACTCGATACTAAGAACTCGCTACTAATCACTTTATTCTCAGCTCTCTATACTTGTGCTCGATACTCAGTAATCGGTACTCAGAACTTGATATTCAGTACTCGATAGTCAGTACTCGATGCTTAGAACTCGATACTCAGTACCGAAACTCAGTACTCTATACCTAGAACTATATACTCAGTAATCAAGTAATTTTCTTAAATATAGAAAAACAAATTTTCTTAGTGTGGGCTTATACTTAGTTTAGGACACTTGAAAACATCTGACCGATGGTTACTCTCACGACAAAATGATAAGGGTTAGTAATGTTAATCACGGCGGCTGCTGTTAGCGCGGTGTCACTAAATTTTGTTTTGCTTATAGCTACACCACTTTCCAGCTTTTGATAAAGAGTCTTACACCAAGGGTAAATGCTGATCAAGAATGTGTCAACTCTTTTAAACCTTTAGCATTCCACAAACCCTTGAAGTGCTAAACCAACAAAACAATAATCTCATTTACAGACCATTTTCTCATGTTATTGACCCCTACGTGATGTTTTACTATTGCCCATTTTGTCAACCGCTCAATCATTAACCCCCTTGGAGGAGTTCTGAGGCTACGCATCCTGCATTTCATCATGGTATACCCAATAAACTCTGAGCTGCTTCCAGTAATTGAATGAACTGAATCACATTGAACCCTGACACTGTTTACTCTCGGTGCTCCCACAGCATCTGCTGTGATTGCAGTGGCTGTCGCATATTAATTATGCTGCTGGTCAGCTTTTGTCTATTGACCATAAATTTAATAACATAATGAAAGTTCAGTGTCCACTAAATTTGGGCAATTATTTTCATTATTCATGTTCCGTTTTTGAAATTATGGCAATTAACATGCAGTCACGCCCTAACACGGCCCAAAATGATTTACATATTTATTATTGCGCAATTTTCAAGACGAGCTGACTCCAAAGCCATCACACCAAGTGGGCGGAAATGTGTCGCCTAATCTGCCGTCTTTATTTGTCGTGTACGCCCAGTAGCAGAAATTAAATTTAAATTTACTTCAAATGTCGTCTGCCTGACAGACAACAACAAGTGGGAGTCTTACATTTTGCTTACATTAAGGCGGAGCAGTGGAGCATTTCGATAATGCTTCCCCTTCGGCATGTCCATGATTGTGCTGACGCATCTATGCAAATCTTTGTCTACCACATTTAAGCCCAAAGACTTTATAGGAAATGGAAAATGCCTGTTTACTCTTCCACCTGGACACCCCATTTCTGTTTCCTGTTACATCAAAAGCAGCTCACAAATCGACTTATTTTCCCTACCATTCGATGCCAATTTTTGGTCTAAACAAACGAGTCCCAAAAACCCAACCCCTAAACCAATTTTCGACCTTTTCATTTGGCGCGTGCAGGAATTTGGTCAAAAGTTTTATGGTTTTAACCAAAAAAAAATGTTGATTTTTCATACCAGCATAAAATAGGGGAAAAAAAAACATTTGTGTTTTCCATTTGTATTTTAGTTAAATTTTACACATCTGGCGGGAAACTGTTGAAACTTTCAACATAAATAAAAGTGTCAACAGGAAGGAGATTTTTCTGCTAATGAGATTGGAGTTTGTTTGGATTTTATAACATTTTTATTTGTTCTTCTTTTAATTAACAACACGAACGCTTTTTTTTCTTTTCAATTTGTATTCATGATGAATTGATGTTTAATACTGAATTTTTAATCAACTCTGAACCCAACCGAAGCCGCTAATTTGTACAAATAAACCATCAAATAATGAAAAATATATGGGATGGGATGGGAACTCAATGTGCTCTACAGCCAAAGTTCGCTGAAATTTGGAAATACAAATTGAGTTTGAGAGTAATAAGGACTATATCGACTAGGCTGTTGCTGCTGATCAAGAATTTATATCCTTTATGTGGTCGGAAATGTTTCCTTTTGCCTGTTACATACATTTGCACGACTTTAGTATACTCTTTTCACTCTACGAGTAAACATCTTCCGAAGCTCCCGTTCTGCTCATCACATGATTCTCTGAAGAAGTATTGTTCATAGTCATAGATCATAGTCGTAAGGAGAGCACCATTTCATCTCCTATTATGGGGCAAAGGCTTCTCAACATTTTTTTTACCTTGGACGTTTTAGACTGAGAGTGCCCATATCAATACCGCTTCAGTGGTCTCCGTGCTATCCTTAATCTGGCGTACATTTTGAAGATGTCGAATCCTTAATTTAAGGCAGTGGTGCCCGGAATGAGCTTACGGCCGCGTGAAAACCAAACCAACGAAAGTCGCAGTGAATAGCAAAATGCGTTCGGCCACTGGGAGCGATGAGAGCGCTGACTACGCATAAGAAACATTGCTGTTGCGTTTGAGTTTTTCAGTGACATAAGCTATAAGTTAAAAAACAGTTTTAGGAGCGTGGGAGTGAAATATCTTCTATCTTGCGACGAGCGGGGATGACACGTGGTGTCACACCGAAGGGTGGGAATTCCTGAAGCTCACTGGGATTAATAATAATACCCTGTACAAGTTAACGGTTAAGGCTGACGGCAATATTGCGTAAAGATTTAAAGTAGCAGGACTTCAATTTAATAAGTAATATGATTCATTGTATTATACATTCAGAGCACGTTAGAGAACAGTTCAAAACATCTTAAACAGGGCTGCAAACCCAAATAAATGTTCGGAATCTCCGGTTTGCAGCTTCGAACCAAAATTTACCAACGGATAAGGTTCGGAAATTTGAGGTTCGAGGTTTTTGGGCTTTGGTTTTGGTTCGAACCTTGGTTCGTTGCACATTTTACCCAATATATACAAAATTACAATACAATAGTTATACACCTGACTCATAAATACATGTAAGACTGTAATAGCCTATTTCCACTGGCTTCATTTCTTATCATTTTTATTTCTAAAACTGATGCTGTTTCCATTGACAAATCTCTATCATTTTGATATTCGCAATGCCACGTTGACAAAAACAGCTGAATGCTTTGATTTAAACAACAGGCGCCACTTTCAAACTCACGGGGAGTTTTTGCAATATTTACCCAAAAAATGACATACCCGGCAGGAAAGCAATTACGTGGGGCGAACGCATTGTTAACGCCCTCAATAATCAGCAGAAAGCTAAATACACAACTTATTTTGACTAATTTATATTATAAACAAAATTGCGCCTACTTTTTAAATTCAAATCCACATTTTATTGGTGATGACACTTTCTATTTCCAGCGAGTAACGAGTAGTGCCAGAGAGTAGCGAGTACTTTCTAAAAAAATACCAAATTCCTTCGTGGGGAATGCCATCATTTTTGAGAAATGAAGGAAATGAAGGGCAAAATGCAACAACAATTTGTATGGAAGAAATGATATCATTTTCTTCATTTCTTGTCATTTCAAGAAATGAAGCTTCATTTCTTTGGTGGAAATAGGCTATAAGACGTAGATTATAATTGACGTGAGATTGGCGCTCGTTTGCTGGATATGGATTTCCTTCATTGCTAATGTATAAATCTTCAGTCCGATTGATTATGCTTTCTCGTATGCACTTTAATCAGTCTTTCATTCACAAAATTGAGCATCGATTGGTGTTTATTCGCTACACTTGGAACTTTTTTCACAATGATTTGATCAAAAATGCCTTTGTCTTCATTTGCTGCATGCCCGTCGGTCATATTTAGTTTGCATTTGTGATATTCTGACCAGAGAACTGCAAAAATCACTTTTTTCTTGATTGGCTCATACACAAAAACCCTTACTCACATTTAATCAATCAACAAAACTCAGAGCTGAATATATTCAACTCACAACGCAATCGCATCGAGCGGCTGAGCTAGAGTTATGTGATCCAATGTGTATGTTCAAATTTATTCATCGAACAAAACTCTGTATTGAATATAATCAGATGTATACCGGAAAACGCATTGTGTGTTCGATCGAACAAAACTCAGAATTGACTGGCCAGCGCATCGTGAGCAATGCCAGAGCATTGCTCTCTCTCTCTCTCTCTTTCCATATCTGCCAGCAGCGCCTATGCATCTTTGCAAGAGTTTATTCATACGAGGTGATTTTCGCTCACTCTAAACAATTGTCGTTGAGCCAAACGAACAATCAGCCGAACTGATTGGAATGAAGTCGAACATGATTATAATCAGAGTGTCAACAATTGGTTCGAATAAAACTCTGCTGCGATCATGTTGAGTATGCAAGTTTGATGAATAGAGCGCGAAGCCTGTTTATTCGGGTGTTGAATAATGTGTGAGCGTTTTGCAATCGAACGAAGACGTTCTCTGATTCTGACTTATCAGTGTTTACATTGTGTGTAAATTTCGTAAATATTAAATTTGTCGTCATTGCTTCACACTTTCTCGCTCAAGACTTCTCAATCGAAATGAAATGCGCTTGTGTGCTTTTTGTCTCTTTCTGTTTCTATTCTTCTATTGCGCCCAATTTTTGGCACGTGGCTAGTGTTGACAATTTAACTATTTTTCCCACCAAATGTCGACTAAATAGATTTCGGCTTCCGAGCTTACAAAATAGTTATATCTGGTGAGAAAAATAGCTAAATTGGAAACGCTGCGTATGGCACACACTTCAGTTTGTATTCGACATGACATTTTTCTGCGAGAGCATGCACCAGGTTGGTTATATTGGCGCATATGTATATGTATAAGATGAAAAATAAAACGTTCAATACATTGTGCAGTGTACAAAGGTGTTTACATTGAATTTGTAGAATATTACTGACTGGAAGTATTGTGATCTATGTAATATAAATTACGCATACGTATGAATGTATACAGTAGTAGTAGTCTTTATTTAAATAATAAATACATTTGTATCGAACTTAAAAGACACGTTTAGTGCTATACTAAAGGCATGGTATAAAAACCGTCGGCCTGATCCTTTTTCCATCATCATACCAGTACTACACACGGCTGCCAAGCTCGTCGCAAGATACCGCATCGTTCCCAGTACTACTATTACTATTTAGATTATACATTTCGGCAAACTCCTAAGGCTATTATTGATTATTATTTCTATTGCGTTTAATTATTTTTAAATCTATAATTTTTTAAAAATCCTCCGCTACAATTCTGTGTCTGTACCTTAATGCTGCAGCAATATAAGAGGAGAGCAATGTCCAATTTGATCCATTTAGGAGATCCAAGACCATCTCCCTTCCAAAAGCAGATCCTCCGAAGTACAATTGCCTGGTCTCTACTATAATGGGACAGTCGTGTAGAGAAAGTGTAGTATGTCCTCACGCGCTCTCATATTACAAAGCGTACAATTTCCAGACCTTATATGTGGTATGAAATTTAGTGCCAGGATCTCACCACGTGCCATAAAAATGCTTCTAATTTGGTCAATCGTAAATACATCCGAGAAGTAGCTGACTGTACCGAGCTCATAATTTAGTTCCCTTCCTAGCAGGCGAACCGAGCTGCGCTGCGGCTCTTTTATAAATTCGTCTCTTTAGCTCTCACCCATCCTACGTACAATTTTGTCTGACCAGAGCGCCCATTCCATAGTGTTGTCCAAACGTAAAGGTACGGATAGCTTCTCCGCCAGGTTTTCCCACTCTTGGAAGTGTTGTGATTTTTCACGCAGTAAATACAAAGACACAATCTTTGGGAGTCGGTGATCGGGCATGCGCATTACCTTTTGCATATACCTGAAATGGATGTCGGCTGTATATACATACGTGAAGAGGCGAAAGTCCAGTTTCTAGATATATCATTCTGTTTGGCGTATACTGCGGCAGGCGGAATAATCTTTTAATGAAATACCTTAGTAGGCATTCTACTTCATCGAAGTGGTATAACCCCCACACCTTGAGCGCCATAGGACATAATGGACCTCACCGCTGCACTGAAAAGGTTGTATTCTGTGCTAGTAGGCACATCCTTTTCGCCAAGCAACGTCCTCCAGGTACAATTAATGGCTACTTTGGAGTCTACCAGTTTTTTATACTCTGTACCGAAGGTACATAGAGTATATTAAGTTTGTGCAAAAGTATGTAGCAGAGAGAAGGAATCGTTTCCGACCCCATAAAGGATATATATTCTTGATCAGCATTAACAGCCGAGTCGATATAGCCATGTCCGTCTGTCCGTCCGTCTGTCCGTCCGTCCGTATGAACGAAGAGATCTCAGAGATGGTAAGAGATACAGGTTTGACATGTATGGGGCATATATTTGTTATACTTGCAGGCAGATCAAGTTTATTTTCAATTTTTTCCACGCCCCCTCCCGCCCCCGCAATTTGAAAAAAAAATCATATCTCCTACAGTTTTGGAGATAGATCGTTCGTTTCTTCTAGAGATACCTTGTAAACAAAATTATTTATCGATTTGCTGAAGGAATGATGAAGATCGGTTGAACGATACTCAAGTTATCGGGCCAGTTAACACCACCCACCCCCCAAACAACAACCACAGCAACACACCCTAACCGTTCAACACAGGCAATCTTAGTGCGAGAAAGTAAGAGAGAGAGAGAGAAACTTAGAGAGCGCACCGCGTTGTGCGCGGGATGTTAACTGGCCGTTTGACTCCTGAGCAAATGCGAGTGTAAGGGTACAGAGTATGTTATAGTCGGGCTTGACCGACTTTCTATCTTGTTTTTTAGATGCAGATTGAAACTGGCGTTCTGGTTGAAGTAAACTCCTATATATTTGTAGCTTTTGACTACTCGTAGCTTAACGCCGTTTAATTGCCACTTTTCATCTCCTGCTAGCCCTCTCCAGTGTTTTTTTAAGCACGAGAATTTACGACTTCTCCATATTTATTGTGAGATTCCAGAGCATACAGTACTTATGCAAAGCATCAATTGTTTTTTGCATACTTGTATGTACATTCTAGGTGAATCAGATAGGACAACTGACTATGCTGATGATATAGTTGTCCTATTCGATTCACCTAGAATGTATACATATGTACATAGGTAGGCAAAGAAGTACTACATATAATAGCAAGCTCTGATTCTTCACGTATTCAAATTGTTTTACATATGTACAATGTACATACCAGAGAGCTGCAACGAGTATGATCGATCACGCTCAATCAGCCTCGCTCAAACTCTTTGCAACTCCACTCAGCGGATTAAAACAAAATGTTCGATCAAACCCGATCACGTACGCAACAAGCGAGAGTGATTCGAACTGATTGTCCGCTTCGAGCACGCTCACTAACGATCATATGATTTTTGTTGAAGCAAAGTTTTGCGTCACAAAAAATCTGAGTCAATGATCGGGTATGATCGAAAAATTGTTGATCGTTGCAGTTCTCTGGTACATACATATATGTATGCTAATACCCATTGGGAGTGCGAAAAGGAGAAAATAACAAATCGGAGACACTTTTTTTTTGAACCGAACCAAAAGCTTGGGTTCGGAACTGGTTCGGGTTCATCTATTTTCGTCCTAATGGTTCGGTTCAGGGTTTGTTTCACAGTAAAAAAAAAACGGAATTCTGTGCTTCAACCGGTTCGGTTCAAAACTGGTTTGCAACCCTGATCTTAAATCGAAATGTTGTGTTTCATAAACTTTCCAATTTTAATTGAAGAGCCCAAAATCTTTGTAACCATCTCTAAGAAAATCGGTATAAATCAACGCATATTTGAAGAAAATTGTCAAATGTGAACCCTTAAGCTGTTTGAGTTGTGTCAATGCCATTGCGATACATCTTTCAATTTTGGTCAAAACGTGGCAATAACAATTACCCATCGATTTGTACGTTTCTCAAGGTGTTCAAGTGCTTAAGCGTACTTTCACCTTTCGCTCTCGGAGGGCAACGCTGACACGGACTTTTGGCCAATAGATAAACACAATTTGTATGCATTTGCATGGCTGGAGGAGTGGAGTGAAGTGGCTGCGGGCGTTGGGGTCATGTTTATTTGTTTGGTTGGCGCTGTCTGCGATTTGGATTTGGTCGGTCAAGTGCTCCATTGACTTGGGGGGGGGTGGGGTGGGTTGGGCCAGGTGTGCCAAATAAATAATCCGTACTCACTAAAATTAGAAGGGCGCAAAACGAAATGCAAATTTGCATAAAAATTTTATGCTTTGTGGAATTTAACGAGCAGCCCTTCGCTTATCGATTGCCACTGTGGAGGGAGCCACAAACCATAAAACTTTGGACCCGCTATACTTCAAATTAAGCGGCAAAAATGCGCTCGGGGGCATGGGGCGTGTCGGCAAAGCCATTTTCCCACAGTTCCAGTTCCATTTATGTATATTATTTGCATAAAAGCCAAAGTCGCGCCCAACCGGATGTGGATGTGGATGCGGATGCCGATGCGGATGGGTTGCAGTGTAATTGGCCAAAGTGAAATTGCGTTAATATTTAACAAGGCAACGAAAGTGCAAAAGTGAAGCAGATAACTCTGAGCCAGAGCGGATACGGATGCAGATCCACACGCACACAGACACAGCCTTGGGGGAGATTGGCGATACAGAAGCTGGATGGGTGGGGGAGGCCCCCTGAGTTATGAAGGGCGAACAAGCGCTTAAGACAGCTCAAATGGTAAACGTTAGCCATAAGGTCAGATTATCGCCCATGTGAATTAATATGTAATGCGGTATGCGGATGAATAAGCAAATTAACTGCCACGAAATGAGCCAAATGAAAAGGCCCGAGTCAATTGATTGCTGTGCAAATTTCAATTCACACGCGGAAATGAAAATATAAATTGATTGCCTTTATGCGATGTAATCAGGTTGAATCATTTTTAAGCGGCATTTCCTGCATTGTCAGATATTTTTTTGTATTTGCTATTCATTTTGGATAAACGTGCATTTAATTAATTTCAATTTACATTTTAAATGTTGACATATGAAATTCATTTTGCAAATATTATTTAATTAATTAACAATCGGTTAAGGCAAATGTTTGCGGTCTTTGTCATTTAATGAAACGTGAAATCAGCTGATTGCTGATTTGGAAACAGTTGTTTTGCAATTTATTTGGACAGAGCTTACGGTGCCTATTAAATTTTTTATTACTTATTTATTTATTTATTTTATTTTAATTGCAGCTTCGTCTAAAAGACACAACTACAATATAATAGAATATAAAATGATACAAAATATGGGGGATAGAAAGGAAAACAAAAAGAGTAAATAGAAGAAACGCCTTCCGATCCGGTGGGGGTAATTTATTTTGTCGTTATGACCAGCTACGCCCCTGCTCGCAGCGTTGGTGATCGGAAGGAATTTCCTAGAAAAACTAGAAACTATGCAAGTGCAAGATTGTGAAGGAATAAAAGACCGCAGGCCTTCGTCGGAAAGGTTATCACTGAGAAGAGGAAAGATATTATTGTAATACCTACACAGAATGCGAAAAGGACAATTAGAGGCATATAAAGTAGAAGCAACAGGAAGCCTCAAGGGAATATAGTTTCGTGTTTGTCTTGAAGGGACATTAAGGTTCACGCGTCCGAGTAGGTACTCAGCGTCAATATTACCCTTTATAAGCTTGTTTAGAAACATTATACCCAACATGGTACGTCTATGCTCAAATGAAGGTAAGTCTAAAAGCTTAAGCCTGGAAATATAGGGAGGAAGTCTAAACTGTGGGTCCCAACCCAGGTTGGGGAACTCCAGAGGTCACAAATACCGGATAAGAAGTGCTACTATTAAAGACTACTTTCTGAGTTCTAGACTGGAGATAAGATTTTATCCAATTAAGAAGCCCCAGTGGAAATCCCAGCAGACGCAATTTCAAAATCAGAAGGCAATGAGAGACACTGTCGAAAGCCTTACTAAAATCAGTAAAGATAACATCTGTTTGTTTACCTTGAGTGAAACTATGAATCACTGAAGAAGTAAATTCAAATTCCAGTAAGTTTGTAGTAATGGATCTGTTTTTAACAAATCCGTGCTGGTTCGGCGAAATAAAAGGAGAACATGAGTGCTGTAACTGAGATGTTATAATTTGTTCAAAGAGTTTAGGTATTGCAGAGAGTTTCGCAATGCCCCTGTAGTTTGAAATGTCAGAACGAGAACCCTTTTTATATAAGGGAATAATGAAAGATTCTTTCCATGGAGTTGGAAACCTAGACTGCTCAAGTGATTTGGAAAACAAGATGTGTGAATTAAGATGCACGATGGCACATTATCTGGGCCAGGACAAAGGTTAGATTTTAGGGAAAGTAAACCATTCAAGACAGAAGAAAAAGAAATGGTGGGGCAGCTTATGAAATCATATGAGGAAATAGGATAAGAATAGCCTTTGCTGGCATCGGACGACGAGTAAGTTGATTGAAAGAATTTTGCGAAGAGATTTGCAATGTCAATGTCGGACGAGGCAAGAAAAGAGAAGAAGGTAAGGCATTGGAACGACGTTTGGTATTTACGAAATGGTAGAAGCTCTTTGGATCGTTACAAAAGTTACTCTGTACTACTCGAGACAGGTAGTTTTTATAGCAAATTCGATTTTGGGCTTGAAATTTTGCCCTAGCAGTCGAGTATTTGGAGTAGTCCGTTGCTTTTCCAGATCTTTTGTATATTTTGAAAAGGCGGGACTTCACATTTTTCAAGTGTCTGAGGCTTTTAACAACTCCATGGAACATTTTTGTGAGCGCTACTTACACTCTCCTGAGGAATAGAGATATCGAATAGCTCGTACAGCTTAGAATAAAATAGATTGGTGGCAGTTACAACACAATGCACTTGATTAAGAAATGACCAGTCAGTATTAAGCAACAAATTGTTCAGAATATTGTAATCTGTTTTCCTAAAGCAACGCCTAAGAAGCGCTTTAGTTGGCTTTACTTCGGTTGTGCCTGGAAGATCCAATTGGAGTTCTATGGTAGGATGATAATTATCTTCAGGCAAAGAAATTGGAAATGTACGAGAGATAGTAGCACAAGGACTATCAGTAAACCATAAATCCAGTATACGACCAAGCGAGTTTTTAATGACTGAAGTGAAGGTCAATGTAGAGAATTATACAGCTTTAATGAGCACGGTTGTAAATTTTGAATTTGTACTGACTCGCTCTTGTGAGCGATCTTGCTTTTATTAAATTTCTCCTCCTTCTGTTTTTCACTAAGGCAGTATTTGTAAGATAACTATGTGGATGTAAATGTAAGAATGCGTTCGTCTAAAGGGTAGTTTTCCACACCATATGCTTTTTATCTGTTCGCAACATGTTGCTCAATGACTCGTCTCGAGGGTAGTTTTTCACAATGTGTTATCTGTTCGCAACATGTGGCTCGAAGTCTCATGTTCAAGTTTGAACATTCAATCTAAAGCTTCAAGTAATTTAGCAAAGGAAGCTTCTATAAAGAATCTAAAAATTTTTAAAATATCCATTCCTACAAATTCGTACAAATCAGTTGCCTTTGCTTTTTGCTTCAATTCATCCTCTAGTCATTTGTAGTGAAAATCGTCAGTTGAGTTTGTCGCATCAACAGCTATAGAGCAGAGTTGTTTATTCTAAAATTTATAAAAAAAAAAAAAAAATGGTTTTTCAATATCTCAACCACATGCTACGTGCTTTCATAATAAGGACAATCAAGAGCATCTGGGTAATGGCATATTTGTGGGCCGCGCTGCAAGCTGCCGCTGTGTCACTAGTTTTGCTCGAGCCTAGTGGCTCATTCTGGACCACAAAGTCAACATATCGCTTGATCTCTGATTCTGTAATCGGCCTTAAAACGGGAACTGAAATATACAAGCTGTTGGCAGTGAAATTGTTGCTGCAAGGACATCAAAACATAATGCGTAATGACGACAGAGTACGATTCAACTGGAAACTGTTAATATTCTTTGGACCCTATTTGATGGAATTTGTTAGTTTCTGGCTATTCAGTGTGGGGACCCAACTATTGGCCATTCTACAAGTGGCCTTTTATGTACATGAAGAGGAACGAGTTCAGTATTTAGTTTTGTTTGCATTTGCAATGTTTTTTAAGCTATTGCTGGGTTTGACTTTTGCTGCTACTGGAATGCGCTATTTGTGTCTGATCAAAATAATGAATGACGATTTGGTAGATTTTGGAGAACATTTGCATATGTGGAATTTGGAAGAAAGAAAGAAATATTTTTGAGCTTCTCGTGCGTCTCAACAACTTTGACATCATGAAAACTTGAAAGTCCCAAATAGCAACAATCAAATAATTATCTTTACTCTTGATTTTGTTTTTTCTTGTTTTTTCTGTTTTATAGTTCTCGACAAGAGAAACACTCGAAGCTGTCTTACGATAACAGATCGATGGGGATAATTTCATTCGGCTCTCAGTAGTTGAACATAAAGAGTCAAGTGTCAGCACAAAGTGTCTTTTTTGTTGTTGCGTAAGGATGCCTTCACACTGTTTGATACATGAGACATGATAGTCTACTAGGCCTGCATTTGATCGTGAATCTTCTATGAAGTTGACAAGCTTTTCACTTTTAAAACAACAAAAAGCAGGACTACTAGACCATCGAGGTTAAATGTTAAGTATAGGTTCATTTTTTAAAAAAAATGTCCTTGATGTATCGCGAACTATGAAGAATTTACTTGCAGAAAACAGTATGTGTAATCGCATGTGCTTTTCCAATTATGTTTTTGATTTAAAATAAATTTTGTGCAAATTTGTCAAAGTCTGCTGACTATTGCTAAGAAATGGAGGTATTCTTGCTCGGATGAGTTAATTGAGTTCTTAGGTCAACACAATGTCTTCCGTAAAGAAAAATTGTGCCCAAAATGCGGAAATATGTGCAAGCTGTTAATCCTTCCTTCCGATTTGATGTACAGATGCTGGGCTTCATTTAAACTAGACAGGAAGAAGAAGAATCATGCCTGCATACAGTGCGGCTACATCGAATCCGTGCGGAAAAATACTTTTTTCGCGGGTTTAAAAATTAGTATTCAGTATATTTGTGATGTGGTCGCTGATATGTATTCGCAACCAGAGCGTATACCTGTGATTTTCTTGGCTATGGGGCGCCATTTGGACCCCTCAGAAGCAAAATATTATAAATTAAAATGTGCCGCGGAATTTTTCTTCTTCTTTGTATGTGGTGCATCTATAACATTTAACAAACTACATTGGAAAAAGGAGAGGAGGAAGCGGTGGAAGAGGAAGACTCGGTGGCTGGATTGAAGGAGGAAGAGAAAGTGTTGGATGAGCAGCACGTGGTAAGGGTAAAATTCTCTTTGTTCTTACATGGCAAAAACATTCATTTAGCAGTGTCCATCTCACATTGTCGAGCACATGTGGACTAGGCCTTCTGGGGAAACCACATAAAAAAATCCTCGAATAAGAAGAGGATAAATATCAAACTTGTAGAAAATTTTCACGAAATTTATTTCGTTCACTATAAACCTATACTAAACATTTACCCAACATCCAACATCGTGAGTCATTAACATTTTCCATGGCGAAATTTGTCATCTTTGTAGCAAGTTCCTATTATAGCCCGACCCACTTAACATTTTGACAAGACAAAAGCTAAAAAATGTTGGCATAGCAAATGTTGATTAAGCATTTAAACTCAGGATGTTGGATGTTGGATGTTCGATGATCAACTATTAGTAATAGGCTGAGGCTGGAACGAAACTTTCAATTTTAAAAGACAATTGTAGTCACAATTCTAAAATTTCTAAATTGTTCGTTAATTTCAGATTTTTATGGAAATTTTATGGACGGCTAGAGTACACGGGTAAATAAAGGAGATGTGGAACAAACGGAAAAAATTCTCATTTGAGTTGAGATTATCATAAAGAATACCCTTCCGGCGGTTAAATAGGAGGAGTAGATCAAGTGATCAAGAAAATCTCGAAATTTGCAAAATTTTCAAAGGACCTAAGATAACTTGAAGCTTGGAAAGATGGCAACTAAAGACGCTTATAGAAGAGGCTTAGACCAAAAACCGCGAAATTTGTCAATTTTTCATTTGAGTATTTACCATAGCTCGTTAATAACTCTCAACCCTTTTTTCAGTTCGCTCTGCTTACGTCACTGACCGAAAAATCAAATATAAAAGGTGCCTGGGCTTCCCGCAACCGAATGTGTTCTGTTATCGCGCTCACTGTTAAGTGGCTGTTGTTGACCACACAGCACTGATTGGTCTGACAGCAACCGAATAACAGGCCCAACTCAGTCAAGTGGTCTTAAATTGCGTGCTTCTCGAAGACCAAACTCTCAAAATGTTATTTGAAAAGGTTGCAGACTCAAGAGTTGCGCCAGAGTTTAACATAAGCAGAGAGAGAAAGTCTATGCGAGAGAGAACGAGAGAGCGCGTATAGTTCATAGCATACATTCATATCGTTAGCCGAGCCTTACACACCGATGCATACATACGAAGAAGACCTTTTGAATTCGGGACTTAGGCCAAACGGTCCCAATAAGACCTAAGAGGAAAAAAATCAAAAAAATGGGTTTCTCTCCTCTCACAACCAAATGGAAGCAGAGAGCGTATTTAAAGGTTGTATCGGTACCTCTTTTCAATGTGGTCGCACGAAAGCTGTCGCTTTCTGACCGATTTTTGCGACCTCTGGTATTTACGAAAGTTTAGGCGTTGGTAAATAAGAGGCGTGGATTGAACAGGTCAAAATTCGGCAATTAATATTATTATGAATGTTTTATGAATGGCAATGTAGATGGGTATAGGGGTTGGAGGTGTAGATCGAACGGTTAAAAGAATCCCGAAATTTGCCATTTTTTCATATGACCAAAGATTATTATGAAGACTTAATAGACGGCAATAGTAGACGGGCAAATATAGGAATTGTAGACCGAACTGTCCAAAAAAATGGCAAAATTTTCAAAATTATTATTTGAGTTTAGAAATTTGTACAATTTTATGAGTTTTGGGAATCATAAGGATGTGATAGGTGGCCATTGTGGATGCGTAAATGGTTAACTCCAACGGTCCAAAAAGTTTGCGAAATTTACAAAACTTTTGCATGAGTTAGATTATAATGTAGACAGGTAAATTGACGGGTCAAGATCAAGCGGTCCAAAAATCCGAACATATATATAACATTTTATGATTAGTTCAGACTATCATGAAGATTTAATTGTTGGAAATTTTAAGGAAATTTTAACATTTGCGAAATTCTAGACTGACACGAAGACGGGTATATCGACGGGTAAATAGGAGGTGAAGATCATACGGACCAAAAACTCGAGAAATTTGAAAAAAATTTAATGAGTATAGATTATTATGAAGCTTTGATTGATGGCAATTGTCTATTAAGCTTCACTTCTCCGTATTGTGTTTAAAATTCTAAAGGCCGTGTGTCTGGTATGTTAATATGTATTGCAAAACAGTTTGATGACAAATCTATTGGCCATTTTTGAATTAAAATTGTGTATTTATCACTCATTTTCGGTATTTTAATTGATAACAAGTTGAATTGGTGACGTTGATTTACATGTTCAAACAGATTTGCAACAATATTAGAAAATGGTTAGCAAAGAATCATTTTGTAATTTCATTAAAAAAGGTTATCGAACATGCGGATGTCTATTAATAACTATTTGCTATGTCCAAATTTTTTAGCTTTTGATTTGTTAAAATATTAAGTGGATAGGTGTCTAATAGAAAAATGTTACAAAGATGAAAAATTATGCCACGGCAAATATATATGACTCAGAATGTTGGATGTTAGATGTTAGCAGAGCTCAGTGTGATTAGCCTTTAAGGCTAGATTTCAATCTATTCTGAAAATTTCAAAAAGAGATGATTCAAAGCACGGAATTAATGCAGAAATCGACTATTAATTTATTTCAGAAGCAACAGATTCTGACAGTTCAGAGAACTGTTCAAATAAACTACTTCTTAAAACTGCTCGCATATCCTTTTGAATAACAGTTAACATTTCTAATGGAATTTTTTCCCAGGAAAGTTTTTCCGCTTGGCCTCACTACAGCCTCAAAAAGATACATGCAGTGAAAAATACCAATTCTACAAATACTTATACTGCCTTTACACGTTTCATACATCTCTAAAGAGACTCTCTGACGATAATGTAATAGCAATGCAAATAACTCTAAATATTTAAAAAAATTTGTCTTTTTTGATGTAATTTGACAGGTTTTATTTGATAAGAGATTCTCTTTAGAGAAGTTTGACAACCGACTATTTAGAGATATATGAAAAGTGTAAAGACAGCTTAAACCTTATATACCATAAACTTCTACCCTTGATTTGTTACACTTTTTACACTTGAACCGATTAATTATTAACCTCCCCAAGTATGTGTGTGATGTGGTTTTTTATTTGCACATTTTTATACGCTTTGTTTGGCTTTTTCATTACCTTTTGTGGGATTATTGCATTGACTTGGAACCCAAATTAATATTTCATTAGATTTGTTAAAGAAAATTATGTTTTTTGTTATTTGCAGGGACCACTTGAAAGTTAATTTAAAATTTTTAAAAGAAATGTTCAAAAGAACCGCCCACCCAGCCTGCCAATCGCACTTGAGCGATATATCGATAACTGATCAGCTGTGATCTACGTGAAATACTAACAAAAATACCGCACAGCTGTTGTTGTGGTTGCTCCTCTTGGACTTTGAAACGTTGCGTTTAGTTTTTTGTATTAATCCATTTGTAATAAACAACCGTTTTGGCCAACTATGCTTAAACTCAAAGTGCAACGAAATGCTGCTCAGGGTTTGGCCTTGATCTCGGCTCGCTCAGCGACCACAACAACAACGCATGGCCCGCATTATCAGTATCTACAGTGCTCCAAGCTGCCCACCTTATATTTCCAGCGTTCGTTGCCCCGTCTGCCCATTCCATTGCTGGAGAACACTTGTCAACGATTTCTGGCCGCAGTGCAGCCCATTCTGTCCGCCGAGGAGTATGGCCAGACGCAACAAGTGGTGGAGCAATTCCGGCAGGGTGTGGGCATGGAATTGCATGCCAAGCTGAAGAGCCAGGATGAGGCTAATAAGCAGACGAGTTACATATCGCAACCCTGGTTCGATATGTACCTGGCTGATCGTGCCCCGCTACCTCTCAACTATAATCCGCTGCTGGTAATGAAGAACGATCCGCGCCCCCAGTACCGGGAGCAGGCGGTGAGAGCCACAAATCTGATTATCAGCTCGTTGCGCTTCTGGCGCTCACTCAAAGCTGATCTGCTCGAGCCGGAGGTGTATCATATGAATGCCAAGAAGAGCGATACGCCCAGCTACAGGCGTTGGATGAAGATTGCTCCCAAAGTGCTGGCCACCTATGCTTCTTATGCTTTCAAGGCATTTCCCTTGGACATGAGTCAGTACAATCGTCTGTTTGGCACCTCACGCATACCTCAACTGGGCAAAGATGTGCTGGTGCAGTCACCAGATTCCAAGCATATTCTGGTCATGCGACGTGGTCATATGTATGCGGTTAATGTTTTGGATACCAGTGGCTGCATCGAAAGTCCCAGTGTTATTTTGGGCAGACTGAAGGCGGTGCTACAAATGGATAAGCATAGGGAAGCGGCCAGTGTGCCGCTGGGTGTGCTTACAGCCTCGCAGCGAGATGAATGGGCACAGGCCAGAGAGCATTTGGTAAGGAATCCACAAAATGCCCAACTGCTGCAGCAAGAAGTGGATGCCGCACTGTTTTGTGTGTGTCTGGATGCGGAAGAGGATGGTGTCCTAAACGAAGATGATCAGGTGCCTCTGTTAAAGCATTTACTGGCGGGAAAGGCGGAAAATCGCTGGTTCGATAAGTCCATTTCGCTGCTGGTCAGTGCAGATGGCACCTCAGCCGTCAATTTTGAGCACTCCTGGGGCGATGGTGTGGCCGTGTTACGCTTATTCAATGAACTCTACAAGGATACGCTGCAACAGCCCTTTGTATCCCAGGCCACGGTGCCCACACCCGCCCAGGATGATGCCATCAATGTGCGCCCGCTTAACTTTGCCTTGGATGATCAAATTAAATCTTTGGTGGCTCAAGCCTTTGACAAGAATTCACGCATTGTGGACAGCCTGGATATGCATCTGCTCAAGTATCCGCACATCAATAAAGTGGCCTGCAAACAGTATGGCCTGAGTCCCGATTCCATTATACAATTATCTTTTCAGCTGGCCTATCGTCAAGCTTTTCAAAGCTATGTGGGCTCATATGAATCCTGCAGCACTTCAGCCTTTCGCCATGGACGCACCGAGACCATGAGACCCTGCACCATGGCCACCAAAACATTCTGCGAGGCGGTGCTAAAGCCGGAGAATTCGAAACCCAGTGCCAAGGAGCTGCGTGCCATGATTGACAAGTGCAGTCAGGTGCATGGTCAGCTGACCAAAGAGGCCGCCATGGGCCAGGGCTTTGATCGTCATTTGTTTGCCTTGAAGCACACGGCCCAGTTGGAGGGCCTGCCGCTGCCTGAACTCTACGAAACGGAGGCTTATAAACGCATCAATAATTGCATCATAAGTACTTCGACTCTGGGCTCAGATGCTTTATTAGCTGGCTCCTTTGGTCCTGTGGTCAAGAATGGACTGGGTATAGGGTAACTCAATTACACACACACACACACACACAACTAAACAACTAATTTGTTTGTAAATGTTTTAGGTATTCCATTCAAAAGGAGTTTGCTGGAGCCATTGTCACCACCTACCGAAATCAGGCCCCAGGCAAGGAGTTCATTGATAGCCTGGAGTCGGCATTTGATAAAATATACGCCGTCATCGAGCAAAGCGGCAGCCATAAGAAATAGTCGCCTGAGCTGAGGCTCAACTCCTCAACCCACCCCCCTCCTCTCCCTGGCTTTAAACACAAAAAGAGATTTATTTTGTTGCTTTTGTTTTCCCATTGTGTGTAGAATGCAATATCTTATTCCATTTGTAAAATTTATAGATTATACACTGAAAATATTTGTTCCCTCTATTGCAGCTGTGTTTTCTTTTTGTGTCTTTGGGGACAATTTTATGGCCTTTTTGGTTGGAATTGAAAAATAAATCTTTTAACAGCTTGCGGAGTAAGGGAGAGAGAGAGATGTGATCCCATCAGTCTTTAACAACTTAAACTAAGGTGCTTCACATATTTATGGATTTTCAGCATTGAACGAAATTGCAGAATTAATTGTGAAGAAATCACCAAAAAGTTTGTCTAGTTTGAATGAAATAATCTTGAACACGAAATGTTGGCCAAAATCAGCATTAGCACCAATTAAACTAGTTTACAAAAAAAGAAAAATTAAATGACCCATTTCTACTGAAACTATTTTTCAGTGTAGTTTGGAGTGGTGATCTCAAAACTCAATTTCAAAAAATTTTTCATTGTAACGTTTTTTAAATATGATTTTAATTAAATTTTTTCGGCTTACATTT
This sequence comes from Lordiphosa magnipectinata, assembly GCA_037044535.1. Taxonomy (NCBI): domain Eukaryota; kingdom Metazoa; phylum Arthropoda; class Insecta; order Diptera; family Drosophilidae; genus Lordiphosa; species Lordiphosa magnipectinata. Next base: position 888,003 of record JBAMBO010000632.1, on the reverse strand, counting down.
TATGCCATATTTAAATTCATAATGGTCAGATGGTGTCAAGCAAGATATGAATTGAAAGATAATTAAATTGTCAATTATAGCGTAGAACATTGTTTTTAGATCGGTTTAGAACTTTGAATACAATGACCAAAAATATTTCAAAACAAGTAAGAGCGCTGTACTCGAGTTTCCCGACTACAAAATAACCTGTTCAATTGAGACAATTGTTTAATAACTTTTGTGTTTTTGCTCGTATCTTATTTTCCTTTTGAGAGTAGTTAGATGTAAGGCCTAGGATAGTATATATAAGGTTGTCAAAAAAGTCTTGCGGTATTTCCGCAAGCTTGTCTTTGCAAGCGCGTAGTTCTAGTTGTATTCGTCGCATCGGTTCACGCTAGAGCTTTTTGGAAAGCTCTTTTCACGCGCTAACACGTGTTTGATTTATTGTTGTTTGTTTTTAGTCGTTCGTGAGTTATAGCGTCGCAAACATGGAGCAAAATAAAGAGAAAATACGGCATATTTTACAGTACTACTACGATAAAGGCAAAAATGCATCTCATGCTGCCAATAAAATTTGTGCAGTTTATGGACCCGATACAGTTTCCATTTCCACCGCACAACGATGGTTTCAACGTTTTCGTTCTGGTGCAGAGGTGATCGAAGATGCGCCACGGTCCGGAAGGCCTGTCGTCGAAAATTGCGATAAAATCGCTGAATTGATCGAAAGAGACCGGCATAGTAGCAGCCGTAGCATCGGCCAAGAGCTGGGCATGAGTCATCAAACCGTTATAAACCATTTGAAGAAGCTTGGATTCAAAAAGAAGCTCGATGTATGGGTGCCACACGACTTGACGCAAAAAAACATTTTTGCCCGTATGGATGCATGCGAATCGCTTCTGAATCGCAACAAAATCGACCCGTTTTTGAAGCGGATGGTGACTGGCGATGAAAAGTGGGTCACTTACGACAACGTGAAGCGCAAACGGTCGTGGTCGAAAAGCGGTGAAGCTGCCCAGACGGTGGCCAAGCCTGGATTGACGGCCAGGAAGGTTCTTCTGTGTGTTTGGTGGGATTGGCAGGGAATCATCCACTATGAGCTGCTCCCCTATGGCCAAACGCTCAATTCGGACCTGTACTGCCAACAACTGGACCGCTTGAATGCAGCACTCATGCAGAAGAGGCCATCTTTGATCAACAGAGGCCGAATTGTCTTCCATCAGGACAACGCCAGGCCACACACATCTTTGGTGACGCGCCAGAAGCTCCGGGAGCTCGGATGGGAGGTTCTTTTGCATCCACCGTATAGTCCGGATCTCGCACCAAGTGATTACCACCTATTTCTGTCCATAGCGAACGAGCTTGGTAGTCGGAAGTTGGCCACAAGAGAGTCCTGTGAAAATTGGCTCTCCGAGTTTTTTCCCAATAGGGAAGCGAGCTTCTATAAGAGGGGCATTATGAAGTTGGCATCTCGTTGGGAACTCGTCATCGAACAAAACGGCGCATATTTGACTTAAATCGCATTATTATAACCAATTTTATGAACAATTGAAAAATCAATAAAAATGCCGCAAGACTTTTTTGACACCAGGTTCTAACTCTTAAATTGTGGCTGTGACAGTTTTTTGCGGTTTGAGGGGGGAGGAGGGGATATTTTCAAAATCTGAAACAAACTTGATCTGGGTACGGTATACACCTATGTGCATGCCAAAATTTGTGTCTCTATCTCTTATAGTCTCTGAGTTCGACGCGTTCATACAGACAGACAGACAGACGGACAGACGGACATGGCTATATCGACTCGACTGTTGATGCTGATCAAGAATATATATACTTTATAGGGTCGGAGAAGCTTCCTTCTGCCTGTTACATACATTTGCACAACTTCATGATCCCCTTTTCCCATTTTTAATGGAAACAGGGTATAAAAATCGATTTTTTGCTCGAAAATGCAAGAAATTTCATTTTTAATCGCATAGGAAAAATATAAAAAAATCCAAAAAAAAATTTTTATTCTTTCGACTTAAGAATTGCACTTCTTCAAAGGTAATAAGGTATTGATGAAGAAAATCTATGAAAAAATATTGTAGCTGGATCAATTTAAGTGCAGGAACTAACAGTCAAATTTGAGTATTTTAAGTGTATAGAAAATTTTTTTTTCATTTTTCTTCGTCTTTTGGTCAATATTAGAAGTGGGCGAAAAGCCAGATAAGAAAAAAAAATTACAGAACAGAACAAAATTCGAAGAAAGTGAAAATTTATTTTTAAAAAATCTCAAAAACACCACTTTTTTGAGCACTCAATTGGTCACAGATTCTGTATTTATTTATAGATTGTGTTCATCGGTATCTTATTTTCTTCGCAGTGCGGTTCTTAAGTAGAAAAAACAATAATATTTTTTTTTAATTTTTTAATTAATTTTTTCTAGGAGTGTGGAAACGAAATTTATTGTGTTTTCGAGCAAAATACCCATTTATTCAATTTATTTTTTTTAATATTGTACTCAAACTACTTAACCGATTCAAAAAACGTGTTTTTGTGATTATTGACAATTCAATTACCTTTCGATTCATATCTTGCTTGACTCCATCTGACGATTATGAAGTGAGGTATGGCTTAAAATGTAAGTGCACCTACCGAAAAAATGAAAAAAATTCATATGTAAAAAACGTTGCCATGAAAAAATGTTTGAAATCGGTTTTTGAGATCCCCAATCCAAACTACACTTAAAAACAATTTCAGTAGAAATGGGTCTTTTTGGCTGTAAACTAGTGTTATAGGCAGTGCTGCTAATACAACAAATTTTTCGGAACCTCCGGTTTGCTGGTTCGATCCAAAATTTTCCAACGGTTAAGGTTCGGAAATTTGAGGTTCGTGGTTCCTTGGTTCGCTGTACGTTTTTCCCAATATATTTAAAATAACACTACAATAGGTATACACTTGACGACTAGATACATTGTTAGTCCGCATTTACACGATGAAGCAAACTTCAAGAAGTTCCTCATGAAGTTATTGTTTGTAGGAAAGAGGTGTAGGCGGCAATTGAAGAAGGCAAAGCTTCATGGCAAGCTGGCAATGAAGTTTTCGATATGTATATGTATAAGATGAAAAATTTGTGCCAGTTTTCATCTGATTTAGTGTCTGATTTAGGTACAAAGAATATTTGTGCAAATGTATATAACCGCCAGAACAAAGCATCTCTGACATATATTCATATATTCACTTTCGTATGTGCAAAGTATACCATAGTCTGGCTTGACCGACTTTCCGTATTGTTGTATTTCTTATTGTCGACTCTGCTGTTACGTACATACATAGAAGGGTTGTTTTGGTACACGGTTTTATGGTCATAAAATGAAAACGAATGAATATTATTCAAAACTTTTTTTCTTCTTTTTATTCGGTCACTCATTGGCTACAAATCGTGGAACAACTTATTCGAAATGGCCGCCTTGTGTCTTAAAGAAACGCCGAAGTCTCGCTGGCCACTCATCGATCGCAGTGCGCACCTCATGCATTGAGAAATTGTCCACTGAAACGTTGGATTAATACACTTTCGCCGAAGTTTTGACTCCTTTTTCACAAAATTGTAGTTTGGTGACCCCATTATAGGCAACTCCCTACCAAACCCTGACATAAGCCGGATGGTGACCTCTCTGAACTCTCGGAATTAGTTCGGACGCTTGCTTTGATGTTTGTTGAACGATTCCTCTATGGTAAAAATTTTGTCGTCAGTAAACAGAATTCGACTGTGGCCATTGTTTGCGCACCGGCGACGCAATGCTTTCGATTTTGTCTTGCGTTTTTGTTTCAATGTTGCTGTGACCAAGTGGCCGGTGTGTCGTTTTATGATGCGCGACATGTTGTCCCTGCTGATATTCATCTCAAGAGACATGATTTACTGCTCACGGCTTTGATGGCTTCTGGCATTTGCACAGTGCGCGGAAGGCCGGATATCGTGCGGTCTTTTATTCCATCAGTATCCTCAAATAACTTCAAGGTACGATACACAAAGTTTCGGGTGATTTCCAGTGGGCGTCACATTCGAAAGATTTCAGCTTTTTCGTAGCCGCATTTTGCAGGCCAATGACGACAACACGATGATAGAGCGATACCCATTCCATGATTGCAGACAATTGACGCCAAAAACTTTTGATGCAGTAATATATCATAAATGTCACTTGTCAAATAGCCGTCAAGTTGGAGTGGATGCGTTCAATGATTCTCGAGAACGAGTGTGTTTAATACGTGTACCAAAACAATTGCAACTACTAAGTTAATCAGGGGAACCCAACTACGACTTTTGATTTACTCTTAACCGAGCATTAAATCGAAACATGACTAAAAAACTGTCGAACCCATGATACAATAACTACACAGTAGCGCACTGCGTAGCTTTGATTTTCTCAGTCGCCCCCCGGTTCGTTGACTCAAAGTTGTAATCTTCGGTAACGAACCGACATGGTCGCCTTCGATTTCATGATGAAGTGCGAACCTTCTATCGGAACCTGTCAAAAACTGTAAGTAACAACTGAGTGGCCTTGGATTTTGTTTCTGTTTAAGCCCTGTGGTTCCATAAATTCTCGCGCATGCGAAGAGGCATTTCCGGTTGCGCTACCTTGTAGTTATTAACATTATAACATTTTCGGGAATTTGTTTGCAAATCAAAAAATCTTTATTTATTCTTGTAAATTCATTTTATCCCCTTCAAAGTATTCCCCCCGGATGCAATACACTTGTGGCAACGTTTTTCCCAATTTTCAAAACATGCTGGAAAGTCCTCTTCTTCTTCAGCATTCAATTCCTTCTTCTATCGACTCAAAACGGTGTCCACGGACCGGTCTCTGAGTTTAACGAATAGCAAGAAGTCACATGGTGCTAAGTCAGGCGAATACGGTGTTTGCGGAACGATATGGATGGAGTTTTTGGCAAAGTGATCACGAATTACTGTTTCTGATTTTCCATGAAACTGAACGTTTTCTCTTTTCTGATATTCCTTCCTAAATTCCAACAAGAATAGTAAGGTCTCCGACTTTCAATCGATGATTTGGGAGCACCAATTCTTTGATTTTGGATCACTCTTAATCTCTTCTTTGTGAAACTGCGTTTGGAGCAACGATCGTTGTTTTTGTCTCTCTCTCTCTCTCTCTCTTGAGATAACAATAACTATTTACAATAGCGTTTACAATTGTTTTTCGAAGCGGAGAGCGAGAGCAATAAAAGTTATACGTACCCATGTTTTACTTGAATGTGGGCTGTGTGAGTGTACGACTGGCAATCGCAGACGAAATCAATACGTGGTGTCGCTCAAAGCAGATACAAACACTTTGATAGATGGTTCACCCAGGACACTCAATCGCAAAAATACCCACAAGACAACGAGTGTGAGTTGACTGGACTGCCAAATTTCGAGTGTCACTCATTCCCCATAAGCTTTTAAAGCAGCGTTGGTCAACGAGAGCGAGGCCAAAAAGTGAGAGTGCATTGGTGTGCGAAAATTAAGCGCCGTAAACCAGCGTCGATAAGACCGCTACGGAGGCATGGAGAATGAGTATTAGAGAACAAAAATGCGCTGCCTCTCAATTTTGCTGGTGCTAAACGATAGAGCCCAAAAAGATGCTTTATAGTGCCAGTAAGAATTCACAGTGGCTAGAGCGAGATATTGCCAAATGTATCCAGAGAGCGTAAATGAGAACGAACAGCTGACTAGTTTTTGACAGAGGCGGTGTCAACTGAGTAATTTTGCAGTCTAGATATTCTAGTCCAGCGTTGGTCAGCGAGAGGAACGCCAAAATGTGAGAATGTTTTGGTGTGCAAAAATAAAGCGTCGCGAACCAGCTTCTTCGAACGCAAGCCAGCGACTGAAAGGCAGTTTACTCTCTTGGCCTCAGCTTCGGCATGCCTTCGGCTAGTGTCTTCGCCCCCCAGGGAGTACTTATGACCATCGCTGTTTAAAGCGAGTGTGGTCGAACTCTTGCAGATCTCTGTTTCAAATCGAACACATTCAAGAGTATTCCAATTTCTCCACAGTTTGCTGAAAATTTGCCTTGAAAGTTGTAACATAATAAAATTACCTCTGCCGCAGCTTATTTTGGCTAAGACATCATTTTTGTAACAAATTCAAATGTGGAATCTCTACACACTCTACTCTCTCCTACCCCCTTCAAGCATATGGCACCGCACACACACACACACACATGTTTTGCCCTCATTTGTTATGCGAAAGCAGCAGCAGTTGCTGATTAAAACCAACCCAAAAGTTGACCCAAAAACTTTAGCATACTCGACCTTTTCTTAACTACTAATAACTGCTGATAATACTTGTACCTACGAGTTACCTTGTGTGTTTGTGTGTGTGTGTGTGTGGTGTGTTTGTGGCAGAGCAACTTTTGATTTGTCCCCACGCTCAATCGAAAACAGGGTAAAGTTTATCAAAATGTTGTACCCGACTTTGCCACCTTTCCATTTCCATGTCGCTAAATGTGTTGACATTATCAGTTGATTTATCGCCAATTTTGTTTGCCAACTGCCGCTCCTGGCTCGTTTCGCGCTTTTAAATTGCATTTAAAAAATGAATCAGCGAGGAAACCTTTTCGTTTCGTGCAAAATTAATTAACTTGCTTAAACTGCGTTGATATATGACTTTGCTCTTCACATTAATGAGACGCATTAAAAAATTAAGAGACATTTTCAAGCAGAAGAAGAAGCTGGGATATTGCTCAACAGTGGCAACAATTAAAAAGGCATTAAACTGCCACAGCAACCAGCATCATCATTGTGTGTGTGTGCGTGTGTGAAAAATGTGCGGTCGCCAGGATTTAATATGGTGCAACGTCAATGGACGGAGAAGCTCATTAAATTATTCAAAATGAGATCCAGACGGGCTGGCTACATAGTTGAGATAGTTTATGTGGCCGTAATAAAAACACGCAACGTGCAGAGCCTGCAGGATGAGCCAAAATTTAAACTACGGCAAGCTGTTGCCCATCATCAACTGCCCGAAAGGTTAAAGTAAACTCCGCCGCGAAAATCAATAATAATGCTTCTAATTGAATATTAATAATTAATTTTATTTTATACTTGGTCCTCGGACAAATGCGTTTCCCTTGATCACGCATCATTAGCCAGCGGTTTGCCTTTGGGTCTCATTAAAGTCCATGGCAACTGCCGCTGACAGGCCTGAAAACTTTTGCCCCCCCTCCCGTCTCACTACCCACCCAACTACCTTTTAGCCTCTCTGGTCTGATTTATGGCAAATTTGCGGTGGCTGCCATTAGAGGCAATATTAACACTTGATTCCAGGGCCCAACAACTTCAATTTGCGGTTGCCAAAGCATGATAAGAGCAACAATAACATTTGGGCAGGCCGCAACACCGCAGCCTACTCCTCGCCTCCTCCACTCGTTAGCACACTGTGCGTATGCGTAATCTCTGGCATGTTAATGCACTTGCTCTCTTATAAGCTTGGGGTAACATTTTGCACCGCTTTGGGTTAATGACCAATTAATATGGAAATCAGTTTTGTCTAACACTTGAAGCAAATGTCATCCACAAAGCGAGCCATAATTAAATGCTTATTATGACATTTGAGGCAAATTAATGACCTGGACATGACCTGGTCACGTGTCGGATGAAAGTGGTTGTGGGACATGGAATACATTAAGAGGGAAGCATTCAAGTTATCGCTAAATTGCCTTAGGATAGGACTAATTGTTGAATACAAATTTCATTGATTCTTTTATAAATTCAAAATTAGGCAAAAATTAACTTGGGCGCAACGTAGATTATATTTTGTATAATTTCACGTCAAAGCTAAACGAAACTGCTAAATTGCACACGCAAAATGTAGAATTCAATAAGCTATACGCCACGTGCAGAAAAGTTACACGTAATGTGTAGGATTTCAATATCTAAGCGCCTCGTGTAGAAAAGCTAAATGCTGCGTGGGCAAAAGTAAAGTCTACACTTAATTAGAAAATCAGATTATTTCCAAATAACTTCTACATTTTTCATGCAGCAATCGGAATACCACACGAACGTGTAGGTTTTCTACACGCGGCGTGTGGATATTGAAATCCTACACGCGCGTGTGTAAATTCTAAACGAAAAATGTAGCTCTAAGTCAGTACTGAATTCTTACATTTTTCGTTTAGAAAACTGATCTCCACACTCCACTGCCCTGAGATGATGCGCATAGCGAAATAATTGAGCTTTCAAGATAGCAGGAGCGGCTCACGCGCGCTCATATAAACAAAAATAAATAAATAAAAAGTGCGCAGTAATTTTTTTTTTTCTTTGTGTAAGTGAAAATGTAGGATTTATACACGTTTTGACCGGGATTTTCAACCCATAACGTTTGTGTAGCTTTTTTGCACGCCGCGTTTAGAAATGAGAAAGCTAAACGCGACGTGCAGAAAAGCTACACAAACGTTATGGATTGAAAATCCCGGTCAAAACGTGGAGAAATCCTACATTTTCGTGTAGCTTTTGCATATTTTTTTTCTCTGTGCAGTAGTACAATTGTTGTTGTAAAGCACGCAGCACTAGGAAATGCATACGTGTACACCAGGCTACCAGTTTTTTTCCATCTCTTTACAAATAAATTTTCTGCATAAATCTCGACACTCCCACCAAAACGTGATTTTCGGTTTTGCAAATAAAATATTTGTTAATTTTATAAACAATTTCAAAAATCGTCAAAAACGAAGAAATGGAAAAAAAGGGTTTTTTAAAAATGGGATTTCTCAGGTTTGGTTTATCGGACAGGTCTCGTCTTGATATTGCTGAAAAGTATTTTACCGTATCTAGTTAAATCATAGTTTAATACATTTTTAAATTATTTATTAATATTAAGTAATTGTTGCTAAATTTTATGTATAATTTTTTCTCAGTGTTAACCACCATGATATTGCTTCTAAGAAAATACATTTTATTGCCCTAAACAAACCTTAAATTACGGTGTTTTCAAAAACATTGAGACTTTTATAGTTTAAGAGATATGAATTTTTGAAGTTGTAAACAAATAAAAAATATGCCCTTAAATAAAGCTTTGCCACGCTAAGCTAAGTGATTGAAACTTGGCCCGTGTGCTTTATATTTATCAAGCTTTTAAAAAATGGCAACATCATGCGGTTCGGACGTCTATATCATCGTCATCGTATCGTCTATATCTATATCATACTCTTAGAATCGGCTTGATAAAAATCACAATTTCACACGGAATCAAAGAATATATCATCATCTAAAGGCTTCTTTTCTAATTGAAAATCTGTTATAATGCAAGTTATTTTTTTTCCCAATTTAAACTATTCGATTCGTACAAATCAGTTATCTTTGCTTTTTGCTTCAATACATCCTCTAGTCATTTGTATCGAAAATCGTCACTTGAGTTTGACGCATCAACAGATATAGAGCAAAAATCTAAAATTTATTGAAAACAGAAAAATGCTTGGTCAATATATAAACCAAAGGCTAATTGCTCCCATTGTGGGGACAATCAGGTGGTTCTTGATGACGGTCTATCTATGGTCTCTGCTGTATGCAGCCGCTGTATCACCAGTTTTGTTTGAGCCTAGAGGCTCATTCTGGACCAAAAATTCAACATATCGGTTGATCTCTGATTGTGTATTCGAATTCAAATCGCGTACTGAAGTTTATTTGTTGCTAACAATGGGATTGATCTTTGTGGTATTGTATTACAATTGCCGTTGTGCTTACATTAAACTTGAAAACATAATGCGTGATGGCGAAAGAGTCCGAATCAACTGGACACTGTTAATATTCTTTGGACACATTATGTTGGAATTTTTGATTTTGTGGCTAATCAGTGTGTGGACCCAACTGACGGGCATTCTACAAGTGGCCCTTTATGTACCTGAGGAGGAACGCACGATAATCTATATCTACTACGCTGTTGTAGTAATTCTCAAGCTAATGGTGGGTTCACATTTCGGTGCGACTGTAGTGCGCGTATCGTTTTTGTTGCAAATGATTGATGTCAAGACCGATGGCGATTTGGTTAATATGTTAATTTTGAATGATGAAAAATGGCAGAAGAACTGCAAATAAATATGAGCTATGAAAGTCTTTCTAGACCTTTGCTGTAAACTATTTCGATCAGATTTGTGAATGTCAGGTTCGACAGTTTTTAGTCATGGTTCGATTCAAGGCACGGTTAACAGTAAATCAAAAGTCGTGGTTGTGTTCCCCTGTTTTATAGTGAATAATAGAACATTTTAATATAATTTGACAAAAAACACGAGAATTATGTACATTTCAAATTTGTATGCTCTTCCAGCATGGGGCCTCCCCCAGACAGATAAAATCTTGTATTCAACATCCCTAGCAACTGAGCAAAATTCACACTCCACAACTCCACAGGCTAGCATTCTTAATAGTTTGAAAAATATTGCAAGTGGATTGAGTTTTCTCTATAAAATATTTACCAAACTGCATTACAATAAAGATATTAAAAGTATCTGCTTCTTTAGCAGCCGAGTTTACTCCCCCTTAGTTGGGCATTTATTTTTTGGCCTAGAGCTAGCATAAATTATGTAAATTTCACACTAACGCTGGCATATTAACCAAACACAAACGAAAAGCCTGGCCTGACCAGAGGGTGCGAACGAGGAAACTCTTAAAGAGCTGGCGCGAAAAAAATAACTTAGCATAGTTTTGCGCGTACAGAAAAAAAAGTTGTATAATTTTTTCCACAGCTGCTGCAGAACTTTTAAAGCTTTAACCCACTACTGTGTGTGTGTGTGTGTGTGACCTTTTGGATATGTCCTCAGGCAATTAACATAAAATTTATGAGCAATTCATGGAAAATGTCTGCACAGGTGGCTGGCAGGGCACTTGAAACTCAATTTAACGCGCTGCGCGTGCTTGTATTTAGACGACATTCAAGTTAATTGATATTACCACACCACATTCAGTACAAGCTCCAGGCAATAGCAAGCCAATTTCTCTTATTTATGTTTTCTTAACGAAAAGAAAATAAGAAAATACGCATAAATGTCAAACACAAAAATATATTTCTAATTACAGCTAATTATTTATAAAATTAACAAACGCTCAATGGAACACCACAAAGGCCAAAGCCAAATCAAATGAAAAGGAAAACAAATTTCTCTCACATTGAGTGGCAGCACGCCAAAAACAAAACATGTTGAGATGCGGTGCCAGCAACATTGTTGCCAAGACACTTGTTGTGTGCCAGCCACATGTTGAAAGGATTTTAATTAACATGCCAGTCATGCTATGGACCCGTGTCTTATCTGCCATATAACGCTAGCTTGGTGCCAGCGATTAACCAGATGCAACTCCAAAAAGGGGGGTCCCAAGTCAATTAACTTGAACTGTGCCTTTGTTGTCCAACTGGGTCCATTGTGGCTCGGCACACATGTTGTAGACGTGTTTACATTTTCATACTACTTACTCTGTGGATGCCACACTTTTATTATCATTTCGTGGCACTTGCCTGGACTTATCTATCTCTCTCTCTCTCTCTCTTCACTTTCAACGGAAGCGGAAACAACAACCTCATACAAACACAACTTTTATCTATGTACGTTGGGGGTTTCTGGGTTTAATTCAATTTATAGCAATGGTCGGGGCACAAATTACAAATGGTAGCGATAAGGCACTCATTTGGAAATGCAATTTATGCTTTCGTATATGCAACTAAAATTTTGCATATTTTTTATGTGTGTGTGTGTGTGTGTACCCTTGAAATTCTAGGCAAATCTGAGTGAGCTTTGGCGCCCAAAAGTTTTCCCATTCACTGAAGCAAACAATTTGCAGTAGCCTCAAGCCTCAGGAAATGTCAAGTTTCACAGATATTCTCATACAGTTGGCTTGAATTTGTAGTTGCCACTTTTTTATTTTGTTTCTTTCGTTTTTGGTTTCTATGGCTTGCGGCTCTGTTGGTGAAGGCAAAGTATTTATTTATTTTGAAAAAAAAAACCCTGGCCAAGTCTAGGGAATGTTCAAGAGTTGGTCAAATTAGCAAAGCATTTTGGAAACTAATATCTGAAAACTATTCATACACCTGGGTGCAGCTGAATAGGTATAGACCAAATCAACTTGACCTCAATTATAGCAGAAACGTAATCTACGGTAGATTCTAAGAAAATGTGATCAAGAAACTATAAGTCGAAAATCCATATAATCAAGTTAAAGAAGAAGAATTAAGTGGTAGAATCGAGAGGTACTATAAAACCCTATGAAGATACAATTTGATGATACCGAACTAAAGCTACGATTCCAGAGGTCTGCACTGATTGGGGCTTAAGACATCAACGCTAGACGAGATCTTCACTTACTTCTTCTTACTGCTTAGAAGCTGCATTAAAGAGTACGTACGAGTGCTTGCTGCCAAAAGGCACTGTCGTTTCGAGCAGAGCAAAAGCTGCAAAAACCTATAGGTTGAGAACACCCGGAGGCTTTATGGGTTCCTAACTGGGGAAAGGGAAATGAGGTGATTTAAGGGGTTTTGTAGGGTTTTGATGGCCCGGTACTACTATATACATATACATATATGTCCATTTAAACCATTCTGAGAAGTCGACAAAAAAGAGACAGGTCCTCCAAGGGCAGATCAGCCAGACTACCTAGATCTTCAAAGAATGGTTTTCCCAGATGCTGAATGAGTTTCCTAAGAAAACTTGAATGCTTTCTATCTCTTCCTCATTCCCACAACTACGACAGAAGTCATGGTGGGGTGCGCGCATCGTGGTGGCCAAATGACCTATGGTGCAGTGCCCCGTTATGAATTCTATCAAGCAGGGTGGTCCATCTAGTGTTTGGAATTTGAACTATTCATAATTTGACTTTAAAAACGTCAACTGACATTCGGAAAGCGACTAATATAAATGGGTCGCTATTCGCTTGAAGAAAGTTGGTATGAGGTAGCGTCTGTAAACTCATTGAAGTTGGGCAAAAGATCGCTGATGATCAAACTGTGAAAAACGATCAACCAGCCTCCCTTGTGGCGTAGTCTTGTTTCAGAAAATGTTATGATGAAAATCATAACTAATAGACCTAGAGCCCGCTAAAAAGTTCTATGATTGAAAGTTGAGAAATACTAAAAACATATTTCCAAAGTGGTGAGTCCTCGGCTCAAACTGTGCGAAATTTGAAAAAAAACATTTAACAACTAAAAATGTTCCGAAAACTCAATTTGTGGATCCATTCGTAAAACGAGTTCGTGAAACTGGAATGTTGGTGGATAAACCAACCCTTGTACATACTCGTCCGGTGCGCTCGACCAAAAACATTGCTGCGGTTTGCTGAAAATGTGCGTGAACAACCATCGACGTCATCTCGCCATCGATCTCAACAATTGGACATTTCGCTTACTTCTTTGATGCGAATTTTGCATAAAGACCTTGCCATGAAGCCATACAAAGTTCAATTGGTGCAGCAGCTAAAGCCAATTGAATATCCGGATCGTCTACAGTTTGCAAATTGAAATTTTACCGAAAAATTATCTTTTTGGACGATTTCTTTTCTTTATGTTAATAAACAAAATTGTCGCATCTGGGGCACAGAAAATCCGCATATCGTCGGCGAGAAGCCAATACACCCACCACGTGTCACTGTTTGGTGCGGATTTAGGTCTCGAGGCATCATTGGTCCATTTTTCTTTGAAAATGAAGAAGTAGCCACCGTGACCGTGAAAGATGAGCGCTACCGCGCAATGTTAAGTGATTGGTTCTTTGAGGAAATTGAAGCGGAAGACTTAGACGATATTTGGTTTCAACAAGATCTTCTGCGCCCTACCTTCGAAAATCGAATAATCAGCAAATATGGAGATGTGAATTGGCCGCCAAGAAGCTGTGATCTGACACCGTTAGACTATTATCTTTTGGGGAGTGGTCAGGGACAAATGTTATGCAAACAATCCTGAGACAATTGATGAGTTGAAGAACGAGATTCGAAACTGTTGTGTATTGGATATATACGTTTACGTTTCAGTGCCACGTTTCAATTACATGCATAAACCTTATTAACCAATTACTCGAATATGTTATCGATTAAGACATTGTATCATTGTTCAAAGCGACAGATTCGTCGTCGGTGGAAAGCTATTTCCATCGGTTTGAGCTGGCAATTAGCATCAGCAAAATTCCGTGTCAGGGTTCGCCAATTACGCTCGAGTTCATATGGGGGCTCACTTGTACGAGGCCCTGCGATGTCTACTACACCCGGCAGCCCCGGAGACGGCTACATATGAAAGCATGAAGGCAACATTGATTCAGCTTTTTGATATCAAAAAAAATAAGTACGTAGAGAGTATCAAGTTCAGGCAAGTTATACAACATGAGGGCGAACCAATTTCACATCCAAAGAATTCGAAAATTTTTGAATAAACGTGGGAGTCAAATATCAGAAACGAGCGGCACCCTACCATCCAGCAACCAACGGACAGGCAGAACGAGCAGTGCAAATGATAAAAAATGCACTAAAAGCGATGAAAACTACTCCAGCTACAATCCAAGAGAACATTTACGAATTCCTGCGACAATATCGACGAGCCCCACACTCAACAACGGGTCAAGCTCCATAACAGCTATTTTTAATACGACATATCCGCACACGCTTGGACCTAATAACCCCTGACACGGTGGATATAGGAATCAAGGAGAAGCGATTTCAAAAACTGGAGAAACAATTTCGTACATTTTAAACAGGTCACAAAGTTTGCTTCCTCTCCAGTAAGCCAAGAGCAGATAAATGGTTACAGGGTATTATTGTCAGACGACTAGGTGACATACATTATGAAATACAACATAAAAACTGGTATTATAAGCGCCACATCAACCAAATGCGGAAGGGAGACGATAAAGGTTTGGATGATAACCCAAAAGAAGCGCAACAGAACGGATCTCGTTCTAGTGAAGTACAGGAAAGGCGCATACACTACTACCCTCCGGCCCAATCACCGACAGCATCCCCGAATACTCAAGCCTCGCCAATGACGCCACCGAGGTCTTACATAAGTAATCAACAAGTACCCCAAGCACCTCAACATCGGCCAGCAGCCCCTCCTAGCATCAGACGATCGACAAGAATCCGAAGACCTCTTTTAACTTACTCACCATAGATGAAGGGGAAGAAATGTTGTCTATTGGATATATACGTTTACGTTTCAGTGCCACGTTTCAATTACACGCATAAACCTTATTAACCAATTACTTGAATATGTTATCGATTAAGACATTGTATCCTCACTAATGAAAGTGTCATCTCTTAAAATGGTTGTCATATAATTTTCTGATTAATAAACATTACATAGAACACAAAAGAAACAATTGAAAATGTTCTCATCGAATGGGTGGATCGAATGGGCTACTGCCAAGTCAGCCGTGGTGTTCATTTGACCGAAATTGTTTTTCATAAATAAATTACATGAACCAACTTTTTCAATAAATGTTGAACCTTTGAAAAATATCGAGACGTTTGTTTTTATAACAAAATTATATTTCAATTTTCAAATGGACCACCCAGTTCTAATACTGTTCTTACTAAAGTATAGGAGTTGGAAAGCTCTTTAATGTGAGTATTTGGGCCAGAGTGATCGGGAGATGTGACAGCTAGGGGTGAGGTCCCATTGTCGTTCCACCATACTGCTGGATTTTCATTGTACTTCTGTCATAATGACCTGCAGGCGTCTTTGTATTGTAACGAGTCCTTTTTGACCCGAAAACCAATGCAGGCTATGCTCAGGGTAGTCGAGGATCGTTCCAACAAATTTATATTGGACTTGCAATAACAACACAAGGAATTCTTTATTCTATTATTCCCGTTTTCTTTTTCTTCACGGTTCAATGCACCCCATTTCCAGTAACTCGTCTACCTTTTTGTTGATTTCTTCCTGCATTTTCGGATTCTTGGGGTAATATCTCTGTTTGACTGGTCGGTCGTCCTTCATGGTGATCCTGTGCACTGCTATATTTGATGGGCCTTTTAACTCTGCCAATTCTGCCAACTCTTGCTCGAGGAATTGCTCAATAACTTCGTCTTTGACTCCCATTTCGACTGCGACTGACAATTTTTCCTCTAACCATCCGTTCCTGCGGCTTCGGGCCGGTATGACCACTTTATGTCCTGCGCATGTCAGCTCCGCCCCTACTCCTTGCAAGAAGTTCCAACCTAGCACAAGATGATCTATCACTCCCGGTAGTATCATCAAGTCTATGGTTGTACATCGATCGCCGAATACGATTTGAACGCTCAGCTGTGTTCCTTTTTCCGCGTTCCTGCCGTCTGTGCCCACTGCCTTTAATTTGTCGTATAATTCCTGGCTTGCGAAACTTCCGGTAGCCCCAGTGTCGATTGTGGCCTTTACTTTCTTTTCTCCAATCAACACCCATGCCGACAATTGGGTTTCCTCTTCTTGCAGACTTCCCACTAATTTTGCGAAGCAGATTCTGGCGACCTCTGCTCGCCCCTTGGAGGCTGAGGTCGCTGAGCGTTTCCCGACTGCTTGCAGCACTCCCATGTTCTTACCCCTACTCGACCACATTGCCAGCAGAATATCAGTCGACGGTTCGAGCATTCTCGTGCCCAATGCCTTAGTCCGCATCTGCGGCATGCCTGTGCTGGGTTTTGAACGAAGTTCACGTTTCCATCATTTGCTGGTCCTGTTCCTTGTTGTGTTTGTGGGCCTCGGTGAGTCATATGCCTGTCTTGTTCTTGGCATCTTCTGCATATGTCTTCTCCCACTGTCTTCCGCGGTGCGGCCACAGGCATTGATTTGTTCCTTTCTGCTTGGCTCTCTTGTTTAAATGTTTCCCGATCCCTTTCCAATGCTTCGAGTTCGTCGTCTAATTGCATCAGTGTATCTAAATTTCTGATACGATATGGGCGAACAAGTGCTCGGAGGTCTGGTGTGCAATTCTCATTATGTTTGCATTTCTAACATAAAGTCTTTGAATGCTTCGTTTCAGTGTAGCTTTCTTTGGTGAACCTTTTCAGCTAGTTTGCTAAAATAGCCCCTAGGAGGGAAATATGCCTTAAAGCTTTCTCCAAACTCTTCCCACTTCGTCTATTGCTTGTGGTTTGCTAGATACCAGTTTAAGGCCTTATCCTTGAGTAATTCTGGCATGGCTCGTGGAATCATATCTAGGTCAAGACTGTACATTTTTGCTGACCATTCGACCTGAATGTCCATTCCCTGACTTGTTTGGCTGTTACCGCTTGTGTCGTTGTGCACTCGTCCGTTCCTTCGTTGCCTGGTATGCCTGCGTGGCCAGGTACCCAGACGAGAGTGATGCAGTGTTATTGGATTTGGTTCAAGCCTGTCAACGTGCTGCGGACTAGGTTCCTTTTGTGTTGCTCACTGTCGACTAGAATTGAAATGTTCCTTGGAGTTTCGTCCAAGGTGTGGATTAAATTAGTCGCTTGCCAGACTGCAAAGATCTCTGCCTGGAAAACGCTGCACCAGTTCGGTAGACGGAGTGAGAGCTATGTAGCTAGTTCTTTGAAGAAGATGCCAGCTCTTGTGCCCTTTTCCGTCATCGAACCGTCTGTGTAGATGGTAAGCTCGTTCTCTCCAATGGTCGTTTTTTGCACTCATTCGTTTCTCTTCGGGAACCAGGTTATAAACTGATGTTTTTGACAGATAACTTAAGTCAGATGTCAGAAAAGTAAAAATCCAGCTTAAGCTCCATCCCAGCAAGCATTTTATGAAATTTCTGATTGCACTAGAGTCTTTTTCCAGTCCTCTGATTAAAATAGTCAAAAATGCGCTCGTTTTCTGATCATAAATGATACTTTTGTCGGGAGAAAATGGTACCCTAGCCGCGACTCTTCATGAAGAGTAGTTTTTAACCCGTTTTTCTGATCAGTTTCGACTCATTTTCGAGTCATATTTCCAATCATTTGCGAGTCTTTTTCGTCATTTTTAAACAAATCACATTTTGAGCATATGCATGACTCATTTTCGAGTCTTCCTTAGATCGCACATGAAATAAATCTCTTTTTAATCATCAAAAGGGCTCGAAAAAGACTCAACAAGGTGATTCTTGTTAAAATGATCTTCCAAATGCTAGGTGGGTGGGCTCGAAAAAGACTCACTAAGGAGAGGAATCACCTAATGATCTTCCAAATGCAAGGTTTGTATTAACACCAAAGCAACGGACACACACAAGACAGTGTAAGTTTTGGGGTGTTGCCAAATTTTTGGTACTTGTTCAAGGAATCTTGGAAAATCTGATAAATGATGAATTGTTGATTCAGTATTCTGAATTCGCTTGTGCCCTTAATATCTATATTCTGGAATATGTTAAGATATCTGATTGTTAGGGTGAATATAACCACAAGAGAGGTTTTATAAGTCTTTGACTTTGTGAAATCAAGTTTAAGAACCATTCATTTTCATCAAACTACAGGGAAATACCCAAAAGTCAACGACTTACTAAACTGCCCTCGTATAAACAAATTCACACCATACATTTAAGTCGTATATATATTTTATGCAGTGATCATTTCCTTTTTGTTTTTGCTACTTTTACTTACATATAGTTTCATTTATCTTGCTTCATGGCAAACAAGAGGCAACCACAGAAGTAACATTTGATTTATGTACCATGGAATTGTCTCAAGGAGGTGGCACAGGTCCTGTGCCTGGAGCAGAAGTTATGACAGCGGCACACACACTTTTGGCCCGCTGCGTAAATTCATATTTACACGAAGAGTGGCAAAGAGTTCCCAGTGAAATGGTAAATGGGGTCATATGTGTTTGGACATTTTATGAGTGAAAATACATTGACCTAATATTTTTTTTATAGGTCTAAGAATAATGCAAGCTATGCAATAATAGTCTGGGCGGCTCTTTACGAGGCAGGTTTAGGATTTCATTAGAAAACTTTTACAAAGGCGAAAATTTCTTTCTTTTGAGTTGAGCCTTTGTTGGCCAAACGTGCGGAAGTAATTGTTGTTGTTGTTGTTGTTGTTGGTATGTAGGTCAAGTGTCTCGTATTTCATTGTTGTAATTACATTTCGCTTTGGCTTTGAGTTTCTGTTACTATTTTCTCCCTATCAGTTGGAGCTGGGCTGCTTGAGTATCATTTGGTTGTCGCCTTGTCAATGCAGTAAAACTAAAGTGCATTACGTTTTGTCATCGCTCAATCCCAGATGCAGATGCTGTGGCACTTGACAGGGAGGGGCGGAGTGGGTGATGTGGTGTATGATTTTACAACCGCACATTATGAAGCTTAGTAGCTAACCCTACCCCCCACCCTCAGGGACAGAATGACGCTTGAGCGAGTGAGAGTGCGAGTATGTTGACCTTCAATGGGACTGGGAGAAGTATGAAGGACTTTGTGTTGGCCACGTCATCATGTTGCTTTCAGATTTCCTTTTCTGCTTTACCAGCCAAGAATATTGTGGCCAACATGTTTTCCCTGCCAGCACGCTACTCTTAGTATGTAGGTCTACACTCAGGGAAATAAATTAAAAAGTTTAAACTTGAATTTGGTGAGCAATTTCTATTGCACTTGTATGTGTTTTCAAGGAAACACTGAAGACCGAACTTCCAGAACAGAAGTCAGCTGAACAAGTGATCACACAGACAGCACACTAATGAAAAATTGTGGATCCACATTAAAAATCTACGACTTAAATTCGACACTTACTTGTCACGCATCTTTGTGTTTTCGAAGTCTTTGCTGAATGGACTGAATGGACAGATTCAGGTAAGCGTTTTTCGTGGTATTCAAAGTCTAATTCGTACGTAATCGTAGTAATTGTGTACAGTTTCTAGAATAAAGACTGGAAAGTTCTTGATTCCAAGAAAAATTCGTATTACTTTATCTGCCTGGTATTACAATTCTGTTTCATACTTAATCCAAGAAATTGTGCACTTGAATAGAGAACTCGTTTTCTGGAATTCTTTGATTTATTTAAAGTGTGCAAAGTTCTTCATTTAAGAGTTTATGTACTCACTACGCACTTTTTGATATAAAGAATGATTCATACTTAATTTTAACAGTAGTTTTTTTTGAGTGTATTGTGTGGAGAATGTGTTCTAAGTGTGTGTGTGTCTGTGTGTCTGCTATAAACTAGCAAAATGTTATCCCTGTTCCCCCGACACCCCACCACCCCTTTGGAAATTGCTACCCAACGATAACAATCAAAAGTTTTGCCTTTGTTGCCGCCTGAACACGTTGCAATTGATGTGTATAATATACATTACGTATACGCCTGGTGATGGGCCCCCCCCCCCCACACATAGAAAACCACCCAAGCAGCAACTTTTATATCAGGCTAACGGCCTATGAAGCAGCGTTAAAACGTTGAAATTAATTAGCCATTTAATTTAAAGGGTAATTCATTTAAGGCAAATGAAATTCACGCTAAAGCTAATCAAGAAGCTTGAAAATACCTTTTCGGACTATTTTTAGGCGCCCATCACCCAAAATGGTCTCCTCCAGGCGGCTGACAGAATATCTTGCAATTTGCATAAATTTACGATGAATCAATGTAGATGGAGGAGCACAACGGAGAAACGGAAAGACCAGGCCAGAGGCCATAAAAGCCAGCGCTTTAAATGCGTAAGCACACAAACACACACACAAGCACGCATGCTGCAGGCAAACATTTATGACGCGGTTTGTAAAAAGGGGGCGTGGATTGGTCTACGCCTCAATAAATCAATAGGAAACGGAGCATCGTTGCCTGAGTTAGGCAAAAATTACAACAAATTGCAGCAAACGAGGCACCAAATAAAATTTACCACTTACCCATCATGTACGAGTATGTAGATGTGTTTGCAAAAAACAAGTGGGCTTATTGTGGGTTTCCTTTTAGTTCCGTCATAGTCCGCTTTTGATCTGAAACAAATGAAACCAAATTTAATCTGCAAGTGGGGAAGCGCAACAAATCAATTTATTCGGAAAAAAAAGTACTTGAGCGACTCTCTGACGATAGTGTAATAGAAAATCAAATATCTTTAAATATTTAGAAAATTTACCCTGCTTGGATGACAAGGTTCTACATATTTGATAAGAGATTCTCTTTAGCGAAGTCTGAAAACCTACTATTAAGAGACAATTGACAAGTATGAAAGCAGATTAATATGCAAATCACACTGAGCACATCTAACATCGAACATCATGTGATTAGCCTATAAGGCTAGATTTCCTTTCTTGCTGCTATGTGTAGGATAAACTTTGAATTTACTCTGTTAGTTGTTAGTTTATGTGACATAAAGCTCTATGTGGAAGATGTGATATCGGCGCTTAAAGGTACAAAGGTTTGACAAGTTTTGAGATATAATATTAAATAAAAATGTAGAAATTTCCGGCTCTAGGTCAAGTGAAACACACAAAAATGAATGATGTTTTCCAATATATTTCGGTTGCTCGTCAGCAACCACCTTCAGGGACACTACAAAAACAATTTACCAATTACGATTTAACATAGATTTAATCAAAAACAAAAACAAAAAAGAGATTTTTCATTACATTATTTACACATTATTTTACACGTCTGCTCCGTTCGGCGTGGAGTTGGATACTGATCTATTATTTGCCAGTAAGTGTCTGTATAGGTGAGCACAGTTTTCCGTATCCGTCTTGTAGTTAAGTCTCTTGTCTGTTGGTGTGTCAATTATATGTAGCATCTCTATAGTGAAATAGATATATTGGAAAACATCATACATTTTTGTGTGTTTCACTTGACCTAGAGCCGGCAATACTCAAATTTCTACAATTTAGAAAGGTCGCTAACTATCAACTTGACAAAAATAATAGAGGAAAGCTAACTTCAGCTCGACGTTTATATACCCCTGCAGCTTGTATAATTTATATAAATTCAGGAATTTAATGATTTTCGTTGAACATTCTTAGCTGAGTTGTTTCACAAACTCACCACTACTTTGACTGTTTGCTTGCCACTTTCTTATATGGCAGCTATACGATATATTCATCTGATTTTGACCAAACTCCCCAAAATTATGTGGAAACTGTTAATATTCATAGCTAGAAAGTATAAAGTACGCTACCATTGAAAACAAAAAAGTTTTCCTCACAAGAACTACTTTTTCGACCGATCGTTCCTATGGCAGCTATAAGCTATAGTCATCCGATTTGGATCAAAATTGGCAGAATTGTGTGGTACCATATAATATGGATCAGCAACAAGTTTAGGACCGATTGCAATGAAAACAAAAATGTTTTTCCTACTAAGACTTTTTTTCAGACCTATCTTTTGTATGGCAGCCATACTATATAATTGTCCGATTTTCTTCATAGTCGGTGGAATTATGTTAAAGCATAGAAAACTGATAAATACGAGGTTTGTGAGCGTTTGCATTGAAAACAAAAAAGTTTTTCTCACTAAAACAAGTTTTTCGACCGATCGTTCCTATGGCAGCTATATGCTATAGTCATCCGATCCAGCCGGTTCCCACAAATGTGCAGCGTATTTGTACCAAAAGATTTCGTGCAAAGTTTGGATACAATAGCTTTAAAACCGATGGAGGAGATCGCATAGAAACAGACGAACAGACAGACGGACATGGCTCTATCAACTCAGCTCGTCATGCTGATCAAGAATATATATACTTTATGTGGTCGGAGATGCTTCTTTCTATGCTTTACAAACATCTGGACAATTTTAATATACCCTCTCCAAGGACATCAAAGGGCAAAAGTTGAAAATAAACTTGATCTGCCTGCAAGTATAAGAAGTTTATCTCCCATAGATGTCAAACCATCTCTAAGATCTGTGCGTTCATACTAACAGACGGCCATGGCTATATCGACTCGGCTGTTGATGCTGATCAAGAATATATATACTTTATAGGGTCGGAAATGTTTCCTTCCACCTGTTACCTACTTTTGCACAAACTTAATATACTCTGTGTACCTTTGGTACAGGGTATAAAAATATCAAATTCATGTTGATATTCACCTGATTAAAATGAACTTTTCAAAAATATCAATTTTTTCATTTCATTTGGCAAGATAATAATATGTTTCTGATCCAAATTAATATAATTTACTTAAATTGATATTTAATAGTATCAGAATGATACTTAAAATGTAATTAAGATATTTTGAAAATTATCGTTATGAAATTTTTAACATGTCATTTTGATATATTTTCATACCGGAGTAAAATTGATATGAAAAATATCATTTTTTTCTCGGTGCAGTATTCAGTACAGTGGGTTTGTCTGCACTGTAAGCGGCTGACTTTGCAATGCCAAGAGCTTATCCATAATAATCTGTCGCAAAGACAATATATTGCTAGTTTTAGTCCCTCATTTGAATGTAATTACAAGAGCATCGTTCTTAAAATTGAGAACCTCGATCGACGAATTATCAAAGGTCATCAGCATCAGCACCTCTGTCAATGTGCTTAAAAGCACAAACAAGTCTATCCAAACACCATAATAAGAAAATTGCTGTGCTATTCGCTATATCTTTTTATACCCTTGCAAAGAGTATTATAATTTTGGCCAGAAGTTTGCAACGCATAGAAATATTAATTTCCGACCCCATAAACTATATATAATATATTCTTGATCATGGCGACAAGCTGAATCGATTGAGCTTTGTCCGTCCTTCTGTCTGTCTGTTTCTACGCAAACTAGTCTCTCTGTTTTAAAGCTATCCCGCTGAAATTTTGCACAGAGTGTTCTTTTTACTGCACGCTGCTAATATGTCGGAACCAACCGGATCGGATGACTATATCTTATAGCTGCCATATGAAACATAGGTCGAAAAATGGGTCTTAGTGAGAAAAACTTTTTTGTTTTCAATGAAAGCGTCCTTAAACAAGGCCATTATTAATATTATATGCTTTCAAACAGATTTGCAAATTTTGGTCAAGATCGGATGACTAAGGTTTGCGAAATAAGTCACCTTACAATCTTATATTCCTTGATATAAAATAAAGCGAGAAATATTTTAAAACTTTTTGTTTTTTTTTTTAGCTTAACGAAATAACAATTCAAATCCAGTTTTTCAAAATTTGATCATAATACAAATTTTCAAAATTATATTTATATTTTTCAGAACGAAATAAGTAAACTGATAATTTCAGAATATAAAGATTTTTATAGGGTTAAGTCTCCGTTTTTTTTTAAATATACCTAAATATGTCCTCAATTACTGTTAAAACCCTTCAAAATACGTCCTGGCATTGAATTAATTAAGTTTCGAAGAATTGATGCATCCAATTTGGCCCACTCTGCGATAATTGATTCTTTAAGTTCTTTTAAGTTGTTAAATTGCCTTCCATGCATGTAGACTTTGCTGGAAATTATGCCCCAAAGGTTTTCTATTGGATTGAGATCTGGACTTTTTGCGGGCCACATCAAAACCGGTATTTGCTTTTCTTCAAAAAATTGTTTTGTGAGTTTTGAAACGTGAATAGCAGCATTGTCCTGCTGGAATGTCCAAGAGTCTTCGAAATATTGACACCCAAAATTATCAAGAACTTCGTCTAATAGTTCGACATATTTTTCAGAGTTCATTTTATGAGTTACAAAGCATATTGGACTCTTTCCAGCAAAGCCAAATGCAGCCCACACCATGAGCAAACCTCCTTGAAAATTGCGTGACACTCTTACTTGCTTTGGGGTCCTTATATCCCGATAATAATATTGATACCCATCTGGGCCACCTAAATTAAATTTTTTTTCAACACTAAAGATGATATTTTGCCACTCTAAGTCCCAAAATTTATGCATCTCAGCAAAGTGCATACGGGCAACTTTGTGCCGAGGAAGGAGTTGACATTTGACGGCCCTTTTTTCATATGACGACGCTTGGATACTGGGAGAGCCAGTTCGTGGCAAATTTGGGCTGAACTTTGGTTTTCTTTTATTGCTAAACTTTTAATTCTTCTTTTATCACGTTCTTGCAGCAATGGCGGGCGACCAGAACGAGGTCTTTTTCCGTGATTTTCGGGATCTTTTAAATACTTTTGAATTGTAAAATAGCTTCTCTCCATTTTAGTAGCAATTTCCTGTAGAGTCATCCCCATTTCGCGATATGCTGATATTTTAGCTCGCTCTTCATTAGAGAGGTATCGGTTTTGAAACATTCCTACAAAATTGAAGTTGATTAATAATTTAAATTTGCATATTATTAGTCAAAACTTACTTCTTTTATTGTCTTAAACTTAAGGCGACAGTTCTGCATTAAATTTACGCCTGAATGCACGTGTACGGTCAGAAACTGATGATGTAAGCTCAATTATTTCGTTCTATTATG
This sequence comes from Lordiphosa magnipectinata, assembly GCA_037044535.1. NCBI lineage: Eukaryota > Metazoa > Arthropoda > Insecta > Diptera > Drosophilidae > Lordiphosa > Lordiphosa magnipectinata. Next base: position 862,795 of record JBAMBO010000632.1, on the reverse strand, counting down.
CGAGGCGCATGAGCTTTTTGATAAAAATAACGGCACCTTATTGAGTCTTGTGCTGAACATTGTTATTGAAAGCATGGGAGTTTTCTAGACGAAACTAAACAAAAAAAGGAACCGGAAAAAAAAAATTTACAAAGCTCTGGCAGCAGATCATTAGCTTTATAAGGTGACTTATTTCGCATACCTTATATCTTATAGCTGTCATAGGATTAATCGGTCGGAAAATGTTTTGTGAGAAAAACTTTTTTGTTTTCAATTTTATCGTTCTTAAATTCGGCGATTCTTAATTTGATATATTTTGATGATGACAGATGTTTATCTGTCGGAAAATGCGTTTTAGTTAGATAAATGTTTGACTTTTGTGTAAGCGTTCTTATACTCTGACATTTCAAAACCAGCTTTTGCAAAAGTTATAAGAACTTCGGCACAGACGAAGTTAGCTTGGCCTTCTCGTTTATTTGACAATGTGACTGTTTTAGTGACCTCTTTGAATATCAATCATAGAACTTTTAGCAGGCTCAAAGTCAATAAGCTATGATTTATGTTCATAACTTTTCCAAAACCAGACACGCACAATACCACAAAGGAGGCTGGTTGACTTTTTTACTTGTTTCGTGCGCCACCAACTACTCATCTAATTAACGCGACCAAATCTTGATTGACAAATTTCAACAAAACGTGAAATTTGTCAGTCAAGATTTGTTAGCGTTAAATAAATTTGTCAACATCAAAACCATAAAATTTGTCAGTCGGAAATGATATTTGGTGAGCGCGTCGAGATCTAATTTCGGAAAAAATTTGGTTGAAAAGATAAGGCTCACTCTTTTCCTTAGAAAATGCGGACACATCACACAAAGAAAACACGATAAAGGTACCAAGAATGGTGACCAAAATAGAACTTTGCCTAGGGCCTATTTTATTGAAAAGATAGAGAAAAACATTTATACCCACTTACTTATTTCACTGCGGTATTTAAGGAGAAGGAGAAGAAGAATAGCAACACTGGATTCGCAGGATATGAAATGATCCCCGTTTTGCTGCTTTATGTTTCAAATAAAACTGATTTTGTTAGCGTTGTGCATATGTTTCAAGTGCTTAACGTAAAGAAATGCCTATGCAAATGAAATGATTATTACGATCATTTCAAAGAATGAATAAAAACCAAGAATTTGTTTCAATTACTTAGTTGCGTCCACTCATAAAATGAAATATTTACATTCAACGAGTATCAAACATATTTCTATGCCCCCATTTACTTTAATTCTGGCGAGTGGCGTCATTTTGTTTATGATTTTTCATAACTGGGTTGCGCCACATGACAACCGCAATCGCTGGCCCCAATCCTGGCCCGAGTTCTGTGTTTTGTTATTGAGCAGCGCACAGTTGGAATTTAAATATGTAATTAAGTGGCACCAGCAACAAGGAGGAACCAGAACAACAATGCGAAATGACGGTCGTCATGCCAGGCGGATTCAAATGGGTTTTTATTTCTGTCATCCAAACATGCTTGGGTGGAGGAGGGGGGCGGGCTGGTCAACATAATGAAAATTAAATAAAAGAAAGCAATATTCAACATTATTTGCCACAGTTGCGTGCGAATGATGGCGGCGATTAAGTGAAAATGAAGCCTGATTAATTGCAGCAGCGTTTTTATGGCGCCACAAAGGTCCTGCGGCATATTATACGGCGGATTAATGCAAACACTCACACACACACACACAAAAGGCTAGAAATGTCATATTTTATGTGAATTTTCCTCTCTTATGGTTGCGGGCAAGCATAAAAAATATAAAGTTTGCGAGTGTCATGAAAATTCATTGCAGCCACTTTACACCCGACGACCACTTCATGACCACAAAATTTAATTAGCTGCACCACAATGAGGGCGGGGCAATTAGATGGGCCACGATAAACAAACTGAAAAAAAAAACGCACATTAAATTAAAAACCTGGGAATATTTGCCATGGCAACTCTAAGCTAAAAAGCACCAAAACAACATAAATCTTATTTTCAATGAGCACATTTTATGGGTTTCGCCTACTCTGATAGAAGTTGAAAATTAAAAAAACAACTTTGAATTGGCCATAAAACAGTTTCCTGATACCAGTATGGATGTGTTTACTGCCTTCACTCATATTCGTTTAATCGTCAGGGTCCGTGGATTTGTACTATATGATATGCTTGGACTTAAAGGCTTTGTCGTTCATTGCCAGGTCATAAAACCCTTGGGTCGGCTAACGACGACAAACAACAACAACAACAAAAGTGTCAATAAAAGTGTCAATCAAATCAATGGGACAAGCAACAGCCAGCCATTTTTCATCCTTTCTCTCTCCCACGCGCATACACACACACACACACACTTGCACATGTGTGTGATGCATGCGCCTGCTGTTGCATACTTTTGTGCGCGGCCACCATCCTGGGTTAAAAGCCAAAGTTTTTGTTTGTTGTTGATCTAGCTAATTTTTTTGTGACCGCTTGATAAAACGTATTATTTTTTTTAGGAGGGTTGTACAAGAAATATTCGACACAGCAAAAAAATATATGTATGTATATATGGTACTTCAAAACATGTGAGTGCGCTTAACAGTCAAGAGGCTTCGAAATGATAAATGTTGAATTTTTTAAAATTACTGCAAATGGAACGAAAAAATAATAAGTTGTTCTACAGTATGTGTGGTCTGTTACTCTGATAATTCTCTTCGAAACACACCAACTTCTACACAAGCTGAAGAGTTTGAGGTGGTTTTCATGCGCAGAACACGAATCCGTTTTCGGAAATGGCCCATCATGTCGAGATTTTAGTAATTTGAGCTTAAAGTTGCTTAAACTGCGTATTTTGACCCTTTCAGTGTTTTGTTTGACTCTCATTGATATTAGCGGAAAGTGCTACTCCCCAGCTTTAAAACTATCCCAAACAATTCTAAGATTTTTCTAAGCAAAGATATACCATTTTGAATACATGTGTTAAGAAGTTCCGAATTGTCTACTGCCCAAAAGTATGTTATGAAAAAACACAACAGCAGGCTAGTATTTTGTATTGAATTCTAATGAAAATTTTGTCACATATTGCACAAAATGGTATATCTTCGCTTAAGAAGATCTTAGAATTGTTTGGGACAATTTATTTTAAAGTTAAGAAATAGTACTAAGCGATATTATTACACATAGTCAAAACAAAAGTAATGGTTCCTTACAAAACGCCCCTTAAATGGTTCAAAAAAGGCATTCTAAGCCATTTTAAGCTCAATGTACCAAAAATCTAGACGTGATGGACAATTTCCGAAAACACATTCGTGTTCTGCACACAATCAAATATGTGGGTTTCCCAGAAAACACGCCTATAAATGGTCCTACTAAGCATTTTTACACTGAGAAAATTATCAATCTGCACAGAAAAAAAAGATCAAATATCAGCCCTATCTTTAACAATAGCAAAATAATATCAATGACTGATATTTGATATTTCCAGTCAATCCTCTATCTCTTACCATTTCTGAGATCTGTGCGTTCATACAGACGGACAGACGAACATGGCTATATCAACTCGGCTGTTGAAGCTGATCAAGAACATATACACTTTATAGGGTCGGAAACGATTCCTTCTCCTTGTTACATACTTTTGCACAAACTTTATATACTTTGTTTACTGTTGGTACGGAGTATAAAAAAAGGGAAAGGCTAACTTCGGCTCGGCCGAAGTTTATATACCCTTGCAGCTCGTATAATTTATTTAAATGAAGTTTTTAAAAGTTGTACAATGTTTTCCCAGTGATTTCCCAAACTGAGCAAAATATGGAGCCACTACTTTGACCATTTGTTATATGGCAGCTATTCTATATATATATACGATTCGGATCAAACTCTCCAAAATGGTATGGAAACACATAATATTCATAACTGGAAAGTATAAAGACGCTACCATTGAAAGCAAAAAAGTTTTTTTCACATCAACTACCTTTTCAACCGATCGTTCTTATGGCAGCTTTATGCTACAGTCTTCCGATTTGGATCAAACTAGGCAGTATTGTGTTTTGATACACAGCCATGCATTTCCAACCGGTTTTTAGAACAAATTTGTACTCTAAATCGCAAAATTTGTTTGAAAGCGAAAATGTGAGCATGTTTGATAGCCTAACAATAGAAGCGTGGATCAATAATATTTTGAAATGTGTTGTACTGGAAAACATGAAATGAAAGAGAAACCGAAAACAGATCAAAAATTATTGTGTATGATGAAATTAATTTAAAATACAATTGACTATTGAGCAGCTAGAAAATTAAAATAGACATTAGAAAGTTGCTTAGAAGATGCAAGAGTGGTTACTGAAGCTTGGTCTGTTTGAAGCACGATCTATTTGCGCTTGAACCATGGAGAATGAGTATTAGAGAACCAATTTGCGCTGCCTCTCAATTTTGGTGGTGCTAAACGATAGTGCCCAAAAAGATACTTATAGTGCCCAAAAAGATACTTTACAGAGCCAGTAGGAAAACACAGTGGCTAGAGCGAGACGGACATATACCCAAATGTATTCAGAGAGCGTAAGTGAGAGCGAACAGCTGACCAAATGTATCTACAGAGCGTAAATGAGGGCGAACAGCTGACTGAGGCAGCGAAACGTTTATCTCTAATACTCATTGCTCTATGCTTGAACTTTTAGGAGCTTGATCTGATGGGACTCATTCGCCTTGTTCCCCAGCATACATCAAACTTCAAAAGTCGTACATCAAACATCATCCATCAAAAAAAGTTTATTGGCTTATGCTGAACAGCTTTTATTGAATTATTAGGAAAAAATAGTATGCGGGAAAGTTATCGTTTAAATTTTGAAAAACAGCTTAAGTTTTTTTATTTCATTCATCCATCACAATCACAAAAACTGGCAATCATGATTGCACATCACATTCGTTCACCACAACAATCGAACTAGATCCATCGGTTTTTTGTCATCGATTTGTGCTGGTGAATACGGCCATTAATAATATGAGCTGAACTAACTAACTCGAATCAAGACAATTTCAGACTTGATTTACTTGAACCTTTTTTTCAAAAGTGGAAACAAAGGGCACTATGACTCCACACAAGCAGGGCTCTAGTATATAAATAGGGTATGTAAGGGTTAGGGTTTGGCAAATACAGGGTACATTAACGTCTGGCTCGGTTTGAATGGAATTCTTAGAGCGGTCTTTAAACAAGCTGGCAGTACAACTTTTACGAACAAGACTTTTAAGCTCCAAGTCTTTGAAGAAGGTTTGCTATAAATGTTTGACGTGGGCTGTATCCCACCTCGGCACATCTAATTGTAAACACCAAAATGTAACGAACCAGTTTTAATTATATCAATAAACTAGTCATAAGCACCCTAACAATAATCCTGAATTAATTTTTAAAGTAGTCTTTAAGTCGCGATAGGTCGGGCCATGTCCGCCGCCGAAAACGACGCTGAAAAATAAAGCTAAAAGAATCTGGAAATATTATGGCCATCCTTGGACGTTTTATTGTTTGAAACAAGGCGGCTTATATATTATAATAAAAAGTTTTTGATGTGAAACATCTTTAATTTCGGTAAGGAAGATTTTGGAGGGAGGTTAATTTGATTTCAGATTAGATTTCACGTGACGCTGAAGTCATGCATATTTGGTGTTGCAAGAGTGTTGGCTCAGGGGGGCGGGGGTAAGATGATGAAAGAGGGTGGTGGGGGAAGGGTGGACAGAGGTGGAAAGGGGGGAACAGTGACTAAACAGTGACTAAAAGTGACTAAACAGACTTAAAAGTGACTTAACAGTGACTCAACAGTGACTTAATAGTGTCTAAACAGTGACTAAAAAGTGACTTAACAGTGACTAAGCAGTGACTATACAGTCATTTAAAAGTGACTTAACAGAATTAGCAGTGACTTAACTGTGACTTAATAGTGACTAAACAGTGACTCAAAAGTGACTAAACAGACTTAAAAGTGACTTAACAGTGACTCAACAGTGACTTAACAGTGACTTAATAGTGTCTAAACAGTGACCAAAAAGTAACTTAACAGTGACTAAGCAGTGACTACACAGAGATTTAAAAGTGACTTAGCAGTGACTTAACTGTGACTTAATAGTGACTAAACAGTGACTAAAAAGTGACTAAACAGTGGCTAAACAGACTTAAAAGTGACTTAGCAGTGACTCAAGTGTGACTTAACAGTGACTAAGCAGTGACTAAACAGTGACTTAAAAGTGACTTAACAATTACTTAGCAGTGACATAACAGGGACTTAATAGTGACTAAACAGTGACCTTAAAGTGACTAAACAGTGACTGAACAGTGACTTAACAGTGGGTTAATAGTGGTGACCGAGGAGGGAACAGTGGGGGAAGAGAAGGTTTTACAGTTGTTGTTTTCATTTCTCTATGGAGCACCACAATAAACAACTCTTACAGAAAATAAGAAAGAACACAGCAGTAAGTGATCTTGTTGTTGGTATATCTACTCCCTGTTAGCTTTCCACTCTTCTTCTTGTGATTTTAAAATTAAGCCCATAAAATGTAGCATAATGTTTCACAACAAAGCCTAGTGAGTGTTAACGACACTCACACTTTTTTTTCCTTTAAAAACTTTTACACATACACATACATAAACTTAGAGAAAGTTACATGTATGCTCAAGAACAATCCACACAGTGAAGTTCTCAATGCGAAATTGCATGATTTCCGCTTCGAAACCTTGCCAAATCCTGTATATTTCCCCAAAATCAATCAAATGTGCCCTCTTGCTATTTACAAACATGATTATGTGGCTCTCCAGGTGGAGGTGTTTCTGTTTTTCTTAGTAAATTATATTACTCATATTAATTTAGTTGATACTTCTGTCACCACCCTCGCATTCAGGTTCATTCGTCTGTTGTCATGACAAAGTTGATTTGATTTTTTTTGCGTGCTCACTGCACATCGAGCATATTAAGCGGCCATAAAGCAAATCTTGACTTCTGCCAAATGAAGCTGAAAAAATGCAAGAGCCCACAAGGATCTCGAATGGATGAAGCATGGGGTTGAATATGCAAAAGTCACAAAGCGAAATGCGTTCATTTATCAAAATTCGACAGATGCTAGACAAACGAAATCACAAAATAAATCGTTTAGCCTTTGCCCCGATTATAAATGATTTGAGATTTTTTTTTTGGTTTTTTTTTTTAAAGGACCGCGTCAATTCAGTTTTTTAAATCGCAACTTTTACAGGTGTTAACCGCAGACCGCATGTCTCCTCGGAGCAGTATTAAGCAGCCATTTGTAAATCCAATATGAGAATGAGAAAATTTATGTTGGAACGTGCTTCACATAAAAATCACTCAAGCGTTGCATTTGTCGAAATTGTTTTACATTATTCTTTCCCCTCCCATCTTCGAAGGAAGATGGAACAAAATAAGCAAATTGAATAATGCGGCGGGATTTTTACAGCAAACAAGCCATAAATTCTAAGGCATATGCATAAATTGGTGAATGTGAAATGGCAGCTGTGACACTGGCATTTACAGCAGCAGCAGCAGCAGCAGAGTAGAAATTGCAGCAAAGTCCTGTTGCGGAAATGCAAACAAGCTGCAGTCGGAAGCGGAAGGGGGGGGTGGGGGATTGCCCTCTGACAGCTGTTGCTGGCAAAGCTTAAGTACAAGCTGTCCACATTTGAAAAAGTACCAGCTTAAGTCTGATTTCCTTTTTTTTCTCTCTTTTTATTTTTCTGCCAACCTCTTAAAGAGTTTTACTGGTCACTTCCTGTCGCCGTACGCTACGCACATATGTCAGACCCATCAATGTATACTGAATTATAATTAAACTTTGATGTTTGTGACGAGTAAACATGGCCATGACAACGCACTTCCCGTCTAATGGCGTCGTACCACAGTGAAACATCAAAGCATGGAACACAAACTAAGTTACAAGCCGAAAGCTGCTTTGAATTAAAGTTACGGCGGCTGTCGCTGATTCGGTCTCGCCTGGCCAAGTCCATAAATATCCACGGGCTAATATCAAGGCAACAAGCGTTAATCGCACTCAGTGCTGGAAATCAAATACAGACACCACAATCTAGCCACCCTGCTTACAACAACAACAACAACAGCGAAGTGAGAGTCAGCGACAGACACCAGCATTAATTACGCATTAATGTTTATTGCTTAGCGGATATGGAAGTGGCGCCATTTTGCCATTTGTCTGTTTGCCGGAATCAAGAACCACCCAGCTCTCAGTTTATGCTCTTTCAAGTGGATTTTGTAACCTACTTTAAAATGGTGTTTTGTCACACAAACAAAGAGTTGGGTTAACTCCAACTCAATTATATTTGGGACCATTGTGTTTTGAAATGGTGTTTTGGCATTCTCTTGGTTTCAGTGCAGAGAAGCACTGAATTATGTTTCGGATTTAAGGAAATGCTCCTAAATACCTTAAGGAAACCACCAATTCCTACTTCACGAAACTGGACTGAGATCCAAGAACAGAAATGGGTTCTGGTCATTTTTTGGGACTGGCTATTCTTTGACAGTCCGGTTCGATTAAAGGGGAGAAGCTTCAAAGTTGTCCATAAGTCAACTTTTAGGCACAGCTCTCAAAGTATGGTCAACCACTTTTTCTATGCTGTCTGCACACTCGCTTACTCTCCTAACAGAACACTTGATTTTGTTTTTCTAATGCAGAGTTCCCCAGCAATAGCCCCTGGGGCATGAACATACTCGCCAATTCACACCGAATGCTTGCCGAAGTCATGCATCACTGTGTGTTAGAGAGAGACACAGTCACATTTTCGCGCTCTCTGCTTGGGGAACCCTGTTCTAGTGTCTTCTGTTTCATAGTTCTCGAAAAGAGAAACACACGAAGCTGACTTGCGATAACAGCTTGATGGGGATAGCTCCATTCGGCTCTCAGCAGCAGAGCAAAGCGTAAAAGAGAAAGGGGGACACACCTGCAGTTTATTGTGGCGCGCAACACACACATACATGCGCAAAAGACACTTTCGGCTGATTCTGCCCTACAAAGTGTCTCATGGAAACAAATGCTCAATGAGAGCGAACCGAAAAAACAGAGGTGAAATGATATTTCGTTTCCCATTTCCATTGTGTCCGAGGGTGACTGTTTTTTCTGACAGCCTGTGGACTCTGATTTAAAGGCTTCATTAGCGTTAAAATTAACTAGCAATCCAATCCCACTTTGTGCATAGATATTAATACCATTATTGATTTGATATCAAGAGTTTTTCGCATAAGCAATTGCTTATCGAACTAAACTTGTATTACTTTCTATATGCAGTAGGGCGTGTCAATTTGTTCGGGTCAAAAAAAACGTGCTAAGCGTTCACTAGAATCAGAATCTATGAAGAATTCTTAGAAAATTTCACCATGAAACTATGTGTCTAAAATCAATTTTTAACTTCCGCTGAGAAGCATAAAGATTTCAGGTTGGGATCGTTTTGATTTATCTATTAGAACTGATAATAATCTTGAACTTTATTTACTGCTAGTCGATGAGGTGTTCGATGCCTCAATACCTCAACCTGAAATCGTTATGCTTCTCAGCGGGAGCTAGGAATTGATTTGAGACACATAGTTTCATGGTGAAATTTTCTTAGAATTCTTCGTAGATTCCGATTCTGGTGGAAGCACTAATATGCAGTGTCAAAAATTAGTTCGGCTGCTAGTTTAATTGAAAGGAAATCCGTTCGAATGAAAACTACTTGGCTTTGAGCAGTAGTTCGAAATCAACAATCTTTTGTCATCTAGTCAAGTAACCGGGCATTTTTTTGGCTTCTAATTTTATAAAATCAAAAAGTTTTAAATTAAATCTTTTAATTCGAAATTCTTCGAAATTCTAACTTATAAACTATTTGTTTTAGAGTTTTCTGGACACCTGGTGATTTAAATTACAGATTATCAACAGCCTGAAGTGTAAGTGCTAGAATTTTACAACCTGAATTTAGAAAAGTTTCAATCCCAAATCCATGCATAGTACATTGGCTGCAAAACAGCCTTAGTACGCGCCATACTGCTCTTTGGAGTACTAGTCTGGTAGCCAGCTTTAGTTAAGATATCAACTGAAAACCCAATTTGCATAAAGTGCAGAGAAGCGCGGAATTATGTATGAGCGGTACCCTCCGCTCTTAACACCATTACTTGAACTAATAACAAGACAACTAGCTAGCAACAAAGCCCCGTGAAGGCGAGGCATAGAACGAGGGCAATTCGGGACACTCGACTGTACTCGTTATCCAAACGGGTATACCACCAATGACAGACTATTGCACACCTGAAACAACGTACGGATAATCTATGAGGGCAATATAAACTGACAACTAGAATGGGATCTAGGGCTGGCACTCCGCCTTCCGGTGTGTTGTAGTGTGAACCCAGCAGAGGTGGTGGCCATCCAGGAGTCCACCACTTATCTAAACACACGTATGATAGAGGGAAGAAATGTATACATATACTTGGCTAATGCAGCTGCCCTCAATGCGCTGGATTTCCACACCAATAACTTTAACACAATTACTGAATGCCGAAGATCCATAAATGAAATGGCTCGGCAAAAATTGATGTTCCCTACCATCGATGCTTCCTATGTTTCAGATGTTTTGAAAAACAACATTATTTTAAAAGTAATACTACATACTATAAGTTAATTATCTAAATAATATTTGTATTTCTACAGAGATACAATTATATAAATATGTTTTTGAAGTTGTCGCCGAACTCGAAATTCCAAAGAAACCACAATCTTACAACAAGAGAATAACTACAGGAAACGCTTTACTCTCGAAATGTTACATATAATAGATACTAAAGCAGACAAGAGACTAAACTACAAAAAGGACAACGACAACTGCGCCCACACATACAGACACCTACTGAACAAACAATAGCTTAGTATTAAAATCCACGTCCAGCGGAACAGACGTGTTAAATATTGTATGTAAAAATGTTCAAAATTTTGTTTAAATGTATTGTTATAATTGGTGAATTGTTCCTTGTAGTGTCCCTGAAGACGGATGCCGATGTGCATCCGAAATATATTGGAAACAAATCAACATATGAGTTTCTTCTTGACCTCGAGCCAACAAGCATCACACTCTTAATATGCTTTTGTTTACGAACAACAGCTTATTCACTATAGTGGATTTTAAAGAGCATCTATGGTCAGAGATGAGTTGTACTGCTTTGCTGAACATGCGTTCTGACTTGCAGGACGTATCTTCGGTGTTTTTCGGGAAACAAAATGTATACTTATATCCATTTATAGATACACTATGCATTTACTTTCCAATATTGTATATATTCGACTTCTTTAGCTGCATTTGATTCTTCTTTATATGAAATACTGCAAAGTCACATCTAACTCCATAAAAAGTTCGCCCATTTTCTCATATATAATTGATAAATATTTATTTTTTGAAAACATCGGTACACCTTGAGAGCAAAAAGCTTTTCAGTCATTGGCCAGCGGTGAATGAATTAGGTCAGAGCTGGTTTGCGTCGCTTTTTTTCACCCATTTTGACAAGCCCTGGAATAAAGCCCCTTAAAATGAAAAAACAGAGCACATCTCGCTTCTAGTAGGAACCAGAGTTCGATTGCAAAACGTTCATACATTAATCAACACCCGAATAAACTGGCTTTGCGATCTATGCATCAAACTTACATACACAACATGTTCACTTTAATTCAGTCATATTATTTGAATGATTGTTCGTTTGGCTCATCGACGATTGATTAGAATGAGCGAGAATAACCTCGTCTGAATAATCTCTCACAAAAGCGCATAGGCTGAGACGGCGCTTCTCTGCAAAGAGAGAGAGATAGCGCAATGCTCTGCCATTTTACGATGAGTTTTGTTCGATCGAACACAAAAATGTTTGATCGAAAAACTCTAGCTCAACTGCTCGATGCATTTGCCGGTATGACTCTAATTATTATATATTCAACGTTGAGTTTTGTTCGTAAAATATCGCTGAACACAAAGGAGACCTTTATTTTCTAGTTAAGACAAATTCAACAATGATATTTACGAATTAATGCCGAGAGTGATAAAAAAAATTGTAAACATTGTTCTCAGAGATATATATCACAAAAATATCACCTGATATTTATCATATGTGATAAATATCACTTATTTTTATACCCTGTTCCCATTAAAAATGGGAAAAGGGGATCATGAAGTTGTGCAAATGTATGTAACAGCCAGAAGGAAGCTTCTTCGACCCTATAAAGTATATATATTCTTGATCAGCATCAACAGCCGAGTCGATATAGCCATGTCTCGACTCGTTTACAAAAAAAAACTCTGCACTTTAGCTATGACCAAAGACACGACATATATAGATACCGCATCTCATACAAACTTTTTTATATTTTTTTTGTGGGATCCAATGTCAGCTCCCAAGAACAATCGGTTTTTCTTTCACACAATTTCAAAACAAATATTCCTCGTAAAGGCAGCGAGAAGCACAAATGTCAGCAATGTCAGTTCCAAGAGAATCGTTTTTTTTCACATGCGACATCTATAATATCTATAAATCTTTGCTATGACATAGTTTGAATGCCTTTTTATTCCAGATTTCACTACTAACTTTAAAGCTAAGGTCCCACAGGCATATAATTTGCTCAAATTTGGAGAAAAACTTAACTAAACAGCCATGATACCCGATTTGCAGGACTTAAAACTAAAACTATGATTCCTTACGTAAATAAGTTGATCAAATATGTGTGAAAAGTTACCTAATTTGATCTTTTAAGCCACATTTCCATGAAAATTTGGGCAAATTTTTAGCTTAAGTCAGTCTACTACCCTTAAAAAAGAATATCAATGTTTCGGCTTCTTTTTCGTTGTGTTTCATTAATTTTCTTGTGCTCTGTCTCTCTTGGTGAAATTTGTCTTGTATTTCCTGCTACAGTGAGCTCCAAATACTTCCGCTGACTTGCACGCAACCAGTCGAGGTCACAATTTATGTGGCTAGTTGGTTGGCTATTTCCGCCACATTTACCACATGGCAGCCATTTTGCCAGTGTTTCGTTTCGGGCTTAAAGTTGAAATTTTAAAGCTGATAAATGACACAATTCGATTGTTGATCGGCTGTGGCATTGCTGATATCTGAGCAGGCTGTTGTGACAAAATTCAGGCACAGGCAATAATCAAATATTTTTGTTTAATAGCAATTTCGGCACCTGCACATACGACCAAATTCGAGTTAATCGCAAAATGGCAGCCAACGAAGCAACCGGCAATAATGAGGTAAGCGGAATTTGAATGATAAGCGCAATTTGCATAAAGAATTCGTAATTCCAGGATACCTCCGTTTCGTCACGCATCATGCTATTCAATCAACAGGCGGAGCAGCATCAAAATTGGCAAAAAATAAATCCCTTTGGCCACTACAATGTCAAAGATATGCCCAAGCGCAGCTTCCTCAAGGAGGAGTATGGACGACCTCCATCGGGCAGCCGCTCTGAGCAACGAGCCTTACAGGCTAAGGTGCAGTCACTGCAGGAAGTTCTACAGCTGTGCCAGATGATCAATCAAAACGGTGAACTGCATAAGGAATCCGGAACGTTTGTCATCAAATTTGGCATTCTCTTTGAGATGTACAACACAATATCGGACAAATTGCTGGGCACACTTTTGGGTGCTCGAAAGCACAAATATGTGGAGTTTGAGGGTGAGACCCTTTTCCAAGGACGTGACGATGCCGTAGCCGTGCGCCTGGTGCGTCCCTTTGCCGAACTGCAGGCGGAGATTGTGTCCAAAATAGAGGACATACGATGTCTGGCCACAGAGAAGCCTGTGGAGGTACCCGGTTTACGTGAGGCCCAGTTCTCGTAAGGCCAAAAGGCATAAATGTCACTTGATCGCTGACCCGTTTCATGCTGTAAGGCACGTGTGCGCCTTGAGCCTTTTCACACAGTTAATTGAATTAAAATTTATTTAGAGGTTTTGCCTTGACAATCTCTAAGGCAGCCAGCCGGCAGGCACGTGCCTACCTCAAGAGTACTGGCAAGTCACGGGACTAAGTCCCCTGGCAGGCATAATAACGTCACCACAAACACACCAACACACACACACACACACACGCATGCATACACTCACACACACACGCACTCGGGATATTGTATCGCTATCAGGACATGCCACAAGCAAACAAATAAATTACTTCAGTCTTAGTCAAATGCATGTGCCAAACCAGCTGCTGACTTCAAAGCGTCTCGCATTTGCTCAGCTGACAAATTATTTCCCTGTTCATCCACCACGGAATACCCGAAAGTCATTTGGTTTCGTAGTCAAGCGTTGGATGTGGGCTTACAAATTATTTTTACAGTGGAGAATTATAGGAAAATCTGGAGAAATCTTGTTGTTCAGTACAAAAATTGCCAAAAAATTGTTACTTTTAACTTCATGACTGATGGAGCAGATTCTACCGCAAAAACTAAACATGTTCAAATGTTCTTATTTTCAGTGATCAACAAAGAACTATAGAGTAAACCGTCACTGAGTAAAAAGTAGCTGAACTTGGTGAGGAATCAACTTATCCAGCTTTTTCGTTAGCTAAGCACGAACAGGCACGAAATCTTACAGTGCTTTACCTAAAATTTAGAAATGATCTTTGACAGGCTAACTGAGCTATTGCTGCCTTATAGTTCGTTTAGTTGAAGAAAAGAAAACCTAGTAAATGTTTTGGTGTAAGGGCGTACCCCCCCAAAAATTTGGAAATAAATTACATCGATGGTCCGCGAATTCTAAAGAATTTAATTGGCGGAAAACTGCGGTTTCTTTTTAAATGGATTTTGAAGTTTGTGTTTTTTTCCAAAAAAATTATTAGTGTTGATTGAAAGTAAATTTCATACAAAGGGTCTAGACCGATAAGGGAAGGTGTGCGGCCTAAAGACGGGAATTCCTTTCCCTCTCAAGTAAGTTTTCAAAAATTGAAAAATTGTTGGGTGTTAGGCTGGAATGACACTTTCAATTTTTAGGGACAATTTTAGTCACAAGTTTCCGTCAATGAGGAAAAGTCGTAGGTGTAAACGAATACAAATTTGCTTGAATTGGCCGCATAATTATTTTTAAGAGGCTATGATTCAGAGCATTGACTTTTGTCCATTAATGAAAAATTGCGACAATAATTGTTCCTTACCTCCGTACCTTAAAACTTTTCCTGGAATTTCCTCCAACCTTAAAATCAATTACCTGAAAGTTCATAAAGAAAAATTCATATTTATAAACTCATTAATTTCGTCCATGCTATTTACTCATCATCTTGACTATTTTCGTTTATAACCTAGCTTACAGCCAACAAGACCCATTTAAATGGGTCGGAATATTGCAGTCTGTTCCCAATTCCACTGTTATATAGATGCAGCACCTTACAAACCTAGACAACATCACGATGAAGACAACGAGAAGTATTTCAAACGTTAGCCGAAATACGTCGAGAACGCGCCTTAGACGAGGGTTGAGTTGTGCTCGATCGTTTCATAAAGGAAAACGTGTGCCGAAGAGGTGTGAGAGATTTCGGGCGCCAACGAGAGGGGGAAGTCCAGCAAAGCTCAAGTCGGATACAATTTGTGTACAGCTGTCTTCAAGTTGTGCCTAAATCGATGTAACAACCCTTAATATTACTTTTAATAACAAAAAAGTATCAACAAATATTTAATCAATAAAAATAACCCCTACATTTATACTATAACTTTTTTAGTGTAGTTTAGTAGTAGAGTAGACAAACTCTTTGTCCACTTTGCCAGCGCACATATTTACGTATATATGCCTTCGCTTCAGACCCAAGATAAGATCTTTTTCCAAAACATTTCTAAGCACATAAGTCAGTGCAGTTTTGCTTACACTTGTGGCAGGGTCCGTTTGTAGCTCTGCTAAACCTTCAAAAAGAAAAAAGAATAAATATAATAAAAGTAAAGTTGGTGTGTGTTGTTATTTGGCGAACGCCCCTTTGGGGGCTCTCCGGAACTATCTCACAAGTGGACAATAATCTAACTATTGCATGGTGCCCTGTGTGACATGCCTCGTTCATTATTACCCGTATCAAACCCTACTACCGTCTACAAATAAAATACAAGGCCATCTAACTCTTATATGGCGACAGTGACAGTTAATACATATTACATGGTAGTCCGAACTATCAATCTAACTATTATAAAACTTCTCTGAACTAATTTCCAAACCACAAATTTGAGTTATTGTTCAAGGCTCGTTTTTTTAGTGTGGTTTCCCTAGAAGGCCTAGTCCACATTTGCTCAACAATGTGAGATGGTCGCTGCAAAATGAATGTTAATGTCATCGAAGAACAAATATAATTTTATCATTCACACCGCTCCACTTCCACTCCTTACACCGCTTCTTCCTCTTCCAATCCTTCCATAAGTTCCTTCTCTACGTCTTACTGTGTAGTTTGTAAAATTTAGCAGATGCACCACAGACGAAGACAGCAAATTGGCCGTTGACGAAAAATTAAAAAAATTTAGCGATTTTTTTTGTCTCCGTCTGTGGTGCATCTATTTTAATAACTCTGCGAAATCGACAACTTTATTTATTATATTTTATTTTATCGGGTCATAAAGTCATATTGACCAATAAAATCTCATGTATACACGGTTCCACGTCTGTTCAACGCAAAACAATTTCAACACGTCAATTCAACACACGTCAATTCAACACAAAACAAATTAAACACGAACCAATTCAACACAACTCAATTTTAGCACAAGGTATTTCAACACAACTACAATTTCAATATAGTATATTTCATCACGAAGCAATTCAACATCGAGAAATTTCAACACAGTACAATTTACACACAGTTCAATTTTAACACCAGGAAATAGAACACCCAACAAATTCAATAATTTCAAATTTCAGTCGAACTCGAGTGTAGTATACTCGGTACCTTCGAAAGTGTATGCACATTTGTAAGTACACTTGCATTTTATTTACTTTTTTGTGTTTGATTTGTAATGTGTTGAAATGACGTATGTTGAATTGACGTATGTTGAATTGACATGAAATTGCGCCGCAGGCACCCTTTTATCCCTGGTGAGGTTGGTACTATACACTTGCATTTTATGTACTATCATCATTTATTTACAAATAAAAATCATCGTAACTCAACTTTATATGATATATGACTGTTTTATTTTATTATTGTATTATTATATTTTTATTGTTATTGTTGTTGTTATTGTATATTGTGTGTTTGGTGAAATGGCTTTGTGATATATGTGTAGATGTGTGTTGCAATTGTGTTGTGTATCCCTGATACGGTTGGTACTACACCCTTGCATTTTATGTACTATCTCCACTTATTATACCCTTGCAAAGGGTATTATAATTACATTTAAAAGTGGTTGTGTTGAATTGACGTAGTGTTGTGTTTGTTGAAATGGCTTTGTTATATATGTGTAGATGTGTGTTGAAATTGATTTGTGTTGAGTTATCGTGTGTTGAATTGTTGTGTTAGGTGAAATGACTATGTGTTATAAAGACGAGTGTTGAAATTGTTTTGTGATGACTTTGTTTTGTGTTGAATTTGTTTTGTGTTGAGTTGACGAATTGTTGAATTGCTGTGTTGAGTGAAATGACTGTTTGTTTTATAGACGTGTCACCGTATACACTCTTGGTGAGTTTTAAAAATGTTGTGAAATTGGAATTTCGCTAAATATCCCAGGTAGTGGTCCTCTTTTCGGACAAAGTGAGGAATGGCACACTTCACATTCAGCACACAATTGGCTAAGCTTCCTTAGATTGGGTAGCTTACTCGAGCAAAGAAGAATGGATTGACAGTTAGCAATTGCTTTCACAGTTTGCCCACAGTGGATGACATTTTTTTTCAAAATTTTTGTGGGGTACGGACTTACACTAAACATTTATCATTTGTTATTTTATAAAAACATTTCAATCATCTTTAAAAAAGTAAGTTCCTTTTTCATTTATTTACTTAACAATTTCAACTTTTAGCCCTTTCAATGTGATTTTAAATTCCCTTTCATTACCTAAGCCCATTGTGTAGTCAGCTAAAATCCTGACATGAGTACACAACTAATGTAGCGTTGATTTGATTTTACGACGGGCTGAGCACTGAGTGCTCCCAATCCGCACTGTCGCCTTCTTCCTTATACCAGCCACCACGCAATTCGCTTTCTCATTTATGTGTGCAAAATTTAACAGACTCCCACACGCACACACACACTGTCTAACCACCCAAAAAATGGCGCCTGAAACATGTGTAATTTATGTTTTGCTTCCTGATTTAAAATTCCCACCAGCAGCAAATGATTGAATAATGCTGTTCAATTTTTGGCACATAATTATGATGGAGCAGGCGAATGAAATGATCTAAAATAAACATGTTTCCGTTTTGCCAATAGAATTTGTATATTCTATTTTATTTATACGTTTTTTTTTTTTTGGTTTATGCAAATATCACGACTCCGGCTGGTTGCGCACAACTTCCGTTGGCAACTTTGAGCGGAAGACCCAAATGAAAGCAGAAAGCACAAAATGTTTTGTGGGTGCTGATTGCTCAGCTCGAAAAATTGTTTTAGTCCTTGGTGGTTTTTTGTGTTTTGAGTTTTGCTCGCTGAATGGCTAAATCACAGCGACCCACACGTGTCCAGACAAAGGTAAATAAAGCGGAACGGCCAAAAACAAATATTAAACGGCCTGGTCATGACATGAGCCTGAACCTGGAGCCAAGCGTTGGCAGAGCTAACACTTACATGAACTTTACTTATTTATGTGCATATTTTGTGGCTCATAATTTCACGCCCACACACATATGCCACAAATACTAACCCAGAATATGCATATAAATTATTGATTTCCTTTTTGCTGGGCCCACCTTGGCCCAAGGAGTCAGGAAAAACTTAATGGAACAACAAATCGCTCACTTACTTCCAGACTGTCATAACTCAAAATAATCGATATTGTGAAAAAAGCGTTTAAAGTTCTCAATAGAATTTACCCAGAGAAAAGAAGTCTTTTAGTTTCGATGGAATCTAGTAAAGAAATTTGCATATATGATGTTTTAACAGAAAGCCGAAGGATCTTTGAGCAAAATCGACTGCAGGACAACTGAATTAGGACGCACTTGCAGGAACATGAAAATTAACCAGTAAAATGAAATAGCTCTCACTCTGAGAGTATAAAAGATATCATATTTTACACAATATAGAAAAGGATACAGCGAATATTTAATTGATTAAGAACAAAACAAACTGGAAATTATAAGTGCAAGACAATTTAAATTCTATCCCAATCGACCAAGAACTCTGACAGTCATTTGTTTCTGAGTGTAGGAATGCAGATTTATCTCTGACAGTTGTTCACTCATGTATGGAAGCAACATGCCGAAATGTGAATGTTTCTTTGTTCTACTAATGAGCTTATTGTATAATATTGTTATGCTTGTAAAACAAAGTTATCGTTTTATATACCAAAAAGCTTGAAAGCATCCTTTCCATTGTGGCCAGAGTTCTGGATACATTATCAGAGATAAAGTTGCTTTTTAACTATCTAAGGGCTTAGCCAGTTTTCAATAAAATGTGGATAAGTCTCTCCCTTTCTGTTCGATAGCATACCGATAATAAATCTAGCCTTTTACGATGGAAAAAGCCAAATATGCCCGGGCGAATGACATATAATATGTTGTAACAGGGACTTATACCCTTGTTCCACTGGCGAATATTTAATCACATTCTCGAAAAGTGGATTTTTCAATTGTTTCACTAACGAATGTTGTTCACAGCCACACTAACGTCAACAAAGAACAGCTGATTGAATTGCTATGTCTGCAATTGTAAATCAAACTTGGTCATCCACATGTCAAGCACCATGCCCTCCTGGTAGTCCCACCACGATAAAGGTAGTTTGCGGGATTCATACATAAGAAATATTACTGCATTTTAACATTCTAAAACAAAGAATGGAGCGCAACTTATGGGCATAGTCGGTTTTCAATAAAGGGGGTCCATACACTTCTGCCACTGTGCTAAACTCCCACCCAATTGAGCTAAAACCCTCTCCGACCATGGCAACGCCATTGACAGAAAAGCTGTTTCTCTTGGGCAGTTCGATAGCATATCGATAGAAAATCTAGCCTTTTAGCGGAAAATAGCTATATGTCGTGACAGTATCTATATCATCCATGACAGTGACTTGATCATTCGAGAGTGACTTGATCAAAAGAGTCCGGAATGAGGTTTTTTTTTATGAAACCGGTCGCAATTAATGTGAAAGATTTCTAAGTCCAAACTGACTCTTTTCTGACATACCCAGCAAACAATATGTGCGTTTTCTGACATTTTTTATGAGCATTCCGTCATAATGTGCACAAAAAAGAGTCCGGAATGAGCGTTTTTTTCTATGAAAGCGGTCGCACCTAATGTGGAAGTTTTCTGAGTCTAATCGGACTCTTCTCTGACACAGATATAAGTGCTTTCACACTCCCAATGAAGCATGTAAAACCCTCAAAAATGAGACATAAAAGTTACTTTTCTAGGCACTTGAAGGACTACTGAAAGTCTCTTTCCAGACGCATATTGGAGTACAACTCCGAAAATGCGCAGACATAAGTGCTTTTAATGAGACAGTACTTAGAGAGCACCGAAAACCTTCAAATTTATGTAATAATAATAATAATAATGGTTTGCTTTATTGCCCAGTTGCTACAGTTTGCTTAAAGCTAGCAGTTCAGTGGTAGTCAGGGATTAGATATTCATCTTTACATCTGAGAAAGTATTTCAATCTGTTTTACAATTTACATTTTTCGAGAACTTAATTTAGAATTACCCAAGGAAAGGGCAGGAAAAAAAAACCTTGGCAAGAAACTTAAAATTAGACTTATAGCTAAGCTTTGGCTAGTTCTTCCTAACACTAATTATATTAGTGGTGAAGTACCTACCAGCACTCATTAGTGCGTCATTAGAATTTTCTTTGTGTTGAATTTACTTTTGGCACGAGAGATGAAGTCATCTATCGATTTGATATTTGCATCAGAATGTAACCGTTCTGTGGAATAATAAAAGGGCAGGTTCAGGATCATTTTCAATTTCTTATTTTGTGCCGTTTGCAGTTTTTTCACATGAGTCTTTGCGCATTCACCCCATATTTCTGATCCATATAAGATAGTGGGTAAGAAAACTAACTTGTAGACTAGAAGTTTCTTGTTAATGGATAGTTTTGAGTTGCGGTTTATGAACGGATATAAGGTTCTGATCATCTTGTTAACTTTGTCAACAGTCTTACTAATGTGATCGCTAAAAATTAGATTTTTGTCAAGGTTTAAGCCAAGGTATCTGACTGAGCTTTCCCATTTTATTTTGGTGTTGATTAGTGTTATCTAGCTGTTTGGTAAAAACTTTAAGTGTCGTTTTTTGGTGAAGAATATAGCTTTCGTTTTTGTGGCATTTAGTTTGATTTTCCATCGCTCGAAGTATGTTGATAGAGAGGTCAATGAACACTGCAGTTCGTGTTGAATGTCTATGTAAGAACTACCAGAACAGTAAAGAGCCGTGTCATCGGCAAAGATAAGCGAGATGCAACTATCGAATAGGGGGATGTCATAGGTATAAATATTATAGAGAGTGGGTCCGAGCACCGACCCCTGCGGCACGCCAGCGTATAATGGCTTTTTCGTGGAATCTGTGCCATTTAAGCAGACATAGAAGTATCTTCCCGATAGAAAACTTTGGACTAGTTTGGTTAAGTACGATCGGGTATTGCAAGAAATTAGCTTGTGATTAAGCCGTTGTGCCAAACAGTGTCGAAAGCGGCTTCTACGTCTAGCGTCAGCATGCCAACTGATTGTTTTTGATTGATTTTGTTTGATAAAGTTAGTGGCTATGTCAAGAGGATGAATGCAATTTAGGGAAGCACGGAATCCATATTGCACAACGGGTAGAATACAATTGTCTTCCAAATGGTTATTTAGTCTGATTTTAATTAGTCGCTCTAATATTTTTGAAAACCCGCATAATAGGCTGATTGGTCGGTAACTTTCAGGTGAGTCAGGAGGTTTGCCGGATTTTGCAATGGGTATTATTTTTGCAATTTTCCATGCTAAAGGAAAATAGCCAATCTTTAGGCAGTGGTTGAGAATAAGGGTTAAGAAGGTAAGTGCCCTCTTTGACAAGTTTTTGATGCATAAATTTGGTATTAGGTCAATACCTGGTGATTTCTTGTTCTTAAGAGTTTCAATAATAGATTTTACTTCACTTAATGCAATTTCGGGAGCGGAAGTTTGATTATCTTGCGCACTGAGTTCTCGCATTGAATTTTGTACCATTTCTGAAGTTGGCCCATCTGAATAAGCTTCAGTTAGGCTTGCATCAAGAGATTCTATGGTTATTGCTGTGCACGGCTCTTTTGTTTTATAAGCGAATTTTAACTCATTAATCAATAATAATAGCCACTTACTGCCCTCAGCTACTCACTATAGCTTAGTTTATATTTATAGTAGGTACCAGTATTCGGAGACCTTTAATATTTGCCCAGAAATCGTGAAACATAAAAGCTTAAATAAATATTTAAAAAGATTATTTAAATTAGGCGACAAACAAAACAGAGCATACTTATTGGAGCACTTATGTTATAGAACACACTAAAATGTTAGCATACTAAAAAAAATACTAGATCGCCGATATGTACTCAGAAATATGCGAATAGCTTCGTCAAACGGTATTCAAAACAATAGGGACAACATTTCTTCAACGGAGAATTAAATAGTTAAACCAGTGGTGGCCAAAGTAGAAATTTCGAAAAAAAAAACTTGAAAATGCCACATCTGTAAGCCGCATTTATTAATCAACTGAGCTGAAACATGTCAACGCCATTGAAACAGCAGCTGTTCCTATTGGTGACACTTGGTGAGTTCGATAGCATATCTATAGAAAGTCTAGCCTCTTAGCGGTACAAATCTATATGTTGTTACAGTGGTTTGATCATCTCTGACAGTGACTTGATCATCTGTAGCGGACGATCAAGCGAATGGAGATTTATCTCTTATACACAGAAAGAATGAGAGGATTTAGAATGTGCCAGTGGAACAAGGATATTAATCATTCGTCATCTGCCATTACACAGAAAAAATGTCCACATTCAGAACATTAAGCAAATATTGAAGAGAATGTGAGCTAATAAGTTCGGCACAAAAACGAAAACAAAATTCTCACATCTATTGTGCTTGAAAGAAGATTGTTTCCAAATAATTTATTCACTTTATGTCATAAAGATATTATACTACAAGGTAGGTCTAGTAGTGTATTGCTACACTCAAAAAATTATTTTTCTATAATAAAATCGCCCTAAAACTTAAAAAAAATTTCTTTATTATAAAAATTTGTTTCAGAACAATAGAAATTTGCTTTTGTCGCAGTATTTCACATAAATCAAACACTTTCTAACAGCACATGAGCATCATAGCAAAGCCAAGGAAGTGCTAATTATATGAAATACTGTGACGAAAGGAATTTTCTGTCGTTCTGAGTACAGGGCTTTACCCTACAATTTTATTTTTAAGAAAATACTTTTATACTGGGGGCTATTGCTGGCTCGAGGTCAATGTTTTTAACGAATTTGGGGTTTTTTAGGGTGAGTTGTTTTTTTAGTGTACCAGAATTAACATAGAATTGAAACAAACTGACTCTTCACTTTTTTATCCCACTTGGTACCAGCAATTAGTGTATAATACCAAGTAAAAGAACCTTATGCGAAAACTCTAAAATATATTTATACATTTAGGGGTAAATCCCTTCAACTTGAAATCATGTCTCTCATAATATTATATTTTCATTTTCCGCCCGACCTTCTTTCTGCTTGTGCACACACATACATATTATTATATTGTTGTGTACTTTAAAGCTTTTGGCCAGCAAGTCAACTGACAGCTTACCCAGCTTGGCTTGGACGTTTTGAATTTCCGTCAAAACTTGTTGGCTGATTTATGGCCAAGCCTGACGGCAAAGGACGCGAACGACGTAAACTGAGCACACAGTGGAGTGGAGGATACGTTTCCGTAGCAGTTTTCCGAGCTGCTGTCCCAAAGGATTTTGGCCAACCGAACAAGGTAGTAAGTCGTTTTTGATTAGCCCACCACAAAGGTTGAGCCAGAGAAAACAATGGGCCACCAGCCGTCGCTGTTGGTTGATAAGCAGCCAAAATCATAAAACTGTCATTTAGCATTTGATAAGGCAGACCGCCTGAATGTGACACGAAGGCGAGGCAATAATCAACACAGTCTATGGGTTGAGGTCGATTTCTGGTATTTTTTTTTTTTGGGTCAAAAACCTTTCGCATTTTAAACAGCTCGCCTGGGCACGCAAAATGTGGCGCGAGAAACGCATTATTTTTATAACTGAAAGTCATACAATTTGTGGGTGTATTAGGCAGGTAGTAAGGGGTGAGTCACAGTTTTGGAATTAAGTAAATGGTTTACACTTAAAGTAATTTTTTTAGGTTTTTAATATCTTTGTTTGGTGCTCCTGATCTCTATTCGCTGACTAGGACTACTATGACACTAAATGAAGTTTCTTTATCATTCAACTTCCGTCCAAATCTCTACGTTTGCTGTGACCATTCGACCTCTAAAAATTTCATTATTTTCAAAATACATCAAATCCTTATCGACATATTGTAAAAACAGGAAATCATATCTCAAGTTCGCCAGGCTGTCTCCAATTCTTTTTATGTGCCCTTAAACCAACCCGAAATAACGAGCACAACTTTTACTTTATGTACTTCAGTTAATAAATTTAATATCAGGATATAACCTAGTCGACCCCCAAAAATAATTGTCTTATTATACTCAGCATTTTCACAGAAATGTAATAAACATAAAAATTATACCTACATATTTATGCATATTAAGGCTAATGGCTGAAGACACCAACTCAACTCTGAGCCGACTTTGGCATTGTCAACGATGATGACGCCTTGTGATAAAAACTATAACGGACTAGAGCAGAAAAACTTTTCAGACACCAAACAATGACGCAGTTGCTTGCCTTATGCAAATTGCCGCCATTTGCTGGAACAGAAAAGACGCAGACTCTCAGGATTTATGACAGCAAATATGTTATTTATATGGTGTATTATTTTGTTTATGATTGTCGAGCATTATTCCACAACTAAATGCGAGTGTGTGTGTGTGTGTGTGTGCATGTGTGTGTACATTTAGTTTTGCCAAGTCTCAAGCGTTTTTTGTTAACTTCAACTTGACGTGCCAAGTTTTTATTGCATTTCAATTGGAATTTATTATATCCTCTCAGAAGGGACAAACAAAGGCCCAGCAGATGGCAGCCAAGCAGAAAGGTCACTGCGGTTTTAAAGTCACAGACAGGAGACGACAATGATGGAGGAGCTGCAGGCAAATGGAATTGCAATGAGAGAAGCAAAAACCAAGTTAAAGATAGTTCAGTTGAAGCAATTTGTAAATTAAGGAATTTTCCAAAACAATCTCATGGGGTTTTGCTAGCTAAGAACATGCTGAGAGTTTGAAGAAGGAGAGGAAACATAATTGTAGACAAAAAAGCAGCTTCTTTACACTTGACATACATATATCTCTAAAGAGACTCTCTGACGATATTGTAAGAGCAAATCAAATATTTCTAAATATTTAGAAAATTTAGCCTTCTTTGATGAAAGAGAACAGGTAGAACAGTATAAATTCTTTTAAATATTTAGAGATATTTGAATTGTTATTTAGCAGCCTTTACACTTTTCATATAACTCTAAACGGGTAGGTTGTCAAACTTCTCCAAAGAGAATGTCTTATCAAATCGAACCTGTTCAATTTCATCAAAGAAGGCTAAATTTTCTGAATATTTAGAGTTATTTGATTTGCTATCACACCATAGTCAGAGAATCTCTTTAGAGTTATCTGACAAGTGTAAAGGCAGCTTTATACTAATAGACAAAAAAATATAAGAAAAAGTAACTGAATGCTTATATCAATACAATAAAAAATCAATTAAAATAAAAATCAAATATATCTCTTATTAAAGAATTCAGTAGTCCGCGTTGCGCTGTGAATTGGAGCATTATTGCCTCCACCAACTTGGATTCTAATAACTCCACATAAACTTGAGCATTAATTTTAGTCGATATGAAATACATCGGACTTCTCAAATCGGACTAGTTCAAAATAAAGTTTTACATTTTTTAGCATATTCCGTCTCACAACGGTTTGATGTACTAGCGCTGTTTGTGTTGTATATAGTGAGTTGTCAAAGTCAATTTGGCCTTAAAATGGAAATTTCAAGAGAAGGGCTTCGTGGGATAATTGTTCGCATCTTTCGACGTGGATTATCTCAACAAGAGTGTATCGATGAACTCAGTTCTTTGTATGGCGATAAAGCACCATCAAAAATCACTGTATATTCTGTGAATTCAATTGTGGGTAAAGTTCGCTCAGCGACGAATTCCGTGAAGGTCTTCCAAAATCGGTTGTTGTGCCAGAAAACAACGATGCTGTGTGTGAACTAATAATGCAAGATCGTCATATGACATACCTTGAAATTGAGTCATCCTTAAACATAAGTTCCACCAGCATATGTAAGATTATGCACGAACACCTTGCCTTGCCGCATCAAAAAATGGCTCGTATGGATTTGTTTCTTCGGCCGAATGTGCCATGCGGCCACTGTTCCGCTTGAGCAACGTAGGAGAGTCAATTCTGAGTGGTACACGACCATTTGTATGACGGAAGTCCTCGGAGAAATTCGCAAAACCAACCGCCGAAAACGAATTATTCTAAATCATGACAATGCGAACTCACACTCATCACGTCACACAAGCTACTTTTTGACCTACCAAAACGTCGAATTGATGGGTGAGCCGCCGTACAGCCCCGATTTGGCACCCAATGATTTCTTTTTATTCCCAAACGTCCAAAAAAAACTGCGTGGTAAACGTTTTTATACACCGTACGAAGCTGTTGATGCGTTTAAAAACCATGTTTTGGAGGTGCCTTAATCGGAGTGGAAAAAGTGCATCGAAAATTGGCAAAAGTGCATAAATTTTCATGGAGAATAGATTGAAAAACAAGTGTGTAGTGGTTTGTTTATTTTCAATTTTGGCTTAGTTAATTTACCGTTTGCCTTCTATTCTAACAAAATATAATTATAATTTTATTTTTTTTTTCTTAGTTTTATTTAACAAGTTTTTACTAATTTATATATTTTTCCTATAATTTATTATAGCTTCGACGAATTTCGCAAATTCCTGCCAATTGTTCCCATTGAGTAGTTCAATTGCGTCCTTCTGTTCCAAATAGATTTTATTAAAATATGCTACTCTCTACTCCGCCAGGATAGGGCATAATGCTATAAGGTGAACTATGTCTTCTCTCGATCGCGTATTACATAAGGTACAAATACTATCGCTGTTGTGGTGTCGGTATCCCAGTGGAAGCAATTCATATCTGGTGTTGAAAATAATTCCAATGGTTTCCGTGCTGTATTGCTCACTAAAATAATTGTTTATGCCAAGGTTGTAGTTAAGCTGACTGTACCATATTCTCGATTCGCTTCTTCTGGCTTGAGCTTCACACTGAAATCTATGATTTTTGTCTATCGCAACAAGTACAGCCTCCTGCGCTACATTCCATTCTTCAGTATTTAGAACGTCGCACTCTACTCTGTGTGCAATAAAGAGCTGCTGCCAAATTTTTGAAGCACTGCGTTTTCTCCCTGAGTATTTCTAGCGCCACTATTTTCGGCAGTCGATGTTGCGGCAGTCCCATGATTTTGTTTATATACCTAAAATGAGTCGACAGCGTGTTGAGGTACATCGCCGATAGGGCTGTTTCTAGCTATAGGTCATAGCTTGGGGTATTCACTGGCAGTCGAAATAACTTTTTAAGGAAGTTTCTCATCAATTTTTCCACGTCAGCGTTACTTTGATGTCCCCATACTTCCGCCGCATACAACATTATCGCTCTTGCAGTAGCCTGGAAAAGCTGATATTTGGCCGAATTTCCAATGCCTTTCTTTCCCATGAAGCTTTTCCATGTGCTGTTCACCGCCATTGTAGCATTCTTCAGTTTGTGGTTAAGGTGTATTTTAAAGTTCATGTTTTGTGTTAATGTTACTCCCAAGTATGTGTATTCTTTAACAACCTCCAGTGCGAAGCCATCAAGTATCCATCTTTCGATTTCATTTCATTTTAATTGAAAAACAATAATGCCATTTTCCTTTAAAAATTTTGGTTATTATTTGCTCTTCCCGAAATGTAAATAGTAACCCACATTTACGAGCTCGACTTGATCCCTCAGTCGGATCCAATCAAGAAGGACCGACATTGATTTAAGCTCGATATTCGTACTTGACTTGATCTCAAAATCGGCTTACTGCAAGAATACCCGAGATTAAATTGAGCTCGATATTCACTTCGATAAAGGATTGCTATAAAAATGCCCGAGATTGACTTGAGCTCTATATTTAAGCTCATTTTGATAAAAAAAAAGCCTTTTTTATACCATTGTAGAGGGAATATTAAAGTTGTCCAGATGTTTGTAACGCATAAAAGGAAGCACCTCCGTTCACATAAAGTATATATATTCTTGATCAGCATGACGAGCTGAGTTGATATAGCCATGTCCGTCCGTCTGTTTCTATGCGATCTCCTGCGTCAGTTTAAAAGCTATCTTAAACAATCTTTGCACGAAGTCTTTTGGTACCAAGACGCTGCACATTTGTCGGAACCGGCCGGATCGGATGACTATAGCATATAGCTGCCATAGGAACCATCGGTCGACAAAGTAGTTTTAGTAAGAAAAACTTTGTTGTCTTCAACGCGATCGTCCCCAAACTTCGTATTTAGAAGTTTTCTATGCTTAAACATAATTCCACCAATTTTTATGAAAATCGGACAACTATATAGTATAGCTGTCATACAAAAGATAGTTCTGAAAGAAAGTCTTAGTGGGAAAAACTTTTTTGTTTACAATGCTATCGCTCCCAAACTTGTTACTGA
This sequence comes from Lordiphosa magnipectinata, assembly GCA_037044535.1. Lineage (NCBI taxonomy): Eukaryota > Metazoa > Arthropoda > Insecta > Diptera > Drosophilidae > Lordiphosa > Lordiphosa magnipectinata. The sequence goes on along the minus strand of JBAMBO010000632.1, from coordinate 833,810 downwards.
TCAATATTATATGCTACCACACAATTCTGCCAAATTTGATCCAAATCGGATGACTATATCATATAGCTGCCATAGGAACGATCGGTTGAAAAAGTAGTTCTAGTGAGAAAAACTTTTTTGTTTTCAATGGTAGCGTCTTTTTACTTTCCAGTTATATGTAAATATTATCGGTTCCCACACAGTTTTGGGGAATTTGGTCGAAATCGGATGAATATATCGTATAGCTGCCATATAACAAACTGGCAAGCAATTGGTCAAAGTAGTTTCGCACTCTATTGCAGAGTTTGGGAAATAACTCAGCTAAGAATGTTCAAAGAAAATCATTTAAAATCTTAATTTATATAAATTAAACAAGCTAGAAGGGTATATAATATTTGGTCGTGCCGAAGTTAGCTTTTCTCTATTTTTGATTTTGAAATTAGAAAGTTATAGCCGGCTTATCTTTTGTTTGTACACAACTGCCAAAGCAGGACAGAAACCACACCACAATGGAGGTTGGTCACTTTTTTTAAAGAACCTCCCGGTTCTAACTTCAATAGACTTGATCCATCGACGCCTCATCAGCAGCTTCTTTCTCATGTCGGAAGTGCTATAACTGGAGGGGAATTTCAAGGCAACATAAGAACCCACACAACAAAATAACAATAAGATGCCAGAAAAATGTGTGTATGTGCCCATTTAGCTAAACTGTATTAGTGAGTTTCGAACTTGCTCTCGGTTTCTTTTCGGTCTTTCACTTTGACATTCGAATTCCGTACATAATTCAATCTCGAGTCAGGATTATTTCATTTCCAAGTACGGATACGTACTTGATCCGTACTAGTATTTTGGCACATCTAATTCTTTTACAGAGGTCAAAACGATTTGAAATGCAGAAAACAAATAAAATTGTTAATTTATTCTTATTATCTGCTTCGGAACCGGCTTACATTACTGATAAAATCTCCAATCATTTCTTCATCAAACTCAAATGGTAAAAACTAAAAAATCACTTTCAAAAAATTTCAAGAACTAAAATGAATGAACTGGTAAGCATACTCCTTGGCCAAGTTTCCAAATGGTAGAAAGCGCGTGAGTCATCGGCTTCAGCAATATTCAAGCCTCAGCAATTTGCAGTGTCATTTTTTTGAGACAGCTGCGGAAACCTACTAAAAACCTCAAACTTCTTCTTTTCCGATATGCCGCAGATCCTGGCAGATGCATAAATTCAATTAAACCTGCTTTTGACGCATTTCATTATAAAATTTTGGTTTTCCTTTGCGCATTTACAGCTAAATCTTCAAGTTGGCTAAAGCCTGTGCGAAGCGTTAATGCGTCAAAAAAGTGTCACAAAAAATGAGCCACAAGAAAAAAGCAAATATTAGAAATATTTGCCATCTCGAGGGAGGGAGAAAGCGAAGGGGTTTTTCTTTTCGATGGCTTCCTGCTTTTGACTTATGTGCGTCTGCTAGCGAGATAAGAAAAATATATGATTTTTTTGCAACATTTTTATTTCAGAGCTTTTTTGGCGTCTGCTTGGCTGGCTGACAGTTTATGTTTGTTTACTCACCAGCTAAGACAACCATTTTCAAGTGTCGCATGTGTGGAAATCGACAGGCTACTGTCAGTCAAATGCATGGATGATGTTGTTTTTAGCCGAGTCTCTAAGTTCAGTAAAGTTTTTAATTTTTATGGCCAAAGGAAAACGGCGATTCTGAAGTAATCAAGCTGACATTTCCACATGATTAAGCAGGCAAACCGAGTGCAAACGGAAAACTCACATCTGACGCAATTATATTGAACCTAAACTAAACCACCCACTGGCATCGGATTTACTGGCTGGAACTGGGCTGGACCGCAGACCGAAAACTTAATACAGATTCAGTGGCTTTTGGCTGCCGGCAAGATTTACGGACGTAACATGAGCTCACGAGCGGGGCGTGTTGCGTCTAAACTAAAATATTTGTCCCTCGGCAGGCGGCCTCCAGCTGGATGTGGAATGTAGATATGCTGTCTGCCAAGTTCCTCACGTCCTTGTATGAAATGTGAACAAGGAAATTGACTTAAACGCAAATGCTGCTTTTCGGAGATGCAGCAACAGCAGCAGCAGCTGCTCAACTGTCGGGGAATAAGCTATGCATATATTTTTTATATATTTTTCCGCAGCGGAAGGGGAAGAAACATATGCAAAATCTTGACACTTCCGTTTAAGCTTGTGCCAAAGTCAAATTGGTTTTAGAAAGTTAAGCAAGAGGATGGCAATGCACAATCGGAAAGTGTGAAATGGCAAGTGTCATAACAATATGTGGGCGAAGGCAGATAGTTGGAGGATTATTTTGAAAGGTAGAAAATGTGACAAGAAATTGAAAAGAATTCAACGAATGATTTTTGACAATTGACGCGTCATCGATCAATAAATCATCAGTCATTGGCATATGGTTGGCCTTAAGGCAAGGCAAATTTTCCTACTAACTTAAAGACTTAAAGTAACATAATTAAAACAGCAGCTCAGCAGCAAAAAAGGCATCATTTTGAGCTCCTTCTTCGAATATCTTCAAATCACTTCAAAGTATCTTGTAAATTTGTTAGAGTATTAAAGCTTCGCTTCAGGCTGAAGCTAACTCAGCCAGCTAGTTAAATTTATATTGTTGTCCAACTACTTTTGTTTTCAAGCATTTTCGTTGATTTATGACTATACGCAAAACTATTTGCAAATAAACATGTTATCCCATGTCAGCACAATCTTCAAGTAAGAAACATAAAAAACTTTACTTGGAATTTTCCATCGTGTTTATCAAAATGAGAGCCAGATGGAACAATAAAGAATTTTCCACAAGTAAATAAATTATTTTTAAAAGCACTTTCTATGGGAGAGCAATTTCAGATTAATTTTATATTGAAAAAGAAAATACTTTCAGTGGAAATGTCAAACCAAAACAAATATTTGCCATTTCCTGGGCTATTTTTAAATAGTTTCCGGAACCAATAACAACAATGCGAGCGTCAATTGCTACGACTTACGTCTGAAGTGGGAAGCCCTTCAGTCCAGAATTGACAAATTTGAAGAGAAGAAAAGAAAACAAGCATGGCACAAACTTGGACGACGCCTGGAAAAGTGAACAATACACATTAAATTAATTTTCTGGAGTGACCCACACGAGCACACTGAGAAAAAGTTGCAAAGGGGATGGAATTTATAGCGTTTTGAGGTTAAAATTGTAAAGTTTGTTGACACTTTTGAGTGTATTTCCCTTCCATGGTTCCCCTCCCTTACCGAGAACCACCCTGGAGCCTCCTCCATCTATCTATGAGCTATGATTAATATCAAACAAAATGTTCTTGAAACGAGCACATAATGTTTATAAGCCCAAATTGTTTATGTGTGAGAACAATTTGTTCATAGCATAATGAGAACGAATGTTCATAAATATCGCAAAAGGGTGCTTAGTAGACTATCGGCAACAAAAGTTCATGATTTCGTTACAATTCGAACGAATATTTTTTGTTAAATGAGCTTAAAATGGCAAAAAGTGTATATTTTGACCCTTTTTAGAAGCGTTTTGTGGGAAAACTATACTTTTTTTTATATACTCGTAAATTTCTATTTCTTAACTTTAAAATAAACTATCCCAAAGAATTTGACAATTTTTTAAAGACAAGATATACCATTTTGAATACATAGTCTCGATAATAATAAAAATACAAAACTGTCTACTGCACAAAAGTATGCCTTGCAGAAACAGTACAACCGGCTAGTAATTTGTACAGAATTTCAATGCAAATTTTCAATACACTCCATTGCATACTTTGGGGCAGCAACAATATATTGGGATTTTGTGAACTCTGATACAATTACAAAAAATTGTATATCTTCATTGGAAAAAATCGTAGAAATGTTTGGGATAGTTTATTTTAAAGTTAAGGAGTAGTTATTTCCAAGGCTGCAAACCGGTCCGGAACCGAACCCTTAAGAACCGGTTCAGTTCGGAATTTTTTTGTCCATGAACCGAACCCCTATTATTTTTGACTCCTCAAACTTGAACCCGAACCAGACCACTTTTTCGAAAAATTAGGTTCGGTTCACAACATTAAGTAGGTTTTCCAACGACACATACAGGGAAAAATGGAAATTCCTTGTAATCGGACTGCTATCATGACATTTCTATAGGTCAGATTTATACTATCACCGTCGATAATAGATCGAAGCTGATTCGAGAAGGAGAACTTATAAATGACATCTGCAGAGCAGAAAAGAGTTGCAATTCTTGATTTGGACGATGACTAAGTTATCTCAATAGATTCCCGGGACGACTCTATAATTACATTTCGTTGAGCTAAATTTAGTAGTGAACGATTTATTTTAAGAAAGTTCAGTTTGACATTACTAGAGCTCGCACTCCGAAACTCCGTACTGACACTATATGAAATCTAATGCATATAAAAAAATTTAAAGAATAAAAAAGCAGTGCTTGACTGTGTGACGCGACTCAACCTACCAAATGTACGAATGTTTCTAACTCTTCAAGATTTTCGCATTCAGAGTTCTTTAAAAGAGCTCCACCTAAAAATATCTGAGTGGACTTCTGACTGAGATGCTAAAACTCCAAAAAGAAATTCTTAATGAGAGTTTTCCAAATTCAACTTTAAATGACTCAACGTCTGATTGTGATGAAGAGAAGTTCATGAAAGCTATAAACAAATATCCAATAAAAAATCGTTAAATGATGTTAAAGATTTCTTCGAAATATTGTATTGGCAAATCTTTTAAAATTTTGGAAAGGTCAAGAAAACGAGGACTAAAAAGATATTGACTTAACTATACTTGCTGTTCCAGCAACTCAGGTATCAGTTGAACGAGCCTTTTCAACATTTAAGTCTGTTCTTTCTAATCCAACAGCTAGTATAGATGAACAGCTCTTGGAAGATGTACAGGAATGTTCCGGTTTTCACTTTCGAGAAAAATGGTCGAATTCGAATTTGTTAAATGTGCTGTTGTATAAAATTGGGTTAATCAGCTTAAAATGTTTTCATATGAATCCGTCGAGTAAAGAGTAAGTGGAAACTAATGGTTTGATACGGATTTTCATGATTGTATAATAGAAAAGAGGACATGTACAGATAATGCTCATTATCCCATTGTTCTATTTTTATCCCATGTGTTTTACAAATCTTCTACACATGGAATACATCGAAATTTTTTTTATGTTCAAGCGAACAGAGGTTCAGGGGTTCAAGGAACCGGTCCGCGTACCGAAACTAAGGCTTTACAACGGGTTCGAGCCCCCGGACCGAACCTCCTGCAAAATTTGAGAGGTTTGCAGAAATGGTTCTTTCCGACAATATGAAAGAAAGTCAAAAGTTAAATGTATAGGTTCTCAACAAAACGCGTCCAAAAGAGTCATACAAGTCATTTTTGTATATTTAAGCTCAAATTACTACAAATCTTGATGTGATAGACCATTTCTGAAAACAGATTCGTTTTCAGCACACTAAAATGATCAAGAATCACCACCGACCCTTCAGTATACTGGATAAAGTCTAATTTTGTTGCCTTGTGTTATTAGTAAAATATCGAAACCAAGCCAATAAAATACTCCAAATTTGACAACCTCAGAACAGCCTTTACAATTCCCAACTGTCTTAATCATTTTGCTTAAGGCCTATTTCCAGAACGCACGAAAATAAATTTGTATGTTGAACTTCATATAAAACGAGGAGGCCAAGCTAACTTCGTCTGTGCCGAAGTTTTTATACCCTTCCAAATGCAAATGTCACAGTTTAAGAACGCTTACATAAAAATCAAAAAATTTTGTAACTAAAACCTATTTTCCGACAGATAAACGTCTGAAAAAAGTTTTTCTCACTAAGACTCAATTTCCGACCGATCGGCCCTATGGCAGCCTTAAGATATAGTCATCCGATTTCGGCCCAATTTTGCGAATCTATTTGAAAGCATATAAAATAAGTCATCAGCGAGTTTAAGGACGCTAACAAAACTAAACAAAAAAATTGTTTACCAAAACTCATGTTCGACCGATCGGTCCTATGGCAACCATAAGATATAGTCACCCGATGTCGATCAACTTATTCAAATAAGTTTGAAAGCGTTTAATATTAATAATCACCGACCTTAAGAACGATTTACTTAAAAACAAAAAAGTTTTTTTCACTAAGACCCATTTTCCGACCGACCGGTCCTATGGCAGCTATAAGATATAGTCATCTGATTTTGACCAAAATTTGCAAATCTGTTTGAAAGCATATAATTTTATTAATGACCGAGTTTAATCACGTTAACATTGAAAACAAAAAAGTTTTTCTCACTAAGACCCATTTTTCGACCGATGGTTCCTATGGCAGCTATAAGATATAGTGATCCGATTTTGACCAAAATTTGCAAATCTGTTTGAAAGCATATAATTTTATTAATGACCGAGTTTAATCACGTTAACATTGAAAACAAAAAAGTTTTTCTCACTAAAACCCATTTTTCGACCTATGGTTCCTGTGGCAGCTATAAGATATAGTGATCCGATCCGGTCGGTTCCGACATATTAGCAGCGTGCAGTAAAAAGAAGACTCTGTGCAAAATTTCAGCTCGATAGCTTTAAAACTGAGAGACTAGTTTGCGTAGAAACAGACGGACAGACAGACAGACAGACGGACAGACAGACAGACGGACGGACAAAGCTCAATGAACTCAGCTTGTCCCCCTGATCAAGAATATATATAGTTTATGGGGTCGGAAATGAATATTTCTATGCGTTGCAAACTTCTGGGCAAAATTATAATACCCTTTGCAAGGGTATAAAAACAGCTTCGAACAGCTGAAGAGCCATTTATTTAGTCTCATTTATTTTGTTGATTTCCAGAAGTGAAACTAAATAATCATAGCGTTGCCACATCGATAGCTTGTGTGGATTGCAAGCACAGTCGATTTGCTGAACTAAATTGAAAATAAATAACTTGCAGCACATTTTTCCGGACAACATCGAACAAATTGAAGGCAAAAGCGAGATGCAACAAAAATGTACAAAAAATAATAAATGTATTAGCACATAGATTAGCACTCTTTTTCATTAGTTTTCCATATTTTTTCATTTTAAGTGCCTCAAGACTTTCTCTACCAAGGATCACAAAGTCGCGAACACTTGTGGTAGTACATCATATGACTTTGATAGCTGTGAGGTGATTTTAAAGTTGTTTGAACTTTAATTTGATAAAACATTTTTAATTCAAGCGGCTGACAAATCAGTATGACCCCACCATTTGACTGCCGTTTTGGGTTCTTTTTTAGGGTATTTGAAAAATTTGTGGTCTCACTATAGCTTACAATCCACTTATCATAAATAAATGGCAATTTCGTGACATAAATTTTTATATAAATAGGCCTTTAGGGAGTAAAGGTTGAATCTTCATGTTGTTAGGCCAAGGAACAGGAATATTTCCAGCCTGTTGTCATTCATTTCAGAGAGCCTGTTTCTAGAAAACATCGGGACTTAGTTTACAATTTCATCGACCAAATTCATTGCTTAAATAGAAAGCCTTTATAGTCTGAATAAAATCACAGTATGGGATGGAAACCAGCTATCCGAATGATTCGAAACGAACTAAGGCGTAAAGCAGGGATGCTTGTTGAGTCCACTACTCTTTGCACTGTATGTGGATGATATTGTTGGGAATCTTCCCGGAGGTGTAGGGCTTGGATCCCAACGCATCAAGGTTCTCAAGTATGCCGACGACATGGTGCTATTGGCAGAAAACCCACAGGTGATGCTACAAATGATTGATGCTCTCAGTATGTACTGTCAGACGTGGAGTCTTCGGATAAATATCGAGAAGTGCGTATTTGTGTACTAGTTAAATTTTAAGTGGGATTTATTCTCCTAAATAAGGTATCCTAATGGTTGAATTAAAGCTAGATCCCTCGATTCGCAAGGTCGGTGGGATGGAACCTTAAGAATCTCCTCCTAGCACGGAACCCATTTATCCAGTGCCTCCTGAGACGAAGTCTGGAGAGGTTGTTCGGGTGAGAGGCAACCTTGTCTACGTATCGCGCAGCCTGTTTGTTAATGGTGTCGCCTACCAGAGAAATGTCCCGTTTGCTTATATGTGGTAGCTCCTGTGATTCGTCAGAATAATTTGGACTTTAATAACCCTTATTTTGTTCAGCCATACACCTGTTCGCCGTATCTCCAGATCGGTGCAAGGATAACCTTATAGATAAGGACTTTGTTTTTAAGCGACAGTTAGTTGTTGGCGTTTAGGAGCCAGTTCATTCTCATACTTCAGCTGCATGCTGTTTAAATTTAAGTCTCTTATCTAAGGTCACTTCCACGTATTTATGACCCGTCTTGTGTAAAAGGACCTCTCTGTGCAGGAAGACACCAGGACTAATGTCTCTTCTGAGTGCGTGCGTGACACAGACACACTTCTCAGGGTTAACTGAAATATTCCATACTGCAAGTCCAGTTTTCAAACCTTTCAAATACTCTTGCTGTGTATCCGTAGCCGTTTCGATACACTTATCTCGTGTCAGAAGATCCTAAGGGTCTTCAATGGGGAGGGTCTTGAGATACTCCTGTCCGAATCGTCTTCTTCTGGGATGCAAGGCCATCCTGGAGCACTCTGAAGGTTCTGTCAGAGAGAAATGATTTACCAATTTAGAAGATTTGTATATTGAGCGTTCCCTTTATCTTATTGAGCAGAACGTCGTGCCATACTCGGTCAAATGCCTGTTGGATATCCAAGCACGCTGCCACAACGTACTCCTTGGCATGCAGACAGCCTTTGGGGATCAAACTCTGTATTCAAAGAATGTTTACAAGTGGTATTACGAGTCAAGGCCGGCCGCGGCCAAAATCAACGACTGATGAACATCACGTTAAGCAAATCAAAGAAATGGTGCTTGGAAATCGTCGATTGACTATTAGCGACATCGCTGATAGTTTGGGCATATCATTTGGATCGGTGCAGGCGATATTGAGTAATGTTAGATATTTAAAGGGTTATTTTACTCTACAATCAAAGTTAAATTTGGACCTAGTTTTGAGAAAGTGACATTTGAAAAATTCGACCTAATTATCTGAAAAATCTCTCATTTTCATGTTTTCGAAGTGGGTACACAGAGGGAAATAAATCAAAACCATTGTACTCAAAATAAGCACAAGTTGTCAAAAACGGGTTATCCCATTTGTAGTAATTAATTATAAACTAATTCAAGGGTATTTAGTTCTCTCGTCAGTAGACTTTGCTATCGAAATTTACTATTAGCTCTTAAGAATGTAGAATTAGGTTGGCTTATAGCCTGAACGAAAGCATCTATAAACCTTCATCTTTTCAAATGGACTTTATATGAGAATTTTATCACACCCAATACAAATTACTTGCGTTTTTCTCTGAGTGCAGCAACGCACACATCGGGAACTAAATTTCACTTATGCTCATTTCAGTGGCGTAAACAATTTAAAAATTTATTGCTTGCCTCCTGGCATTTACTTGCTTTATAAATAGGCGAAAACACACAAAAGATAACACAAAAACTTTTTACAACCTGCCAACTACGAAATGTTGCTGCAACATTTAAATGCAGTAATAAAAGGCGCCACTTTATTTTTATGAATGAAAAATCACAAACAGCTGAGACACATTTCTTGGCAACATGGCGCCAGCGCATGCCCAATGGGTAAAATGTTGCCAGCCATTTGAAAGGAAGCAACTTTGTTGCCCTGCGTCAACAGCAGCCGGAAAAACTAGCGGAATTTGGCTGGCGGCGCAGTTGGCTGTCAGCACTCAATGGATCCGGACTCGAACTCGTGTACCATACGGATTTAGATACGGATTCGTGGGACGATTCACTGACGTTGTGCTTAAAAATATCACTTGCATTCGTGAGTGAGAGTGAACGAGAGCGAGAGGGAGAGAGTGCGAGTTTGTTTATACAAATGCACATCCGATATTTTCAAATCAAATTACTCAACTCAATTAACCAGTGAAAGTGAATTTGTTTCCAAATGGCATTTAGAGTACATGAAATAAAATCAGTTGAAGTATCCTCAAGGGGCAGAGCCTAAATTTATAAATAAATATATATATTTTGGTGAACAACGACAAATTAATAGAGAAGAGCGCGTAAAGCTCGCACAAGAAAGAATCTGTGAAAACAAATCAACAAATTAGCAAATGTCAAGCAGTTCGGAATATGTTTAAAAAAACCAAGAGACACTCCTCAATTATTAACACGTGCGAGTGATGTGATATATATCCCAAATATATATAGGTATATATTCATGTAAATTACCTGTGACAAAACGACAAGTACATCCCTTGAGGAACCCGGGGCATTGATTGCGGACATTTTTTCAAGGGACAAACGGCTTCGGGGAATACGAATCTCAAACTGACTCTGAGGCATCTGCACATGAATTCTACATTAAAATCCCAAGGTAACTGAATAAATAATCATCATAAGAGCTGGCATTTTTTATTTGACAAAATGACATCAAAAATTGTTGTTGTTTTATTTGTTTTTATTTTTTTTTCTTAAGAAAACAAAATGTCAAGTGGCTTTTTATTATCTTGCTCGAGCAACAGCCTTGGGGGGGTAGGGGTAGGCGTACAAAATGAAAGTCCTGATGATTGTCGGTGCCGATAAGCGTTTATATGCATATGAAAGAGCAAAACATTAAAGTATTAAATATGGTTGTATATTTAAATATGGTTGTGGGGAATGTGTTGTCGTGAGTTGTCAACATTAATAAATCATTGTTGTGAGTTTTTTTCCAATAAATGTTGCAAATTGAAATTATAAATGTATTCTATGAGAGAGGATTTTCTATGCTTAAAGCAGAGATACTAAAGTACTAACTCCACACACACATATGATATTTCAGAATGCGATCTGAAGTTGCAAATGAAGAGTATACAAAATTAAGCAGAGCTTCTTCATAGCTGGGATGCAAACCGCTCGAATAAGGTGCCCCACCATTCATAAACCGAGAAAATACTTGAGTTAGAATTTTCAGATTATTTAGGAAACTCTCACAATTTGATATGCAACCTCCTCATGGAAAGAATGCAGAATGATGACAGAAATATTTAGGAAAACAGACAAAATGGAAAAAAGTATATGTTGTGGTTTTTTAAGCACAATTTAAGGTTTTCGAGTAGTAAATTTTCCTAATTGTAGTCTTTGGAGTTTTTTAAAAATAGCCGCTAATTGTAAATATATCGATAAGTATTTTAGCGTCAAGGTATTTTAAGACAGAGTTGACGAGACGTTGTAAATATAAAGGACAGAAACAACCCGTATTGACAATGTACGTAGTAACCCGTTTGTGTATATAGAAACGCGTGTAAAAAGAGTGTGAATAAAAGCCAGAGACCCGAGAAAACCACCCGTTCACATAATATAGCTTTCTAAATTTACCTAACTTAAGGTAGGAGCTTTTCTTGTGCGGCTTTCGGTTCGGTTCAGCGTTTTCCAATAGACGCTGGTTCGGTTCGCGGTACGATTTAAGTGCACGGTATAACGGTTCGGTACGGTTTGCTTCGATTCGGTTGAGAACCGTTTTGCATCCCTGCTTTACGGTCAATGATATCCAGAAGTTGATCTTGCGCATGCAAAGTCTTCTCATCATTTTGAGCTAGTCGCTGTAAAGAGGCCACAATCAATGAAATTTTAAAAGTGTTTTTTCAATTCAACTTAGTTAATGGGCATACAGGTCACTGGAATGGCTGAATTGGTATTGCTTGATTCGAGCTTGTCGACTTTCAAACTTTTCCCATTCTACTTCTGATAATTTAGTATAGTAATTCTAGTAAAAACCTTTAATCAGGGCTGCAAACCGGAACATTTGAAATTACATTCTCATTCACATTAAAGTACCTTTTACCTTACTTTTTGACAAGGTAAATGAAATTTTGGACCTAGGTAAGGTAAAAGGAACAGGAATTTAAAAATACCGAGGTACACACATGTATCTAGGTATGTACCTAGGTATTTGCACCTCGGTACTTCCTAATACTGATTATGACTAGAAATTTGACCCGACCATAAATTTTTAATTCAATCCCGTCCCGATCCTGACCCAAGTCTATCCCGACCAGAACTTACACATTTTTGCTTATGAATTTAAAACAGTTTTTTGATACAAAATTATACGAAAATTAATTTTCACCAGAAAACATTCATTCGGTTGTGGAAAGTGGCCGCAAATCCTGAATATCTGCTATCTAGCTTGATTTTTGATGACTTTAGGTGGAACTTTTCCTTTCATGAAATGGTTCTAAATGGGTTGCTTTTCGCTTGTGGCATCTGACATATTTGTGCAGCTGTGTCGGTGTAATCCACTTGTGCCAGTGCGGCCTGCATGTGGAAACACATCTTTGCACTTTAAACAATACGCAAAATCCATCATGCTTGTTACTGACTTCTATCAATTTATAGTTTTTCCACTCTTCTAATATGGATGATTATGGTTTTTAAGTTAATATCATTGTCTTTACTCGAAAGTTTTGCTTTTATTTGTTGTTTGCTAAGCGGCACCATTTTCACTTGTTTATATACATAAGTGTGCACATTATTGGATTCGAATATATGTGTGCCCATTCGGCTAGTTCGATAAAGTAATTGTTTTCATTGCTGTGCTTGAACTTGCTGAGGCCAGAAAAAAATAAATCGGGACCCGGAAAATTTTTGGGATTTTGCACTAATCCCGTCCCGTCCCGATCACGACCAACAATTTTCAATTCAATCCCGTCCCGCCTGATCCCGCCCTTTTTTTTCGCGTCTTGCGTGAATTCCGCGGGATTCACGTCCCGCGCCCATCTTTAATGATGACTTTCCCTTGACTTTTCACCTAGTTTTACTTCAGTACCATCTAGGTATTTTATTCAGAAGAATCAGGCAATAAAAAGATAAAATGCACCAAAAACTCTGGTTAATACTTTAGCGAAAGTTCTTATGTCGCCGGCACTGAAAACGTGTATACACGGGATTAAATGTGTCGTACATTTCATTAATAAAACAATTCTATGCGTTTCTGAATTTAGTTTATGTTTGGTCAATTGGTTTTTAAAGATTTTAAGGCACCCGCAATTGCAGCAATTTTCTTCGATTTTTATTTGAAAAGTCGAGAGAAGAAAAACGAAACATACAAAGTATGTTCACAATTGATCCTGATTAATTACTTTCCTTAAATATGTTTTAATTATACCATTTTAAGTGTTTTTTCATGCTTAAAGCGTAGTACGGAGACGCTGACATTTTTTGCTGAGCGGAAATTGTTTGATAATTTCCAGAGCCGCTCAGACAATGTAGTGTGACCAGGCAACAGACAGAAATCAGCTGTTGTGTGTATAAAAATAAATTCAAATAAAATAAAAGAGTGTATAAAATTGAAAATGGAAGTCACTAGGGGAAATTCAGTTGTCTGTGCTAATGCCATGGTCTATTTCCTGGAATTTTGGACTGCGGGAGCAGAACTTAGCCACTTAGACATACTCTTATAACGACAACACAAAACGCATCTGGAGACTAAAATTGCTGGGCCGCATATTAAACCAGAGGCAATATTCATAGCCACAGCCAGCTTCATAGACTGGAGGCGGATCATACTCGCCTGGCGTATTAGAGGAGGATAAACTAGGTGAATAAGGATTTAAAGGTGGCCACAACAGTAGCAACGGAATCTACTACAGGAAGCCGAAGGAGCCACTACTATAATGGGCTGTGGAGACTTCAGCTTAGGGCTGCTTGGCCGTGGGCTGTGGGGACTGCGAAGGTTTCGGCTCGGGTGATATGCATACATTGGGCAATTGGCATGCCGGGAGAAGCATACAGAGAAGGATTCTCCGCCACAAGTGATGCAGCTGCGGGTATCGAAATGCTTTTTGTTAGTCAAATCCCATAAAATGGATTGAGACTCGACCGCTTTGATTAACGCCGCTTGTTCGTCCTCCGTAAAGTTCTCCAAATGACTTTTGTATGGTTTTTTTTTGTTTTTTTTTGCATCCATTTCTTTAATTGCGGTCACGAAATCTGACAATTATCAAACAAGTTTCATAATTTGCAGACCCCATTCGACAATTTATCAGCTGTTTTCAAAAAAACAAGTTGGCATTTCCACGCAAATTGTCATAGCGAATTGTTGGTTGCTCCGTGCTCGCTCTGACAATGCGCTCTGAGAATTTTCGTGAGCGGATTTCCTGAGCTATGTAATTAGATAGGCTTCGCAAAAATTGTCAGCGTCTCCGTACCACGCTTAAAAGCTAAAGGTTCGGACTTAGGTGTATAACTTATTGGATTTATTTATTTTGTATTTATTTATACATCCTAGTGTATTGCTAAATCCTAAATCGAACCTTCTTTGATAACTTTGGTTTCAAACCGCATAGCAGCCTTGCTTCTTTGTGCAAATGTCGGTGATCTTTACAATACAACAGTGTGGAACTTGAACTGGAAATTATTATCCTGAGACTTTAGTTAAATTCATCAAACTGGAAATGTTTTTGTTCCCACACATTAAAAATTAATTTCAAAGCCCACTTGATTCTCTCGCTAAGCAGAAAACTTAATAATGCTCACTTCATCATGTGAATGCGGACTGCTTGATTGTTGAGTTTACGTAAATAAAGTTTGTTCAACTAAGGCTTTTAGTTTTCCAGCAGCTTATAACAATTTACTTAGTTATAGACAGTTGTTCTGCTTCAATAAGTAAATTCTTGCTAAAACTTTTTAATTATTGTTGAGCTGCCAAATTCATTTCACAAAACTGTAATTTAAATTCACATTAAAATTGCATTCACAATTCTTTGAAACAATTATTGCTGTTTATATTTCATACTTTGGAAAACAAAATCGCATCATTAGCTTTGTGGTTTAAAATTAAATATTTTATATGCATAAATAGTTTTGCCAAAGGCCTTGTGATTTTAGCAAAAACTAGGCAACTTTTCCGCCTTTGAGTTCAGACACAAAATAGTCAACTAGTTTAGAAAGTCAATATGATTTTGATTGAATTTTTGCAGTACGTAAAATATGTTGTAGTCTGCTTAATATACAGAGAATTTCTCATTTTACCAGTAAAGTAACTGAGTAACTGATTTTGAAGGAAACATGCAATTTTGCAAGTCAAATTTTGTTCTTTGTCATAAACTTTTACTAAATATTGATTATTTATGCTTGATTAAAGGAAACATGTTGCCAAGTAAAGTCCCAAGAATTGTTATTTAAATAAATGTATGTACATAATAAATCAGCTTGCATTACGCAAGTTGCATTTTAATTAACTTGATGCATTTTCTGTGGTGGAAAATGTATGTGAAAAGCAGTGGAAAGTTTTGCCAGACTAGGAAGGTAAATTAGTAACTTAACAAGAGAAGTACACTTAAACGTTTGCACAGCAAATCCATGAGCTTCAGTAACCTGACCTTCAGCTAAATACTGCATCATGTTCGTACAACGCTTTATGCTTTGCCACTTAATGTCGGGATGATTAAGTATACGATGCGTGGTACTCGGCATACCATAATGCAGTCGGCAGCAGCCACATTTCAGTAAACAAATGGCCCAAGCTATTATGCAAAAAAAAGAAAGACAAAAGCGTATTAAGAGGATAATAACTGGCTGCGCATTCAGGCATAAATCAGCTTCTCCCCAGGCCCACGGGGCCATTGAGCAATCAAATTGCGTAAATTTTGTACAATTAAATATGCTTACAAATGTCCTGATCTTAACACGGCCTCACGCTCGACAGGATGCTCATTAAAAATTGCAAACGAAATATGTAAATGGCAGCACACACACACACACACAACACAGCCTCAACCTGGGGCAGACATTCATCCCATCCACAATTCTGGCCAAGTCGCATTTCTTTCAAATTTTTTCTTTTTGGTTGTTAATGTTTGCTCGTTGAGCATACACAGAGAAAAAGCCTTGAAACTGTCAACTAAAAATAAATCGCATGAGTTCGCGCTCTTTTCTGCATTTCTCTCTCGCCAAATGCCGAAATATAATAATTATAATATTTGTGCCACAAGATTCTTCTACTTGTCTACGTACATATGTTTTATATGGTTTGATACTTGTATGTTAAACCGCATGCTCCGAGCATGCTATAAATTTCAGAAAAAAAAAAAATATTTAAAATTCCATTGATATAATATATATATCACAGAGCGTATAGGAACAACAACAGCAACCACAATGCCGCTAAATCACACGCATGAGTCTCGCTGCCTAAGGAAATACAATGGAATTAGTGATAAATTTGTACAGCTGCTCAGCGAGAAGAAATAAATAAATTAACTCAACTTTTTAATTGAATAAATTTGAGATATGCTGAGTGAATAATGGGCCTAAGCAAATCTCCAGGGAGTTAAGTTGACATTTCGTATAAAATAGTTTTTATTTTTTGTATTTAAAATTGGACTGGATACCTGTAACTAAAAATAGTTTTTATATCTTTTTTTGCTTTTGCTAGTGCCAAAAAACAAATTCACAAAATTGCTTGAGTAGCAAACTTTTAGCAGTTAAAGTCTCTATATTCTCAGCCTAACTATGAACCAACCAAGAACACCAGTTTGAAGCTCGTTGTTTGTGGATAAAAATTTAATCTGCATACGCCATCATCCAGCATGCATCATCCATCAGAATAAGACTCCCCCTTGTTGGCTGTCTCGCGTCACTCTCCTTCTTACTTTTTCATGCACAAAGTTCAGAGTTAATCACTCGGCTGCTTAGCATGTACCATAGCCACCACAACATCTATAAACAAAAGAACTATTAAACAAAGACTTACACTAGGCAACAAGGTCCAGTATATTGAAGGGTTGGTGGTGATTCTAGATGATTTTAGTGTGTTTTCAGAAATGATCCATCACGTCGAGATTTTTGGCAATTTGTAGTGCCTATTTTGACCCTTTTCAGAAGCGTTTTGTGGGGAAACTATTCTTTTGTTTTTTTTTTTTTGATCTTATCGTAAATTACTATTTCTTAACTTTAAAATAAACCATCCCAAAGAATTGTACGATTTTTTTAAGCGAAGATATACCATTTTGAATACATAGTCTCGATTAATATAAAATAACAAAACTGTCAACTGCACAAAAGCATGCCTTGCAGAAATAGTACAACCGGCTAGTCAATTGTATAGAATTTCAAGCAGCAACAATATATTGGCTTTTTGTAAACTCGAATACAATTACTAAAAATGGTATATCTTCATTGGAAAAAAATCGTAGAATTGTTTGGGATAGTTTATTTCAAAATTCAGGAGTAGTTTTTCCGATAATATCAAAGATCTTGTTTTAGAAACGTTATGATAAAAATCATAGCTTATTGACCTAGAGCCTGCTAAAATATTCTAATATCAAAGAAAGTCAAAACAAAAGTATAGATTCTCCACAAAACGCGTCTAAAAAGAGTCATATACGGGTGTGTTCCAGAAATCTCTAGAGATTTTCGTACAAACGATTTGATTTTGAACTCAGCAAGGAGACCTTTATATGTGAAATGATAAGAATAAGGTCGGCTACTAGATCATAGGTCGGTAAAACCGTACGCATTAAATCTACTTGGCCTTGAGCAGTCGGTTTCAAATCGCTTAACTTTTGTCATCTAATCTAGTAGCCGGGAAAATATGAGGCACATCACATATAAACCAAGCAGTTTTAATTCGAAATTCAAGCGTTTATACCAAAATCTCTAGAGATTTCTGGAACACACCCGATAAGGCATTTTTTGTATCTGTAAGTTCAAATTACTAAAAACTCGACGTGATAGATCTATTTCTGAAAATAGATTTGTGTTCAGCACACGAAAATCATCTAGAATCACCAGCGACCCTTTAATATACTGGAAAAAGTATAATTTTGTTGCCTTGTGTAATTAAACGAAGAACATTTAAACGATAAACTATTAAACAAAGCATATAGTACAATTAAACGATTAACTACTATTGAGCAAAAATGCTTTACGAGTTTTTTGTAGCCACATAAATCACATGAATCTTTAATATCAATACCATTAAATTGGCATTTCCATAGTGCTTAATTAAGATTTTATGAAACCATTTTCTTTTACACAAGGATGTACATTAAATACAAGCGTGCATATTAAGCCTGATTAATTTGGCTACAACAGCCTAAAATTGCCCAGACGAGCTTCCTTCCACTTTTTAGTCTAAATTGCTTCTGAATTGTTATCACAACAATGTGGGAGCTTTTTATACTCTATTCCAAAGGTACAAATAGTAGCTAAATATGGAAATGAATGAATGTTAGCGGCCTTAAACTCGACCATTATTAATATTATTTGCTTTCAAACAGATTTGTAAATTTTGGTCAAGATCGTATGACTATGTCTTATAGCTGTCATAGGAACCATCGCACAGTGGTCGGTCTTGTATGGAGACAGCGGCCAAAAATACTTTCAGAAGAGATACTTATGATAGTGAAACTTTGTTCGCGGCTTTTAAAAATTCTTATTAATAAGAAATCATGGAATTTCTGTTTTCAATTGGGTGGGAACTAGCTCTTCAATTTTCTTCTTAAAATGCAATTCTTCGTTGATGGACAGTTGAACCGATTCTTTTATAAATTGAAATCTGATAGGACGACAATAGCGGGTGGACCATGTTCTAGGATTTTTCCAATTAATTTTAGTCCCATGAGGCTCAAGTGATTTTGTTACGAGTTGTAAGGGGACATATGTTGTGACAAATAAATTATTTTAATCCCAATTCTTATCTTGGACTTTCTGCTTATACTCGCTACCATACTACCATCAAAACCCAATTTTCCTATTAATGTAAGAAAATTAACATTCTCATCCAATTCCTTAAATTCATCTTTCTGCAACTCTTAGACCAGTGTCTACTTCAGCGAGAGATTCGCTAACTATTATTTCGTCAGGGTAACTTTTTAGTTTTCTTTCAAAATGTTATCATTGCAGGTTTTCTGGATCACAAAGCTTCTAATTAACAAGTACTAATGGTTTGTTAAAATTGCTTCCGTTATAAGTGGTACGACTTCGAAGGCCTTTGCGGGCAAAATCGGCAGATTCGATTGACCGGTAGCAAAACGCATATCATCAGCAGCGGCCACATCAATTTCTGCTAGATCTACTATTAGTCGCCGCTTAGTCCTTCTTGAACATTCTCCTAGCCTAGCTCCAGGACGTCCTCGGTCTTGACTGAAGTTAGATGCTATGGGGCTTAATTATATATACTCCTATTGTGCAAACCAATCCGAATATTTTTTAAGCATTTTTATACCCGTTACTCGTAGAGTAAAAGGTTATACTAAAGTCGTGCAAATGTATGTAACAGGCAGAAGGAATCATTTCCGACCATATAAAGTATATATATTCTTGATCAGCATCAACAGCCGATTCGATATAGCCATGTCCGTCTGTCCGTCCGTCCGTCCGTCCGTCTGTCCGTCCGTCCGTCTGTCTGTATGAACACCTACCGATCCGTCAGTATGAACTAGAAGAGCTCAGAGATGGCAACCGATAGAGGTTTGAAATGTAGAGGCATACACTACTTGTACTTGCACGCAGATCAAGTTTATTTTCAATTTTTGCCACGCCCCCTCACGCTCCCGCAATTTGGAAAAAACGTCATATCTCTTACAGTCTTGATGATAGATGGTTCGTACTTTCTAAAGATATCTATTGTACTCAAAATTATTTATCGATTTGCTGAAGGAATGATGAAGATCGGATGAACGATACTCAAGTTATGAGCAAAAAACGGTCAGTTAACACCAACCACCCACTCCACCCATAACCTAAGCACTGCGTTCAGCAGCAATCTTAGTAAGAGAGAGAGAGAGAGAGAGAGAGAGAGAGAGAGAGACTCAGAGAGCGCACTGCGTTGTGCGTTGTGTGTTAACTGGCCGTTTGACTCGTGACCAAATTCGAGCTGCGACATTAAGGGTGCAGAGTATGTAATAGTCGGGCTTGACCGAAGTTTTCAAAAGTTTTGTTGTCTGATCTGTTTATCGTGATGAATTTGGAGTCATTTATGTTGGATTTAGTAATTGACCTCAGGCATACAGGAAGGCTAATAAACATTTGTTTCCATGAGTAACGGGTATATCGAAGTCGGTTAGAGCCGACTTTAACTTACGCTCTCGTTAATATTGTACGCTTGCATTTTGTCCACATCTCGTCCATTTTTTTAAAATTGTAGTCAAGACATTTCTTTGCATTGTTTGTTTTAAACGCGTAGCCTTCAATTTCAAATCTGTGTTTTAGCTCTTCGTATACAATTTTTGCCTTTTCAGCATCCGAACCATTTTCTAAACACCACAGTTCAAAAATTTGTAAGCGAGAGAGTTCGCTTTAATAAGATGTGCCTATAAATAAATATATATACATAAAAAAAAACGTTAAATGATATTAAGAATCAGATAATAAACTAAAAACATAACACAAACACATATAGAAACGAAAAAAGAGGCAGCTGAAATTAATAGTATAGAATCTTAAGACATTAACTAATAATAATAAAAAAAAGTCCCATTCGGTGGATCGGGGGGGAAAACCAACTTTAACTTTAGCTGAAATGTAACTATTTGGCAGAGTACATTAATAACAACGACAAATCCACAACAGTTCATACCTCTCTTTTTAATATTCATTTTAATTCGCGGTGATTCGAAGTGATTTAATATATTAATTCCGTTTTTGAAAAAGGAGTTAATTTTCATGCGTCTTACAGAGCAAAATCCTCGTGTTAATATCCTCTCTCTTTTGAAGCTATTCGTTCTTAAGGTCGGTGAATCTTAAGATTAAACGCTTTCAAACTAATTTGAAAAGTTGATCGACATCGGGTGACTATATCTTTTGGTTGTCATAGGACCGATCGGTCGAAAATGGTTCTTAGTCAGAAATTTTTGTTTGCTTTTAATGTTAACGTTCTTAAACTCACTGATTACTAATTCTATATGCTATAAATATATTCGCAAAGTTTGGTCGAAATCGGATGACTATATCTTAAGCCAGCCATGGGACCGATCGGTGGGAAAATGAGTCTTAGTGAGAAAAACTTTTTATAACCTTGTCGAGGGTATAAAATATACCCTCGTATATTAAAATGATGTTTGTAACGGAATCATTTCCGACCACACAAAGTATATATATTCTTGATCAGCATGACGAGCTGAGTTGAAATAGTCATGTCCGTCCGTCTGTTTCTATGCTAACTCCTCCGTTAGTTTTGAAGCTATCTTAACCAAATTTTGCACGAAGTATTTTGGTACAAATACGCTGCACATTTGTCGGAACCGGCCGGATCGGATGATTATATCATATAGCTGCCATAGGAACCATCGGTCGAAAAAGTAGTTTTAGTGAGAAAAACTTTTTTGTCTTCCACGCAATCGTCCCCAAACCTCGAATTTCTAAGTTTTTTATGCTTTCACATAACTCCACCAAGTTCTATGAAAATCGGTCAAATATGTAGTATAGCTGCCATACAAAATATAGTTCTAAGAAAATGTCTTAGTGGAAAAATCTTTTTTTTCCAATGCTATCGCTCCCAAACTTGTTACCAAGTTTGATCCAAAGTAGTTCTAGCTAGAAAACTTTTTTGTTTTCAATAGTAGCGTCTTTAAGCTTTCCATTTATGAATATTCCACATAATTTTGGGAAGTTTGGTCAAAATCTTATGAATATATCGTATAGCTGCCATATAACAAACTGGCAAGCAAATGGTCAAAATAGAGGCGCCATCTATTGCTAAGTTTGGGGAAATAACTCAGCTAAGAATGTTCGACGAAAATCATATAAAACCTTAATTTATAAAAATTATACAAGCTACAAGGGTATCGATTTAGATATTTGATACCAAAAACAACAGACACTGTAGTTTTTCGTATTTGCTGGCTTCCGACTCGCATTTTTGATACTTCGAGAATTAACTTTCAGACTTGACATAGTTGCTTTTGATTCCTCATAAAAACATATACTTTTACATGATTCTTTAAATTATAAATTTGCTATAAAAGCGGAATTAAGCGTCTACTTTTACAGTGTGAGCGCCAATTAATGGTATACATAAACACCTAAAGGATTACACATATCAAAAGCATTAACTTCAATCAACTTTTTATGTACTCAACAGGGATTAAATTGGAATTTAAACCAAAAATTAAAACGTTTAAGCGCATAAGGAAACAACAGCAACAAAAACAAACACGCTATTAAATACTGTTGGCAACATAAACCTTCGTTTTAGCCGAGGTTTACACTTTTTAAATGCAGTTGCCAACTAAGGTAATTCCCCACACAACTGTTGTATGAAATACATTCACATTCCTGTAAAACGCTTTCACCGGTTAATTGCTTTTAAATGTCAAAACAATTAAAACAAACGCCGAGTGTTAACTGAATGCTTGTTGTTCGTTTAAATGCGCTTACTACAACATTGCAAATGTTATTTACGGCCGTATGTTATGGCATTTAAGCACACACACACTGTCTGGGTGGAGCCAATGCGTATACGCCCCATTGTACGATATCTGCATATAATGTATGTATGCTGAATGGAACAACAGGCGACAACAATAGTTCCAATTAATGTTTCATTTGGCAAATGACATTGAACTTAATTATTTAGAAAGCAATTTGCATGGACAAATTTTTACATGTCGTTTTTGTTTTGTTCTCCTCTGGTTTTTGATTACTGCAGTTGGCAGACAGAAAGTCCGTGCGCAATGAACATTGTAGAGTTTTGGTTGGCTAACGAGGCGCCAACTTGTCTGAATATCGCGAAGGGGATGTGATTTTTGGCATGTGCTGGTCTACATTTTCGTTTTGTGTGCCAGCAAAATTTGGGCCAACTTGGCGTATGCTTAATATTTAAACAGACAAAACAACTGTTGGTTCACTGACCATTAATGGGCGTGGATAATTGAAACAAATGTCCAGGTATTATTGATGGCATTTGGATAAGGGGCATAAATTAAGGCTATAAATTAGACGGTAGAAAAAATACAGTTTATTTTACCAATCTGAAGTGTGCAAAAGAAGGTGAAAAAGTCATAAACTGATTTCCAAATGGATTCGAAATGGTTTAGAGGCGTGACTTAGAATGTAGTCGAGCTTTGAAGTTAGGAATTTTTGTAAGTTTTTAGAACCGAACCCAGCAGAACCGGTTAGGTACGGGGTTTTTGGGTCTCTCGAAACGGACCATTAAGTCATTTAGCTCCCGAATTGGACTTCTACTGTTTGGAAAGAGGATAAGATATTATATAATTTTTTGTGCATTAATTAGTAAAGAGGAAGAGGATACCTTCCAAATTCACTTTTTGAGCACTTTGAAAGCCTTAAATGTAGGTAAACAGTAGGTTCATTCGAGTATTGATTGATAAAATCAACAAAAATAAAGTCGAGCATTTTTAAAGGATTCTTTCAAACTTATCGAAAATAGAGGGGAATTGTTTAAACAACCTAAGAAGCTATGGTTCAAGTTTGCGACAGCTAAGGAACCTATCCACGAACTGAACCCTCAGACTTTATGATGGGTACGAATCACATTCATTGCCGTATGCCTCAGTAATGAATTCCTCAGTCTTGATTCAGATCTGAGAAGTCGGTACTACTCCAATTCATGACTGATTTCAGTAATTTTTTTGTGTTAAGTTCATGACTGAAATGCAAATCAGGGGTGATTCACTACTGAAGAAATTAGTATTTATGTGATCGTCTGTCAACTTTGTTGTTTCTGCTGTGTTTTCGCATGTTGTTTTCGTTTTTGAGTGGCGGTCCTACGCTCACAACACACAACTCTCGCTCTTTGTTTTTGAAATTGTCAAGAGGGAACGACTAATGAGAGAGCGACAAATAAAAAACGCGATGCCAAAACTTGTTGTTCCAACACTCAAACTTTTGCGGTCTCTACTAGAACGAGTATACGAAGTGAGCCACACGAGTGGCGGCGGATATCATTGGCACTGCTTGAGCAAAGCCCAACTCTATCATGAGTAGAGTAAAGACTGCGGTGCACCCCTGCAAATCTGTGGTGTGAGCTCCAGGGCCAAGTCTAATGCAGAATTCTACATCTTTCAAGGCGAACAAACTTCACCAAGGCATTACCCAAATGGTCTATAAAATGATATTGAAATCTTACGAACTTAATTTTTTTAAAAATTGCAATGGGTAAATCCATTTTCTTCACTTAGGACCTTCTCGGTAGTATTGGAAGGGGCTGTTTCCAGCGTGAGGGTAATACGCGCTGGTGTGTCTACTCTCTCTACACTTGTGATATGCCTACCGGAAGAACAAAACCCATTGAAGACCCCCAAGACTTACTCGTTGCAACATTTGCTGACGATACAGCTATTATGGGGAGAGACTCGTGTATCTATGATACCACTGATGTCGTTCAACAGTATTTGTATCGATTCAGCAGATGGGCGAAACGATGGAACATTGAGCTTAACGTAGCTAAATGTGTCAGTGTAACTTATACACTTCGTCTTCAACCATCAGCTATTACGTCACTTACCTGGACATAAATACTTGGGATTATATCTGGACAAGTGGGATGGCTTCTCTCTAGCAGAAACAAGCTGTCACTCCGAAATAAGGTCCATATATACAAAGCTATCATAGCACCTGCCTGGAGTTATGGGATCCAAGTATATGGAATAGCTGCGAAATCCCATCTGAGAAAGCTCTGTGTCCTTCAGTCAAGGTGTCTGCGCAGACTATCGGGAGCACCCTGGTATATGTACACAAGACATTTGGAGAGTGACCTCAGTGTGCCAAGATTGGTGACGTAATCAATAAACAGGCAGGTGATTACGTGGAGAGACTAAGAAGTCACCCCAACACACTAGCCAGAAGACTCCTGCGCAGACGAAAGAAAGCTGGAAGTAGAGAAAGACGACGCCTCAAAATACTTTTCCCAACAGACAAATATACTAACTTAGCAACTACCTCATAAGCCCCGGCACATGCAGCACAACGGTGCACCAGGCTTTAAATGCAAAGTTGTTAAAGAAAGTGTGCAGATTTATGATTAACTAACACTTCTTGCTACAGCGTGCGACTTTTCGAGAAAATCGTCTTTATTGCAGCTGAGTTCGTGCTTAAGTTGAATAGATTACATAAGAAAGAGATAATAAAAAATTTTTTGCTTGGTAGCGTCAAACACAAAAAAGTTTTATAAGTCGTATTTAGAGCTCAAAATAAAAGTACAAACCGAGTTTCATACCACAAAGTTGAAGCAAATCGGACAGATCAGTTATATGGCAGCATTTTCGATAAGTCGCTAAAAAAGCTTAAAATACGTGTTCAAACCGAATTTCAGTTTAGTATCTTTAAAACCAACTAAGTTGGTGCAAATCGGCCAGATCAGTCATATGGCAGCTATTTGAAATAGTGTGCCGAATTGAACAAAGTTCAAAAAGTCGCTTAAGGAGCTAAAAAAAACATGTTTAAACTAAAATTCAGTTCAATAGCGTAAAAACGAAAAAAAGTTAGATCAAATCGGCCAGATAGGCTATATGGAAGCTATATGAATGGTCCAAGTCATAAAAAAAGCTAAAAATACGAGTACAAACCAAATTTCAGTTAAGTAGCATAAGAAACAACAAGGTTGGAGCCAACCTGCCAGATTGGTTATATGGCAGCTATATAAAATATTGGTCTAAATTGAGTGAATCTTTGCAAGTCGTTTTTGGAGTCCAAAATATGAGTACAAACCAAATTTGGGATGAATATCTCCATCACACCAGTTTATGCCAAAAAAAGGCAAAAAAAAGTAGTGTGCGATTTCAAATTTGTATGGCCCTCAGGTACTTGGCACTCCGGCGGTCTTTCTGCGGAGCGTCGCGACGCAGCGGTAGTACACGACAAAAAATTTTTAGTACCCACAATAAAAAGTCATACCCACGGAGTCACGCGGTTATCGTGCTTTTGTTACACGCGCATCTCTAAGGGCCGTTTTCTCATGTTGCTGTTTTTGCAAATCTAGGCGCATTTGCTGCATTTGCTTTGCTCATGTTGAAGGCTAACCATCTAGGTGTTTTTGTAGCAATGTAATTCATCCTCATTGATTTGAAAACAATGTACATGTCAAACCATATTAAGTATTTTTATGCATGCGCGCATATGGTCACACTGAAAAGTATTTGAAAACAAAATACAACTGCTGCTAAAAACAGTAAAGTCTGAATTTAGTATGTAAACCAAACATGCAAAATATTGCATGTGACTTTGATATACAAGAACACCTGCAGACATTGCTGAAATTACAAATGCACATTCTGATTCTCCTTGTTCATTGCTTAAGCTAAGTTTACACATCCAAATAATTTGGATAAATTTTGATACAAAATAGACATGATTAAACATTTTACCGTATTAAAAAATTAAACTATGGTTCCATACGCAAATAATTTGATCAACTACATATGACCAAATTGTTAAAATTATTTGCCTGTCTGCTTTCGACCTATTGCTTAATCTCCTATCATAGTAACAAGTCGTTTTAAAAGAAAAACCTCCTCCTCGGCAATAATCAAAACAATAATCAGCGGAGTGCAGAGGTGCTGCCAACCTAGTATTATACCTTTCCAGCTCTCCGAGTGTGACCGTGGCGCAAATACCCGAATTTAGAATCAACCTACATGAGACAAACAATTGCACAAAAACCACCTAGTTGCAAAATCTAGGTTGATTTCGATTTGAGCAAAAACAAGAACATGAGAAAACGGCCCTAAGTTTCTCTCTAAGATTGTCTTTGTTGAATGGAATGCTGTGGTGGTGGGTGGGGGTGTTATTTGCCTTTTTTTTGCCAATCGATAAATAATATTGATTACTAAATATCTCCGTCCGTATAAATGCTCAGATCTCAGAGATGGTAAGATATTGAGGTTTTTCATGTATGGAACATATACTTCCTATACTTGCATTGCCATGCCCCCTGCGCGCCCCTGCATTTTGGAAAAAAGTCATATCTTCCACAGTTTCGTAGATAGATGTTTCTTATCTTCTAGAGATATTTAGTTATCAAGATTATTTATCGATTTGCCGAAAGAATGTTAAAGATCGGATGAACAATACTCAAGCTATGACCAAAAGTCAGTTCCCATAAAAGATCTGTTAAGTTTTGGTTACAGTAGAGGCGCCATTCACTTGCTAGTTTTAAAAATCAAAACATCTATTAGTCAAGTTATGACCAAAAGAAAGTTCGCAGCGCTGCTACTGCAGATACAGAGTGAATTACAAAGTTGTTGGCCTTACACACCGAAGTCAGTCGTATCCAACAAAATCAGCTTGCCACTCAACCTCAGCTGGCGCCATCTATGTAACAACAAACAACAAACTTTTCATTTAATTTTGGAAAATATGACTTACACTTGAAACAAAAATGCAACAGAAAGCATATAACACACTCAAAAATATTCAATAAAACAGCAAATTAACTCAATACTAGAAAATGGTAAAATTTTGTTTGCAAGAGATGCAACACTGCTTGAAGAGTTAAACCATTATCTTGGACACAAATTTTCCAACTACATATGCAAATAAGAATCTGAAGTTCGTTTGAACGCAGAGCACAGATTACATTGTTAAACCAATAACCTATCTTCCAATATCGAAAGATAACTTTCAGTCGCTCTTTGATGTTTGCTCTATGCAAAAGCACAAAAATGCCAGTGAAAAAGTAAAAACCGGAAAGCCAGAATGCTTTTGGTTGAGGGCGATAGCCACGGAAAAAAAGCACGAACCGCCACAATGCCGCTATAATGTCGCCTACCACAACAAAAAAAAAGTGTCGCCTGGGTTCGAGCAAAAAAAAAACCAAGCTGGGCCAAAGTTGTGGGTGTGTGGGCGAGTTACCAATGTCAGGGCCATAAAAAATTGTGTGTATGTGTGTGCGTGTGTGTGGTTGTAGGCACGTGCAAGTCGTCAAGCGGGCAACGCCAAGTGGCAAAAAGGGTCGCAAGCATTAAAACTAATTCACATTATAATTGCTCCGACAGAACTCCATCGACCGACTGGACAATCCAATTTTGTCTTTAATTGCGTTAATCGCATTAGTCCGAACCAGAATCAGAGAGAACAAAGAGGCAGTTGCTAGCATCTGTGATAGTTAAGAGTTTCTGTTTTTTCTTTTTTTTTTTTGTCCACAAATCGCTGACCACTTAACATGCAACAAGCTCCAAACAACGGACGATTTACTGCAGCTGCCGCAGATAACAAATTGCTAAATGCAAAACACGCATACGTCATGTGGTACACGGCAATGAGTCATGCGCCGCATTTGTGGTTACACCTCAACACAGTTGCCGGGCAGTAAATGAATGGAAACCGCAGACCATCAACAACAATTGCGGCATTTTTGTATCATTTAGTTGGACCATAAATAATGTCTGCGAGAATCAGAAATAGATCATGATAGTGATTCGATTATATACAATACAAAGCCGGAACAAGTCGTAAATATGAATGATTGCACTGAGAGCAAAGTGAACTTTGTTGACAAGTCAGTGATTTTTTTAGCCAAGTCTATTTTCCATTGTAATAACTCAACACTTTATTTCTGTCAGTGTTTTTTGTTTGCCATTTATAGAAACTTTATTATATACGCGCGTGTTTCGTCTGATTTGTTTGCCCATTTTTGCTGGGCTTTATGGCCTGTGGCTGCCAGATTAGGTGATGTTTGTAGGCGTGGCGTGAGTTTGGCCACTTAAGCTTGATTGATGTGTCAAAAGGTAGCATCAAAAATGCCCGCAGCAAGGGAGGGAGAGAGGACGAATTTGTGACACTTTGAACATGCGACAACTAAGTGTCAAGGACATTAAATTGAAGCAGTTAATTGATTTAGTGAGCGGAAAAACAAAAGCAAAGCAAATAAAAGGCAAAATAATTGAAGTGTAAGATAAACACATTTCTCGCATTAATAGATAAGCAGACCACTAATAAGTACACGAACATGAAAGCATACCACATTGAAGGGCCATTAGGCGAATGAAGCTTTGGGGCGGGGGGCGGAAAAACAAAACCTCTTATGTAATTGATAGTTACATACATTTCTGTATTAATTATTTAGGCAAATGGAAATGACGAAACTGAAAGTCTTACAATTAGTGTCTTTGATATTATTAAGTTTTTATATCAAATTAAACCGTTGATTTTTCTTTTGCTTTTGTTCTATTGGCACACTTGATTATATTTATTGTAACTTAACAACACTTTTAAGTCTTCTTCAAACTTACATTATTAGCAGTGATTGCTGCTTGATTTTGAGAATTTTATTAAAAGTGCATTTTTGTTGCCTTCTTAATCAGTTTTCATTTCTTTTTTTCAACTTCTTTTCTTCTTAGAATTTGCTACATTTTTTATACTATATTGTTTGTCATAGTTACTCACATTCCATAAAGTAATAACGAAGGACAAAAGGAAAAAAATATGAAAAATATAAAAAAAATGAGAAAACAACTAATTTCAGGGGTTATTTAGTTTTCCTACCAATGCAAATACATATATCGACCCCTGATACTTTTTTTGATATATATTTACAATTTTAGTTAATGGTTTTTAGTTATGGGACATATATTTAAGCCTGTAACTCTTAACATCTGGACGATTGTGGTAATGTATTACAGTAAGCTGGAACCCCGTGTTGGGTTGTTCATGAGTGAGTGAATATGTTCATTTTTGTTCAGTTGTTCACTTATTCAGTTGTTCAATAGGGTTATGGTTGATCATGAGTAGAGCATAGTTCCGGAATGTAGTTCTGTACATATATTTTATGTTTTCAACATATTTAACATGTTTTTGCATAAAAAAAAGGCATCTTTCTTGAGTGTAGAAATAAAGAAAAACTTCAAATCCGGAGTCTATTTATGAGTGAACATAATTAAGTTGTCCTTTAAACTAAACAAATGAACATGTTCTTCTTCAATTGTTCGAAACTAAAAAATAAATCGAATGGTGTAACGCAGCGAAGCCCAGCCGTATGCTCTTTGAGTACGTTTTGTTTTTGTAATTGCACCGAAGAAAGGAAATCAACGAGAAGGCCAAGCTAACTTCGTCTGTGCCGAAGTTTTTATACCCTTGCAAATGCTGTTTTTGCAATGTCAGAGTTTAAGAACGCCTAGATAAAATTCTAAAAAAAAATTTTAACTAAAACCCATTTTCCGACAAATAAACATCTGATTTCGACCAAATTTCGCGAATCTTTTTGAAAACATATCAAATTAACAATCGCGGAGTTGAAGAAAGATAAAATTTAAAACAGAAAAGTTTTTCTCACTAAGACTCATTTTCCGACCGATGGTTCCTATGGCAACCATAAGATATAGTCACCCGATGTCGATCAACTTTTTCAAATTAGTTTGAAAGCGTTTAATATTAAGAATCACCGACTTTAAGAACGATTTACTTGAAAACAAAAAAGTTTTTTCACTAAGACCCGTTTTCCGACCGATCGGTCCTATGGTAGCTTTAATGTTATAGTCATCCGATTTTCACCAAAATTTGCAAATCTGTTTGAAAACATATAATATTAATTATGGCCGAGTTTTATGACGCTAGCATTGAAAACAAAAAAGTTTTTCTTACTAAGACCCATTTTCCGACCGATGGTTCCTATAACAGCTATAAGATATGGTCATCCGATTTTCACCAAAATTTGCAAATCTGTTTGATAGCATATAATATTAATAATGGCAGAGTTTTATGACGCTAACATTGAAAACAAAAAAGTTTTTCTCACTAAGACCCATTTTTTGACAGATGGTTCCTATGGCAGCTTTAAGATATAGTCATCCGATCCGGTCGGTTCCGACATATTAGCAGCGTGCAGTAAAAAGAAGACTCTGTGCAAAATTTCAGCTCGATAGCTTTCAAACTGAGAGACTAGTTTGCGTAGAAACAGACGGACAGACAGACAGACAGACAAACAGACAGACGGACAGACAGATAGACAGACGGACGGAAAAAGCTCAATCAATTCAGCTCGTCGCCCTGTTCAAGATTATATATAGTTTATGGGGTCGGAAATAAACATTTCTATGCGTTGCAAACTTCTGGGCAAAATTATAATGCCCTTTGCAAAGGTATAATAATAATAGTACAGAAATAAGAAATTGTATTAGAAAACACTGTACTGTACCAGCAATCACAAATAAATGAAGCAACAAAATATCGGCTGGTTTGAATTTGAATTGTAAAGTATTGGCGCTTTGTAATCGATAATTATCGAAGGCTACTCTACAATATGCTCAGAGCGCCGTGAGCCGAAAGCGAGCAAACGATATAAAAGAGCGACAGTAACAGACAGAACTCAGTTGGTCATCAGCGCTCGAAGCGCAAAGGTGACCAAGCAGATATTAGTTTTTCTTTTCTTTTCTTTTTAATTAATTTATTTTCGGTAAACTCATCGTTCATTTCCTCTGCTGTAAAAGGTTCCTTGATATGTCCTAGGTATCTGATGATCAGCCAACCGTAGTCATTGCGAAGACGTTTTAGTGGCCCCTGTATCGGGCCCATTGTGCGCACCCAGTACAATTCTTATAAACAATCAATCAGTTTCTCTACAGTGTTGGTCATCAGCGCTCGAAGCGCAAAGGTGACCAAGCAGATATTAGTTTTTCTTTTCTTTTCTTTTTAATTAATTCATTCATTATTTTCGGTAAAATGGCCTGTTGTTGGTATTTGCCAAGCTATTCTCTGATAAATTTACCGTTTGGACGAAAATTTTAATTCTGTCACATCTTGAATACAATTGGCGCATGGAAGTTGAAGAAACCGCACTTGACGCTTGGACACCTCAAATGACTGCTCATGGTCCTCCTAGCCTTCATGCGGGGATTAATATTATAAATGTATTAAATATTGATAATTATTTTTAAAATTACTTAAAAACTTGTTCCTTCTATGGGAGTCGAAATTTTTGTAAGACCTTTCTAGAAAGAAAGCTTTTTAGAAAGAAAGGATTTGAATTTGAATAAATAAAATTTGAAGAATTTTTAGAAAAATTATAAATATTATAAAGATTATTTTATTATTTTGTAGATTCATCCAATGATGTAAATAGTACGGCAATTGCCAGTGTTGTCAACTTCTTTTGGAAGGGGGTGTTGTCCTTAAATTTTTTTAGGGAGCTGTGATAAATTGCTCAAGAGCATTCTTTGTTCATACGAAAATGACGTTCCATAAGGTGCATCATCGCCAATACAAAAATTCTAACATCGTCTAATCTAAATTTCAATAAATTTGTAAGATCTCAACATTGAGCTGGCGATAGTTGTGTTGGGTAAACTTCCGTGATGCATACGAGGTGAAGCCATTTGATGGATTTAGATACCCATTTTTAAATATGCTCGTACGCACGTGGCCAATGTCAGGCACAACAGCTTGCTGTCAAACTTAATTTTAGTTTTGTCAAATTCAGTAAAATTGAAGTATATGTCTGTTATAATGCCCTATTATGCGAGACTTGAAACGGCACATATCGAAAATTTTGTTCAGCCAATCAATAACAGAATTTCTTTCAGCCGGAAGATTCCAATCCAAATCTAATTTTAAGGAAAGATCGTGTTCTTCATCGGCTTTGACTTCCTCCAGAAGTGGCTCCCAGGCTAGGAGGACCATGAGCAGGCACTGCGGCAACTTGCAGAGAAAGAAAAAAAATTTTTTTCTGAGAAGTTCTTTTAAATATGTTGGTTCGTAAAGCCATATAGGGCAAATCAAATCTTCCAAAATGGCCTGCCGTGACTGGTAACAATTTTCACGATAGACGCAATTATTGTCTCTTCAATTGGTTCGTAAGCTATTTTCCTTTTCTTTGCATACCGGTGTTCTCGTGGAGCTCATTCAATGATTCGAATACTTCCGGATGTTTTGCTGTCAAATTTCCAGATAATTTCATACCACATACGCTGCATAGCGATTAATTTATTTTAAAACGAGAAGGCCAAGCTAACTTCATCTGTGCCGAAGGTTTTATACCCTTGCAAAAGCTGTTTTTGAAATGACACAGCTTAAGAACGTTTAGATAAAAATTTGTAACTAAAATCCATTTTCAGTCAGATGAACATCTAATTTCGACCAAATTTCGCGAATCTTTTTGAAATCATATCATCAAACAACAAAACATATTAACAATCGCCAAGTTTAAGAACGATAAAATTGAAAACAAAAAAGTTTTTCTCACTAAGACTCATTTTCCGACCGATAAGTCCAATGGCAGCCTGAAGATATAGTCATCTGATTTCGACCAAATTTTTCAAATCAGTTTGAAAGAGTTTAATATTAATAATGACCGTGTTTGGGAACGCTAACATTGAAAACAAAAAAGTTTTTCTCAGTAAGACCCATTTTTTGACCGATGATTCCTATGACAGCTGTAAGATATAGTCATCCGATCTTGACCAAAATTTGCAAATATGTTTGAAAGCATAAAATATTAATAATGACCGAATTTAAGGACGCTAACGTTGAAAACAAAAAAGTTTTTCCTACTAAGACTCATTTTTTGACCGATGGTTCCTATGACAGCTATAAGATAAAGTCATCCGATGTTGACCAAAATTTTCAAATCTGTTTGAAAGCATAAAATATTAATAAGGGCCGAGTTTCAGAACGCTAACATGAAAAACAAAAATGTTTTTCTTACTAAAACCCATTTTTTGACCGATGGTTCCTATGGCAGCTCTAAGATATAGTCATCCGATCCGGTCGGTTCCAAAATATTAGCAGCGTGCAGTAAAAAGAAGACTGTGTGCAAAATTTCAGCTCGATAGCTTAAAAACTG
This sequence comes from Lordiphosa magnipectinata, assembly GCA_037044535.1. Classification (NCBI taxonomy): domain Eukaryota; kingdom Metazoa; phylum Arthropoda; class Insecta; order Diptera; family Drosophilidae; genus Lordiphosa; species Lordiphosa magnipectinata. The sequence continues at coordinate 800,043 of JBAMBO010000632.1, read as the reverse complement.
AGAGACTAGTTTGCGTATAAACAGACGGACGGACAAAGCTTAATCAACTCGGCTCGTCGCCCTGATCAAGAATATATATAGCTTATGGGGTCGGAAATTAGCATTTCTATGCGTTGCAAAACTTCTGGGTAAAATTATAATACCCTTTGCAAGGGTATAATAATAAGAGTACAGAAATAAGAAATCTTATAAGGAAACAGGTGACGCACTGTACCAGCAATCACAAATAAATGAAGCAACAAAAAAACGGCTGGTTTGAATTTGAATTGTAAAGTATTGGCGCTTTGTTATCGATAATTATCGAAAGCTACTCTACAAAATGCTCAGGGTGCCGTGAGCCGAAAGTGAGCAAACGATATAAAAGAGCGACAGTAACAGACAGAACTCAGTTGGTCATCAGCGCTCGAAGCGCAAAGGTGACCAAGCAGATATTAGTTTTTCTTTTCTTTTCTTTTCATTAATTTAATTTCGGTAAATTCATTGTTCATTTCCTCTGCTGTAAAATGTTCCTTGATATGTCCGAAGTATCTGAAGAAACCGCACTTGTACGTCATTGCGACAGACGTAAAATGACTGCTGCATGGTCCTCACTATGCGCATTCAGTGCGGGGATTATATATTATAAATCAGTATCTCTACAATATTGATAATTAGTTTTTGAAGCGCAATGGTGACTTAGCAGATATTACTTTTTCTTTTCTTTTCTATTAGGTAGTTCGATTCATTATTCTTGGTAAAATGACCTTTTGCAAGCATTTGCCAAGCTCATTCGTCTGATAAATTTACCGTCTGGACGGAAATCAGAGGTTCTGTCCATCTTGAATACAATTCGCGCATGGTAGTCTGATGATAACCGCACTTAACGCGTAGTCACTTGCGAATGACCGTTTTAGTGGTCCTCCTAGCCTTCATGCGGGACCAACATTGTGAACGCACCCAGTACTGATAATTCTTATAAACAATCAATCAGCACACGTGTTCCGGCTATGGCACATCGAAATCATTATAATACCGTTAGCCTATTAAAAGATTAATCTCTTTAAAAATTAAAAGAGTTATCTAGAAAGAAAGCTTTTTAAGCAGAAAGGATTTGAATTTGAATAAATAAAATTTGAAGAATTTTTAAAAAAATATAAATATTATTTTGTAGATTCATCCAATGATGTAAATAGTACGGCAATTGCCAGTGTTGTCAACTTCTTTTGGAAGGGGGTGTAGTCCTTAAATTTTTTTAGGGAGCGAATATGCTTTCAAAGCTGTGATAAATTGCTCAAGAGCATTCTTTGTTCATACGAAAATGACGTTCCATAAGGTGCATCATCGCCAATACAAAAATTCTAACATCTTTACATTTCAATAAATTTGTAAGATCTCAACATTGAGCTGGCGATAGTTGTGTTGGGTAAACTTCCGTGGTGCATACGAGGTGAAGCCATTTGATGGATTTAGATACCCATTTTTAAGTAAGTTTTCAGTAAAATTGAAGTATCTGTCTGTTATAATGCCCTATTATGCGAGACTTGAAACGGCACATATCGAAAATTTTGTTCAGCCAATCAATAACAGAATTTTTTTCAGCCGGAAGATTCCAATCTAAATCCAATTTTAAGGAAAGTTCGTATTCTTCATCGGATTTGACTTCCTCCAGAAGTGGCTCCCAGGCTAGGAGGACCATGAGCAGGCACTGCGGCAACTTGCAGAGAAAGAAAAAAAAATTTTTTCTGAGAAGTTCTCTTAAATGTGTTGGATCGTAAAGCCATATAGGGCAATTCAAATCTTCCAAAATGGCCTGCCGTCGCTGTTAACAATTTTCACGATAGCTATTTTCCTTTTCTTTGCATCTTTTTGCATACCGGTGTTCTCGTTGACCTCATTCAATGATTCGAATACTTCCGGATGTTTTGCCGTCAAATTTCCAGATAATTTCATACCACATACGCTGCATAGCGATTAATTTATTTTAAAACGAGAAGGCCAAGCTAACTTCATCTGTGCCGAAGTTTTTATACCCTTGCAAAAGCTGTTTTTGAAATGACAGAGTTTAAGAACGTTTAGATAAAAATCAAAAACTTTTGTAACTAAAATCCATTTTCAGTCAGATGAACATCTAATTTCGACCAAATTTCGCGAATCTTTTTGAAATCATATCAACAAAACATATTAACAATCGCCAAGTTTAAGAACGATAAAATTGAAAACTAAAATGTTTTTCTCACTAAGACTCATTTTTCGACCGATAATCCGATCATCTGATTTCGACCAAATTTATCAAATTAGTTTGAAAGCGTTTAATATTAATAATTACCAACATTAAGACCGATTTACTTGAAAACAAAAAAATTTTTCACTAAGACCCATTTTCCGACCGATCGGTCCTATGGCAACTATAAGATATAGTCTTCCGATTTTGACCAAAGTTTGCAAATCTGTTTGAAAGCATATAATATTAATAAGGGACCGAGTTTGAGGACGCTAACATTGAAACCAAAAAAGTTTTTCTCAGTAAGACCCATTTTTTGACCGATGGTTCCTATGACAGCTATAAGATAAAGTCATCCGATCTTGACCAAAATTTTCAAATCTGTTTGAAAGCATAAAATATTAATAAGGGCCGAGTTTCAGGACGCTAACATGAAAAACAAAAATGTTTTTCTTACGAAAACCCATTTTTTGACCGATGGTTCCTATGACAGCTTTAAGATATAGTCATCCGATCCGGTCGGTTCCGACATATTAGCAGCGTGCAGTAAAAAGAAGACTCTGTGCAAAATTTCAGCTCGATAGCTTTAAAACTGAGAGACTAGTTTGCGTAGAAAAAGATGGACAGACGGACGGACAAAGCTCAATCAACTCAGCTCGTCGCCCTGAGCAAGAATATATAAGGTTGTCAAAAAAGTCTTGCGGTATTTTTATTGAATTTTCAATTGTTCATAAAATTGGTTATAATAATGCGATTTAAGTCAAATATGCGCCGTTTTGTTCGATAACGAGTTCCCAACGAGATGCCAACTTCATAATGCCAAGAAGATGCAAAAGAACCTCCCATCCGAGCTCCCGGAGCTTCTGGCGCGTCACCAAAGATGTGTGTGGCCTGGCGTTGTCCTGATGGAAGACAATTCGGCCTCTGTTGATCAAAGATGGCCTCTTCTGCATGAGTGCTGCAGTCAAGCGGTCCAGTTGTTGGCAGTACAGGTCCGAATTGAGCGTTTGGCCATAGGGGAGCAGCTCATAGTGGATGATTCCCTGCCAATCCCATCAAACACACAGAAGGACCTTCCTGGCCGTCAATCCAGGCTTGGCCACCGTCTGGGCAGCTTCACCGCTTTTCGACCACGACCGTTTGCGCTTCACGTTATCGTAAGTGACCCACTTTTCATCGCCAGTCACCATCCGCTTCAAAAACGGGTCGATATTGTTGCGATTCAGAAGCGATTCGAATGCATCCGTACGGGCAAAAATGTTTCTTTGCGTCAAGCCGTGTGGCACCCATACATCCAGCTTCTTTTTGAATCCAAGCTTCTTCAAATGGTTTGTAACGGTTTGATGACTCATGCCCAGCTCTTGGCCGATGCTACGGCTGCTACTATGCCGGTCTCTTTCGATCAATTCAGCGATTTTATCGCAATTTTCGACGACAGGCCTTCCGGACCGTGGCGCATCTTCGATCACCTCTGCACCAGAACGAAAACGTTGAAACCATCGTTGTGCGGTTGAAATGGAAACTGTATCGGGTCCATAAACTGCACAAATTTTATTGGCAGCATGAGATGCATTTTTGCCTTTATCGTAGTAGTACTGTAAAATATGCCGTATTTTCTCTTTATTTTGCTCCATGTTTGCGACGCTATAACTCACGAACGACTAAAAACAAACAACAATAAATCAAACACGTGTTAGCGCGTGAAAAGAGCTTTCCAAAAAGCTCTAGCGTGAACCGATGCGACGAATACAACTAGAACTACGCGCTTGCAAAGACAAGCTTGCGGAAATGCCGCAAGACTTTTTTGACAACCTATTATATAGTTTATGGGGTCGGAAATGAATATTTCTATGCGTTGTAAACTTTATATTATAACACCCTTTGCAAGGGTATAAAAATCAAATGCGGTATCCATTCATAGGTTTTCGGGTGCTCCGTTTCATTTCTGGTTATATTATTCCGATTGGCGGGAAGGAGGCAGACTTATGGAGGAGGGAGAAGAGGTAAAATCTAAAAAAAAAATAAAATTGGGAATCGTTTTATATGTTTTTGGGTGCTCCGATTTCATTTCTGGCAATATTTTTTCCGATCGGGTGAGAGGGAGCTAACCTACAGAGAGATGGGGTACACCTACAACTAGTCCGATATGGACAGTTTTTGGTACACACTTAAAATTTTTTAAAATGTAGCTACCATCCAAAATTAGTATCTACAAATATATGAGTACACTTAAACAAAAATTTTGTGTCGCATCGGACAGCATTGAACTACGAAATAAGTTTAGCGACTTTCATAAAAGTCAGTATTAGCAAATGCCAAACTTACGTCGGATCTAAATGTTCCCGCTGCAAAAATATCAAAAAGTGTTTTTTTTTTTTTGCAATTTTAACTAAATAAAATTAATTGAATGCACAATTCGTACCTCAAGTAACACATTATAAATAAACATAGTTACCAGGAACCAGAAACATATCTTTCACTTAGCCCGCATCTGCTAAAAATGGTCACAAATTGGCCTCCATCCAGGTATCTCGACAATGCACAACTTTGTGTTCCTTGACTGCTGAACTAGGTTCATGGAACGTTAAAAACTGTACATTTCCGACCTCAGGGGTTAATTGGCTAGTGTTTAATCCACTGATTCAACTTTGATTATTGTAATATCAGCCGGTCAGTTTCTCATTCTGACCCAGTGGGCACAGTTCTTGCACTATTCAAAAGAATTCGGTCTTTAAAAGCACATTAATTACATAGTTCTTAAGAAAATGTTTTCTTGTTGAAATGATATAAACAATTTGGTAAATTAAAGTGTACGATTAAATCATTTACAAAACCTAAGTCTATGCATTCACTCATTAATCTTTCAAGAAAAAACTTCAGAAATACTCATACTTATTTAACATAGCTATTTTTCAAAATAACAAAAAAACGATTTCATTCTTGGCGATTTCTCAAAAATGACATGAAATTGTATTAAACAAAAAGACTTTACACTCTACACTTTACACTAGTGATCAAAATGTACCAAAAATTACTCTAAAAAACTATCACATTACAAGAATTTTATGACGAATTTAAAGTTAGTTAACTTCTAAAGCGGAATAAAACTCAAAAACAGAATTTCCGCTACAAAATTAGGTGCATAATGGCTCACTTAACTTCAGCACCACAATTAACTTATAATTTCATGGCAAACAATTGCGAAAACCACAATTGACATCAACACTTTCAAGATAATAATGTGATACGAAACTTTTTACTTTGACTTAAGTTTGCGGCACTCAATCTTTTGTTTGCCGTAAATCGATAGATGCTAAGTTAGCTGTCGAACAGTGGCTGTTTGCCTTGTACTAAACGACCTTCCACTTTTCATTTCCTATTTTGCAGCTTAAAGTGTCAGCGAAGCGTGGAAGAAAGTGCTTAAGACCAGCAGCCAAGCAGGACGAACGGACACAGGTGTGGCGACCCATAAAAAGGGAAGGAATTTATGTTTTGGTCAAAAGTTTTGGAATGCTGGAGACTTAGACTTTGACCACAATGAGCGCTGTGGCTCGTCTGCTGTTGCTGCGGCTGGAGCTGCCCGCGCATGAAGTCATGCCCACCAACTATGACTTGAGCTCCATCAGTGAGGATGAGTTTCTGGCGAGCGTTACAGAGAAGGAGGCCATGCGCTATGATACAGTGGGTGCCAGCACTGTGTCGCCCATAGCGCACATTATCTTTAATAATACCTACGATGGCAGTAATTATAGCGATCCGCAGACGGATCTATTGTATCCACACTATGATGATTTGGGTGTGGACATTGATCCCAATTGGACACGCACCTGTGAGGATCCCTACAATCCGTTGCAGGAGAATAATCGCATCGAGTTCTGGGTCTGTGGTGTGGTACTCAACATAGTGGGTGTGTTGGGCATACTGGGCAATGTCATATCCATGATCATACTGTCCAGGCCACAGATGAGATCGAGCATCAACTATTTGCTAACAGGATTGGCACGCTGTGACACCATGCTGATCATCACTTCCATGCTTTTATTTGGCATACCCTCGATATATCCATACACGGGTCACTTCTTTGGCTACTACAACTATGTCTATCCGTTCATCTCACCAGCGGTTTTCCCCATCGGCTTGGTGGCCCAAACGGCGAGTATTTATATGACCTTCACCGTGACTCTGGAACGTTATGTGGCTGTGTGTCATCCGTTGAGAGCTCGTGCCCTGTGCACCTATGGCAGAGCTAAGATTTACTTTATAGTCTGCGTTTGTTTTGCCTTGGCCTACAATATGCCGCGATTTTGGGAGGTTTTAACGGTGACGTATCAGCTACCCAATACGGACATTATCCTGCACTGTGTGCGACCCTCACGACTGAGACGAAATCCAGCCTACATAAATATCTACATACACTGGTGCTACCTCATTGTCAACTACATCATACCCTTTCTCACCCTGGCCATACTCAACTGCCTGATCTATCGTCAGGTGAAGCGTGCCAATCGCGAGCGCCAACGCCTGTCGCGTTCGGAGAAGCGTGAAATCGGCTTGGCCACCATGTTGCTGTGCGTTGTGGTGGTCTTCTTCATGTTTAACTTTCTGCCCTTGGTGCTGAACATCATGGAGGCCTTCTACAGCATGATTGATCACAAGGTGACAAAAATCTCCAATCTGTTCATCACGATCAACAGCAGCGTCAACTTTCTCATCTACATCATTTTCGGCGAAAAGTTCAAGCGCATTTTTTTACTCATTTTTTTCAAACGCCGCCTGAGTCGTGACCAACCGGATCTTATACACTACGAGAGCTCAATATCGAACAACGGCGATGGCACCATGAACCATCGATCGTCCGGCCGTTTCTCGCGGCACGGTACTCAGCGCAGCACCACCACCTACCTGGTGGCCACGGGCGGCGGCAACAGCTCACTGAACAATGTACGCCTGACCCAGGTCTCGGGTTCACCGGGTCTGGTCAAGATCAAGCGGAATCGTGCCCCCTCACCGGGTCCGGTGGTCTACTATCCGGCACGTGAGATGCAAAGGTCGGTCTCGACCACCACCAATTCGGTCACCAATAATAATACGGCTCTGGGCTATGACTGGACGGTGGATAATACGAAATTGGGGCATGTCTCATCCGGTTTTTGAGTGTACCTTAAGTAGATGTAAGCTAAGTCTAGGTCCATTTCTAGTCATGTAAATAAACAAGGTCAGGCTTTATAACTGAATAAGGTGTATAAACTAAGCGCTCTAAGCGCTGCGTTACTTTTTGTGATAAGCGTTAAGTGTTTCTTCGTCTCTTCCTTCACTTTAACTAATTAAATACCAAATTATAATAATTTTTCCTAATACTTAAAAAAAAAACTAAAAGAAGGTAAAAGAATAGAAAAGGTTTTTCTTAAAAAAAATTACGAGGCTTCTTAAGTTTACTGAAGTGGTAAGAACTGTGGGTCAACTGAAAGCAATTACAGTCGGAAAATTCACAAAATTCATATAGTCCTATTACAAAGGAATGAGGCATACAAAAGTAGTTCTGTTCAATTGTAAATTAATTTGTTTTGTGTTGAATTGACGTGCTGAAACTGTTTTGTGTTGAATAGACATGGAACCCATTGAGCAAAAGGAATATATTGAAATACACCGAGAAAAGAATGTTCGTTTTTGGTACAAATCGTGATCAGCTTCACGTTATTTTGCAATAAGACTGAAGTCAAAGTGCGCGTTAGAATGCAAGAGTTTATTAGTCGTAAAGCGATAAAGGACAAATGAGTTTGAAATCTGCTTTGCAGCCTTAGATACTATATAAGCTCTTTAGTGCTTTTTAATCCGAGTAACAGAGCAGACTGCAGACTTCCTTGAGAATTCAACTGCTGAGACATCTTTGCGCACATTCCCACCCATTTGAAACGAACTAAGACAACTGGCAGCTGTCAGAGACATTGAAAGAAAAACTTTACAGTTTGCCCTAAGCTAAATAGACGAAATTGAAATTGGATTGGGCAAACTTTAAGAAGGGATTCCAAAAAAAAGTAAAATTCAATGTAAAATATCTCTATCAAGCGCTCTATCGGCTTTGTCTAGTGTGGACTAAATCGATAGTGTCCATAGTGTTATCGAAAAAAATTGATTTTGAATATATGAAATGATGATAACAGTTTTAGATACAAAAGAACGCAACAGCGAGAAAGAATCATTTCCGACCCATAAGGTATGTATATTCTTGATCAGCATCAACAGACGAGTCGATATACCCATGTCCGTCTGTCCGTATGTATGAACGCACAGATCTCAGATTGTGGTTTGATATTTATGAGACATAAACTTCTTATACTTACAGGTAGAGCAAGTTTATTTTCAATTTTTTCAACGCCCCCTCCCGCCACCGCAGTTTGGAAACAACCTCATATTTCCCGCAGTTTTGTAGATAGGTGATTCTTACCTTCTGTAGACATTTAGTAATAAAGAATATTTATAGACTTGCCCAAAAAATGATTAAGATCGGATGAACGATACTCAAGTTATGACCAAAAGAAAGTTACTTCCCCGCCCTGGCAGCAGTGGCGTCATCTATTGGTCAGTTTTTAAAATCCCTCATTGTTCAATGCAAGTAGTGGCGCCATCTACTGTTCGGTTCAATTGTATATCGGCCAATTAATAACGGAGTTAGGACCAATAAAGGAGAAAAAGGTAGATTTTTGAAATCATTCCCAATCGGTAATGAAAACAACGTAATCCCGGATATTCTTGACCCGTTCCAAAAAAGGATTGAGTTGATCCAACTTTTTTGATCCTAAAAAGGATTACATTTATACCGGGGTAATCTTTAAAAGATTGAATTAAGCAAAAAATTCGAAAAAAATTTAATCTCTACCCTGGATCATTTTCAGCATGTTCGAGATTGTTTTTGAGCTCGATATGATATATTGATTTGATCCCAGGAAAGATACCTCTCTTCTTCCTTTCCTCCGCCATATTCCATAGGACATCTTTATAACACTTCAAGCCCCACACCAGTTTTGGTTTATTTAAAACTTCTGGAAAACAAATAAATATAAAGAATTATTGGGCTCAAATGGGATTCGAACCCATGACCATACGCACTTGAACACGAATGGAATGGCATCTCATCGCTCACGACCATCGCCATCGTTTGTCAAAATGATACTTAAACTTTGTCGCTCTCGCTTTCAAATCAAAAATGCTACTGAAATTTTGTCGCTCTCTCTCTCTTAATTATGAACATGTGATCTCAATGGGGATTGAAGTAAGCACATATGGAATGATTCAAGTTCGAAAGGCTTGGGCCATTCCCTGAAAGCTTGAATTATGTTGAATATCCTGTAAATCGAGATTGAATTTTCAAGCTCATGCCGGGCTTACTCCAAGATTAAAAAGATTGAAAACATCAAACAATTACGTTTTTTTTTCTGTGTAGTTCAGACTAGAATTATATCAGTTCTTAACAAAACCCCATTTTCAGTTTTACTTTCGGATAATCCGTTCTCAAGAAATTGTTGCAACCATGGGCCTATGTTTTTAATTTTTGGTCAACTTTGAACCGGAATACAACAAAAGTCGCAGCTAAAAAAAACAACAGCAAATTTTCAATTTAATTTAACCGATTACTTATTGATTAATAAAAACCGCTTGTTAATATCAATTATAGTTTTTGAGTATTTTAATTTTTTGTAACCCATGAAAAAATGACACCTGAAGAAGTACCCTTAATCAGTTCTTTTGATAAGCGGTTGTGTTTCGGGTTTGGTTGAAATACATACGCCGATATTTTCGATAAATTTCAGTTGTTATTTATATAATGGCAGAGGAAGCATTAAATTTTCCAAGCTTTTTAATAAAAGCTAAGGGCAGTCTACAGAAAAATCAACCCTTATCAGCGATTATCGAGTCGATCAGGGAAGCATCGAATGATCCACTTTCATTTCTTCCATCAACAATATGGTTAAACTTACCTTCTGTTCTACAAATACTAGAAGTCCCTGGTTAACCAAACGATATTGTTAACAAATTATTTATATTCATATACTAAGTGATCCGTATCGACCTTTTTACATGCTAAATCCATTAAAAATGAAGTTGTACAAATAACTGTAGCAGGCAAAGAAAAACATTTCCAACCTGTAACATATTAATATTCTAGAACCGCCGTCGGTTTGGTAAATGTATACAATACGCAGATCATGCTTATTTAAGATAAGGCAAATTGTCTACCTAAAACTGTTAGGGCCACAATTCGCAAGTTATCAACTTAGGCTTAATATGTATCTAATCTAAAGAGCACAATAAGAGCCGTAAGAAAACACCGAAATAATGCAGGAAGCATTTTTGCTAGCTTTTCCACATGGTGGAGGGCAGCGTACGGCACCGACTTGGAAGCATCGGCAGCGTTAACAGTGTAAAGGGTATTTTGTAGTCGGAACTCTCGACTACAACGTTTTTTCTAGTTCAACTTGACTTCAACCCTCTAAGACGTTGAACAAAATGCTGAATATTTTTTCCAAAACTGCTTTTAACTTTGAATATTTCAAGAAGAAGATTTGGGTTCTCAACGATTATAATTCCACTTTTTTTTCCTTCAAAGAGACGAGTTTATTAATTGAAAAGATTCAGATTTAAAAAAACTTGAGCTGAACTGTGTCTCAAGGGTTCGGTTCTGGACTCGACACAGTTTTTGACGAAACAACAAAAAACAACAGTAAAAACTGTTAAAATTAGTAGCAATTGTAGGGCAAAATATGTATGGCTAAAGTTGCTAAAGGATTTGGTATTCGAATTAAGAATAATTTTCAACTTAGAATTGTGAATTGCTCCGAATGTAATTGCTCAACTCGACCCGAAATGCTTACTACTCTTTTGCCCCTCACTTTTTTCACATTTTTCATATAGGTCAATCAATTGAATTTTGTTTTTAATTTTGCACTAAATTAAGTTGAGTAAACTTTGGCTATCCCTGGTCCAAAGGGTCTCGCCGGCGGCAGCAACATTTCTTGCTTTGGCAAACTTTTATTTATTAGCGTAAAGTTTTTGCTTTTAATTAAATATCCTTTTCAAAAGCATTTTATTCCTTCCCTTTTTTCTCACAAACAAACTTGATAAATGATTTTCCTTTTCTTCTTTTTTTTGCTGATTGGCATGATTTAACCTAATCGAACTTTTTTTATATTGTTACCGATGGCACTTCATATTTTGTTTGCCTTGGAATTTTGGGTTTTGGCTCGTGGCAATATGTCAACTTGTCAGAAAGTTTTCCAACTCAAAGCAGCTCAAAAGCGTAGCTCAATTTAACAAAATATAAAACACACACACACACACACACAAAGACATTTTCAGGTGTTCACAGAATGATTTAATTTTACCCCTCAAAAATATATGTAAAATCTTAAGCGTTTCTGTAAATATTTCGTATGCAAAGCATAAATGCAAAATTTACATATAAACTACTTCTAGTCAGAGCTTAGTTTGTAATAACCATGATAAATCTATAGCAAATGTAAGACTCGAAATCATGAAATAAATAAATGACGATTCATTTGGCAAAAGCAAACTGGACAAATTCGTTCCCTAATGGGTAAATAATTTCACACAAATTGTTTGAATTTATTTGCATAATAGTTAAGGTTTACAGAGCCAAAGTGCAGACAGTTTGGAAACGATAACGAGCACTCTGCAATGGAATTCAATTTAAAATGCCATCAGAGACGACCACGCCCACACATAATTGCCAAAGAGTGTCAAACCAATGCGTAAATCTCAGACTGTGGCATTTTCCTCCACCCCCAGCTGAGGTGGGGAGCTGGCTCATTTGCTTATGCTAAGCACGTTGGCAAAGATGTCGACTCGAGTCGAAGTCGGTAATAATGCACAAGATACACAAAGGAATTTTAATAATAATCATAACAATAAGCCACACGCAAGGAGGCCAGGTGGCCTGCCCGCCCAATTGAGTAACGAGGCTTGGCACAAACATACATGCGTAAGACTGCACGGATATGCGATAAGAACTCAAATATAATTATAACCAGGGGAGCACAAATAAATGCACAACTCATTAAAAAGGAGAATTTATGCAAGCGGCCCTTAAAAGTATGCTACAAAAATATTATTGCGGGCAAAATTATCATTTAAATGCCAAAGACTGGTGGTGGGCTGGCTGGGCACAATGGGTGTGTGGGTACCCTGTTGCTGGCATAAATTAGGGGTTTTATGTCGAGGTTTTCGGTGAACACTCTAAATATTCCATTAAACCATTTTAGCCATTTTACGCTGCTGGTTAACTAGCCGAACAACAAAATTACCTATTTTCAAAATCAACTTTTCCAAAACGTATTAATAGAAAATTAGAGTAAATGTGATTGGATTAAAGAACAAAAGTATATCAATCACCCCCCATTAATATAAACGGAAATAATAATGAAAGCATAAAGAAATTTTATGCTTCTAAATGTCAATAAAATACAAAAATGTTTGTATTCAATAACACTTAAAAAAATCATAATTGAAAGAAGAAAATTTTCTGAATAAAGTCTCAGCAGCACATTTAAAATTAAGACTAAAATTGAGCCGTAATGCAATTGCGTTATCACTGACTATAAGAGAAAGTAAACTATAAGAGAAAGCAAAAACAACGGATAAGAGAAATACGATTCGGCAGGGGCGGAAAGTTCCAATAGTAAGGCAAGCTTGAGAATACTTAATCCAAGGGCCAACTTAACCTTACCCATTCAAAATGGGTAAAAGGGATCTCCGATCCTATAAAGTATATATATTCTTATTCAGCATCAACAGCCGAGTCGATTTAACCATGTACGTCTGTCCGTCCGTCGGTCTGTCTGTATGAACGCGTCGATCTCAGTAATAGATAAAGCCACAAATTTTTGCATGTAGGTAGATGTATACTGTACCCAGATCCAGTTTGTTTCACATTTGGAAAATTCCTCCCCCTCCCCAGTTGAACTGCGAAAAACTGTCAAAACCGCAATTTTTGATTTTGAATCTCCTAACTTCATATTAATTAATGGCCAATATCAATCTATTTTAAAAGCACAGATCCGAACAAAAACACCGAAGCATAAAACTTTAATTAGGCCAAATTATGAAACCTTTCGACCATCTTTGATCAAATTATTGAAGTATGGAAGCATAGTTTAAGTTTCAAGTCCTGCCAAATCTGCAAGCATGTTTATTTCGCTAAATTTTCATCAAAATTTGGGCAAATTTTTTGCCTGTGAGACCATATCCTGTCTAACAAAAGATAGATAGGCACTGGCTGCTAAGGCCTTCGGCCATATTAAAGTAAATTTATGTCAAGACACACGAAAATATATTCAGTCGAAGAAGTTAACACAATATTAACTTGGGAAGTCAAAGCCAAAGGAACAACAATACAGTGAATTTTGCAGTCGGGGCACTCGACTTTAGCACTCTTACTTGTTTTTATTCTTTGAATACTGTCACCAATACAAGTATTAAACAGACTTTACAAACGAGTTTCACAATTTTAAGCAGCTATACTTATTTGGTCCCGGCGAGTTCCTACCAGAGAACTGCAAAATCACATTTATCCTAATTGCAGCATACACAAAAGTTCCTACCACATTTAATCTATCAACAAAACTCTGCGTTGAATAAACTCAGCTTCATACCGGCCAACGTATCGTGCGATTGAGCAAGAGACGGCTGATTGCACATGTTTGCAAGTAAGTTGACTTCCGTGGTCACCAACACAAGCACATTTTTGTGTTCGCTCCCTTCAGTAATCGTCACCTATGATTCACCTATGAATTGGTCATGGGTATCGATGAATAATTGGTGAATTCCTAGAAAAAAGAGTGGTGAGTTTAACATTGACTTTCTTTGATATTATCGGCTAGAACTACTCCCTAAATTTGAAATAAACTATACCAAACAATTCTACGATTTTTTCCAATGAAGATATACCATTTTTAGTAACTGTATCCGAGTTCACAAAAACCCTAAACATTGTTGCTGCCCCAATGTATGAAATAGGTTTTGTTAAAAATTTTTATTGAAATTCTATACAAATTACTAGCCGGTTGTACTGTTTCTGCAAGGCATACTTTTGTGCAGTAGACAGTTTTTTATTTTTATTATTATCGAGACTATGTATTCAAAATGGTATATCTTCGCTTAAAAAAATCGTACAATTCTTTGTGATAGTTCATTTTAAAGTTAAGAAATAGTTATTTACGATAATATCAATTATAGTCAAAACAAAAATAAAGGTTCCCATCAAAACGCGTCTGAAAAGGGTCAAAATAGGCAACTTTTGCTCAACTTTAAACTCAAATTATCTGAAAACAGCAGACGAAAATCATCAAGAATCACCCCCAACCCTTCAATATACTAGACCTTGTTGCCTAGTGCTATTCATGGGTGAATCACTCCTGAATTCACGCATATTCATCGATGGTTCACGCTTGATTTCTTTGCAAAATTCATTAATGGATTCACCAATAAATTCATATAAGTGTATACTCAGGTTGATTAAGTTTAAGTTTAAGTTCGCTTTTTACCATGGATGACGCCGTCAGCAGTGTGACCAAAATTCGATACCGATAAGCCTCGTGTGTAGCCTTGATCGATACAAGGGTTCTCGGGAGTATCGATATATACCAGGGCTACTTAAGCAACGTTATTCCAGGGCTACATGTACAGCCTTATATAAGATTCACCCATGATTCTAGCATGACTTTTGCAAAGAAGTCGGCCGTAAATTATCGATGAAATTGTAGCAAAATTAACTGATGAATTCATACTAGATTGATTATAATTATAATTCGATTCATGAATTTCAGAAAATAATAAACCAAGGACTTTTCACCTGATTAGCAAATTAAATAATATACATAATAAACAAAAACCTTTCCACATTTGCTTACTTGGGGTATGGAAAGACATATCCGACTATTTATGGTTCATATCTCTCTCTTTCTCTCTACTTACCATCTTATTCTGCAGCGGCACGCGGTCTCAGCCCATGAGTTTTTGTATGAGTTTGTGGGGATTTACACGGTGAAGTTAACTTCATGAAGTTTTTCAAAAAGCTCTGACTTGTAGAAAAAAGGTGTTGTCATATCGCTTGCCCCTCTACACTTCTTTCCTATGAACAAATGCTTTTTCTATAACTTTATAAAGTTTGCTTCACCGTGTATATTCCTACTTTATTCATACGAGGTGATTCTCGCTCATTCTAAACAATCGTTACTTGGCCGAACGAACAAACACCCGAATTGATTGGATTGATTGGTTTGATTGAATAAAAATCAGCAGCCGTCCTCTGGTTCCTACCATTTAACACCATGTCTCTTATCTCAAGGAGGATGTTTGATTTTACCAGGAAGTCAATTCTCAACTCCTGAAGTATCCGGCGTCTGCTCAAAAAATTAGTAAATAAAGGTCCCCGAGTAGAGGAATTATTCGAAGGGTCAATCGGTAGTGTGAGGGTGCCAAGGTAATTATTTATGCCTTCTTTCTGGAAAGCATCTCCAAGACAATCTAACTATCATGAATGAGATAGCTCGAGGAGATGGGTTAAGGACTTTGGTAAGTGGTAAATTTAGTTGAACTAAACTAAACATGATACGAAATAGGTAAGGCAGTAGGTAAAAAAGTAACATATATTGAAATACCTTTTGTAAGAACTAAAAACGCAAAAACTAAACAAATTTCGAGGGACTGCACAATAGCTGTCTTACTGATACAATTGAAAGAAATTTATTTCTTTTTTTTTTGATTTTTTGTTTTTAGTTGGTCCAATAATTCGCCACATTAAAGAGGACTATGGTTCTTAAAGATCTGGGCTAAATACTTAAGGGTTTTAAGCCCAGCAAAATTTTGGGAAGTCAAAGTTGCCGACCACAATATCATTAAAAAAAAGTTAAAGCGGAAATTTTTCCCCTACCCTAAGGGGTGGAACAATGCAAGAGGTGGGCACCTACTTTACTTGTATAAGACTGGTAAAGGAAATGCCAACTTAGTCCCGAATATAGAAAAAAAGCACGAGAAAAATTTATGAAAACAAAACGAAATAGCAGAAAATAAACAGTTTTTTTTTTTGGTTCTTGCTTTACCATTTTTTTTCGGTGTCTTTGCTTTCTAATTAGAAATTTGCGTTTGCAACAGAAACCTGAGAAATTTGTTATTTATTTGTTTTCTGTTTTTTATATAATTTATGCAGACAGTTTAATAATTATGTTCAAACGATTTTCCTTTTGTATTTTGTGTAAATAGAACGAGGCAGCAGGGTCAAAAGGTGTTTTTTCAACTCATTTCATT
This sequence comes from Lordiphosa magnipectinata, assembly GCA_037044535.1. Lineage (NCBI taxonomy): Eukaryota > Metazoa > Arthropoda > Insecta > Diptera > Drosophilidae > Lordiphosa > Lordiphosa magnipectinata. The sequence goes on along the minus strand of JBAMBO010000632.1, from coordinate 783,524 downwards.
TCTGCTCTGCTACCCACAGAAGCTTCAACTAGCGCCTTAAGTAATGAACTTATTTTGAGATTTATACAACAGCCCGAGAATTGTTATAAGCGTTTACTCTTGTGCGAAGTGTCTGAGCACGTTCATCCTTCGCTCATATTTAAAGGGTCGCCAGGGATACCATAAAGATTTCTGCTTTTCGACGTGCATTTATATCGTCAAGCGAAAACAAATCAATATTTAAGACTGGACTGAAAAAGTCAAGACAATCCCGTCGATTACTGTCTCCTTGGACTCTAGCGAAATTAGCGATTGCCATAACACAGCAGCCGCTGCCATAGAAACAAAAGTAGCCAGTAATCTTCTGTATTGTGCTAGCCACATTGAAGTGTCACCAAGCTTAAGGATAATAAATCAGTTTGGTATAATGTCAACACCAAAGCAAAGACGACGAAAAAGGCAATGATGCCGTTTAAATGCCGCTGGCAAACTTGCAAAAGTTATTTTTAGTATCCACAAGTCAAATATTTGGTGGACAAATTTGCACAGTTTTTCGTCTAAACACTTTGATGCGTTTTTAATGCTGCCACGAAAGATAATCATTTTAGATTCGAGCGCTGCTGCTGATGCCTCCCCCTTTGTATTGTGTTTCCTGTGACAAATGACACAAATTTGGGGTTTGTCTCCACTTCAGATGACAAAGTGTTGACCCCGTTTGCTAATTAATTAGCAGCTGCCTTTGTCAAGCTGCTGTTCAACTTCAAAAATTTAATCAAGTTGTTGAAACTTTTTTGTTAAATTTCTGGCACAGACCAGGCCAATAACTCGACTTGCCGCTTAATACACCAGTAAATTCCCCAGGCTCTACTTTATCTGAAATGACAATGACAGTAGGCAACAACGAGATATCCCCACACGAGAGATCTAAAGTTACTCGGCGAGTTATATGTATAAAAAGCCAAGTAAGCCAAGTGCTCCACGCTCTCTCTTTCTGTGCACACATAATTAGCTTTGAACGGCCTCTAATTGCATGGTATACTTGTACTTTACTCAACCTCACTCCCTATCCAGCCCCTTGGCCGGGATAGTTGACAATTGTGTAGGCGGCCCGCTATTGTGCGACATCTGCCGACAAAAGAAAATAAACACTGCACTGTATACAAAGCTCGACATTTGTTAGTTTAGATGGGCCCAAATGGTGGTTTGAGGAAACAGAAGAACAAAAAAAGAATGTAGGAAAAACAATAGCAAATAAATTGGAGTACAATATTAAGATGTAACCGAATGATTATGCTAAGTAGAAAGAATCGTATTGGTTTACTAATCCCAGATAGCTTTTATCGAGCACTGTTTCCCTCCATTTGTGCTAAAACAAAGTGGTGATGTCACTATCGAAATGATTTATCAATATTTTCGGTTGAAGATAGGCGATAGTACATTAGGTAGAACATTTGCTCGTATCGGATCATTATATATATGTTTTGATCGGTTCCAAAATATTGCTTTAAGTTTGGAACAGTTGATGCATATTGTTCCTTAAGTCAAGGTCCCACAGGCAAATAATTTGCCCAAAATTTGATGAAAATTTGGCTTAATGTCCATGATTGAAGCTATTGCAAGACTTACAACTAAAACTATGGTTCCATACGGCCATAATTAAATATGGCCGAAAAGTTCCCCAACTTGGCCTATTTAGCCACATTTTCATTAAAAATTGGCCAAATTATTGCCAGTGGGACCTTACAGGCAAACAATTTGCCCAAATTGTGCTGCAATTTTGGAAAAATATCCAAGACTGCAGGTTTTACAGAACTTAAAACTAAAACTATGTTTATGGTTGTCAGCAACAGTTCGAAAGGTTCCCTAAATGTGCCCATTTAACAAAATATTCATAAAAAATTGGGCAAATTTTAGCTTTATTTATATTGGTTGACCAAAACATTGAACAATGTGACCATAATGTTTGAATATATTGAATAAATATGGTCATACTTCCCCAAAAACAAACTAAGAGCACTTTGGATATTTTAGTTTTGGTTGAAGTTTTCTGTAAATGAGTTCCAAGCTTAAGGGCCGAAAACAATATAAGGTGACCAAATAAATTTCAAAAAAATTACACCAAAAACAATGTGACGCATTAGGGCGGGTCAATTTGTTTGGATCAAAAAACACGTGGTAATCGTCCACCAGAATCGGAATCTACGAAGAATTTTAAGCAAATTTCACCTTGAAAATATGTGTCTAAAATCAATTCCTAGCTCCCGCTGAGCAGCATAAAGATTTCAGGTTGAGGTATTTGAAGGTATTTTCATCTTTTTACAACTAACTCTATATACATACTATTCGATAGAGATATAAAACGTCAGTCGAAAGGCTTTTTCATCTGTATAATCCATAAGTGGAGGCATATTCCCTAATGAAATGGGCTTAAAGTGTTTTTGGTGCATACCGGAAGTTGTTCACAGTTCTCAAGTAATTTCGTCAAAGTTCCACTAGCTGTACGTGGTCCGCTTGTAGTTGAATTTTCAAAGGCATTGAACCAAATGCGAAGTTGATGTTCTTTAAAATGCAACAAGCAAACAAAACTATCAAATGGTTTATTGAGCAAAACTTCAAACTGTCGAATTATTCTATTTTCAAATCCAGTATTTTTGGGTTCTCCATCGCAGCTAACTCCTATCAAGCTAATAAGCGTTAAAAGAACTCCCATAATTGGATTGGTTTAGTATTGAAGTCCTCAGCATCAATTTTTATGCGACCTAAGAACTTGCCTTGCGGTTTCTTAAGAATCACAATATGAAACTCCATTTTTACTCTCGTATGGTATTTTCCATTTATTTCTGTTCTTGTCAGAGCGTCATTTTTGCTGCCATCAAAAGAAAAAGCTAGTAAAGCTGAATCATTTTGCTGCATACGTCGAACGGATTACTTGCTTTCACTGACAGCAAACTTTTGCGCCTTTATGACGCAAGTAGTTTACCTTCGACAAATTTAAAAATATTGGATAATTTTATTATAAAAGTTTATATACCAAAGTATTCTAATATCAAATTTGATGATTGAAAAGTGGTTTTGTTAATTAAAAAAATATTTAGAAAATTTGTTGCAAAAGATGAATTAGAATTGAGGCCAACATGATTGGAAAAAGTGTTATTTTTTTCAAATACCTTAACCTTAAATCTTTATGCTTCTCAGCGGGAGCTAGGAATTCATTTTAGACACATAGTTTCATGGTGAAGTTTTCTTTGAATTCTACATAGATTCCGATTCTGGTGGACACTTTTTGACCCTCCCTAGTAACAGAGTGGGGATTTTTGTAACTTGATTGAAAGTTGAAAACTAATAGTTGATCAACTTAACTTTTTAGAATGATTTTAAGTTTAAATATTTAACTATTTAGTGGTTCGGTGAAGTTGAATTTTATTCATGACTAAAAATCAACTTGATTAAATTCAACTTGATTAAATATTTAACTCGACTAAATTCAACTATTGCCAAGTTGATTTTACTAGTATATGAATTTTAGTTAAGTACGGGGAAAAACGTTAATGCAAGTCAAGTGGAAATCATGCCAGGATCTATGCATAAGCGCAATTCAGAGCTAACGGATCTCCATGGTAACAAAACCGCTAAATGCTTAAGAAGACCACAAATGACCACACGATTTTACTAGTATATAAAAATAAAAATTTTTGTCTAACTAAAGTTATTTTTAATTTATTTTTGCCATATGGGTCTTCATTACAACTCGACTTTCAAATAATTTATCGAATGTCCTGTTCGATCTCGGAGTGTTGGCCAATGTTGCGAAAGAAAACATTCTTTCGACCGGTCCAGACGACGCATTGGAGTAATGTATTTTTTTAATACCTTCTTTATGATGGAATATTTTTCTAGCAAAGTGATGTCCCTCTGCCTCTCGGATAAAAATTTGTCCATTAAAGAAACGGACAAGCCTGTTTGAGAATTCAAACTGTTGATATCCTCTGAGTCCAAATCAAAGTCGAAGAAGTCAGCTTTTTTAAAGTTTTCTTTTGCTTCGTCATATATTTCGTCGGTTTCAATGTATTTAGTAATAGCCTTTTTGAGTAGTCCCAAGCAATGCTGTTGTTTTTCAGAATCGATGCATCCAAACCAGGCAACAACACTTATTTCTGCTTGAACGTCGAAACGACGACGTCTATTGATTTGCATGTGCTCCATATATTTAGAGTATACATCATCCCCAAGCTTTCTTTTTAAATGACTAATGAAACTCGACGAACTTGAGTAATGTCCTTTATCCGCGTTTGGCATCGAGTACATAATGCAACCGAGACTGTGTCCGTCGATAGCGACTCATCTGTTTGGAAAAATTTTCCCTCAAATAATGTACAATGTTTTTTTGAATTGTTATCTTCTATTATTCCTGCTTGAATCAATAATAGTTGAAAATGTAATTTTGATTGAAATTTTCAACTAAGTTGAATTCAATCGACTAAATTCAACTATAGTTAAAATTATTCAAAGTTGATTTTAGTCAAGTTGAGTTAGAGTTAGAATTAATCAAGTTGAATTTAATCAACTAATCAACTAAATAAAAATTTCAATCGATTGAGGCCCATTCTGCCTAGTAACCATAATATATGTATACTTCGTCAAATCTGGTCACACTTTCCCAAAAAATAGCAATGGGCACTTTTGGTATTTCAGTTTTGGTTCCAGTTGAGCTTGAAAGCCGAAAACAAAATAGTGTGACTATTCAATTTTTGTTGAGAGTACAGCTATCATCGTAAGATAAGAAAAGATGGTATCGACAGTAAGAAATTGGATGATTAAAACACAACAATGCGACCATAATTTACAAATATTTCCAAAAATTTGGTCTCACTTCCCCAAAAATCGAAAAAAAGAGCACTTTGTTTATTTTAGTTTAGGTTTAAGTTTTCTTGAGGTGAGTTCCAAGCTTAAGGGGTGAAAACAAAGTAGAGTGACCGTTCAATTATAGACGACTTTAGCGAAATATGGTCCCGCAGCCATTTATGTGAATGATAAATAATTAAGTAAACAAGATTTGAAAAAAATTCATAAAATTAAACGGAATATAAATCAAAAATGTTGATCAATTTCAAACCAAAAGAAATGTGACCATAATATATGTAAACTTTGTAAAAACCAGAGCAAATAACCCTCAACACATTTATCAGTTCGATCAGCCCACTGACAAAACAGAAAAATACAAAGCGCACTCGGTCTCTCACTGAGCAAAACACTTTTTTCCCCTCATGTTTTTTCTGTTGAGCATTTTCGGTTGATCAAAACCAACGAGACTGACCGTCAATAACAACTGAGAGGAACACTTGTGAGCGAGCGCTCACGCAAAAACTGTCTTCAAATGAGCAAAACACTAAAAGTGTCAGCAAAAAGTGTTATTTGTTTTGTTCGTGTGGTAGACGGTGGGCTTGTGTACAATATGTACAGCTTAACACAAAATAAAAAAATATGGTTTTTAGGCGTTAAGCAATTCCCAAAAACTAATATTGTCTGCATTTCATTTGATAGGTTAATAATAATACATTTTTCCATACTCCACTTATGTACAAAGATCGTTGATTGAGACAAACACACTCACTCACACACACACACAGGCATCCCAGTCACAAACACGCTTACATTCTTAGAAGACACTTTGGAAGTCGGCTCTCGGCAAAACGGTCAGTGAAAGACATGAGCAAAACAGAAACAAAAAAATGGATCTTTGGTTGAGCGAAAACAGCTATTGAGCAAAACAGAATTGAAAGTGTCTTTTTGCAACCTCTTTTCGTTGTGTCTGTAACAGAACAGTATTACACAGACACGCTGATAGTGTTAACAGTTTTTTGCGAGCTCTGGTAAAAACTGGTCACAGTTTCCTTAAAAATGGCAATGGACACGTTTGTTATTTAAGTTTTATTTCAAGTTTAAGTTGAGTACCAAGCTTTAAAGCCGAAAACAAAAGAGTGTGACCGTCCAATTTTTGTTGAGAGTAAACCATATATGGTCCCATTTTCATTTGTTTTTCATTTTTAGAAAATTCGGAAAATAAAAGGTCTGACTTTACTATGGATATGTCAAATCGAGCCTGGTCACTCTGAAATAAGCTTTTTCGTATGGTAAGATAGTGTACCGTCGAAATTAAGAAACCGCTACATAATCTTAATCAGACATGCAAAACGCCCGTGAATTGAGTCTGGTACCAAGTTACATATAATGGTTTTTGAAGCTAACCGAAACACACACCCTGTTTATACACAAAAAAATTATCATAATAAATGCCCTTAAAAGTATGCTAACTTTGTTTCCTTTAATAATTATCCATTTGTTTAACCAACTTAATGGGCTGTTATGGCAGCATCACACATAATCCACATTGTTCATTCACTCGGATTGTCGGAACAGTTGAAGGTGTTTAATATATGTTAGTATTTAGCCAAATAAGTTAAAAATATTTTCCGGAATTATTATGTATAATCTTGGCATACTTAGGGCATTTATCATCATTCTTTTTTTGTGTATAAGCAGGGTAACTGTTTGGGTTCAGTTGTTCATTTGGCATTTTCTATAGAAATCATGATGGCCGCGCCTTGAGGCGGGGCTGCCCATTAGTCAGTGTCCCTTTAGTACTTGGATTTAGCCATACACTCCAATAGCTTATACCCGACAGTTGTCAAGGGTACAAACTTCCTTCATCCCAAGTACTGACATCCTTAACGTTAAATTCAAAAATTAAATCGATGCTCGCACTTCAATTGAATGCTTCTTTAGTACAATATAAGCTCACGATTTTCCACCGCACTGCAGCTACATTTACCATAGATACTCAATGTTTTTTCGCGGATAATCATTTCACAAAGTCTTTGCCTTTGGCAAAGTCTTTGTTACTCAGTTTGCTTGACTAGTTGGTCATTATTTCAGCTCTCTCTCTCTCTAAGCAAAAAGAATAAAAAAATAGCTGGAATTTTACTTCCATTCTGATATCAAGTGGGGAAAAGTATTAAAAACGGTAAAGGACTACAACTTAATACCCTTGCATTATTATTATTCTCTTCAACACGATTAGCAGAGTCGATTTAGTCATGTCTGGCTATGGTTTCTATGCGAACTAATCCCTCAGGGTTTAAACTTGGCACATGCCAGAGCTTTGATACCAATTATATATAATAAACACTTAACTCTTGCATATTTTTGCTAACAATAGGATAAGATTAAACATTGAGCTGCTGCAAATAAAATGTAAAGTAAAATTGGCTCTAACAGCACCTCCAGGAGGGCCAGGGCCAAGCTTTTCTCAAATAAAATGTACTAAATGTAAAAAGGCGAATATTCAATACTGAAATATTTTGAAGCTCATACTGAACAGATGTCGAAATTAAATGGTAAAGCTTAGTACTCACATCGGCTAAATTTCAATCGCGTATCGGAGAATGAAAATCTTGAAAAAAAAAACTAATTCTTAAGGATTACCAAAATTAAAGCAAGTTTGGTGGCTTTGTTTTAATTGGACCTACATACAGAGATTTAGTTATGGACATTACGAAAACTGAAATAGACACAACTGACGGACAGTTTCCGGGGACAATTATCGATACAACATGATTATCATCAATCTCGCTTATCTTTGGACGGCTCATCTTCTGTGTCACTAGTTATCAAAATTTCTTCGCCACCTTCTAATGCCGGTTGATCCGGCGGACACTCACAATAGGCCTGTTGGCCACCGCCACAGGTGATAGTCGGTGGAGGAACATATGGTGCACCCGTACAAATGGGACAACTGTGGGGACAAATGCAAAGCTTAAGTGATTATGTTGTATATATGTATATAACTTAGCAACATACCCGACTCCAATAATGACACCCGCTACTGGAACTATTTTCTTATACAAGCACATCAGATAATGTGCTATAAAAAGTATGAGCAATAGGACCAGGGCGCAAAGTAGAACGCCAACCCAATAGCCGTTCTGAAATGAAAAAGGAATGCAGAGTCAAAAATTTAAATGTAAAAAAATTGTGAGACAAGAAAATTAACAAAGAACATTATGAAATATTGTAGCTTCGAAAATGGTTTATTAACTAATTTCGTTCATAAATAGAACACTCTAATACATTATATATAGCAGATACCACACTCTTTCATACAAACTTTCAATAGTTTTCGTAAAATAAAAAATCTAAAACTAGAATAGGTCTACTTATTTTTGTTATTAATATACCTGCATACCATTTCCAATAGTGGTTTAATCAGTGTATTCGACCCCTGAAGCTGATAAATAATTATGTATTTGTCTAGTTTGTTTTTGTTCAAGACCATCGATTTTTGTTTCACATTCGTTATCCTTAATTTCATTAAGTCTTTGATCTAATAAGCCGAATTATTTTGCTAAATTGGCTGAGCTATAAGGCCTTATCTTTTTCAACCTTGGGATATGGATTTTCGGGAACCCGAATCGAATTTCAAAACTATTTGTTAAAAAATAACCTTGAAATCAAACCGGAACCAGAACTGTATACCGAAAAGAACCGATTAACACTCAGAACCAGAACCGAAACCGAAAGATTATATTTTTAGTTTTTTGTGTACCGGTAACCGAGTACCGATATTTATACACTGTAGCAAAGGTACACAGAGTATATTAAGTTTGTGCAAAAGTATGTAACAGGGAGAAGGAATCATTTCTGACCCTATAAAGTATATATATTCTTGATCAGCATCAACAGCGAAGTCCATATAGCCATGTCCGTCTGTATGAACGCACAGATCTCAGAGATGGTAAGAGATAGAGGATTGACATGTAAGGAACATATAATTCTTGTACTTGCAGGCAGATCAAGTTTATTTTCAGTTTTTGGCACGCCCCCTCCCGTCCCCGCAAATTGAATAAAACGTCATATCTCCCACAGTTTTGTATATAGATGGTTTGTACATTTTAAGAATATTTAGTAATCAAGATTATTTATCGATTTGCCGAAGGAATGAAAAGGATCGGATGAACGACAGTCGAGTTATAACCTACCTAGCATTTGGAAGATCATTAAGAGATTCCTCACCTTGTTGAGTCTTTTTCGAGCACATTTGATGATTAAAAAGAGATTAGTTTCAAGTGCGATTTAAGGAAGACTCGAAAATGACTCATGCATATGCTCAAAATGTGATTCATTAAAAGACGACTCGAAAAAGACTCGCAAATGACTCGAAAATGATTCGAAACTGATCAGAAAACCGGATTAAAAACGACTCTCCATGAACAGTCGCGGCTAGGGTACCATTTTCTCCCGAAAAAAGTGTCATTTATGATCAGAAAACGAGCGCATTTAAGATTATTTTCGAAAGAGACTCGAGTGTGATCAGAAATTTCATAAAATGCTTGCTGGGAAGGAAAACAAACAATTATGATGGGTAGCACCGGCCGCAACGGCAATGGGCAGCACTTCACACACTTTATGGCTGTTTTGCCACTTTGTGTGGATTCTAACTTAAATTGATCAGAACTTTCGGGGGTTACAGAGGATGTTATAGGCGGGCTCGACCGACTTTCTTTCTTGTTTTTGAACCAAAAAGACTGAATAGTACCTAAACATTGTACCGGTACAGTTTAGGTTTTGAGTGCAATAAGTAGACTTAGTTTTGGGGGACTTTTAAATCGTAAGCTTCAAAAAAATAGAGTCTGGCTTGGAAATACTGTTGTTTTCTGAAATAGAAAAACGCAAGAGCAGTCTCTTTAAAAATATGGCATTCTATATTCCTAGACCCTCATTATAATGCAGGGTTGCAAACTGAACTGAAATGGGAAATGGTTCAGTTCAGTGGTTCATGGAGTTGTTAAACCACCGGTTCGGTTTATAACATGGTTTCTAAATGAAACCAAACCCCGGTTTTAGCTTGGTTCAGTGGTTTACCCTCAGCATTTGAGCATTAATATTCATGTTCAAAAACTATAAAGTCGGATATGCCGAAGCCATTTCATGACTATCTTGGAGACCTGGGATGCAGTAGATATCTTAAGCTCCTTGAGAACAATTAACTAACGCTTGATAGTAGTACACTGAATAAACACTACCAACTGAAGAATGTACCGAGTTCATTAGATTCATTATGAAACTTTCAAGAAAAGAATTCATAAAAAGAATCAGCACAATACAAATAGTGCAGTATTTTGACAAAACAGTTTCAAGGCATCAACCATTTTTTGCACTTAAAATGTTTAAAAAATAGAGGAGGATGTTTTAAACAGTGGTCAGAAAACTAGACAAAGTTTCCAGAATTAACAGGCCTGTTTTTGGTTCCGAATTCGCTTGAACGGAATTGGCAAGATAAAAAATTCGCCTGAAACGTTTTGCCATCAAGAGGGTCGAATGAATGCTAAGAGTCGAATAACATTGTCGGTTTTTGGCAGCAAGAACATTTAACAATTCCGATTCCGCATGATTTGATCGAAATCGAAAATGGGAACAGGCCTGTTTATGTATGCCTTTGAGAAGGGCAAGTAAGCGTAGAACGTTTATTTTCCGGGATGTCATTATTATGTCTTCGCTAAGAAATCGGAAGGACGCTAAACCAATCACTGGTCTTTCATTATAAGTACCGGTATACCGAAATATAAATCCAGGTACTGATAGGGAACTTTATACCGAAATAAAGTTAGAACCAAAACAGAACCTTTTACCGAAACATAAGTCTAATAACCAGCGACAAAAACATCAGCGTCGAAATCTGAAGAATTACTCTTACTCTCAGGCATGCCCAAAAGCAGCATACGGCAGAGCACTCACCAATACTCACAAAGAAAAGCACCAATACCAATAAGTGAACACATTGAAATTGGGTAAGGCAACAACAAAATCACTTACTTGCACGCGCAAACACCTATCAAAGAAGAGAACAAAAACGGTTTTTATTCTACGCGACGCATACACACTAAATCGTTTGCATATGTGTCGTTTTGTATAACTCGCGCCCTGCATGTATGCGATTATTGATTTCCTATCTTCGGTGCATTTACAAAAACAAAACGTGGGTATCGCTGGCATAAAGCAACAGCAGCTGCGCTGGACAGGACATGTCAACCGGATGGATGAAGAAGCTCCAGTAAAAAAGGTGTGTAAATTGAAGCCGGCTGAATTTGGAGGAAAAGGCAAGAGGGGGACGCACACCACTAAGATGGAAGGATCAGGTGCAGAAAGACATTTCCAACCTTGGTGTGAACAACTGTTGCCAGCTCGCACGAAGCAGAAGCGACTGGAGGGCAATTATAGCAGAAGCCGAGACCGTGAAGCAATAGTGAGGCAAATATCAGGAAAAAAAATAGAAGAAACAAGAAGTTTCGGTACCTAACAGAACCAGAGCTAGAACCGAAATACGATTCAGTTTGATTCCTTGAAAAAAAATATAAATGGAAGAGGAACAAAAGAAAATGACGAAATTGTTTGCGTATTTCGTATTGGTTGGTTAGTGCCGATAAAAACTAAAAAGCTCCAAATTCGCCTTAAACATTACAAATTCTCCTATATTGTCCGTCCTAAAGCCTCGTACTCAGAACTAGTACTAAAAAAAATTCATTTTTAGGTAAACTAAATTTCAGAAAAAAATTTCTTAAATACAAAAATTATTTCAAAATTTTAGGGCAATTTCAATATTAGCTCGATTTTCTTAAACAAAGAAGAATATCAGAGGGCTGTAGATCGAAATCACCATTACAATTTATTAGGTAATCAATCATAGAAATTTTTAGCGGGTTCTAGGTCAATAAGGCAAGACCCACACAACACCACAAAAGAGGCTGGTTGATCGTATGGCAATTTCATGAATTACCACAATTCAATCATTAGCGATCTTTGCCTATCTTCAATGAGCTGGCAGAGAATACCCCATAACAAAAAATGCTATGACCGCTTAGGAATCCCAAAAATCAGGCTTGTAGCGAAATCCGATACAGAAGCCTTGTGTGTGTGCATACCCCTCACTGGCCCTTCTATTATTAGTGAATTTCATTAGAATTACAACTACGTTCAAGTAATTAAAAATGTCATCATCAATTACTTGAATTACTTTTAACTACCAATAATCAATCATAAATTGTAGCGCTAATTGTAATTTTCAATTACGAAATATTTGTAATGGTAATTTCGACTTACAACCCTGTTGTAGGGTACAATAATTTTCAATCCAAATATCTCCAAACTTACTATCGGATCAATCAGGCGATAACATATCAAATCAACACCACGACTATATATATATGATAGGGGATCACAGCGGCCCACTTGCTCATTGGCTTCACGTACAACCATATCAATATATCCTGCCACCTGTTCATCCACCACATCGGTTAGGTTATCAGCCAGCGTATTCATAAAATCCGCTCCACGAAATTTGATAAATGACTCTGCGAACACAATCGCGCTAAGCAGTATCTCGATCGTTGTGTTAAAGTTGTGGTTCTCAAACAAAATGAGTTCGTCGATCTGTTTGAGTTTCTTGATGATCTGAGCATATTGTTTATTGAGCTTGTCCATGAATTCATCGTTATAGGCCTTGGCATGCATATACTGGTTGTACATGGCAATCGAGGCTTCTGAATGTGTTTCCCAGTTAAGCGATTGAGAAAGATCCTTAAGACTGTTGCCAAGCCTATCGAGGCCAATCGGCGTATAAACGTTGCATAGCTGATCCGTGAAGAGACTACTGTGATATGTTGTCAGTGGGCTGTTGCGCAATTTGTTAATTGTAGTCCTTTCCGGCTCCGTTAATATGACTACATTTTCGAATTCAGTGTCGAAGACTTTGTGGTGTGCATCTGGATCGTATACCGTAATTGTGATACGTGATAATTGGCCCACATCATACAGATTGTTCATGCGTAATAGCTCAAAAATAGACTGATTGGCTCGGCACGCCTTGATGGCATTCGAGAATCGGAGCGGCGGTACTTGCGGAGTTTGGTCTTCCTCTCCTTCCTTCGGTTCAGATTCGGTGTATTTATTAAGATTGATCACAGAGTCAATTTGTCGGAAAAAGGCATTATTCCCCTCATCCCGGAGTGGAGCACAGGCACCCTCGTATGTGATGAGACCAAGTACAAAGTAGAAGAGACCGACCAAAAGAATGTACGACAAAGCACAGAATATCAGCACAATAGCGCTGCAAAGACAAATCAATTGAGTTTGTGTTATAGAAAAAACGGTGTACTCTGTACTTACATGGTCAGACAAAAGCCACCGGTAGCCCTGGTGCAACAACCATCCGCCGTTCCAGTTGGAGTTCGTCCACAGAAACCACAAATTAAGGCCACAATCAGTACCATTATAATCTGAAATTGGTTTTGAGATGGTAAACTAAAGCACAAATCTACAAACATTTCTTACCAAAAAGACCAATACACAAAGAACTATATGGACTAATTCACGGCCGGGGCCAAATCTCTCATGCACATCCTCAAATGACTTTGACGAGCGTAATGTTCTCATGTGAATATCACCGATCACTGTATCAATAGTCTTACGTATTTTGACAGCTTGATCTCGAAAAATATCGCGCCCCCTTACAATGTCACGTTCAATGGGCGGTACAATTATATCCATTTCAGCCTTAATCTTATCGCTAACCTCCCTTAGGCGGCTCAATGCCAACTTGGTTATTGGGGCAGGATCGGACTCAATCATTTTCTTAAGGGCATCCACATAGACGGAAGCGTCGGGTAACTAGAAGAAACGAGCTTAAGTTTATGTACTTTAATTGGGCTTATAACTTACCTCATCGAGATGCAGACACCTTGAAACATCAATATACTCAACGTCCATGGTAGCCAAAAGGTCATAACATTGTGACACACCGCAGCTTACAGCAACCGCATAATTGATGTCACGCTTTATACCGCGTATGCCTAGCAAATGAAAAAGAGGTATGAAAAATAGCCGACAATATATCGATATTTTAGCGATAAGGTATTTTTAAGACAAAGACGATGGTCACTGTATATATAGAGTATGTACGAAGAGTAGATAGTAGTAAATGGAAAAGACAGATGAAAGGGGACAGACGCTGTAAAATGGACAAGACAGACAGAACAAACCCGTATTGACATTGTAAATAGTAAACCGTGTGCGAATGAAAAACCGTGTATGAATGGTGCATAAATGAAAGCTCGAAACCCGAAGAAAAACCTTCGTTTACTTAATATTTTTAGAATCCCTTATTTATATAGCTCGTAAATAACTCTCAACCCTATTTTCAGTTCGCTCTGCTCACGTCACTAACTGAAAGAACAACAAAAAAACTGTCTTGGGCTTCCCTCAACCGAATGTGTGCTGCAATCGCGCCCACTGTTAAGTGGCTGTGGTTAAACACATAGCACTGATCGGTCTGCCTGCAACCGAATAACAGGTCCATGTCAGTCAATCGGTCATAAACTGTGTGTTTTTCGAAGACCGAAATAAAAATGTTCTGTACAAAAGGTTGCGAGCGCTAGAACTAAGCGTAAGCAGAGATAGAGGGAGAGTCTGTGTAAGAGAGAACGAGAGAGCGCATATAGTTTATTGCCTAAATCAGAGATGGTCACTAGTACCCCCCGGGGCGCGAAGACATTTCGCTATTTACACATATACGAGCCGAACGCATACGGAAACTGAGGAGAAGAAAGCAAAAAGCCTTTCAGTCGCTAGTCTTTACTTTACTTCTCGTTACTTCACAACTGCGTGGAGGGCTTTAAGAAATCGGACCCCCGTTTGCCTTGGTCAAAAAATAACACTTTTCGCCAGGCACATTGAATAGAGGTACCAAAACAATCTTTAACATCTTTACTTTACTTTACTTCTCTTTACTTCACAACTGCGTAAAAGGGCTTAAAGTTTAAATATGAGTTAATTCAGAGACTATTTCTCCTGCGCTTTACATAGTTAGGACAAAACTACACTAAGTTTCGCTGGGAAATAAATATTACTTTAGTTGGTGGTGCGATGGATGGCGCAAGGATTAAAGTTGTAAATCTTTTCAAATTCGTAATATTTATCCCATAAGTACAATGAAAATGTTTATGTGCCAAGCGATGCCGTACAGAACCAATTCTTAGAAAAAATTATTCTGTAAAGCAGATTTTCAAAACAAACTTTACATTAGAGATGAGCCTGTGGTTGACAAATTTCAAATCATAAAGAAACATGAACAGATATCTACAATCGCACAATGAATATCAGTTTCACCATCAAAGTTAAACAATTGAAGGTACAATAGCATCCCTGGTGGAAATTCAGCAGTGTCATTCTTTTCAATGCTTTGGACCAGCATTGCATTGAGATTTTTTTTCGGCAACTGGCATCAGTCAGACGCATAGTAAACTAGGTCGCAAGCAAGTTACGCTTCGAAATGTGAAACATCAACTTGGCGCCGCCAAGACGCACACGCAGAGGGCCCAACAGGTACAGTGTGCGCGATCGACATCAGGAGATAATCGTTGTTTTCTGTTGATTTTCTTTTTTTTTCTGTGAACCACGAGGACGAAAATATATGAACCCGAACCCGTTCCGAACCCAAGCTTTTGGTTCGATTCTATGTACGTAACAGCAGAGTCGAAATCAGAAATATAACAATACGGAAAGGCGGTGAAGCCAGACTATGATATATTTTGCACATGCGAAAGTGAATATATGTATACACGTTATAGGGTCAGAGATGCTTTGTTATGACGGTTACATACATTTGCACAAATATTTTTAGTACCTAAATCACACACTAAATCAGAGAAAACTGGCACAAATTTTTCGAAAAACTTCATTGCCAGCTTGCCATGAAGCTTTGCCTGCTTCGACTGAACCCCGAAAATTTTTTGGGGTTTGCAGCCCTGATTACGATGAAAGTCAATACTTTTGCCCGCTACATTTAATCGAATACATTATAGAGAAACACAAAAGCGAAAACCTTTCATCTAACTTACATACAAGGCAGCAAGACCATGTCCACCTGGCAAATCGCGAACAAAATGACACTAACCTTCTTATCTATGAATTCGCGATTGCTTCAAGCTAATCAAAATGATAAGTCGATGAATTCCATGTTTACTCCGACCGGATCTAGTGATTTACGAAAAAAAACTATCTCGGAACCACCTGTTACATTTAACGAACCGATGTAAATTTGCGCACGAAATTTATGCACAATCAGCTGTAACCACTTGAACAACAGTGTGACAGATATTCTTCTGAAATGGAAATAATAGCCCATTATCATTTTCATTTCTTAAAATTTTGCTGTTTCCATTGACGTTTGTTTTATTGACGTTTTATCTTTTTGACATACACAATGCCACGTTGACAAAAACAGCTGAATGATTTGATTGAGCTCACGTGGACTTTTTGGAATATTTAGCCAAAAAGAGTCAAACCCCTCAGGAAAGCATTGTTATCGCCCTGAATTATCAGCAGAAAGCTAAATACACAACTTTTTTTTGACTAATTTTTATTTTAAACCAAATTGCGCCTACTTTTAAAATTCAAATCAACAGTTTATTGGCGATGACTCTTTCTGTTTACGGAGTGTAACGAGTAGTGCCAGAAAATAGCGAGTACTTTTTTAAAAAATACCGAATTTCTTCGTGGGGAATGCCATCATTTTTAAGATATGACAGAAATGAAGGGCAAAATGAAAAGGCAAAGAAAAGAGAAAGAAAGAAATAGGCTATAAAGCTAAACAAATCGTCAAGTTGAAATGGAATAAAACGCTGCACATTTTAATCAGGTTCGTGTTCTTGTTTTCGAAATCAACAGATCGGAATTGGTAAGAGCTGCGATTTCTAAGAAACGATTAAAAAATGATGCAGAAACGTTTTGCCATCAAGAGTGAAGAATGGAGTTAAATGGAAATTTCAAGTTAAAAGCCGATTAACACAGTCGTTTTTTGAACGCGAAAACATTAATCAATTCCGATTCCGCATGATTTTACGATTTTTTATACCCTTGCAAAGGGTATTATGATTTTGACCAGAAGTTTGCAACTCATAGAAATATTCATTTCCGACCCCATAAACTATATATATTCTTGATCAGGGGGACGAGCTGAGTTTATTGAGCTTTGTCCGTCCGTCTGTCCGTCTGTCTGTCTGTCCGTCTGTTTCTACGCAAACTAGTCTCTCAGTTTTAAAGCTATCGAGCTGAAATTTTGCACAGAGACTTCTTTTTACTGCACGCTGCTATATGTCGGAACCGACCGGATCGGATCACTATATCTTATAGCTGCCATAGGAACTATCGGTCGAAAAATGGGTTTTAGTGAGAAAAACTTTTTTGTTTTCAATGTTAACGTGATTAAACTCGGTCATTAATAATATTATATACTTTCAAACAGATTTGCAAATTTTGGTCAAAATCAGATGACTATATCTTATAGCTGCCATAGGAACCATAGGTCGAAAAATGGGTTTTAGTGAGAAAAACTTTTTTGTTTTCAATGTTAACGTGATTAAACTCGGTCACTAATAATATAATATGCTTTCAAACAGATTTGCAAATTTTGGTTAAAATCGGATGACTATATCTTATAGCTGTCATAGGACCGATCGGTCGGAAAATGGGTCTTAGTGAAAAAAAACTTTTTTGTTTTTAAGTAAATCGTTCTTAAGGTCGGTGATTATTAATATTAAACGCTTTCAAACTAATTTGAAAAAGTTGATCGACATCGGGTGACTATATCTTATGGTTGCCATAGGACCGATCGGTCGAACATGAGTCTTGGTAAAAAATTTTTTTGTTTAGTTTTGTTAGCGTCCTTAAACTCGCTGATGACTTATTTTATATGCTTTCAAATAGATTCGCAAAATTGGGCCGAAATCGGATGACTATATCTTAAAGCTGCCACAGGGCCAATCGGTCGGAAATTGAGTCTTAAGGAGAAAATCTTTTTTCAGACGTTTATCTGTCGGAAAATAGGTTTTAGTTACAAAATTTTTTGATTTTTATGTAAGCGTTCTTAAACTGTGACATTTGCATTTGCAAGGGTATACAAACTTCGGCACAGACGAAGTTAGCTTGGCCTTCTCGTTTTGGACTATGTTAGTCCTAGATATTCTTGTCATCGAAGAAATAACTCTAACGTACCCAAAAAAAATTAGTTAAAATAAAAATAATTCACATTCAAAATTCCGATCTACCAATCCTATATGGACGGAAGGCGAAGGTGTAGTGGGATCGTTCCAAAATTTTGCCATTATTATGATGTGTTCCAATTTTCAGTTCTGTTGCTGCATTTATAGATTTAGGTAAAAATTTGGAACAGTCCCCCTGAACAGTCCCAACTGTAAGCAGAGAGTTTAGGGGTGAAGGCAAAACTACTGCTTTCCGGCTCTCGGCTTAAAAGAAACATTTTGTCTTTCTGTTGATTCAACAATAATCAACAACAATCCGCTTTCTGCCTACTTTTCTTTACCCTCATCAATTGCATTGTAGAGTCGCGGTGCTTCTTTAAAATCAACAGCGTGCCATTTGGTTAGGACGCATGTACCAAGCGCAAATCAAGTTTGCTTCAAATTCGAAATCTTACCATCTCTCAACTGAGCTGAATTGAAGCGTATTTCTTTTTCCAACTGGTCTACTTGTTGCATAAGCGCCAAAGCACTTGGCAAATTGTCCAATACTCGTTCCAATTCGACCAAAGCATTACTTTCAGATGTATCCGACAGATCCAAGAACAAGTGCTTATGTGCCTCTGTGAATAAAAACTCTCAAGCATTAAAGGGCACTTCAACATGAGTCAAAACTCACCGTTTAGCTCAGCAATTAGATGCGTTTCCATTTCCTCATAGTTATAGATTAACAAATGATATATGTGATCAGATATATCCCTAAGAAAGGTACAAGTATCTTCGCTACCGCGTCGCATTGTAATGGAGGTATCTTCCAGTCCACGTTCCAACAGCCGATTGGACATGTAGATAATGAGGAGTCCAACACTGTAAAGAAATCAGCTAAAGTTTTGAAGTTGATTCCTATTAACGATTAACTTACATTAAGAGAGGAATAAGCAGAAGCAGAATAATGCCGCAGAAACAGCGTCGGCATCTATTTTTATGCTTTTCGCAAGGCGGACATCCCTGTTTGCAACGACGACAGCAGCAGAAACAGCAATAGCAGACACTAAACCACAAAAGGAACAATTATATAAAATTGTGTAAACAACAAACAACTTACCCTACAAACGGCACCACCAGAATAATAGCCAGAATGACAAGCGCAAACATAAGAAAAGCAAAATACTGATCCAACAATTCGTTCCAGTCGTTGGCATCAACTCGGGGTCCCAAGGCCAGGGTATCTCCATCCTTGACCACAACATAACCTACAGAATAAAAGTATACAGTGCAGGATTCTTTTACATTCTACCACGTACCCGGTGGTATGGCCGGTTTGTCTACGAAAACGCTTTCGAAAATAAAGTGCGAAACATTGTAGACTGGATTCATGGCCGTTGTGGCATTGTACGTTTCTTTCGTATAATTAACCGTCGACTTGTAATCGGTAAATTCAACGGGTGGCCAGTGCACCTGTCCCAGTTGCTCGTGAGTTGTGCCATGTCCCTCATAACCATCACGCCAAGCCGCTGACTTTTCTAGGCCAGGGGGCCGCGGTGCGTCCGCAGGAGGCTTAGGAGGATCTTGACCAATTGTTGATCCTATTCTCGTAGCAAAAACAATAACAAATGCTGCCACGCAGAGACTAACCATGGCTAAAAAATCTAACCGTCGTTTTTTTCGCTGCCTGCGCTTCCAGGGACGCTTCTTGGAGGACTTTACCGGTGGTTCTAACATGATAAGTTCTTGCTTGTGTTCCCTTTGTTGTAACAAAGGGCATCCATTGCATGTACCAGCAGCCTGGAAGGAACTGGTGAGTTGATGTGTTTTTCTCCCCCCCATCTTTTGCATAATACTTACACGCTTTGTTCTTGTAGAAAGTTGCACTTGAAATTTGGATTTGACTGCGATTTACCAGAAACTATAAAAGGCACACTCAATGTGGCAGCGTTTGGTGTTGCGATGCACTCGTGTAAACAAATAACAAGAAATTTTCTAAAGGCAATACGAAAATGTAAAACATTAAACTAACAAATGAGAAAAATTTTTAAAAATTTAACAGTAAAATCAGAAGCATTTGAGTAAGAGTTTTTTTAGAAGCATCCGCTATTCCATCTCAGTTCTTTGAAATTTTTTAATGCACTGATTTATTGAATACCGTCTTTCCCTCAGGTCGCCTAAAAGAAGTTTTCTCACACTATTATTATCTTTGGAATGTTATTAAACCATCGAAGAATAAAAGGTCCTGAAGTGGCGTAGGCTATATTAGGCAACATTACATTTGACATAAATATTTGCACATTATAAAGCAATCCGCCGAATGGCTGCGGATTTGACTGAATAGTCAAAGCTGAGTGGTTCTTTGCTGCAAGTAGTTCAGTTATTTGGAATGTCCAGTGTACGCAGCAAAGACTCTAGAACAGCGGTGGGCAAGCCCTTGCTCCCATTGCGCCGAGATTTTGTGTTTGGCAATTGGCGTCAGTCAGTCTCATTAACTTGCTTCAAATTGTGAACAACAACAAAATCAATGTGAATTGGAGTTCGGCGCCTACAAGACGCTCACACAGACGGCGCAACAGCTGCATTTTGGGCGATCGAGGCTCGCTGATAGCGGTTGTTTTTTCTGTTGTTGTTGCTCCCAAACTCAAATTTCATGACCACCGCTGCTCTAGAACTAATAAATACAAGTAAGCTGTTCCACACATCTCACATCGATTACAATTAAGCTTAGTACTCAGATAAACTAAATTTCATATCAAACGGTCACACTGTTTAGAGTACGCTTGTAGACCAATCTATATATTGGAATTGCAAATGCTGGCCTGAAATAAAGAAATTAAAGGCCTGTTCTGAGAAGCGCGGAAAATTTAGCACGATAAATTGCACTTAATTATATTTAGCATCCTCATAAATATTTAGTATGCCCAAAAGTTTTAGTTTTCATACAAAATTTTTGTTTTATTTGCCGTAAATTCAAAATTCTCCTTCTCACGCATTGCTCCACCTCCATTTTCAGCTGGTCCGCTGATTTGGGTTCATTTTTGACCTTCACCGAAACCGTTGGCTTTGGAGACGGTTTTTTAGGGTACGTCCCTTCAGTGCGGATTTCGTCAATTTGTTGGGCTGATTTGTGGTCCTTAGCTTATAGTTTCCCCTTGGCTGAAACTTTCAGCCCGTTTCCTTTTGCGCTTCTTTTTTTCCTCAATTGTCGATTCATGATGTCAAAATAATAAGCTGCACAAATTTTCGCATAGGACATCAGCTGTTCATTCAATCCACTCACGACCCACACAGCTATCGATACGTCAACTATCGATAGGCCAATTGTGTGTATATTTAGCATGACTTAGAATACAGAAAATAAATTTAGCAGCGGACAAATTCCGCCACTGTTTTTATACCCTGTACCCATTGAAAATGGGTAAGAGGGGATCATGAAGTTGTGCAAAAGTATGTAGCAGGGATAAGGAAACCTTCCCGAATCCTATAAACCTACAGAAATCAAGCCCATTCGTTGACAAAAGTGCAGTAATCCCGCTTTTTCTTGAACCGTGAACAGTGGGTGTCATTTCATGAACGCAATTTGTAAGCCCGTTGTTCGATCTTCATCAACGTTTCGGTGTCGTGTTAATAACATTTTGTGCTCAACAAGGAAACATTTGGTGTCATTTTGGAAACTTTCGGTCTTCTTTTAGAAACATTTTGGTCACGTTTGTAGACCACTTTAGGCTTATTTTGGGAACATTTTGGGAATATTTTTGGAACATATGGGGTTCATTTTGAGAACATCGCGGTCTAGTTTTGGGAACAAATTGGGTTCATTTTTTGGAACATTTTGGTTACATATTTGGAATATTTCGGGCTCACTTCGGGAACAAATCGGTCTCATTTTGGAAACATTAAAAACATATACCATTGGTTGAGGAACCGTTTGAAACCGACAGCAGGCAATTATTGATATTAGACGGTATTGATAAACGTTCATCATAGATTCCAAGCTTTAAAAAATAAAAAACAATATATAAATTTGGAAATTTTATTAAAGAATGGTGAGACTTACCTCGGTCTTTTTCTATAAGAAACAAAAAAAGAAACAAACTCAGCACGCAAGCCTAGTGGGGGCACAGCTTCTATTAAATCTTCTTTGGTTAAATACGGTAAGCTCTTAAATGTCACTTGAGCAGCTAAAACAAGCAAATATTGATTTCGAATTTTTATGTGTACTGAAAAGTGACAACACGAGTGTGTATACATCCTTGTACATACATAATATGTATACATATGAATACATACATATGTACATTGTTCATACAACGTTGCTGCCATTTGCATTATAGAACGGTAGCGTTCGTTTGTTGTAATGTAGTGTGGCCAGAGTGTGGAAAGAAAATTTTACGAATAAATGCGAAATCAATGTTAATTACGCCAAATATACTAACCATTTTCTGGCCGTACTCATCACAACAAAATCAAATTTTGTGAACGGATGTGCTAGTTTTAGTAACAAAGGTTATTTTTTATCAACAAGAGGTGTTTTTCAGTGAACGACGGGCTTGTTTTGTGAACGTAAATTCACGAACGAAATCGTTCAAAGAGAAGTCCGCTTGGGCTGGGTTTTGGACGTTCGTTTTTTTCTTAGAGTATACATATATATTCTTGATCAGCTTCAAGAGCCGAGTCGATAGAGCTATGTCCATCTGTCCGTCTGTCTATATGAACGCGTCAACGCGAGATAGAGTCACACATTTTTGTGCGTTATAAAAATTTATTTTCCGCGCTTCTCAGAACAAATTTCTTAGTTCCGACCTATTGTCATCCGATGTCGACTAAATTTTGTTAATCTATTTTAAACAGTGGCGTAGATAGGAGGTGGGGGGGTTTAGGTGATCAATCCAAAACAAAAAATTTTATCTAGGTGAAATTTGTAGCTCTAGAGAAGGCCGCTGTATGTGACGAGACTGGCTTAATTCGTTATTTTGAAGTTTCCAAGTGCCCTGAAAACTTGGTTGGATTTCGTGGAACGGTATTCCAACCAAAGCCCAAATTATAACCTCTCCTGACATTTTATTTAATTGGTTATCTTTTAACTTTTTTAATTTTTGTGTTTTATTGAATAAACTGCGATTCTTAAACAGCAAACACAATTCGCTTAAGCTGAAATTCTGTGCAGCGGGCAAGGAGTCCAATCAGAGATATGATTATCTTAAAAAAGTGCGTAACTTCAACCAATTGCCCTTTTGTAACTAAGCTACAAACCTTGAAACTATTTAATGCATAATTCTCGAAAACTTTCGATGCAAATGAGAATATACATATATGTTTTCTAATTATTAACATGTTTTGAGTAGCGGAGGGTTTTGTCCCAGAAGTAAAAAGTGTCAACCCTTGAAGACTTAAGTTTTAGTTTCTTTGCTCAAGCGTACAATACCTAGACATCGCCTTTTATAATAAAACTTTAAAGCAATTGTGTTTAAGCGTACTTTCCACCCGCTTTATGGAAACCAAAAACAATACACAAAGTCCCATCCAGGCTTATATTGTCTTTGCTGGTACCCAATGGTCTCATTGTTAAGGCAACCCAATAATCATTTCACCCCTCGGCAAAACAAAAAAAAAATATAAATAGACTATAACTTACATACTCAAAACAACAATGAAACAATGCGACATTTGGTAATATTCATAAATGTAAAAAAAATATATTTTTTTTCATGGCTCAGGTAGCCACTCCACATGCGGGATATAAAAAGCACAACAGAAATCCGAAACATACAACAACGTGGCGCTGACAAGTATGCCACACATTTTTGTAAGCCATATTTTTTATGATTTTCAAACAGATGGCGGTGCTAGCGGCCGGTGGGTTTTTTTTTGCTTAAATTCATTGTAAGCAGATCTCCCTAGAAAAACGACGCTTAACACACCCGAAGCGTGTCCATGGCAGCCCCTAGTCAACATTTCAAGTGGTTGGATGTCAGCGGCGAGGCCAGGGGCCAAAGGCAACGCAACAGACCACAGGCAGTCGTCGCTGATGAGGGCACGATGATGTCGAGCCGTTGTTTGTGGCCATGGGGACTGCAGTTGTTCAACATTTGACAAGGGCCTTCAACACACAGCTAGACCCAAGATTTGTGGTGGCCACTTGAGGCAGGCAACAAAAAAAAAAAAAAAGTAAGTAAAAACGTCAATGGTTAAGTGGCAAAGGCGCATGGCCAGGCTGTCTATTGATTTTATGCACAAATCGAAGACCCATGCTAATTTACACTTTGTATGCAGGCGGACGATAACAAGGCCAAAAGGAGCTGCAATTTTTGTTTTTTGTTTCGCTAAATTTAACATAGAAAGTCTTGCAAATGGCCCAGCGTAGGCAAATATGTATCGGGCACCATGATCATTTGCTTTTCATCCTTATTATCGTGTACTTTGAGTGCATCCTTTAAAGTGCTGACGCCGGTGCCCACCAGAAGCGATTGGAAGCCACAGTTTTGGGCAAAGATCATGTCTGGGCAGAGTCTGGAAAGAGAAGGGAAGGAAAAAAGTGTTTTAAATAAATAGTAAATAAAATAGTTCACTGTTCTCGCACTGTTAACGCACTGTTAAGCCACTCTTAACCCACTGTTAACTCACTGTTAACCCACGGTTAGCTCACACTCAAAACACTGTTAATTTACTGTTAACCCACTGATAACCCACTATTAAGTCGCTCTTAAGTCACTATTAAGTCACTGTTAACCCCTCTTCCCACCCTCGCACCCTCCCACACCACACTCCCACAAACACATAACCCACCTGCAGCTACGGCAAATGGTTAAAGCGGTTGACTTTGCAAGTACAAAATCAAATACAAAAGCGTCGCAAAGTCAAAACGTTCTCTTTTTCGTCCCCCAGTCAATCGAGAAATCAAGAATTTCGTACTTCAATTAAGTACAAAATACTTGAAACACAGCGTATTTGCATTAGGCGTACAGCAAAAACGAAATCTACAGAAAATTCTAAGAAAATTTGACTAAGAAACAATGAGTCTAAAACAGTGGTGTCCAAACTCACACAATCAAGCATTGCGCTTGTGTGCGTAGCAGCGAAACACGAAGTAAACATGTTGAACAAACGAACAAATGCCTCGTGAGAGCACAAAAAGCAGAGAGCAAGCCGTCGAGCATGCAATTCATAGACCGCACGTATCTCTCTTTACGTGTGTCGGCTGCGATTCCGGCAGAACTATGAGTTCCTATCCCATGGGTTAGGATTTTGGCATTTTGGACACCACTGGTTTAAAATGAATTCCTAGCCTATGCAAACCGAACCCAAGTTTTAAGATCATTTAAGGATTTTGTCTTTTCCAGGAAAATTATTCGTTTTTGCGACTTAGAAATCGCTTCTACGAAGAGAATAAGGAATTGGTGAAGAAAATCTATTTCTAAATACCGCGGATGACACAAAGTCCTTAAATAACCTTAAAATTTGAGATCTTGATGAAATTTTCTTCTAATTTGCATACTTAAAATAAGTAGAAAAGTATTCTTCTTAAGAACTCAAGAAGTCAACCCAAGACATTTTTGAAAAAAAAAAGTTAATACTTAATATACGTTCAAAATATTTTGGTTTAGGTCCATTGTTCTAAAAGTCGAGCTACAATTTGCATTTTAAAGAAGAGGGGAATGATTAACAGTTGCATAACGGAAAAAGTAAGCAAATTTTTGAAACTGAAACAACAACTTTCAAGCGTAGATCGAAAATTCCAGTTCCAAGTATGAAATTCTCTAACTTTTCTCTAAGTGTAAAAGTTTCTATAGCCGCTTCTTCTTTAGTATAGTACATATTTTGCATATAAATATATATATAATGCTCTCCCCTCTACCACTGCGTACGCTCCTGCTCTACTGTACTTACGCATCTCCTATAAGCAGCGTTGTTGCCGGATTGATCACATTACACTGCTGCAATGGAGCCACCATCCAGGGATTTGGCTTTCCCAGTATAAGTGGCCTTCGTCCACTAATTGCCTTAAGTGAGGCCAGCATGGCACCAGCTTCTACAATTAATCGCTTTTTCCCGACGGGATTGGATGCCTCCAAACGAGTACCCAGAAACAAAACCTTGGGATCCAGTAGATAAGCACAGGCTCGCGTAATTTTGAGCATACTAAAATTATCATCTTTGCCCACAATTACTGCTCCCACTTGGGGATCAATTTCCATTTCCTTGGCAAACTGCTGAATGGGCACGTTCAGCTCCTCCACACTCTGGTGTACAGCACATATATTCAACTTGGCCAACTCTTTGATAATTCCCGTATCGCCCACCACATAGGCCTTTTGCTGAAACTTCTTGGAGCTTAGAAAATTGGCCACCGACAGTGAGGAGCTAAGAACTTCCTCCTCTAGCAGTTCTATGCCCAAGCCATTAGCTTTTTTGACCAAATCTTGGGTAGACAATGCAGAACTATTGGTAACCACAAAAGTCTGCTTGCCTGTGGCTCGGAGAAGATTAAAGGTGTCCACAGCTCCTTTAATAGCTTCATTGAATTGCCAAAGCACACCATCTGCATCACAGATGACAGACTCAAAGGTGTTAAGCCATTGACGGACACGTTGTTTGGGTATTTTGGTCAAATTGGTGCAACTCTGTTTGAACATTTTGACACAATTAAAATAAAACTAAAATTAATTTTTGACATTTAAATTATTAAATACTAGACACTGAAATCGCAAAAGTTTTGCGAATGTGAAAATGAGAGCAAATGGCTGATAGTGAAAGTATAAAATGCTCCGGGGTCACGCCCTTTGCTCAGACATAGACAAAGCACGTTGCATAAAGCTGTTGACAGATTGGCACACAAACCACTTACAATATCAACCAAAGGCTCTCATAAAAAAGCTCCCCATTAAGCACAGCTCGGTATGCCGACGTCTGGTTGGTGGCCATTGTTCGTCGCAGTCAGTTGTTTATGTATGTGGGAATGGTACATAAATCAGCATTTAAAGTGTTTTCTATTTTTTAATTACAAGATAAATACGCTAGGCTCATAAATTCTGCGGTTAAGTCACAGAAAGTTACTCAATGCACTTGGAAAAATCCAAACGCCCATTTTCGGGGTTCCTGAAACCTCTAATAAAGAGTTTTGAGTCAAATAGAATAATGAGGATCGAAACTTGAATGCTTAACTCATCGAATTGCATTAATATTACTAAAGATTTTATGAGTTCTAAGCAGGGAATCAAACCGGAACCGTATACCGAAAAGAACCGATTAAAACTCAGAACCGAAACCGATATTTTTAATTTTTAGTATACCGGTATTCGTGAACCGATATATTTAGAACCGAAAAGACCGAAAAGAACCTAAACAGTGTACCGGTACAGTTTCGGTTCTGAGTAATTCTTGATTTTTTGTAACTTCCGTAGTTGCCGCACGGAATTTAGTCATCGCCATATTCAGAGCTGCTACCTGCGCCAGAGAGTGTCATCTCTATATTCACTGCTGCTGACTGCGCGTAAGAGAGAGACAAAAGATATTGTTTTTGTCTATGCATATAGGTTTCTGTGAGAAAGACTGAAACAAAAACAGCAATAATAATATGTATATATTTGGCGCTCTTTCACTTAAGTTCCATTTTTGCATGTTGACTTTCTGCTAATTCTTCGGATGCTGTCCCTTTTTTATGCAAAACGAAAGAGCTCAGTGTACAGGCGCCTACGGTTAATCGTTGTAAAATTTTTATTCGTGTTTTTGCTGCGAAACTGCAAAGAGTAATTAATTTATTTAAGAGTTGCAAGTCAATCTTAACGATCGCTTAAAACGCCAAGGCAAAAAAACAAATGTGTATCGGAAGTATTTCGCCTTTGACATTGAAGAAAATGTATGCAATTGCTTAATAAACGAGTGCGGACAAAAAATTAAGGTGAGTTTGATATTTACGAATTTACTTTCCGAGAAATATACATATATATATGTATGTATGTACAATGTACAATGATATTCAGTCTAATGCACATACATATGTAAGCTTCGATACTTTTCTCTCATGCATGTACAAACATACATACTTAATTCGTATGTAAGTGCTTAGAAAGTTAAATATCCTGCCTTTATGTATGTACGTACAAGCTAATGTTTGCATGCCTTTGATGAAAAGAAGCAAAAACTATGGTTGTGTGTACATTGTAAGTATATGTACATAGTTGTAAGGGAACATAAATGACTTATATGTATGTACGTACCGGTATACCGAAATAAAAAAAACCAAAACAGAACCTTTTACCGAAACAGAAGTTTCGGTACGTTCCGGAACCGGAACCGAAATTCGTTTCGGTTTGATTCCCTGGTTCTAAGTACTAAAAACTAAAATGCAAAAGTCGGAAAGAAACAGAAAGCAACAATGAGCCAACTTGCCAATTTTTAAAGTTTTCATTTTCTTTTGAAAGTTAAAATTTGATACGTTTAGGGCTGATTTCACATCTTCTAGCTATCTAGTATATAAACTAACAAATAACAGAGTAAATTTTAAGTTTGTCTGACACATAGCAGCTATCCTCATACTCAGATGGCCAGAATATTCCTTTCTTCACAGTATATCATACAATTAAAAACACTATGGCTTTGCTTTGATGCATATGTGCTGTTAGAAAGTGTTAGCTTATAAAATTGATAATGGGAAATACAGCTCAATGCCAATGCCATAGTATCTTTCATAGATTTATTTTGGGCTGCAGGAGCAGAAATTAACCACTGAGACATACTGCTACAGCGACAACCCAAAACGCATCGAGAAACTAAAATTACTGGGCCGCGCATTAAGCCATAGGTAACATTCATAGCCACAGCCAAGTCCATGCGGAGTTTAGACTCACGTTATGTGCATACATAGGGCAAATGGCATACCAGCCATATCAGCGGGAGAAGCATGCACAGAAGGATTATCCGCCACAAGTGATGCAGCCGGGCCGCTTGTCCACTGGGGCTGCAAACCGAGAAGCCCCAGGCCGCAGCTGGACTAAAATCTGAAAAGTTTGCCTCTCCACACCAAAACATGCCTTGAGAATCGAGGCTGTAGTTTTAGACAAGTCTATCTATCAAAAGGACCGGCTCTTAGGAGTAATTAAGTAAAAACTGAAATACTGGTTGAATTGTTTCCTTCTTTCAAATGCACCTACGTTACGTTGGTGAGACTCTTTCTTCAATTGTTGCTTTTCAATTTCTATTAATAAAATAATGTCACCTAAATTCATTTTGATTGATGCGCAAAGGTTAACAAACATACCATATCAGCTGTTGTGGAAGTGGAAGCGGACGCTGAATACAGTAGAAGCGTCTTTGGGGATTTATCGATAATTCGTGCAATCGATGACCGAAAGTAATTCCAACACCCAAATCTCATGGTGATTTCAGACCTATTTCCATTCTTCCGTTCCTATCAAAGGCCTTCAAGCAAATAATTGCCAAGCAAATGCAAGCATTTCTGGATTCTAACTCTCTCATGAGTCAGAAGCAGTCGGGTTTCAAAAAGAATCGTAGCTGTACAACTGCCATCGTAAATATAGTCGAGGATATCCGTAAGCAAACTGACGTAAGCCATGTAACATTCCAGACCTTATTATATTTTAGTAAAGCTTTTGACAATGTGGATCACAACATTCTATGTACTAAGCTAAGCTATCTATTCAACTTTTCCTCATCAGCTTCGAATTTGATTAAGTCATATCTTTCCTTTAGACAGCAAGCCGTTGTCTCCAACTACAAGGGGTGTCCCTCAAGGTTCTGTTCTTGGTCCACTTTCGATTTCTATGTATATAAATGACCTACCTGATAATTTGAGTAATTGTGCCGTCCATATGTATGCTGACGATGTTCAGTTGTATGTTAGTCGTCCGCTGGGTGAAATCGTTGACTGTGTCAGAGTATGCAAACAAAACTTAGTCAAACTATGCACATGGGCAAAGGAGAATTTGTTGTAAATAAAACCCGTCAAAATCTAAGTGTCTAATCGTGTACAAAAAGCACATTGATATAACCCAGCTGCCTAGACTTATTATTGATGATATTGCCCTTGAATATGTAAATCAAGTCGGCAACCTTGGAATACACTTCAACGCAACTCTCTCCTGGAGTAACCACATAGCAAAAGCTTCTGGGAAAACTTATGGTTCTCTCAGGCAACTATATTGCTCAAAATCCCTCATACCGCAGAACATTAAAATGCTCATAGCAAGATCGTGTCCCAATGTTATTCTACGGTATAGAAATTTTTGCTAATTGTGACGCCAATAGTATGCAACGACTCCGCGTAACTTTCAACTCTATTGCAAGATATGTCTTTGACTGTAAGCCCTTGGAGCCATATAATCACATTTGCCAACCAAATATTCGACCTGTCTCTTGATACCTGGATTAAACTTAGAACTCTAATTTTTGTCCACAAAATCATTGTTAATCGTGAAGCTCAGTATTTATATGAAAAATAAGAATTCGCCTATTCCGCGAGAACTAATAATATCTACCCTATTAGTTATTAAGCTAGGATACATTTTATTTTTATCAACCTCCCCGAATTACATTTTTGTTACCAATACTATAACCATCAAGACAAGACATCAAAATATCTTATCGATATCGATAATATTATAATGCTCTCTCTCGCTACGATTGCCTTTGTTGAATGGAATGCTGCGGTGGTGGGTGGGGTGCTGTGGAGTAGAGATTTGCAACGAGTGCCTGTTTTCTATGACC
Organism: Lordiphosa magnipectinata; assembly: GCA_037044535.1. Classification (NCBI taxonomy): domain Eukaryota; kingdom Metazoa; phylum Arthropoda; class Insecta; order Diptera; family Drosophilidae; genus Lordiphosa; species Lordiphosa magnipectinata. Next base: position 752,748 of record JBAMBO010000632.1, on the reverse strand, counting down.
GCTTGCAAAGGCGTATTATAATTTTGCCCAGAAGTTTGCAACGCATAGAAATATTCATTTCCGACCCCATACAATATATATACTACGTTCTTGATCAGGGCGACGAGCTGAGTCGATTGAGCTTTGTCCGTCCGTCTGATTCGTCTGTTTCTACGCAAACTAGTCTCTCAGTTTTAAAGCTATCGATCTGAAATTTTGCACAGAGTCTTCTTTTTACTGCACGCTACAAATATGTCGGAACCGACCGGATCGGATGACTATATCTTATAGCTGCCATAGGAACCATCGAGTCAAAAAATGGGTTTTAGTGAGAAAACCTTTTTTTGTTCAATGTTAGCGTCCTTAAACTCAGCCATTATGTAATATGTACATGCTTTCAAACAGATTTTGCAAATTTTGGTTAAGGTCGGATGACTATATCTTATAGCTGTCATAGGAACCATCGGTCGGACAAATGGGTCTGATTACGAAAAACTTTTTTGTTTTCAATGTAAGCATCCTCAAACTCGTCACATCATTAATATTATATGATTTATAACAGATTTACAAAGTTTGGTCAAGATCGGATGACTATATCTTATAACTTCCAAAGGACCGATCGGTCGGAAAATGGGTCTTACTGAGAAAAACTTTTTTTTTGTTTTCACGTAAATCGTTCTTAAGGTCGTTGTTTATTAATATTAGACGCTTTCAAAGTAATTTGAAAAATTTGGTCGAAATCGGATGACTATATCTTAAGGCTGCCATGAGGACCGATTGGTCGGAAACGAGTCTTAGCGAGAACAACTTTTTTGCAGTCAACTTTGATCGTGCTTAAACTCGAGTGATTGTTAATTTAATATGTTTTCAAAAAGATTCGCGAAATTTGGTCGAGATCAGATGTTCATCTGTCGGACAGTGGGTTCTAGTTGCAAAACTCGTTGATTTCTATGTAAGCGTTCTTGAGCTGCTGTCATTTCAAAAACAGCATCTGCAAGTGTATAAAAACTTCGGCATAGACGAAGTTAGCTAGCCTTCTCGTTTGCTCATAGCTTGAGTATCGCTCATCCGATCTTTATCATTCCTTCGGCAAATCGATAAATAATATTGATTACTAAATATCTTTAAAAGGTTAGAATCATCTATCTACGAAACTGTGGGAGATATGACGTTTTTTCCAAATTGCAGGGCCGGGAGGGGGCGTGGCAAAAATTAAAAATAAACTTGATCTGCCTGCAAGTATAAGAAATATATGTCCCATACATGTCAAACCTCTATCTCTTACCATCTCTGAGATCTGTGCGTTCATACGGACGGACGGACAGATGGACATGGCTATATCGACTCGGCTGTTGATGCTGTAGGGTCGGAAATGATTTCTTCTCCCTGTTACATACTTTTGCACAATGTGTAAAGTATATTTAGTAAATCCAATCAGTAATCAAATGTCTAATGAATGCCCCCATTGCTTTTTTAAAACAGTTCTAAATTTCTCTTTTAACTTTTTAACTTTTCTCCAAGTGCATTTGTTTGCGCAATTTATGCGGCCCGTAAAGTCATCATTAATATGCCTTCGGCTGTTTGGTCACTCCTTCTCCCCAGGCGTACAGCCCCAAATGAAAAATGATCAACAAAAGAGCTGGTGGGCGGAAACAAAACTTGTCCATTTGCTTTCAAGTTTTGCCATCATATCGCACATGGTTTAAGCTCTGCTTTTTCCCATTGGACCCGCAACTGCAGTTGCCTTTCTAAAGAATTTTTCTTTATTATTCTCACCCATACATCACTGGCTTTTGTTTTATGTGTATGTTTTAAAGGCTTTTCATGGACTTTATTTATTAATCACAAAAAGTCGCGTGGATTTTTCCGCCACATCCCAGCCCAGTCGATGTGAACGGAAAGCTAGTGGATTGGTCAGCAAACAGACTAAACAAATGGCCGCAAATAAATTGTTCGTGCTGCTGCTGCTTCAATTTCTGGGGTGAACATCTTTATCTGAAGTTTCTCCAACTTAAAAGCAAACAAGTTTTTCCGCCACTTGTGCTAAATGAAATACAATATGCGCCGCCGTTACATAATGCATTTGAGATTACTTAGTTACATTTTTTGTTGACACTTGATCATTAATTATATTTGCGCGTGGCGGGGCATCATTTATAAGGTCAATACTTATCAATAGGAGCATTACTTAGCCACCCGACAAATGTTTTCACAAATAATATGCATTGAGATTTGAGATTTCAATTTAATCCCTAAACGAGCTTGAAATGCAAATTTTAATTCGCACAGATTTAAAACGCGCTTTTAAAACCCTTCCACACCTACATACTTCCATTTGTCGGGTGGGCTACGCACTAGCATAGTTCGGAAAACAATCATATAGAAACGCCAAGTTAATTGATTAACGATGGGGCGGCAAAGCAGCAGCAGCATTAGGTGCGGGGCAGAGTGAGCCAAGGCCGGATGCGGATGTGGGTTGGATTAATCCAAATACTTACCAAGAAACTTTTCACAACAAGCCCACCATTCGCTTTATTAAATTGTCATCAATGACAGCGGTTGGGCTTATTGGGCCAAAGCAAACTGGGTCACCAAGCCCACACTCGACGACAATCATGTTGTGCTCAAATACCAGTTGCTGACTGCTGATTAGACAGAGAGAAATTCAGGGCGACAACAAATAACCCGTACAAGTAATTTTTATCACAAAATGTACAATCCCTTGGAAGTTTTACCAATTGACCGAAATTCCTTCGACTTCCAATTGTTTCAGCAGCCACACAAAAACTAAAACTAGTTAGTTAGTGGTGTATTGTGTTATGATCCGACCTTCTTTCCCGGGTCCAACTATCGGTCGCCGGCTAGCTTACGGCTGACACAGGGATGAGTACAACCTCGATAGCTGGACTGGTCGGCTAACAACAAAAAATTTATATTTCTAACTGTCTGTCTCGGCTCGCACATGCACAAAAATTAATCGGGGCAAAATAAAGCTGGAATATTTTACCCGAACATTACCCCCCTTTCCTTTGGTTGACTACTGAAATTCGGAAAACCCCCAATCTTCTCAGATACTGATTTTATGTTGTCATCTCACCCCACCAACAATTTTACGCCATCATTCTAAATTCACTTTCTCATATATATATATTTTCAAACGATTCCTTAGACATTCTTTTTTCTCTCCTAACCAGGGTACCGCTGGGACGAATACACGACAAATTCTATAAATTAATATCTATGCCTAACAAGAGGAATAATTACGAAAAAAAGAGATTTTTAATAAATACTTAACATTAAGATTAAATGGAAAACTAGTCCTCCGTCTTCTCCTTGTGTTTATGAATTAAATGGTATAAAAACCTGAGGCCACCCAGAGGTGGGTAGCCAATTTTCCTGTAGCGAAAAATGTGGGTCCTCTGGTGGCCGCTCTGCGGGTGCCAATACAATGTGGCCTCTTTCTCCGATCTCCGGGGTGATTTGCTCCAAATTGTCCCTAGGATAGATTTGCTAAATATTATCTAGCACAGCACTCAAAATTTACATCCTTACCGAGTCGAATAAACTGGCAATTACTTCACAAATATATATACAAATTTGACTTTCCCTTTTTATTCCCTTACACTGGGGCCGGACTAGATATAATGACTTTCAGAAAGATCTTCCACTCTTCTTCTCTGTCACCATTCACCCCCAAATTGAGAACAGTTCAAATCTTGACTTGAACCCGCTCAACTCCGGAACTAGTTCCGCTTCCGAACCACACTATTTTGTTTTCAATGCAATCACCCCCAAATTTGGACTAATCAGCATTCTATGCTTTTACATAGTTCCACCAAGTTTTTGGAAAATCGGCCAACTATATAGTATAGAAGCCATACAAAAGATAGGTCTGAAAAGAAGTCTTAGTAGGAAAAACTTTTTGGTTTTCAATGCTATCGCTCCCAAACTTGTTATTGGTCAATATTATATGCTACCACTCAATTTTTGCCAATTTTAATCCAAATCGGACAACTATATAGTGTAGCTGCCATACAAAAGTAAGGCCTGAAAAGAAGTCTTAGTAGGAAAAACTTTTTGGGTTTCAATGCTATCGCTCCCAAACATGTTATTGGTCAAATCGGATGACTATAGAATATAACTGCCATAGGAACGATCGGTCGAAAAAGTAGGTCTAGTAAGAAAACCTTTTTGTTTGCAATGGTAGCGTCTTTATACTTGCCAGTTATTAATATTATCAGTTTCCACACAATTTTGGTAAAAATCTGATGAATATATCGTATAGCTGCCATATAACAAACTGGCAAGCAAATGGCCAAAGTAGTTCCGCCATCTATTGCTGAGTTTGGAAAATAACTCAGCTATGAATGTTCGACGAAAATCATTTAAAACCTTAATTTATATAAATTATACAAGCTGCAAGGGTATATAAACTTCAGTCGAGCCGAGGTTAGCTTTCCTCTTCCTTTATATGGAGTTGACACCCATCGGAATCAACTTAGTTTGTCTGAGTACCTACACCCAAAAAAAAAGTAGTCATTAAAATGACACTATTTAGCAGAGCTCCCAAAAAGTGTTCCCTTTTTACAAGCTGTCAGAAAAAATACAGTCGCTTTCAGACACTATGAAAAAGTGAAACGAAATAACATCTCACCTCTGACTTTTCTCAACGTGCTCCTTGCTCAATCAATGGGAGTTTTTTTCGCATGCTTTGTTCATGTGTTTCAATGAAACATATTGCTGGGCATTTGTGTGTGCAACAGCGTTGGCCAACGAGAGCGCGATCAAAAAGTGAGATTGTATTGGTGTGCGAAAATAAAACGCCGTGAATTTGCCTCGACCTGACAGCATCAAAGGCTAGCCAGCAACTGAAAGGCTTTTTGCTCTCTTCTCCTCGGCTTCGGCATGCGTTCGACTCGTATATGTGTCAACAGCGAAATGTCTTCATCCCCCAGGGGGTACTGGTGACCATCGCTGCTATAAAAAGTAAAGGTCGTCAATTATCAATCGTCAAGTAAATAATAAAGTGCACTTTTTTTCAAAATAAATTAATCGCTATATCGCTATATTAATCGCTAGATACTTTTATACCACATACGCTGCCAAAAGTATCTGACCACCATATTACATATTTGAGGCGGCTTTTGACGGCTTAACATCCGGAAATATTCGAATCATTGAATGAGGTCAACGAGAACACCGGTGTGCAAAAAGATGCAAAGAAAAGGAAAATAGTTTACGAAGCAAATGAAGAGACAATAATTGCGTCTATCGTGAAAATTTTTACCAGTGAAGGCAGGAAATTTTGCTCACTATATTGAGCATTCATTTGGAAGATTTGAATTGCAGAATATGGCTTTACGATCCAACACATTTAAGAGAACTTCTCAGAAAAAAAAATTTTTTTTCTTTCTGTGCAAGTTGCCGCAGTGGCTGGAAGTTGAAGAAACCGCACTTGACGCTTGGTTCAAATGCCTGCTCATTGTCCTCCAAGCCTGGGAGCCACTTCCGGAGGAAATCAAAGACGATGAAGAACACGAACTTTCCTTAAATTTGGATTTGGATTGGAATCTTCCGGCTGAAAAAAATTCCGTTATTGATTGGCTGAACAAAATTTTCGATATGTGCGGTTTCATGTCTCGCATAATAGGCATTATAACAGACAGATACTTCAATTTTACTGAATGGGTATCTAAATCCATCAAATGGCTTCACCTCGTATGCATCACGGAAGTTTACCTAACACAACTATCGCCAGCTCAATGTTGAGATCTTACAAATTTGTTGAAATGTAAAGACGATGTTAGAATTTTTGTATTGGCGATGATGCACCTTATGGAACGTCATTTTCGTATGAACAAAGAATGCTCTTCAGCAATTTATCACAGCTTTGAAAGCATATTCGCTCCCTAAACAAATTCAAGGACTACACCCACTTCCAAAAGAAGTTGACAACACTGGCAATTGCCGTACTATTTACATCATTGGATGAATCTACAAAATAATAAAATAATATTTATAATTTTTCTAAAAATTTTTCAAATTTTATTTATTCAAATTCAAATCCTTTCTTTCTAGATAACTCTTTTAATAGGCTCTATTATAATGATGAAGTGCCCACCGTGGGCACCACTGTAGAGAAACTGATCGATTGTTTATAAGAATTGTACAATGACTACGGTTGGCTGATCATCAGACATATGCGGAATATCCAGGAACCTCTGACCGCAGAGGAAATCAACGATGTGTTGGCAAGCTTGCAAAATGTCTTACAAGAATTTCGACTCCTATAGAAGGAACAAGTTTTTAAGTAATTTTACAAATAATTATCAATATTTAATACATTTATAATATTAATCCCCGCATGAAGGCTAGGAGGACCATGAGCAGTCATTTGAGCTGTCCAAGCGTCAAGTGCGGTTTCTTCAACTTCCATGCGCCAATTGTATTCAAGATGTGTCAGAATTAAAATTTTTGTCCAAACGGTAAATTTATCAGATAATAGCTTGGCAAATACCAACAACAGGCCATTTTACCGAAAATAAAATAAATTAATTAAAAAGAAAAGAAAACAAAAACTAACATCTGCTTGGTTACGCTTCGAGCGCTGATGACCAACACTGTAGAGAAACTGATTGATTGTTTATAAGAATTGTACTGGGTGCGCACAATGTGCCCGATACAGGGGCCACTAAAACGTCTTCGCAAAGACTACGGTTGGCTGATCATCAGACCTCTGACCGCAGAGGAAATCAACGCTGTGTTACACCAACAGGCGATTTTACCGAAAATAAAATAAATTAATTAAAAAGAAAAGAAAACAAAAACTAACATCTGCTTGGTTACCTTTGCGCTTCGAGCGCTGAGGACCAACTGACTTGGTTTAGCGCTGGTGTCGCTCTTTTATATCGTTTGCTCGCTTTCGGCTCACGGCACCCTGAGCATTTTGTAGAGTAGCTTTCGATAATTATCGATAACAAAGCGCCAATACTTTACAATTCAAATTCAAACCAGCCGTTTTTTTGTTGCTTCATTTATTTGTGATTGCTGGTACAGTGCGTCACCTGTTTCCTTATAAGATTTGTTATTTCTGTACTCTTATTATTATACCCTTGCAAAGGGTATTATAATTTTACCCAGAAGTTTTGCAACGCATAGAAATGCTAATTTCCGACCCCATAAGCTATAGATATTCTTGATCAGGGCGACGAGCCGAGTTGATTGAGCTTTGTCCGTCCGTCTGTTTCTACGCAAACTAGTCTCTCAGTTTAACAGCTATTGAGCTGAAATTTTGCACACAGTCTTCTTTTTATTGCACGCTGCTAATATTTTGGAGCCGACCGGATCGGATGACTATATCTTATAGCTGCCATAGGAACCATCGGTCAAAAAATGGGTTTTAGTGAGAACCACTTTTTTGTTTTCAATGTTAGCGTCCCGAAACTCGTCCATTATTAATATTTTATGCTTTCAAACCGATTTACAAAATTTGGTCAAAATCGGATGACTATATCTTAAAGCTGCCATAGAACCGATTGGTCGGAAAATGAGTCTTAGTGAAAAAACTTTTTTGTTTTCAAGTAAATCGTTCTTAAGGTCGGTGAATTTTAATATTAAACACTTTCAAACAAATTTGAAAAATGTGGTCGACATCGGGTGACTATATCTTATGGTGGCCACAGGTCGAAAATGGTTCTTAGTAAGAAATTTTTTTTGTTTTTAATGTTAGCGTCCTTAAACTCACTGATTACTAATTCTATATGCTTTCAAATATATTCGCAAAATTTGGTCGAAATCGGATGACTATATCTTAAGGTTGCCATAGGACCGATCGGTCGAAAAATGAGTCTGAGTGAGAAAAATTTGATGTTTTCAAAAAGATTCGCGAAATTTGGTCGAAATCAGATGTTTATCTGTCGGAAAATGGATTTTAGTTAGAAAACTTTTTGATTCTTATGTGAGCGTTCTAAACTCTCACATTTCAAAAACAGCATTTGCAAGTGTATAAAATCTTCGGCACAGACGAAGTTAGCTTGGCCTTCTCGTTTTTAAACTATTTCCGTCTCCCTCTAACCACCGTGTTTTCCTACGTCGACAATAATTTTGAGTAAGGCAGGGCATCCACACACGAATTTGTTCGACGAACAAATTTGTCAAGCAAGAATTCATTTGCCCACTAACCAGGCGAACAGTTCTCACGAACATCATTTGCTTGAAAATCTCAACGAGTAAACATGAAAATATGGCAGCGAAAACTAACACAATCATTACCTAGATGGCGATACAAAGTAGCTTAAAGCAATATTTCATCATTTTGGGGGCATTCAATGAATTCCAGCCACAATTCGTTGCTTATTTGGGCACGTGTTCACTCTATAAATATTTTTGACAAATGATGTTCGTGCACTTGTTCCCATCCATTGACGAACATGTTCGCACGAACACACGCAAGATAGAAACGTTTCTGTTCTCTGCGAACAAAAAGTCGAACACAAAAATCCATCACGAACACCTCCACTAACGACGAACATTTCGTCGAGCAAACTATTCGTCGAACAAATTCGTGTGTAGATGCCCTGCTTAACAGATTTTGTTGTCTCTATGAAGTATCTCCTTGCCACAATGGAGTTAACATCACTCAAAAAAGAGAAGCGTTTCAAAGTGTGCTTCTATGTTAAATTTTCTTTACTTTCGCAAAAATTTTGAGAGTTTTAGTCTAAATTTGGTACAAAATCTGGTTTGAAATCGCAAAACTTGTATGAAAGTGAAAATTTTCTTTGCTTCTGCTGGCTCACCTTTGCGTTTCGAGCTCTGGTGATCAAATACCTTAGCTTGCGCTGCACTTGGCCATAGAGAATGAGTATTAGAGAACCAATTTGCGCTGCCTCTCAATTTTGGTGGTGCTAAACGATAGTGCCCAAAAAGATACTATAGTGCCACATAGGAAATCACAGTGGTTAGAGCGAGACGGACATATTCCCAAATGTATCCAGAGAGCGTATGTAAGAGCGAACAGCTGACTAAATGTATCCAGAGAGCGTAAATGAGAGCGAACAGCTGACTGAGGCAGCGCAAATTTTATCTCTAATATTCATTGCTCCATGACTTGGCTTTTTATACTGTCTTCTCGCATTCGGCTCACGCCGCCGTAAGGCTGTTAATAGGGTTGCCTTCGATAGTTATCGATTACCAATCGATATCGATCAAAGGCGCCAATAGGTAACATTTAAAATGAATTGTTCTTTTAATGCAAAGATTCGACCAATCGACACCCTACTGTGAGTATGCATACATATTGGCAATTTCATTTTACAAATGACACTTATATGCCCATCCCCTGATCCTGCGCCATTTGCGCTCTTGTAAATCAAAGCGTTGCCATTGTGTGTGTGCGTGGGCGAAAAAATGATTTATGAAACGGGCGGCAGTTTGTGGCGGTGGCCAGCAGCAAATGCAAATGTGCAACAAAAACCAAAGCAAACATTGAAAATGGCAGCAGGAGACCAGCCGGCGGCATTTATTGCATTAAGCGGAAATGATGGCTTAAGTTTTGGTTGGGTTTCGTTTTTCACACGCATTATAAATTACAATGATTGACGTTGCGTGTTGTGTTGTGGATTCGGTCTGTGCCCGAGGCTTTAATTACACTTGAAATATGTAAAAATATTTATTTTGCGATGAATGCGAAGCGTTAATGTCAGGCATTGCCAGTCCTTGCCGGTTGCTGTCATTATACATATAATTAACTTTTACTGTGTGGGATCTGGGCTGACAGTGGAATCTCCTGTCCTGTCCTGTCCCAAACACTAAGTGAGTTTTTCATTAACAATAGTTTCTATCCATTCATGTGCAGGTGAGTGGATTTGACTGGTTGAACAAAAAAAAACTATATATTACAAAAGTAGTCGAAATTTCGCTTAAGAATTTATGCAAAAAAATAGTGAAAAAGCGTTTTGAACAATTCAAATTGCAATCGAGAAACTGTCTATTGTCACTTGGTGCTGCGTAACACTGCAAAGAACTTGATTTGTGCCAAATGCAATTCCTTTCCAAACATTCCATTTCACACATTTCGCATTCGGTTGCCATGCAGATGCTTTATTTAAACAGAGGCTTCTCCCCCCCCCCCCCCCCCCCCCCCCAACGTTCAGACCATCAAAGGAGCAACCAGCCTTGGGCATTTGCATTTGTATGCTGCCGCCGTTCTCGTACCGCAACTGTCAAATTAATGTGCACAAATTTCACACAAATTGTGAGTGTTTAATGTGTTATAATTTGGTTTAATGTACGCCCATTTAAACCTCAAACCGTCTGCAAACAACAAAAGTTATTCATGTATATTGCCCAAGGCTTTTGCTTTGGCATTGCTCATACGCAGCATGAGCCAGCCCTCCTGTTGCCTCTGGCCTCACACGTTTAACTCGTATTTTGCATTTACTTTTTTGTGCAGCTCACTAAGGTGCACTGATTGCTATTTAGTTGACTGCTTTGTGGCACGTAGCAAACGCTTGACTGTGCAACTACTCGCATCTCGTATCTCTGCCAACTTGTACTTGTTCTGGCATTTTTATTGAAATTTGCTGCAAACTGAATTCTTTTCCCTTAGTTTTGTGCGTGCGTGAGTCTTAGTTAAGGACTGACAACGTTTTAATTTTGCTAAGCATTTGTTGGCGTATTGCAGCTTTTAAGGCATTGCCAGGTAATGCTTCATTGGACAAAATGGTGAAAATATTCTTTACGTGATTCCGGAGTTGCAGATGGTTGTAGATATATTTGAAAATGTGGCTAATGAAAATGTGGCTACTTTTGGAAAATATGCTTAATCGGCAGATAGTCAATTCTGAGCTTTGTGGATGCATGAAACAACAATAATTACCATTTGCTTAAATTATTAACTAATCTATTGTTGATTTCTTTTGTAGGATCGTTTCGGGTGTTTTTGTGAGGCAACTCCTGCCCAATTTAAAAATTGCACAAAGCTGCCTCACTATCGGGGTAAACCCGATCTGGCAGCACTGAATCTTTTGCGCCGCAGAGTCTGTGACCGTCCCAAATTCAAAGCCAAATGCCATTTTTTTGCATCACCGTTCATCCAGTCCAGGCATGCCCAAAAGCTGCATACGACAGAGCACTCACCAATACTCACAAAGATAAGCACCAATACCAATAATGGAATTGTTGTTGGTCAGTTTGCTTGCGCTCGCAAACGCCAATCAAAGAAGAGAACAAAACTGGTTTTTGTTCTACGCGTCGCATACACACGAAATCGTTAGCGTGTGTGTCGTTTTGTATGCCTCGTGCCCTCCATGAATACGATCATTGATTTCCTTTCTTCGGTGCAATTACAATATCAAAACGTACCCAAAGAGCATACGGCTGGGCATCGCTGATCCAGTCTCAGGCAAAAAATACAAATTAAAAAGCTCGTGCGAGTCGGGGTAAACAGCATAGTCGATTTGATTTTTTTGGTGTGACCGCTTAATTTTAAGAGAAAAATCTCGAAATGGCTCAAACCAATTGTTTTTAATCGATTCTACTTTGTTAGATAATTCTTCAGCACATTCCAAGCTCAACTGATTTGAATAAGCAAACTCCAATGCATCAAAAAGTCTGTAAATTTAATCTCATGTAATTTGTTGTGTCGTAAACTTTGGGAGTTTGCCATTTTCTATTTTATAAGGACTAGTGAATACCCTATTTGTGATTCATTATAGTAGTTTTTGGTAGCAAAACTGTTTTTGACTTACTGTGTATTTTGGCTTAACTTTGGAGTCAAAGCTTCATATTTACATCGAAATCTCATAACTGACATGGGAATGACTGTTCGGAAAATTGGTTTTGATGAGAAAAAACTATCGTTTCTTATAGCTGCCATAGGAAAATGGGTTTCATTGAGAAAAACAATTTGATTTCAACGTTAACTTTCTTGAACTCAGCCAGTATGATTATTAAATGACTTAAAAATTATTGCCCATAATTGATCGAAATTTGGTCAAAATCGCTAAACGTCGTTGCGAGCTTTTTCAAGTGTGTTAAAACTTCGGAACAGTTGAAGTTAGCTTTGCTTTCTCGTTTTAACAATAGATATTTATTTCAAATCAGCAAGTTTTAGCCGGCTCGAGGTCATGTTAACTTAAAGCATGAACACACAACAACACAAAAGAGACTGCTCAACTTAGCGTTGACTTTTTGCCATCGGTTTTTGCACTTTCCAAGCAGTCATGACAATGCTGTCTGCTGATTTGCAGTCGATGGGCAAATACTAATCGGGAGGTTCTTGAAACAACTGTATAGTCGACCAGCCTCATTTGTGGTGTTGACCTCGGGCTGGTCTTATTCTTGCACTTCACAAATAAAGAAGTCAAAAATTAGTTCGAAGTGCAATTGTTTATTGATAGTTTCTAGGGATTTTCAGAACAACCCTGAATATGTATTTTATTTCATTTTCAACAATAAAAGTTGTAAAAACTAATTCATGAATTTATATTAAGGACACGATTGCCACTTTGGGAGCAAAAGCTCCCAAATGGATCCTTGTTTTCGTTGGAGCACTAGAGCCGTTTTTGGCAAAATGGAGCTTTTTGAGGAAAGCCAATAACTATATTTATAAGTTCAAAAGAATAAATTTAACACTGAAATTTGTTCTTAACCAATACCTAAATGTATCGAATGTGATCGAAAGGAAGTGTCTCTTAAAAGCTTATCCCTAACTGTAAGAATTTACGCAGAGATTTAATTTAATTAAATTAAATTAATAAGTGTGCAAAAATGGACAAGTAAGTAAAAATACATTATTTGTATTATAATAACAAAGAACTTTCGAATTTGTTTGTAGATTTCCTAATCAACTGAATAAATGTAAAAGAATAGCTTCTACTCAGTCCCTACAGCCAAAAATGCAAATTCTTTCTTTTTAAAAAGCTTTCTTTCTAGATAACTCTTTTAATTTTTAAAGAGATTATTCTTTTAATAGGCTCTATTATAATGATGATGTGCCAACCGTGGGCTGATTGATTGTTTATAAGAAGTGTACTGGGTGCGCACAATGGGCCCGATACAGGGGCCATTAAAACGTCTTCGCAATAACTAGATCTAAGTCTTCGGAATGACTACGGTTGGCTGATCATCAGATACCTGCGGAATATCGAGGAACCTCTGACCGCAGAGGAAATCAACGATGAGTTGGCAAGCTTGCAAAAGGTCTTACAAGAATTTCGACTCCTACAGAAGGAACAAGTTTTTAAGTAATTTTAAAAATAATTATCAATATTTAATACATTTATAATATTAATCCTCGCATGAAGGCTAGGAGGACCATGAGCAGTCATTTGAGCTGTCCAAGCGTCAAGTGCGGTTTCTTCAACTTCCATGCGCCAATTGTATTCAAGATGCGACAGAATTAAAATTTTTGTCCAAACGGTAAATTTATCAGAGAATAGCTTGGCAAATACCAACAGGCGATTTTACCGAAAATAAAATGAATTAATTAAAAAGAAAAGAAAACAAAAACTAACATCTGCTTGGTTACCTTTGCGCTTCGAGCGCTGATGACCAACACTGTAGAGAAACTGATTGATTGTTTATAAGAATTGTACTGGGTGCGCACAATGTGCCCGATACAGGGGCCACTAAAACGTCTTCGCAATGACTACGGTTGGCTGATCATCAGACCTATGCTGAATATCGAGGAACCTCTGACCGCAGAGGAAATCAACGATGTGTTACACCAACAGGCGATTTTACCGAAAATAAAATGAATTAGTTAAAAAGAAAAGAAAAACTAACATCTGCTTGGTACCTTTGCGCTTCGAGCGCTGATGACCAACTGACTTGGTTTAGCGCTGGTGTCGCTCTTTTATATCGTTTGCTCACTTTCGGCTCACGGCACCCTGAGCATTTTGTAGAGTAGCCTTCGATAATTATTGATTACAAAGCGCCAATACTTAACAATTCAAATTCAAACCAGCCGTTTTTTTTGTTGCTTCATTTATTTGTGATTGCTGGTACAGTGCGTCACCTGTTTCCTAATAAGATGTCTTATTTCTGTACTACTATTATTATTTATTAATCTTTAGTCTTTAAATCTTTAATTGCCAACTATAAATCTTCATGATAATCTGAACTGATCATAAAATGTTGTGTATTTCCGAATTTTTTGGAACGCTTGGTCTTGACCCGTAAATTTACCCGTCTATATTTATATCTATATCTAACTAATCAAATTAAAATTTTGAAAATTTCGCCACTTTTTTCACCGTTCGATCTAACCTTTTACGCGTCTACAATTGCCATTTATCAAAACTTAATGATTCCCAACACTCATAAGATTTGGCAAATTTCGCGAAAAAACTAAGCTCAAATAACAATTTCGGTCTATACTTTATACTATATACTTTTATATATACTTTCCATATTTACCCGTCTACTACTGCCATCCATTAAGTCTTCATAATAATCTTTGGTCATATGAAAAATTTGAAAATTTCGCAATTCTTTTAACAGATCAATCTACACCTCGTATTTGTCCGACTACATTCCCATCCATCAAATCTTCATAATAATCTCAGGTCAACCAAAAAAATTTTGTAGTGTTCAATTACCTGCGCTTTCTTTAATATTCAAATGAAAATTTGGCAAATATCGCGGTTTTTGGTCTACATTCCCTTTATTTACGCGTCTTCATTTCAATCTTCATAACTATCTTAGGTCCTTTGAAAATTTTGTAAATTTCGCGATTTTCTTGACCATTTTATCCACTCCTCCAATTTGCCTGCCGGTTTGACATGAGAATTTTGGAACCATTCGTTCCACACCTCCTTCCGTGTACTCTTAACGTCTATCAATTCTTTATAATAATCTTAGCGTCTTTATTAAACGAAACTCAAATAAGAAGTTTGGAAATTTCGCGATTTTGTTGTTTCGCTATTGGCAAATTTCGCCATTTTTTTTTTTTTGTGACCATTTAAATACAAATTATATAGTCTATGTTCAAGTCCAGATCATCAACTATCTGAGTGCCACATTTCAGCTCTCTTACTTGTTTTTATATGGAGTTTTTTGTTTTAGCAGTTCCTTTGTTGAGGTGTATACTAAGTTTAACCGCTTGATGGGTTTCAGGAAAAATGATTAGCTTGAATAGAAAACATCTTTTTATATATAAACCGTAGAGTTTAAATTTTATGGGTTGAGAATAGTATCCAAAAGAATGCACTCGACGAAAAATATAACCAAAGAATATTCGATATCCGATATATCGCTTCAGAAAAGTATCAATAATGATATATCGTCTTTTTTTTAACAAAAATATTGATATTTCCTTTCATACATTTTCCAAAATCATATAAAATACCGCCAAATTTATTCAAACAACTCGTTAGCTTTGACCGAAAAAAAAATAGCTAAACTGTCAGCACTAAAGACAATGCCTACTTATTGTGCAAGTGTTGCCCCACTCAACCAAATAATATCGTCTGTCATCCAAAGGGGAAATTAACACAAGTCGTATTTCTTTTTAATTGTTTTGATTTCTGAACTGAAAAGGCTACTGAAAGTTATCCAGGGACAAGACAATACCAGGTAAGGTCGTTGCCCCAAAAAAATCGTTTAAACCTTTGAACTTACTTTGGCAGCTTTGGATCCTGGCAGCATGTCATTTGTTTTTCCTTCGCATGAAAATACAGATACGGATTTCACGGATACCACCACAACTAACTACAGTTCAGGGTTATCAACGCCGCCAGAACTAGCCAAGCTTGGTCTGTGTACAGTGAGAAGGATGCTCGAGTTGAAGGAAGCTGCAGCACAACTACTGGCCACGCAGATAAGGGAGGAGGCCGAGGATGACGAGCTGTTTGTGAAGCGACCCACTTTCAGTAAACGGACGCGCAACAAGCAGCAGGTCAAGAAGAGGGAGATTTGGTGTGCCCCCGAGGACGTTGAAGCTGATGACACGGATCCGATGCCTGTTGATCCCGTTGGGTGCAAGCTGTTTCATTTCCTGCAGCAGCTAAGCACGCATCGTTGGATCTGGTGTGAGTTCTTTGAGTCGTTCGTGGACAAGCCCATTCTGGCCACCGCTTATGACATGGAGCGCTGTATGATGGAGTATAGTCCATATATTAAGACTCGCTGGCTGCCGCGTCGTGGTTGGCAGCTCCTCAGGCGCAATATGGGCAAGGCGCGACGCTTTTCGCCAGCCTTCATCGAGCAAGAGCGTCTTGATATTGAGCGGGCACGTCGCATATTGAGAGAGCTGCAACAGCGCAAGTTTAGCAATGAAAAGGATGGCTCCTTTTTGGAAATGATTCCCAGACGCATACCCTTACCGCTGCCCCTGGATGCCAGGGTCACCAGTTTCTTAATGACCCGGGATGGGCTATGTGATGGTCGTATCATGAGCTATAATCCCCAGGATAGTGGCTATCTAGTTCATTTCGAGGGTGGACGCCGACCAGCGGAGGTTCTTAAACTACCCGACTATTGTCTACATGCCGTGCAGGAGTGCAAGAGTCTGGCTATAGCCATTATGTTGCAAGAGAGCGCCTCGAAGCCCGCCATTTGCTCGAAGGAAGATAAATCGAATAATGAAAACTACCTAAATAGTCCCTATAGCAAAACGCTCCTAGAATCCTTGGTAAAGGTGAAAAAGCTAATGGAAAAAAAGCGGAAAACTATGGTGGACATTGCCAGCATGAATGAAGACTTTGAGACGCATGCGCTTCCTGCTACTGCTCCTGCTCCTGCGGCCCGGCGTGAGTCCAAGCCGTCGACGCAACGTGAGAAATTGCAGCGTCAATATGTGGGCAATATGATTACTCTACATCGTGTCAATGATGATCTCATGGAACCTCTACGAGTGATGCATCAACATCTTAATGAACACAACAGATCCCAGGAGGAATCCCAAAAGGATAGTAAACCTCCGCCGGCCAGTGAGTTATATCAGAAATCGCGCACTCTAGCCGAATTGGACTTGAAGTCATTGGAGAATCGTAGCACACTAAAATTGCAGGTGGAGAGCACAAGGGAATTGATGCTTAATCTGCAGACACTGCTGTACCTTTTTAATGAATTGTGGCGCGAAAAGAAAGGAAAAGAAGTAGAGACTCTACTGGTTGATGTTATGTGCAATATGTTGGACCATTTGTCGCCCGTCTTAAGTGAAGAGTTAAGGCAATTGATCAGTACAGTGGAACCACTGCGGCAACGCATCGCATCTTTGCATCAAATCTTGCAAACCCAGGCTGAGGAGGAGGCACGGGGAAATGACATAATAGACAATTTGCTTAAAGAACACTCAGGAGAGTGAGCGGTTCACAGTATTTTTGAAAATGATTTAAACTAGGATCGGACACAGTTTTAAGAGCCCCAAAACTGCATAGGATTAGTAGATTAAACAAATATTTTATATGTAAAATGTGTGTAAGATTTATACATGCTTTAATAGAATGAAAAACAAAGTATATTATTGTACCACTGTTTTATTTATTCTGTGATTAGTTCAAAAATAGAATTATAACGCAACAATCGCTCAACATTTTCCATACAGACTGT
Organism: Lordiphosa magnipectinata; assembly: GCA_037044535.1. Taxonomy (NCBI): domain Eukaryota; kingdom Metazoa; phylum Arthropoda; class Insecta; order Diptera; family Drosophilidae; genus Lordiphosa; species Lordiphosa magnipectinata. Next base: position 735,216 of record JBAMBO010000632.1, on the reverse strand, counting down.
GTTAGTCTGCATAAAAAACCAGCTGATGGCGATTCTCTATGGAGGACACACTGTTCTGTTTATGCTTTACAGCAGAGCCGGCCACGTATAGCAACCGGGGGCCGAAGTCGCTCGTGTTTTCACGCAAACTCGAGCCGAACTCATGATTGTGTGAATCGGTAAACAAGTAAAACGGCTGAGAGAGCTCTCTTACCAACACAAGCACTCTTTTTCTGTCCCCTCCACAAGTCGCCCAGAGCCAGCTTAGGGCGGCGTAGACACGTATATGAATGAAGAGAATAAATCGATTTTTGGTTGTGTGTGTGTGTGCTCGCGGCTGTCTGATACACACTACGCATACAGAACTTTATTGTTGCGTTCTTATTTGCGAGAGGCATTGGACAGAAAGAGAAGAGAGAACACATAATTATGAAGTTGTTGTTGCATTACATATGGGCTTTAGCTATGCTTGAGGGCTGTAACCTGATCTAAACTAATACTAGGACCGTGTCCTAGATGCACTTCATACACCTCAGTGCTGTTTGCTTGCGATGGCAGCGGAAAGACCGAAGTCGTCTCTGCTTCAACTTTTTCCGTCTTTAATGTGTGCTGAGCTGAGTGAGAATATGTATTGATACTTAATATAAGAGCTCTAATTTATTCAGCAAATTTTTTTAAAAGGGTTTCATTCCAGCGATCACAAAATTTGAAATTGTTATAGCTTTTTACAGACTGTCAGGAAAAAAGAGTCTCCCTCGGACACAATGAAATAAACTGATAACTTTAAAACAGCGATGTCCAAAATTTGAAAAGGGAACCACGCGTGGTTGGCAAGCCAAATTCTGCCGGCGTCGCAGGCGACACATATATAGAGAGAGAGAATATGTGTATTCTATAAATAGAACGCTCCGCAGCTTGTTCTCGTACGATGCGCGTTTTCGGCTTTATGTTCTCTCACGAGACATTTGTGTGTTTGTTTCTTGAAATGACAACATTTTTACTTCGTGTTTCGCTGCTACGCATACAAGCGCCTTGCTTGCTTGTGTGAGTTTGGACACCTCTGCTTTAAAATGAGGCACCATACGAACTGTGGGAAGTACGAAGTGATAAGGAATCTACTTCCCTTACACATCGAAACATTAGCTCTTACAATTTCTGAGATGCATGAAAAGACAGACAGCCGGAAACGGTACAGGAACTACCACGGTTTCAGCAACGTTTCCATTCTCTGTACAATTTCTTATTGAAAACATATAACGAACTGGCTTGGGCCTGTGGATAAACTAGTCTGAAACACTCAAATAACAACACCGAACTAAAGCTTATTGTTGAGAGAATGGTCACACTGGATGAATGATGCGAGCATAAAATGAGGCGTTAGTGGATTGTGGAGTAGGAGGAGATGGACGCTGAGTATATAAATGGACACAGACCGTGTTGATCATGTAAATAGTAATTGTGTAAATAATGTGTAAAGACCGAAAAACCCCAAAGAGTCGGTGGTTTACATTATATACAAATTTCCAACATTTAAATAACTTGAAAGTTTTATTAAACTCTGTACCAAAGGTACACAAAGTATATTTAGTTTGTGCAAAAGTATGTAACAGGGAGAAGGAATCATTTCCGGCCCTATAAAGTATATATATTCTTGATCAGCATCAACAGCCGAGTCGACATAGAACAAAAAAAAATTTAAAAAAAAACAATTTTTTTTCAGTTTTAAGGTTTAAGTTTAGTTTTTTTTTTAATTTTCTCGGTATGTGCCCTTACATTTTGAGCCATATCTCGAGTCAAAAACGTTAGATGGAGTCAAGCAAGGTATGAATCGAAAGGTTATTGAATTTCTAATAATCGCGCACAACATTTTTTTTGAATCGGTAAAGTAGTTTGAATACAAACAGCAAAAATATTTGTAAAAAAAATTTTTTCAAAAAAACCGCTCGAAATTTTTTTTTTAAACATTTAGAAAAAATATTAAAAAATTGAACAAAATAATTTTTTTTTTCTTCTTAAGAATCGCACTTTTTCGGAAAAAATAAGGTATTAATAAAGAATATCGGCATTTCCAAACTGACGTGACGTTACGTTTGTAAGAAAAAATGTTTTTAAAATATAATATATATGAAAATCTTGGATTTTTAAAAAGATTGTTTTACATTTGGGTAGCAATTAAGTAGCACTATATAAACAACAAAAACAATAACAGCAATCGATCATAAGTAGTCAAAGATATAAGCAAAAATATGTGCTGGCGTTACGTTACATGAAACGGAAGTGGGTTTTGACTTATTTTAGAAAATTGCAAAACTCTGCGAATTGGGCAAAGCTTTTTGTGTAAAAATTTTTGTAGTATGATTTGAAATAATTCAAGTTTATCCTTCAGGTTACCATATTCAAAAATATTTGCTCAATTTTTATTTATTTGCATAAGTATCTGACGTGACCTTACCTGACGTTACGTTACTTAAATTGCCTCATTACATTTATGATGTTTTTGTTATAATATAAAACAAAAACGTACAGTTAATTGCAATCATATAGTTTCTTATTGTATCTTATGCAATATTTTTTAACTCTTTGAACCCTTAGAAATATTTTAGAGACCAAAAATCAATGCAATCCAAAGGCACTTTTATGACAACAAAAGGTAGCCAAATGAGAAAAGTGGCGCTTGCGCGACTTTGCATTTGACAATCTCGAATGGGTTATGAATATATTTAAGATTGGCTCATACTAGTTCATTTTGATTGTTTCCCCAAGAAATGATTAGAAATAGTGTTTTTTGGTCTCGGTGGACTTTTCTGTGGAAATGCCCATATCTATGGATAAACACCGAATTGATATTCGATCATTGCAATACATCATAGCTTGGAAGAATGTATTGGTAAAATCTCGCAATTTTCTACAGATTTCAATACGGTCCAGCTTAGTTCAGGTTTTGTTATATAAAACTGTATCAAAAAATAGTTTTCCAAAGCCAAAAAATTCTTTGTGGGGATATCTTCGTTAAGCCAAACTAAAAAAAGCTTTTGTTTTGATGCTGACACTGCGCCTAAAAAGTCCAAGAAATGCAAGGGTAGCACATATTAGCAGGTGATATTGGAAATTTTATAACCACAAGGACTCACACTGCAGAAATTCTCAGAAGTTGAAAGCGCACTTTTGCTTTTGCTTCTCAGAAAATTGGAAGCGGCAGCCAAATCAAACGCAAAAAACGATTTTGGTGAACTGCGAAGAGTTACGACTGATGACAGCTTTGGCAGTTGTGCTTTGACTGAAACTGAAACTTTTGGCGAATTCAAAAGCAAAAGCAAATGTGCGCTCTCCACTTCTGAGAATCGCTACCGACTGATGCTAATTGCGTTGTCAGAAGCATAAGCAAAATCAACAGCAAAGCAGTGACAAATATTACAAGTTTTTAAACACTGGTTAATACGCGTTACTTTCACTACGTTTTACAAGTAATACATTTATGGACGGGTCACTTACATTGATTTTTTGCCTAATACATACCTTTATATTAATATATAACCAAGCTTTTATGTAAAACAAAGAGAACTTTATATTTCACAGCTAAATTAAACAAAAACTGCAAAAATGCGGGAATTAATTGAAATGCACTTGCCAAAACATATGTTATGTTTGATAGCTCACAGCTGTTCAGATATATATCGGAATGCTTCGAGATAAAATTTTATAAGCTAATCAAAGTATCGGTAAAATTAACGCTTTTTCAAACTTGAGTAATGGAATTTCGACGCACTGTGCCTCCCCTCCCGCCGCCGGAATTTGGAAAAAACCTCATATCTCCCACATTTTATTAGATAGATGGTTTTTGGCAGCTAGAGATATTAATTAATCAAGATTATTTATCGATTTGCCGAAAGAATGATAAAGATCGGATGAACTATACTCAAGTTATGAACAGAAGAAAGTTCGCTGCCACAGTGCTGGAAGTAGTGGCGTCATCTATTGTTTAGTTTTGAAAATGCCTCATTATTCAAAGCAAGTTGTTCAGCAGCGCTGCTTTCAGCTGCTACTCCAGGTACAGAGTAGATTTCGGTCGGGCTTGACCAACTTTCTGACTTGTTGAATTTAATTTTTGAAAAACTTGAATAACTACCCACAAATTTGTGTTACACATTGGATGCAGCAAATGAAGTGCTTTGTTAATGGCATTTTGTACGTAACAAAGTTCCTGTCCAACCTTAAAACATGGACTTAACCCACAGACATTCTCTTGAAATATTCATCTACCCTTTTTAAGGTTACACAACAAAGATAAATGATTCAGTTGTCGCAGCCGCAGGGCTTAACTATTGCCAAATGTCATGTGCCGTCGAATAACCTTTGTCAGTCGCTACCCACGCACTGTGGTGGACGACTTCTGGCATTTGCCAAGTGCAACTGGCAACCAGAAGCGTTCTCAAACTCGCAATCAAAAGGTAGTTGGGTGGGGAAAATAAAGAAGAAAAAAAATAACAGACTATCGTCTAGGTGGTGCATGTGCATGTGCAGGGTAAACCATGATAGTCAAGTTTTCACAAAGTTGGTGGAAAAAATTGTTTTGTTTGGTTTTGCGTAAGCATGAAATAATACAAACTTGAACGCAGACACTCATACCACTTGGAAAATAAACAACGAGAAGAGTTGGCAAAAAATTGTTGCCACAGCCGTTGGCAGCCATGTAAATGGTCACGTATTGTGCGCGAGAATTCTTGTTTTTATGTGAGTGTGTGTGTTAAACTCGTAAGTAAGTAGATAGTTGAAAGTTTTTGGCGAGGCACGCGTGATGCGATCATGAGCATGAAAACTACGTGAAAAGTTGCTAGACAATAATACGATTTGGTATAGAAGCTGTTGAACAAACCTCATAATTGGGTGAATTAACATTTATCGTGGGAATGTGCTCACTTTGGGCACTTCTATTTATAGATAGGCAAAGAAAAAAAGTTTTGTAGGATTTTAAGTGCCATAAATTGGTCAGTTGTGTTAACGATCCGGCTCGAAGGACCAACACTAATTGGCTTTAAAATAAAGTTTAAACTTTTTAGTTTTCCAGCTCTTGAGTCCTTCATTTTCACCTTTTTCTTGCTCCCTTTTGAGCTCTAGTGTGTTCCATTTGTCTGCCATCTGAGCACCAACTTTCTGCCTGTCCCAATTACTATTAAAGTGATGACCATGCTAAATTTTTTGATAAACCTGCTGGTTGGCAACTCAACCTTTCGGCTTTTTTATGCTACAATCTGAGCCCCAAGCTCCCAACGCAAGAATTAGTTGCCTTGACAAATATTTGGCAAAATTCTGAGATTAAGCTCTCTGCTCTCAAAAGGTATCAGCTGAACTTAATGCTGCTGGTCCATTTGAATCATCAATCAGGGTACTGGTAAGTGGCAGTTCAGTACACCATTTTTAAGATTTAATTTAAGTCTTTTTGGTACCAATTTGGAGGTCAGTAAGTTGTAATTTTAATGCGCCGCAATTCTTAAATGTGCAATAATTAACTTAATTGTTGTTGAATAATATATCCCTTAAGCTGCCAACAATTAAATCAGCATTGCGCGAGGGCTGCTGTTTATATTATGGGATGCTGAAAACAGTGAATGTTGCTAAGACAGCTCTTGAAGCTGTAAGAGTAACCAACTTATATATTGTAAATCAAAAATAGCAGATCTCTACTGTCTATCATCAGTAGGCTTTCCTTGCAATCATAACTTTCATAAGTAATGATTTATACCCTCTACCAAGGGTAGGCTGCTAAGCCGGTACTGAGCCGAACCCCAAAGAACACGGTTCATTTCGGGTCTTTTGTGTCCCTTGTCCTATGAATGTTTATTAAGAAAATAAAAGCAAAAATCTGTCTAATATCTAACAATCTATGAGCCCACACTCGAACTTAGGTTCGCTAAGTACAGGAACTGTTCCGCGAACCGTTAAGTGTACTTTTCAACGGGTTGGAACATTCAGCCTTTGTAGAAACTGAGTTCAGAAAATAGTTGCTATCGAATCTAAAACATTCAATTCTAGATTTATTGATTCGGCACGTTTCGCGTTTTTTTATTGAAGAAAGACCAGTTAACACCCCGCGCACAACGCGGTGCGCTCTCTAAGTTTCTCTCTCTCTCTTTCTTTCTCTCTCGCACTAAGATTGCCTGTGTTGAACGGTTAGGGTATGTTGCTGTGGTTATTGGTGGGGGGGTGGGTGGTGTTAAGTAGCCGTTTTTTGCCCATAACTTGAGTATCGTTCATTCGATCTTTATCATCCCTTTAGCAAATCGATAAATAATTTTGTTTACAAGGTATCTCTAGAAGGAACGAATGATCTATCTCCAAAACTATAGGAGATATGAAGTTTTTTCCAAATTGCGGGGGCGGGAGGGGGCGTGGCAAAAATTGAAAATAAACTTGATCTGCCTGCAAGTATAAGAAATATATGTCCCATACATGTCAAACATCTATCTCTTACCATCTCTGAGATCTCTTCGTTCATACGGACGGACAGACAGACAGACGGACATGGCTATATCGACTCGGCTGTTGATACTGATCAAGAATATATATACTTTATAGGGTCGGAAACGATTCCTTCTCCCTGTTACATACTTTTGCACAAACTTAATATACTCTACCACCCAAACTTTGTTTTAAACTGTGATTGATTTTGAAATAGCCACATAGATATATTTTTTTTTTTCGTTTTCATTTACTTTTCTGGGACTTGTACTCGGTACCTCAATAAACTGAAACACACACAGGCGACGGGCAGCTTAGCCCACTCGACTATCATCCATGAGCTAAACGCGGCGACGAAACACACTTATAAATAAACGCAGTTGACTTTCGCACGCATCGGAAGCATGCGCTCTCTCTGGGAGAGCGAGTCCAACGCTATTCTCTCAAAGTTAAGTTGCCCTCACTCCCTGGCCTATAAAAAACCAAATTGACAACAGTTAGAACGAATTTATCTCGATTCCAAGAGCGAAATTCTTGGAAATTCAAGAACGACTAATTTTGTTTTCCAAAGCGTTCGTACTCAAATTATTCGTTCTAGTTTTTTCTTAGTGTATATTACACTTTAAAATCCAAGTTAGGGTTTGTGAACAATTGCTTTTGCCGCGTTTACCTATGTTACATTTAATGTTAAACTTTTCGAGGCTTGCAAAGGTTTTCTTCAAATGATTGATTGCTATTTTCCTTTAAGGAAAATATTACTAGCCGACATCGATCCAGACCCAACTCGAGAAAAATTGACTTAAGTGAAAATAGTCAAGGTTTGTTTGAGCAGGCGTTGGGCCGCTCGCACACGGCTCGTATCGTCATTGTAGCGTGTGCGACGTGTTGTCCGAGAGGTAATAGAGTTAATTTCGCAGGGAAAGAACAGCTTACAACTCGTCCGCTAAGTGTGTCATCGTCGCAACATGCATGCTGCATAACAAATATCTTCATTTTTATCTTTAAAATGTATGAACAAATTTTGATTTTATATATATCTAAAGGATGTCCGATTGGCTTAAAGCTTGGTAGGAATATGAAAACCACTAAAACAATATTTCCTGTTCAAAAAAGTTTTAAAGGATTTTTTTTCAAGTTTTGACGCTTTATTGTTACAAATTCATTTTTCAAAGTATTGTCCATATATAGCCATCTGGAAATTTTCGGATACCATCTCGTAGAAACGATGCGTCTTTATATGCGATCCAGATGTTGAGAAAGTGCTGATCCTCAAGGGACGAAAACAAATAGTTATAGGAAGGGGCAATGTCTGACCTATACGGCGGGTGGGGTAGGACTTCCCATTTCAGCGTTTCAAGGTATGCTTTGACCAGCTGCGCAACCTGTGGCATAGCGTTGTTATGTGTCAAAAGTATCGTGTCGTGTCTTTGCTCGTATTCTGGCCTTTTTATCTTCAATGCTCGGTTAAAACGCATCCATTGAATTCGGTATAGTTGCCCTGTGATGGTTTCACCCGGTTGTAGCGGCTCATAGTACAATACGCCCAATTTGTACCAAATACAGATCATGATCTTGCCACCATGAGTATTCGGTTTTTGCGACGATTCTGGCGTATGATTTTTTGCGCTTGGAGCATGTTTCCCGTAAGCTTCTGGCAGCACTCGAAGGCATTCAGCTGCATTTGTCATTAAATGAAAGCAGAAATGTGAACTTTCCCGCGAAATTTTGTTTTGTTGGCACAAAAGTTGACATGTTTGGAGCACACAAAAACTATGTTGTTTACAATTCAGCGAAACGACACATACTAAACAATTGAGAAAGTCGGCAAAGCACGACTTTAATATACTCTGTACCAGTTCAGCCCGCCGCTCGCATTTGCTCCGGATTATACCTATAATACATGAAATCGGTATTCAGGAGACACCAAGTGAGGGCGGTTCATTGTTTGGAAACACCGCCGATGGCAAATTTTTATGGCCCTCAGGACTTGGCACTATAGCCGCGACGCAGCGGAAGTACACGCCAAAAAATTGTTAGTAACACGCATGAAAACATAATTTTTTATTATTAATGTCTATCATCAAGGCAGAGAAATATCTTTTGAGCATATTACGAAACCTGACGTTACCCACAAAATAAGTCTAATCCAAGCAGTCACTAGGTTATCGTGCAATATTTTTGTTATACGCTCATCTCTAAGTTTCTCTCTCTCTCTAAGATTCTCTTTGTTGAATGGAGTACTGTGGTGATGGGTGGGGGTCTATGTCAGTGTTCCCCAAGCAGAGTGCGCGAAAATGTGACTGCGTCTCTCTCTAACAAACAGTGATGCATGACTTCGGTAAGCATTCGATGTGAATTGGCGAGTGTGTTCGTGCCCCAGGGGCTATCGCTGGGGAACTCTGGTCAATGTTAACTGACATTTGTAGCTCATAGCTTGAGTATTGAAAAATAATATTAATTACTAAATATCTCTAGAAGGTAAGAAACATCTATCTACGAAACTGTGTGTGTACAATAAGTTAAAATATTCGGACCATTTCCTCAGCCGTGTGCATAGTTAAACGAAACACATTCCGCAATTTCCGTTTGTCACGTTGCCATCTCCAGTTCACATATAGCCAAGTTGTACCATAGCTTTAGCCATACTTGTTGTCCGAAATAAATGCTCATAATTCAAAGGAAATGCTCAGCAATGCAACCACACAAATACAGAAACACTCACAATGTCTGGCTTTTTACGGCTACGACTTAGCTTTACAGGGTGTGTGTGTGTGGAGAGAGTGGACTAAAGCAGAAAATGGCAGCTGCTTTATTAGCTCAACTTGAGCAAGTTTACCTTTAGTTTTCCGAAACAAAAAAGTAAACACATTTTTAAGCTAAAAATAGCCATGACCAAGGACGAACTTTCTGTTCTGATAAGTATGCATAGGCCATTTAAAATTATGCCACACACTGTTGGCATTTTAACTTAGCCGGACATAAAGCCCCATCCGCTGGTAATATAGTCATAAAAAAATCATTGTCCGGATGGCTTTAGCTTCACAACTTTTGACAGGAGCCAGCTTTCCATCAAGTCAGGCCGGCTAAGCTGATTTACTTAAGCACAGCGACTCGTTCCACTCGACGTACTACAGCGAGTGTCAATGACTTGGTCTTGGTTTTCAACTAATGGATGGGGCAAGCTCTACGCTTAAGTCAATTTCAGTTTTGCTCATTTCCTGCCCAGCCGGGCGCGTGTTTCCGCTTAAAACTTTTGTGTTTTCACAATCGACGCGACGACAAATCCCCGACAGATTGCCGTTGACTTGTTGTAGCATTTGGCTAATTGCCATTTAATGACCAAAACAATTTGATAAGTGGATTGCAATGCAAACCAAAGTCGTTGCTGGAATTCCCCTAAAAGACAATGCAATCACATGAGCAGTTTTACGGCAGAGCGCACAGAAAAGAAAGCTCGGTGTATAAAATGTCGTTGTCAGCAGCAGAAGGAGCCAGCCGGAGGACAATGGGAGCAGTAAAATAAATAGAAAAATTGCACATGAATTGAATCAAAAGAAAATGGTAATTGAAATTGAAAAGGAAACATAGTGGCAGTTGTAGAAAGCATTACAAGTAACATTTTGCACAAAACATAGTGCTAAAATCGATACTAAATTGGCCATGGAAGAAAAAGGCTGAAAATTACAACTTAAAGTGCACAAAGTTAATAAATTTATGACCCAATTTTGACTTCATTATAACACTTAGTATAGCAGATAACAAATTTTTGTCCCAAAAGTAGGCCACAAAATATAATATGACGGCTCAATGTTTCAGTTGTTCCTAAGTAAGAACTGAAATGTTTCCGCTTCTGGTTCTAAGCTTTTTCGTTTATTTTCCGTAATTTTTTTAAATCTTATACGACACGCACCGATCTCACTCCTGTCCCTCCCTCCAATTCCCCGGGTATTAGCCACTATAACTTTCCAATTTGTTACCTTCTTTTTTTTTCATTAAGTCAATTTTGTTGTTTTTATTTGTTGAAAGCCCCAACTCATCTCCCCATAGATTTAAATGCCCTTCACTTTGATGCGGGTTGCAGTTATAGAAAAAAATACTCGAATATATTTATAATTATTATTGGCATTTTCTGAAAACCCTCCCCCAACATTGACCCATTCGCAGACATTGAACAAATCGCCTTATGTTGCTTCAACGCTTCGCTTTTGACCCTTTTTATATTTCTTTTAATTTTAGTTTTGTGTTGCTTTATGATAACGGTCAAATTGCTTCTTTTTTTTTTGTGTGTGTGTCAAAATGAATTTTTAATAAAAAGCAGCATAAAATGAAATTTCTTCGACCACGAAAAAGTTTGTCTGCCATTTTCGCGCTTTCAATTAATACAAAATGTCTGCCAACGCAATGCGAAGTGTTTTTGATTGTAAATCTACAGTGTCTATATGTATGTGCTGTGTGTGTGTGTGCGAAATTTTCCTCAAGTTGTGTTTGCCTCGGTACGTGACTGAAAATTACTGGCGTTTGCAAGTCAACGACTTTTCGCGTCTCTGGAGTGGCTTTTGTAATGGTCTGCAATAATGTGAAAGGGCACAGTTTAAACATTTAAGACAATTAATTTGTGTATTATTAAGGCTGGTCGATCGTGTTAAAGTCAATGGGGTGGCCAAAATTGTGGACAGTAGCTGGCCATAAGCTGTTTCAAATCTACAAAAAAATTCAATGCCCACAAACTGTCATAAACTGTAAATGCACACAGTGAAAGCGATGAAAACACAGCGGGTGGAGGAAAAGGATCGAAGCAAAGGGAAGCTGTCAGGCCAAGAATTTAAGTTCGACAGAATGGCTGGTTGTTGCTGCTGCGGGAAGCGTGAGCTCTGCATAAAAACACTGGAAACAACAAGAAGCAACTCATAAATATCCTATATTATGCAACTAGGAACGTAGGAAGTTATATTATCACCAACACAATTTCAAAAGTTTTACAAAAGTAAGGTAAACTGCTCCTCAACAAGCTGATCCTTTCGTTAAACCTAGATTTACGCATATGTAAAGTAATTGGAATAATTAAGTCAACCCAAACCAACACAAGTTAGTTTTGACCTGTGCTGGCTTTAACCCCTACAAACAGTATGAGGACCAGAAACTCTTCGCACCCTTAAAAAAACATTGGTCCTTCGAGCCGGATATTCTGTAAATTATCTCCTAGTCACAGAAATCAACAATGGACTCTGTTGTAAGGCACTTTTTACTACAGTTGCTGAATACATAAGCTATTAACTCACACACTTATGACCGATTTCTCATCTTCTAGAATCTTCTTCTTCTTCTAGTTCCAATCCCGTGTGGGACATAGTACAACAACCACTCCTCTCTTCCAACGAACTCTGTTGTTGGCCGTCGCTTTGTGTTCTCGCCAGCTCCCCTTCTCTGCCGACAATTTCTTTGGGTCTGCCTGGTGTCCGACCGACTGCGTCCAGCGGGTTCCATTCCATAGCCTTCCTAGCGATATTGTTCTCACTTTTTTGTAGTGTATGCCCTTTCCAGTTCCATATTATTTTGCGTATTATGGTGTCAACACTCTCTATAGCTCGGAGTTCCGTATTCTGTCAGTCCAGAAACTACATAATCAGTTCACAAATGTTTGAACTTTCGACTCTATGGAAATTGTTATTTTACATGTCTCCACATTCCTCCTAACCGAATAGAAGCACTGGCATTACGTTTGACTTGAAAAGCCTGATTTTGAGCCAGTGTGGATATGATTATCCTTAGCTTTCTGAAGGCGCGACTCCACATCGAGTTCCGTACCTCCATCACAGCGACTACGCTGCCCAGGTAGCTGAATCCAAAACCAGCGCATGGGATTGTCCGGAACGGAGGCTGAGCGATTTAGTTTTGGAAGTGTTGATTTTAAGACAAGGAGGCATATATCGTCTGCATAGTTTAGATGCCGCATTGTAGTTGTCATTGTCCACCTGATGCCGCTGTTGTTGGATGCTGGTCGCCTAGTGGACAACACATATGCAACAACCATTGTAAACAGAATGGGAGACCGAGCACAACCCTGTCGAACGCCACTCAGGACTGGAAACGGTATCCCTCTCCTTCGCAACCCGTGCCATATGCACTCCCTGCTTATGCTGTCGAAGGCTTTCGCGAAGTCTATCAGTCACATAATCTATCATACTAACATATATCAATGTTTATCTGACAAATAGCTGATAGAAGATAAAAAATCGGTCCTTTAAGTGTTCTATGAAAAAGAAAAGTGGATAGTGGATGAATAAGGAAGTAGGAAAGCATGGTATGGAAGAAAAACAAAGTGCAAAGAAGAGAGAAGAGAAAATAAAGGAAGGTAAGGAAGGCAAGCTAAGAGAAAAATAAAGGAAAGAGTCAAGAAGGATGGATGTAGGATGAAGCAGGAAGTCGATGGAAGAAAGAACGAGGAGAGAAGGAAGTAAGAAAGATGGACATAGAAGGAAGAAAGAAAGAAGGAATAAAGAGAAAGAAAGAAGGAAGAAAGAAGGAAGGAAGAAAGAAGAAAGATAGAAGGAATAAAGAAGGAAGAAAGAAGGAAGAAAGAAGGAAGAAAGAAGGAAGAAAGAAGGAAGAAAGAAGGAAGAAAGAAGGAAAAAAGAAGGAAGAAAGAAGGAAGAAAGAAGGAAGAAAGAAGGAAGAAAGAAGGAAGAAAGAAGGAAGAAAGAAGGAAGAAAGAAGGAAGAAATAAGGAAGAAAGAAGGAAGAAAGAAGGAAGAAAGAAGGAAGAAAGAAGGAAGAAAGAAGGAAGAAAGAAGGAAGAAAGAAGGAAGAAAGAAGGAAGAAAGAAGGAAGAAAGAAGGAAGAAAGAAGGAAGAAAGAAGGAAGAAAGAAGGAAGAAAGAAGGAAGAAAGAAGGAAGAAAGAAGGAAGAAAGAAGGAAGAAAGAAGGAAGAAAGAAGGAAGAAAGAAGGAAGAAAGAAGGAAGGAATAAAGAAGGAAGGAAGAAAGAAGGAAGAAATGAGAAATAAATAAGGAATACAAAAGGAAGAAAGAAAGACGGAAAAAGAAATTAGAAAGAAAGAAAAAGTTAAGGAGGAGCAAGGAAAGAAGGAACAAAGATGGAAGAAAGAAAGAAGAAAAAAGAAACAAAGAAGACAAAAAGGAAGAATGAAGGAAGAAAGAAGAAAAACGAAGGAAAAAAGAAGAAAAACGAAGGAAGAAAAAAGGAAGAGAGTATAAAGAAAGAAGGAAGATTAAAGGAAGAAAAAAGGAAGATTAAAGGAAGGAAGAGAGAAGAAAGAAAGAAGGAATAAAGAAGGAAGAAAGAAGGAAGAAATAAGAAATAAATAAGGAATACAAAAGGAAGAAAGAAAGACGGAAAAAGAAATAAGGAAGAAAGAAAAAATTAAGTATGAGCAAGGAAAGAAGGAACAAAGATGGAAGTAAGAAAGAACAAAAAAGAAACAAAAAAGAAAAACAGAAAGGAAGAATGAAGGAAAAAAGAAGAAAAACGAAGGCAAAAAAAAGGAAGAAAGAATAAAAAAAAAAGGAAGATGAAAGGAAGATTGAAGGAAGGAAGGCAAAAAGATGGAAGAAAAAAGGAAGAAAGAAGGGAAGAAGGAAGAAAGAAAGAAGGGAAAAAACAAGGAAGAAAGTCGGAAGGATGAAAGAATTAGAAAGAAAAAAGGAAAAAAACAAACAAGAGTATTATTATCAGCGATGCAAAATTTTCAGTTTCCCAAAAGTTTTGAGATTTGAAGACGAAATCTGGTCGAAAACCCGGTTTTAAATAGCAGAACTTTTGCGATATTTAAAGTGGGAGCATGGCTGTATCATCCAGAATTCGCAATATTTTGTTCTATCAGCTGTTTGCTCTACTTAAACACTCAAAAATAGATTAATCCTGCTATTACTATTCCACTCACATGTTTCCTATGCCTCCTCATGAAACCAACTTGAATAACTTATTTTTGGTACAGTTCATGGACCGTTTCTTAGGAACACTGAACCAAATTTCATTATTGGAACTTTGGTTCCCAGTCTTAAAACTTTACAACCCCAATTTCTTTCGAATCGCTGCACACTTATTGGGGCTTTCAGGGAATTTCAGTAAATCGTAAATGTAAAAATGTAAAATTGCCTCAAACAGCTCCTCCAGGAGGGCCAGGGACAAGCTTCTCTCAATCTCTTGGCGTGTGTGCTTATAATTTTATGCACAAGAGAAAGGGACCTACAGTTTAACGCCGAATCCAAACGGCAATAGTTAGAGAATTTTTTAGAAAATTACAACTGTTACGCCACACCCGGCGCACTTATTTTTATAAGGACACATTTAGTCGGTTTTGATGCCTTTTGGAGCTTTTTTAACAACTTTCAATAGACGATTTCTTCCTTTCTTAAGCATTTTAGAATAAATATATAGTTTTTTTTAAATATTTTGTTTATTCTTCTTATAAAACAGAACTTTGCAAAATGATGCCTTTCGAGTGATGTCAAAATTTAATGACAATTGAATAAATTGAAAATAATGCCGAGAAAGGCTCGATTTTACAAAAATTCTTCTATAATCTATAAAGCTTTGTATTAAGTTTCGAACCCAAGACTTAGGTTCGTTAAGTTTGGGAACCTATTCTTAGACTTTACGAAGGTTTTGAACTTCAAAACCGAAACTTTTGCCAAGTTCAAAATAAACTTTATTCATGTTACGCTCAGTGTATGAGAGGTTCCCCCCCTAGGCTGTGAATGTCAGGGAGTCAGACGGTTGCTTGTACCATATACTTACTGACTAACATACATACATATATAGTCATACACATGAATAACCCGTTGGCACGACATATCAGCACATTTCCACAGCGGGAGCTAGATGGGTGGTGCCATTGTCTGTTGTGGGCGGGGTCTATGTCATTTTCTGTGCCTGCAGCTTTCATTAGTTCAATGTCAATGTTGTGCTTTATTTTGGTGTCGTGGTCTTGGTGCTGATGCTGCTTGTCCTGGTACCCTGGTTCCGCCCATTTGTCTGTTAAATTCTTAATTTTAAGCGCATGCAGCTGCAGGTCTCCGTGGCGAAGAGTGACAGGGAGTCTGTGATTAAATGAGCCCCAGCTGCAGGTGGGTCCCGTTGCTTTTTTGTGTTGGTGAAATATGCAAATTGCAAATGTTTTGTCAGATTTATCCTAACAAATCAAATGCAGTTTCAACAGCGACAAAATATGCAAAATGGACAAACATTCACATTCTTGTGGCAAAAATTTCGCTTTCATATTGCATAAGAAATGCATTAGTCTGCTGAAACCTTTTTTCATTTCCATGAATTTGCCCAAGTTAAAGCATTAAAGCCTGGTCAATAAAGCCTGCCCAATACACCAATACTACTTGCATTAGCCGGCAGCCAAATATGAACTTATTTGGACGCCGCCAATGGTCCCCTCCTTGTGGTATGCAAACTTTATTAATTACGCGCCCCAATGGCCAGTCCGTGTGGTCCTATTTCCAGTCAAACTTTAGCTGTTTACTATGCCTTACCCCCTCCAGCGAATTGACTTCACCATGTTCGATTTTTATCATGCAATTTGTATTACAAGAAAAAGTCAAACAAAAAAAGTTTTTTTTTTAATTAAAAATTCAACTGTTTTTCATTTGCTAAAATTAGACGTCATTAGCTATCCGGTAGAGAAAGCGCTGTGAGAGCAAAGGACCAAGAATTTTCTTAGAAAATCAGTGTGCGAAATTATTTACGCTCAAAGTTACACAATAAAATTTTGGACTTCATTAAGTAGGTCGTGCATAACTCTCGTTCAAGGTAAAATTAATAAAGTTGGCCTGTCATTGGAATTCTACGTGCTTCAAATGATGCTTTTATAAGTACCCTAAGGTAGAAAGAATTTACAATTTTCTTCAAAGAAAAAACTTTGGAAAGAAGTCTTAGAGAACAAGAAAGGCCAAGCTTAATTTATACAGCAATTAAGAAGCTCTAGCTGCAATTTTGCAAAATTATTTATTGAAGATGTAAAGTCTCATTCGAACTAGTCTTTTCTTGCAAATTCTTAAAAGTTGAAAAATTGTTGAATACCAAAGTTTAACATAAATTTGGACCAGAGAGCAGCACGGAATATGGGTCATTCTTTTTAAAACCGAACGGTTTTAAATTCAACAACGCCCGACTATAACATACTCTGTACCAGTTCATTTGCTCCCGACTATATTCTTATAATACATCCAAGGAGTCACGCGGTTATCGTACAATATTTTTTGTATACGCTCATCTCTAGGTATCTCTCTCTCTCTCTCTCCCAAAAATGAAGTTTGTTTGAATCAGGGCTGCAAACCGGTTTTGAACCGAACCGGTTCAAACCCGGAATTCCGGCTTTTTTTTTACTGTGAACCAAACCCTGAACCGAACCACGGGGACAAAAATAGTTGAACCCGAACCAGTTCCGAACCCAAGCTTTTGGTTCGGTTCAAAAAAAAAATTATTGACATTAAATTTATTTGGGTACGCTTGCATGTACGCCACAACAGAGTCGACAATTAGAAATATAACAATACTGAAAGTCGGTCAAACCCGACTATGAAATACATACTTTGCTCTTACTTCCAGCCAAACATATTAATTTGTTATATACAAATTCAATGTAAATACATAGCTATGTATGTACAGCGTACAGTGTGCAGTGTATTGAACGTTTTATTTTTCATCTTATACATATGCGCCCGCCTGAAAGTCAATAAAAATGCACAAAATACAACTCAAGCAAGAAGAACTACAAGAAATAGATAGAGAAAACCGATTTTTGTTTGTTTGTGTGAGTGTGTGTGTGGTCATTGCTGTCTCAGCAATTGCCGAAAAAAAATCCCGTAGCAAGGGTTTGCCCACCTCTGATCTAAAGCGCCGAACACAAGCGTTTTGCCCTAGCGACTTTTTTGTTATCTGGTCGATGTTGTCCGACAGAGTCTCAAAATCACCAGTCAGGTTTAATGCCATTTTGTTAAAAATTCTTGAAAGACGTTCCGAATTTGTCATAAAATCTCCACCCATACTAGCCTCTGTGTTTCTAGACCCTCGATTCCAAAGTCTATTAAGTGATTCGCAAAAGCTAGAAGCTGTCTTATCAGTGACATCCACTCAAGTCTCAGTTGAAAGAGCTTTTCCACCTTAAAATTTATTTTGTCTGATCAAAGAAATAGCATAGACAGTCAACTACTCGAAGACATACTACTCATAAATTTAAATTAAAGATTAATATTACACTTAAGGAGAAAAAAAAATAAAAAAACTGAATATTTTTTTGTATATTAATAAAATGTATTGTTATATTAAATATATTGGGTAAAACGTGCAACGAACCAAGGTTTGAACCAAAACCAAAGCCCGAAAACCTCGAACCTCAAATTTCCGAACCTTAACCGTTGGTAAATTTTGGATCGAACCTGCAAACCGGAGGTTCCGAAAATTTTTTTGGGTTTGCAGCCCTGGTTTGAATCAGACCCGGCCAGCCATAGCTTCCACGAGCCGAAGTCAGTCGAGTTTTTACGCAAACGCGAGCCGAACTCATGGTTGTGTGTATCGGTGAACATTGAATTGCAAGCAAAACGGCTGTAGTCTGGAGAGAGCACTATTGCACACCAACACAAGCACACTTTTTTGTCCTCTCCATTTGGCCGGCACTGGTTTGAATACAGCAGTGGTTGCCGTGAATGGCGAGGGGGGTGGGGGGTGCTGGTTAACCTTTTTTTGCTCATAACTTGTGTTTCGTTCAATCGATCTTTATCATTCCTTCATCAAATCGATAAATAATTTTATTTCCTCTGAAACGCTCCAGACAACACCGGCGGACCGGAGCACGGTCTGCAACATCATGTTGCGTCTCCTGTCACCACAAACCACAAGCGAGGAGCTTAAAATCTATTTGGCCAGCATTCAAACACTTCACACTCCAGTCCCCTCAATCAGTTCGATTTGATTCACCTCAACTATGTCTTCGATCACATCTGCCAGACCAAATGGAAAATCATTGAACAGCCGCCGGTGCTCAATGATTGAGACAGTAAAACGGCCGCTCCCAGTTCAGTGGACAGCGAACTGCTGGCCTCCTATCAAGCGGTAGTCTAGCGGATAGTGCAGGCACAATTGACCCCCTGAACGAGCCCGATCACAAGCGGATCGGGCAACGAGAATGTGCCCTACATCAATGCCAATTATATCAAGGTAAGAAATGGGCGAACCAAACTTCAACTTTATAAGTCACTTCCATTTCTTAACGTTTCCCTGAAAGGGCCCCGACTTCGTGGCCAAGTGCTATTTGACCACCCAGGGACCGCTGCCCAATACCATTTTCGAGTTCAGCGGAGATATATGAGGCGCCAAGTTACACATGCTACAGCAGTACATCCAAAAGATCATCATGCTGACCTGACCAACATTACGGAGGCAAGTCGCCAGAAATGCGCGAATTTCTTTCCAATCGAGATGAACGAAATCTTTGCCGTGGCAGCCAAGTGCGAGGTGTTCGATACGTGCCGCTGCTCAGGACTACATCGAACTGCATTTAATACCATTGATTGTGCCAGACACAATTTTAAGGAAAATGTCTGAAGAGGCAGCTACCAACGTTCACTGCGATAATACTGCAGATTGTCAAAAGTCATTATGATAAAAACAATTAATTTATTATTAATTTCATTTAATAATAAAAATATATTAAAATAGCACATTAAATAAGTTATATTCATAATCCTGCAAATTGTTGTTGATTATGAGTTCGCGGGCATATTTAACAGCGCCAGAGCAGCGCAAGGTTTCTTTGTAACGCTTATCGACAGAGTAAATTGTGTTATCGTGTTATTAACATAGGCTTAGCAGACTCTGTTAAGAATCTGCGGAATATCAACTTTTTCACAAGAAATATTTTGGCGACCCGTGGATACCGCCCTGTAGTCGACACCGCTTCTGTCAGAAATTAGTCAGCTGTTCGCTCTCACTTATGTTCTCTGAGTACATTTGGGAATGTGTTCGTCTCGCTCGAACCACTGTGATTTCCAAAGGGCACTATAAAGTATCTAAGTAATGTTTGTATATAAGGGCACTAACGCATAAACCACTCAAAATTGATCTCTTATACTTCTCGCCAAGAAACTGAATCCAGTTTCAATATTTTTGATTGCAAAAGAGTTCAAGAGCTTGCCGATTTACTGATTCGTCAGTCACGGGCAGTGCTTTGAAATAACTCACCTACCACAAAGTCCATAACTACAAACGTTTAGCACTTTGTTAATAATTTTCAGTCACATTTTCTCTTAACTTCATACAAAAAATCATTTTTATTCTCACACATCATTCGCTTTGACAGCCGCTATGAGTTTGTGTAGCTTCCATATTAAAACCCTGCAGAAGGGTTGCTGTCAGCTGCTCACTCTGAACAGGTACAGCATCCAACAGTGGTTAAAAAGCTTCGATACAATCATCTATGATGCGGATGGTGTTATCTGGAAGCACGATGCTCCCGTTGAGGGATCACCGGAGACATTTAATGCTTTGCGGGCGATGGGTAAAAATGCTTATATCTGCACAAATCACTCGGCTACCTCAACGCTGGAACTGTGGAAGAAGGCACAGGATATGGGATTGCTATTGGCTCAGAATGAGGTGCTGTCATCGTCTCAGGCTGTGGCACGTTATCTAAAGGAACGGAATTTTAAGCGCAAGGTCTACATTGTGGGTGGAAAGGGTATACAAGATGAACTGAATATGGTCAATATAGAGAGTTTACCGCTGGATATGGGCGGCATGATGGGTGCCAATATGTTGCAGCATGTTCAGGCCATGGAATTGGATCCAATGGTGGGCGCTGTGGCCGTGGGTATGGATCAATACTTGTGTGTGCCGAAAATAACCAAGGCTAGTTGCTATTTAATGGATCCCAAGGTAATATTTGTGGCCACCAATCGTGATCTATATTTTCCGGTGGCTGGAAATCGTATGACCCCCGGCGCAGGTACCATTGTGGCCGCCATACAGGCTGTGGTTAAGCGAGCACCCTTCACTTGCGGCAAACCTAGTCCGTTTATGTGTGCTCATCTAATGCGCGATGGAGTAATCAAGGCAGAGCGCACGCTAATGGTGGGCGATACGTAAGAAATGTGAAGATTATGTCGCTATGATAGTATAATATATCACTCCGATTTTCCCCCATTCTAGCATGTACACTGACATTCAGTTTGGCTATAACTGTGGCTTTCAGACTTTACTGGTGGGCACAGGCGTTAGTAGTCTGGAGGATGTGAGTAAGGCCCAGAAATCTAAAGAACCCCTAAAGTACCAGGAGATTCCCGATCTTTATGTTTCCAAGCTATCGGATCTATTGCCATTCTTAACCTCACGTAATCGATAATAATTTGTGCTGCATGAATAATAAATTTATATATTACACTTGCTCCCCAGTGTAGAATTTGCTTTCCGCAGTTTTCAATTGAAAGTTAGTTGACGTTGACATCCCCAGCTGTCAGCTACAGCTACTTTTTGGAAACTACCGACAAGGTCAGTGGCGACGTATTTAATTCACTAAACTTTGCACATTTGTTATTTTGACACAGATGAAGCAAAGGAACACGAACCACGGCACAACTTTTAATTGTGCGCAATGAGAGAAAGCCAAAGTCAAGCCCAAGCCCCGTTCCCCGGGGAAACACTTCTGTCGCTTTTTAGTACCAAGCCGCCGTAGGCTGTCATCTACGTCCACCAGCGCCCGTTTGCGCCAATTAAAATGGCATTCAGCTACATTGTTGCCCATCCGACACTTGTCCAGTGCCTAGATCACGGACCGCACCTCGGCATAAATTCATTAAATCGCATTCGCCTGCCAGCTATTTGGCTTTGAAACTCACAAAATCTGCCACAATTTAACGGATTTCTTTGCGGCGGTATCATTTCCTAGCGGAATGCTTACCCAAAATTACAAAAAAAAAAACATACTCAAATTGCGGTTTTGGGCCGGACCGAAAAGCGAAGAGCTTGTGATGGGAGAGCTAGATTTGCCTTGGGGCAAAAAAATTAACAAGCAAACGAAGAGGTACTCTTAGTGCCTGCCACCCGACAAACCGGTAGGGATTCATTCATTTCCGCTAAAGCGAGCGCTACAGGAAGTGCGTTGTCTCAAATTGTAACAGAAACTAGAAATCTAGAGAGTATCAGATTGATATTTTGGGTACTTATTTGATACCTAAAATATTAATTTGATACGCTAAAGTATATAAAGTAAAGTAATAAAAAATTTTCAATGTCAACGAATGCTAGTTCGAAAATTGGAAGTTATCTTCTTCTATGGCCCGATTTTTAAATCACAACCGCTTAACAGTTTCGGCCGCCGCTACCAATGGCCGTCAGTTGTTCAGACCAAGCTTCGCAATGTCTTTCCGCACCTGGTCTTCCCATCTCGGTTTCAGTCCATCCCTCGTGCCTTTTCTTCCAATGTCTTTCCTCTTGAAATAGCTTTTGTATAGCGCTCTTGTATAGCGTTTTTCGAGAGAGGGTTCTACTCTCGAACTCCCTACTAAGCCCAAAGTAGCATCGATTTGCCATAGTGATTCTTCTTCGGATTTCCAGGCCGATGTTGTCGCTGGTTATCACCGTCCCGAGGTAGACGAACTCCTTTACAAAGCTGTATACTCCAAGTGTTACAGCTTGTCCACGACGCGTAGAATCACTGAGCGTGGATACTAGGAACTTTGTCTTGTACTCGTTTACCGCTAGGCCCATCAGTTTAGACTGCTTCTCTATCTCTGAAAACGCCCTGCTTACCGCCCGTTCGTTTGTGCCGATAATGTGAATATCATCGGCATATGCGAGTAGCATTAGATCTTTATAAAGAAATGAGCCCGATCTGTTGGCATTTGGGCACTGGCGCAGTATATACTCCATCAGCAGATTAAAGAAGTCACTCGATAATATTACCCTGCATAAAACCTGTTTTGGTATTCCTCCTATTTTGACGGAGCTTTGCGTGCTTCTCAATGTCATCATGCAAAGTCGAACGTACTTTGCTGGTATACCAAAGGTGGACAGGGCTTCAAAGCACCTGGACCTTATCGGTTTGTCGAACGCGGAAAGATGGAAGGTGTCGATCTTTGTCTCACGGGTCTTCTCCAGGATTTGCCTTAGTGTGAATATCTGGTCTGTGGTGGATTTACCAGGTCCAAAGCCACACAGATAAGGTCCAATCAGTGTGCTAATAAGCGGCCTTAGATGTTCACAAATAATACACGACAGAACCTTAAATGCAATGGGAAGGAGACTTATCACACGGTAGTTGGCGCAAACTGTAGGGTCTCCTTTTTTAAAAATTGGGCAGAGTACACTTAGATTGCAATCGTCGGGCATACTTTCGTTGTACCATATTCGGCAAAGGAGTTGGTGCATACACCTTACCAATTCCTCACCTCCAGCCTTGAACAATTCAGCGGGCAGGTCATCAGCGCCAGCTGATTTATTGTTTTTTAGACTTTTTATGGCTAAACAGACTTCGTGATGGTCCGGTGGGGTATCTCTATGTTGTAGATTGGTGACATCGCTACTTCTTCGCCTTCCAGCAGTCTAGTGCCACTTGCGGATCTGTAACCAGATTCCCATTTTCGTCCTTGCATTGTGTAACTAAGGTCTTGAAACCTTCGGTTAGTTGCTTAACCTTTTGATATTTGAAGTTATCCTCTTATGTGAAACAAATCATGTCGAATGTCGCAGCTGGCTATGCTTGACGCGTCACACTTATTGTTTTGATTTTAGTGCAATAACAACAAGGTAGCGCAACCGGAAGTGTCTTTTCGCACTCGAGAGAATATATCGAACCCCAGGGCTAAAACAGACACAAAATCCAAGGCCACTCAGTTGTTACTTACATTTTTTGACAGCTTTCGATAGTAGTTTCGCACTACATCAGGAAATCGAAGGCGACCATGTTGGTTTGATACACTTGACTACAACTTTGGGTCATCGAACCAAGGTCGACTGAGAATATGGAAGCTGCGCAGTTAATCAACTTGTATATTTACATCATGCAAACACATCAGTACTTAGAAGTAAATGCTAAGAAGACGACGTGCTGAAGATAAATTAATGAATTTCAATAAGGAGCACGAACTTATATATGGGTATTTCCACCCATAATCAGCATTAGCACTAATTGTTAAGAGTTATAAGTTAAGCCTTTTTTGACATTTGTTTAGATTTTTTTACTTTAAATGTGTTCGACGGTCGATGTTTACAAGGTAAGCTAAAATACCATACATATGAATATAAGTTGTTGTGTTCGTTTTTTGCAAAGATTTGTAAATAACAAGTTTAACTCCTTAAACATGACATATATCACGCCACAATGCTGCTGTGCCTGTGGCTTGCGCTATGCAAGATGACGCCCAATTCTAGTGATTCGAAACGAAGACAGCTGCAGATTCATTATTGTGTGTGTGTGTGGCAGTGCTGATGCTGCTGTGAACTCCACAATCCACATATATTCCACAAGAAATGGAAGCGAAGAAATTCACTAGGTGATCGTGTGGAAGAGGAATATGTTCAGCATCCGCACGAAAGGAATGGATTAATTTGTAAATAAATTTGGTTGGGTTCCTGGGAATAAAATAAGACCATCTGAATTTGGATAATCCAAAAAGCCTCCCAATCGATCAACATTCTGCTGATGAACCAAGCGTAAAAAGAGCGACGGACAAGCGGTGCAGTGGGGTTGGAAACCGAAAAGTCCCAGGCAGCAGCTCCACTTAAATCAGAAATCCTTGAAAATCGTGTATCTTTCAAAAGGAACCGCCTAGAAATAATAAAGAAATCAAAATTGGAATACTAATATAATTGTTTCTAGGTGGGACTCTTCGTACGCAACGCTCGTCACAGCATACTCGCTCATCACTTGCAAAACCTTTTTTTTTAACTGCATAAGCTGTAATTGTTGCTTTTCAATTGCAAAACAAAGTCACTTTAATTCATTTTGATTGATGCGCAAAGGTAAACAAACTGACCAGATCAGCTGTTGTGGATGCGAAAGTGGACGCTGAACGCAGTAGAAACGCCTTTGGGGAAAAATCGAGAAATCGTGCAATCGATGACAGAACGCGCGTATGTGGAAATCGGCTATTATAGCGCAACAGGAATTTCAATTTCAATTTATTGCATCGGTTTATAATGATAAGTGTATGCTTCTAATATATTATATATTACATATTTCTTAAGAGTTCAAGTCTATGGAATTATTCTATTTTTTTATGAATATGGACTGTATTATTGTTTTAAATTTCATTAATTTATATTACATTGTTGGGAAAAATTTTAAAACAAACACATGAGACAAAAACTTAATACTACTTATAACTATCTATATTTACATAATTATTTGGTTTATGTGGTTCTAGCTTGAATATCTACATCAATCATTAAAGTTATCTGTCAGTCGGCTTAGTCTGTCTGCTATCATTTATACATTGGCTTTATAGTGCAAATCGGAGGTAGGATGATGCCATGGGAGCTTGAAAATCAGTTTTAATAGCTTGTTTTGAGCAGTTTGTAATCTCTTAATATGACATTTGGCAACATCAGACCAAACTGGGGCTCCATAGAAAATTACTGCCTGAAATATAGATCTGAACAAGTATAACTTATTTTCAATGGATAACCTTGAGTTTCTATTGATGAAGGGATATAGAGTTCTGGTAAGAGAGTTGATTTTATCAATGGTGTGACTCGAACATAATATAAATAAATAAATAAATCAATGGTGTAAGTTTACTTTTGGTTCTAAGATAACTCCTAGACAGCGAACCTTTTTGTCCCATGGAATATCAATACCATTAAGATCTAGGTGGCTATTTGGTAGATATCTGGGAAATCTTTTTCTGGAGAAGTGTATGGCTTGGGTTTTATCTGTGTTAACCAGAATTTTTCATCTTATGAAAAAAGATTAGAAGGAGTCAAAAGCTGCTTGTAGGTCGACTGTGATATCTTCTGGTAATAGTCCTGAGGTAATTATTGCTGTGTCGTCAGCAAATATTGAGGCAGTACAGCCGTTTAGATTCGGAAAGTCGGAGGTATAAATGTTACACAGAAGGGGAGAGAGGCAGGACCCTTGGGGGCATCCAGCAGGGATATCTATTGCTATAGAATGAGCCCGTCCACTGCAAACCGAAAACGAACGCTTGCTGAGAAAACTTTGTAATATTTTAATAACTGACATCTTAAAGACGTGACCGTTGTGCCATACGGAGTCAAAAGCAGATTTTGTATCCATCAGGACCATCCCGGTGGACTTCTTCATATTAAAGTTCTGTTTGACAATCTTTTTGATTCGGACTAGCGGATGAATTGTGCTGTGCTCCCTACGGAATCCGAACTTTTCACTAGGGAGTAGATCTGTATTGTCGACAAAGGATGAAATCTTTTCTTTGATGATTTTTCTAACATTTTGCTGACTGCAGACAGAAGGCTAATAGGACGGTACAAGGAAGGGGCCTCAGGAGGCTTATGTGGTTTTCTGATTGCGACATCTTTGGATGTTTTCCAAGTTTATGGAAAATAGCCAAGTCGAAGACCTGCGTTAAATATAGCGGTCAAGAAGCCTACACCGCTATGAGGGAGAGCTTTTAGGCATAGGTTTTCAATATTGTTCAGACCGTGAGCTTTTTTGTGCTTCAGCTTTTTAATTATTTCTGAGACTGCTCTACAATTAGTGAGAATGTTACAATCGGGATTTATTTCTAGGGTATTTAAACGGTCTACGCAATTTTGTACATCAAACCCAGTATCGGGAAAGCTTAAGTGGTTCGTACACGAATGATTTCCCAAGAAGGTTTCGGTTTTTGTTCAGGAGTCGAGCAGTGTACTGCTCCGACAGTGAGAGTTGGGATCCTTGAAGGTTTTTTCCTAATAATTTTGGCTACTTTCCAAAAAGGAGAAGAGCCTTTGTCCAGAGTGGGCAGGAAAAATATATATTTGTAATACCAAAATTACGGATACCACCGATTTTTGTTGGTTCCAATTACTAAGTTTTTTTGGTTCAACAAAAAACATATTTTATAAACGATCCGTAAGTGATTTCAAACGGTAAGCTGTTCCGGTTTCGGTTTAACTTTCAAACTTTCAAAACGCTTTAGAAACATTTGTAGGCTGACACCTTAATAGAAGCACTTTGATAGTACATTGTGCATGTGTTGGTAATTCGACTTACATACGTGTTTGAAGTGTGTCTGTAAAAAAAGAAATTACTTATGCACAATGAAAATCGCTTACATTTCCACTTGCATGGATTCTTAATATTGAAACTTTATGTAAGAATTTTCGCTATGCACTTTACTGCTGACTGCTTCAACAAATACCAAAGTAGCAAATAAAATTTTAAGCACAAAGTTTGCTCAACTTTTTGTTTTATTTTTTTCCCTTCGTCTTGTGTAGTTAGTTGTCGCTGACCCGCTTACCGCCCCCTCCCTCTCACATCATCCCTTTACCGACATAAAGAGGCAAAACCGAAACTTTTTTTATTAAGTTTACAAGACGAAGTTAATTTCTGTGCCCGGGTCTGTTTTTTTCCCCTAATTAATAGCTCGGCAACAAAATACACCAAGAATCAACTTGATTTATATGCTAATTCTGAACCGGCAACTCGGTAACCCGCTCGAAGCCACAACAAATACAATGAGAACTTAAATCGACAATTGCTTAAATCAAGTTAAAGTGATTTGTGCGCGGCCAACGCGTTGGACCATTTGGGTATTATCAACCGGCAACAGGCTGAATGGCAAACTTTAAATTATCCAATATCTGTGCATAAATCATCAACAGATAGCATCATCAGCTGGGGTCACAGGGCGCAATTATTTGTTGGAAATGGATTACATTTTCCTGTTGTCTTCTGCTGTTTTGTGTGGGGAAATCTGTGAGAAAGATTTAAGTTAGTAAATCTTTAATTTTACATGGAATTTTCATTTGCGAAAAGTAAGAAAGTCGGTCAAGCCCGACTGTATTATACTCTGTACCTGAAGTAGCAGCTGAAAGCAGCGCTGCTGAACAATAGATGGCACCACTACTTGCATGGAACAATGAGGGATTTTCAAAACTGACCAATAGATTACGCCACTACTGCCAGGGCTTTAGCTAAGAGGTTTTAATGAGTAACTAACTTTATTGAATGTAACTTAACTTAACTTAACGATAATTGTTAGCTATCGTTGAGTTGAACGGAGCGAAGCGGGCGCCACCCGCGCGAATCGAAACCAAGCCAGAAACTGCGCGTTAAGGATAGCGTGTTAGAATCAGTGGTGCTCGATGAATGGTGTGACCAGAGGTGGCCAGGGCTGCCACAGGGCGGAGGATTTAACTTTCTTTTAGTCATAACTTGAGTATGGTTCATCCGATCTTTATCATTTCTTCGGCAAATTGAAAAATAATAGATTACTCAATATCTTTAGAAGGTAAGAAACATCTATCTACGAAACTATGGAAGATATTACGTTTTTACCAAATTGCGGGGGCGACAGGGGGGGGTGGCAAAAATTTAAAATAAACTTTTTAAACCTGAATATTTTTGCAATATGTATGAAATATCTTCATTATTTTATTGACATTTTTGAAAAGGTATCTGCCTACATTGATAGTTCAAAGATAAATTAAGGGGAAATTTGAAATTTAAAGGCCGTGACGATACCATCAAACCTTAAAATATCTGATTTTGGAATTTGATAAATTCTCTATATAAAATACTGCATTTTTTGAGCTATGTTGCGCAAAGAACTAAAAAAAAGTGCATTTCATACAGGGCAGGTACGATCTAATGTTCACACTGGCAAATAATTTTCTCAAATATTTATGAAAATTTGGCTAAATAGGCCACTTTAGGAAACTTTTCCATCATATTTGATCAAATTATTTGCGTATAGTAGCATAGTTTTAGTATTTAGTCCTGCAAAATTTGCCATCATGGCAATTTATCCTAATTTTCATTAAAATTTTGACAAATTATTTGCCTGTGGGACCTTAGCCTAATATTTTGTGTATTAAAAACGCGTTTTCTAAAATTTTTCAGCTTACTGTAAGTACGAAAAGCTCTTGATTCAAGAATGTTTGTTCTCATTTCAATTACATTAACAGTAGTTTTTCGATTCTAGAATGTTTTATACTTAATCGAAGGTTATGTCCATTGGAGCACAAAGAAGTAGGCTAAGAGATGGGGAGTGTCTGCAAATAAATGGAAGAACGCTAGAGAAAGTGCGGTCCTACAAATATTTAGGCGTCACAGTGTCCGATAATATGAATTTCTCAGATCATATAAAATGGAAACTTGGAGAAGCAAAAATTGCTATAAACGCTACATGGAGGACATTGCTGAGTAGAGACAACGTGAAGCCAAGTTGCCAATATAAGGTGCTCCACGCAACTGCTTAAATTTGGGGATTTCTTAGATTCGACGATGTTGAACGCTTGCCGACGTTTTTTATCAAAAAAGTTTTCAAGTTACCGTAGAATACGCCAAATTACGCGATTTCAACTCGGTATACGTATACACTGCAACTGCATTTCAACTATGTAGCCAAGGTCATGAACATGCCGGAGAAAAGACTGCCTAAGCAAATAATGATTCAACTGCTTCTTGGGAAAACTCAGTTTTTTGATGACTGGTCCACCATTTCAAACAACTGCGGGCTAAACTTAAACTGGGACAATATACAAGGATGGCGTCATACACAAGCTGAAGTCATAAGAATGCTTTGCTAAGAAGAGCGACAAATCTTTATAAACCGAGCTAGACAGAGCACTGAAAGGTCCACTTATAAAAAGCAGACTCACAACCTGGGTCAATCAAACTATTTTCAAGATAGTCTAGGAACAAACTACATTAGCAATATTTTTAAGGCGAGGTGCGATATGATTGCATTAAACTTTAGGCCACATAGAAGGGACTTGGATGAAACCTGCAGCCTTTGTAATATGCCGGAGACGGAAAATGTGGAACACTTTATCGGCACTTGTCCCATCCTTAGAGAGGTGCGATATCTCCACTTCCGTCGCATCACTTTAAACGAGTTTGAAGTCCAAAGCATTTTAAACGGAGAAAATTGGCGCATCCTATCAGCATTTTTAGCAGAAGCCACCAAATATCGGCGACAAATTATAAACGAAGATTTTTAAGTTTTTTTTTATTTTGTTCTATTTTCTTTTCTTTTTTTCTAAAACAGTCTGTAGAGCCGTCTTCATTGACGGAAGATCCACTATCTGGGGTTTAGTAGTCAAATGAAAGGCGACTCTCAGACGTACCTATATTTATAATTGTTTAAATAATACTACATAGCATCAAATGACGGTTTCAAATAAACCATTGTTGTATAACACTTACAGTTTCTATTTTTGTAATGCCAGCTATAATCTGTAATCACTATGTTGTCAATATTTTATATTTACACAATAAAAACAACATACTACTACTACTAATTAATTTAAGTAACATCCAAGTACAAAATATACTTAAGGCCGATTTCTCTTTTTTCAGATAACTGCTATGTCTCAAATATACTTAGAATTCTCTCTGTTATTTCGTAGTGAATGTCACACATAGCACATTTTAGAGGGACGCACGGAATTTGATGATGATGTGAAATGGAAATTTACATCTAACATCTTACATCTGTCAATCAATGCTCTCAAAGATGTGTTGTATCAAAAATTATACAGAAATATATTGAAAAAAAATAATTTGGCATAAAATTTTAACAATAATAATTCATAGCCCACTACAATTTTTGGAGGAGCACTAGCTGCCAGGGCTCTCGGCTCTCCTTTTATTATAATAATTATTATAGTAATTAAAATTATGGGTTAAGATTTAGATTTTCCTTAGAAGTCCAGCTTTAGTGATATATTCGTATATTAACTTGATATTTGAAAACGTTGGATCGTTTAAAGCGTTTACAGGTGGAAGGGCAACTGAAGCCCTTGCCGAGGCGAGGCAGAACATTCGGTTAGAATATGTTGACCTGTCAATGTGTGAGAGTTGCATAAACTGCAGTTTAAGAAGGAATTCATGTGTAAATGCCGTGTGTCCCATGTGGGGAGTTTTGGCTTCAGGAGGGTATCGTGGCGCTGTGCCAACCGCTTTGAATTGGCTGGGCTCCGACCCATTCCGATATGTGCTGGTTTTTTATATGATTGCTGAGACGAGACGAAACAGATCAGCCTTTTTCATTATATTAACATGTTGCACCGTGTCTGTTTGAACCAGTTTTGCTGCTTTATCTGCCGCTTCATTATCTGGAATACCATATCCTGGTATCCACATAGCTTTTATTGTCTTTTTGTCGATCAAAATATGTCTGATTTGAGAGACTTTTATACGTGTGTTATTGGGGTTTTTAACTGCGGCGGGTATAGAAGACATGCTGTGTTTGCAGATAACGTGGTGAATCTTTTGTTTTGATGCGTATTTGATTGCCTGTAAAATCGCGCAGACTTCGGCTGTGTATATGGAGCAGAAGTTGTTAATCCGGGAAGATATACGTTTTGTGGTATGAAATTTATTTAAAATTTGATCAACAATCTCAGGTTTAAAAATTTTATGGTTTTGATTGAAAGGCAGTTATGCTTGGTCCTTTTCCCGAAGAAAGATTATTTGCGTTTTTTAGGACATATTTTACGAATTCTAATGCTATAGCATCTTTCTTGCTAAATTAAGCAGTCTTTTGGTAAATGGGAATTGGTATTAAGGCTATATGAAATTTTCTCCTTTCTTCATTGAGTTGCTGCCGAGCCCATTGACTGAAATTCAAGCGCAAATTCAAGTCGCGGCTTCAATTCTTGAAAGAGTTGGATTTTGTAAGAATTTAAACCACGATCCTGGGCAAAAAATTCGCAAAGTTGCCGAATACGATAAACACAAATGTTGAGATTGGCGTCGAATCGATAGGTCACAGTCTGCACCCACACTCTCCGCTGTAGTCGCAATATTTTCCTCATTACGGGCTGGATGTGGTCTATTTGGTCGCGTATTATCCAATAACGTACAATGAGACTCTAATTTGTGGATGGTTTTGCGAATAGTGGTGGAAATTTACATTGGCCACATCTAACATCTTTCATCTGTCAGTCAACATTGTCAAAAATATGTTGTATCAAAAATTTCACAAAAATATATTGAGACAAAATAAGTTGGCATAAAATTTATTTATCATTTGCTCAACAATATCAGGCTTAACAATCTTATGGTGGTGATTGAAAGGCACTTATGCTTGATCCTGCTCCCGCAAAAAGACGGGGCATATTCTACTGCTTTAGTCTCTATCTTGCTAAATTATCTACCACGTTTTGGTTATAAAATTTTGGGCGGTTTGGTACATGGTCATTGCTATTAGCGATGCATCTGCTGCTCAGAATTCCAGAATTAATGTCAATTGGGTCCTTTGCGCAAAAAAGGAAATGATCTGCATCATGTTGGGAATGGGGAGCTGCTCTTTAATCACTATGATGATTTTGTCGCATGCTATCTATATGGTCCTCATGCCAGCTTCCATGCAAGGCTTTTTAAGTGGGTTTCTTGCGGATTTTATATAAAAAGAACATTTTTTTTATAATAATGCATAACAAGTTTCACTGCCATTACTTAGTTTTTAGCGGAACGTATGGTATAGAAAGATTTTGCTTCAAGATGTTAGATGTTGCTCAGTGGAAATAGCCTATTAAAGTGTTAAGTACAAAACGGTATAAATCAGGGAAGCAAACCGCTCAGAAATATGGACGGGTTCAATTCCGTTTGGTTACCTATGTGACTATGTGACTTTTCGCGCACTTTCAATATTGAATTCCTAGATAACATTGAAATAGCTTTAAAATCCTTTAATAAATGTCCCAAGATATGAAGTCGGGTATGATGGCATCGTCCATTAGGACAGAATTGAGAATATCGTATTGGAACTGTGATACACACACAAATCGATTAACAACTTTCAAAGAATGCATTCCTTCGAAGGATCGGAATCACATGTTTAAAAATGGTTGGCATTTCCTTAAAGGCTACCTCAATCCGGTGTCGCTGAGGATAAATTCGGTCTAGAAATGGTCTCCCTTGTAGAAGTTAATTTAAGTGAAATTCGTATAAAACTTATATCAGGAAATCGTTCAAAATTCCCGAATTAACCAAGAACCACTGCCTGTTGGTAAGCACTTTACGCCTTAATACACGTAAGTGCACTGAACCGCGACGAACTGTAACGCTTTGTGGTTTTTGGTTCGGTTCAACGTTGTCAAAGGCACGCCGGCTCGGTTTGCGGTTCGGATTATGAACTGGAACTAGCGGTTGAGTTACGGTTTGGTTCAGCACCGGTTTGATTCCTGGAATTTCGTGTGCATCAGACAGCCACGAGCACACACACCCACATTATCAAGCAATAAAAGGGTTTCTAAGTCTATTTCTTATGGTTGTTGTTGCTTTAGAAATATTTTCTTCATTTGTATTTTTAGGCACCTCTGGTCTACAGCCTCCCCAAGTGCAGAGTCCCCATAGAACTCATCAAGCGAACATTGTGTAAAGTTTTTCCTTAGAGTTCGATTTCAAAAAAATTATCTTGCTCATAATAAATTTTGTTTGGGGACAAAAAAAAAGTGTTATAACTTATCAAACTTAATTGAAAAATTCCTTCTTTGCATTTTTTGGTGTGTATTTTTTTTTGGCATTTCATGGTCTCGTCGGTCCCTGCGGACAAAAGTTTTCCGCGTCGTCTTCGTCAGCTGCTTTGTCATCAGCATCAGCTTCATGGCCAAAGTGTAAAATGTTGACTGCAATTTCTTGCGGCTGGCGTAATAAATAAAGTTTTAATTGCCATAACTTTTGATATAATGACAGTCCGGTCAGGAGCATAGATTATAATTTTAGATAAATGCTTGACGCATTTTCAATTAAATATTTGTGTGCAGGGCAATTGGCATGGCCGTTAGCCATTAGCACTTGGCCAAATCAAAAGTAAAGTCTAATCATAAATGCCAGTCACAGTCACATCAGAGTGAGTCAAAGTTGTGGTCTAGACGGGTGGTTGGGAGATGGAGAAGGGTAATTAGGCGACAAGAGTTGAGTTATTAAGCCGAAAGTTACCTCTGGCTGCTCATAAGCTACGTGACTTAGTCGCATTAATTTAAGAAAATCAATTTATGCCTCGAAAATCCCTGCCAAAGAAATTTCCAATTTCCACAGAGGGGAACCACCAGGCGTATGGATTTGTGGCGTGAAATTTGCTGAATTAAATTCCAATACTTACACGCAAACACACACACACACAGACACACACTCGTCCTTCGTGGCATCGTTTGTTTTCGCTACGTTGTTGTCGTTCAATTTGAATGCCTTTCCCTTCTAATTTCCTTTATCGAATTTACGATTTGTTGGTCATGTCATCAACTCGAAGACGACGACGGCGGCGGCGGCAGGCATAAGCAATGGCAGGAGTGGAAGGCTATATGGGATATATGGGGTTTAGATGAGGATTTGGTTGTTCGATTTGCTGTTGCTGTGGGTTCTGTGCATCAATCTTTGATTTTGCAAATTATTTTTGCATTCCACATACACGATTTGTGTGTTTTTATAGTTTCAAGGACTGAGACCCAAAACAAAAAACAAAAACTTATAACAAAAAGTGGACAAAATTGTTGCATAAATCTAGGCGCCAACTTAAAGGGATTGTGGGCAGGGGAAAGACCGTTTTTAAGCTTTAAAATATTTGACATTGGAGTACATGGGACTCGAAGTGAACACAATGGGAATGAAGAGCTTGAAGGCATTTTCTCACTTGCGCTTTCAAAAATATTTGGACCAAGTCTGAGAAAGGTTATCAAAATGGAGACCGATTCGTGTAATCGTGTTTCTTGCAAGCTTATTGAAACGATTCTACACTCAGATAATTATTTCTCTATATTTAAGAAAACCATGTGAGATGGCGCATTATCGTGATGCAAAAACCAAGAATTGTTTTCCCATAACTCCGGCCTATTTTTGCGTACAGCTTCACGCAAACGACGCATAACACTTAAATAATATTCCTTGTTAACAGTTTTGCCCGGTGGAAGGAGTTCAGAATGCACCACACCACGATAATCGAAGAAAACTGTCAACGTGACCTTAATATTTGAACGACTTTGACGTGGTTTTTTCGGTTTTGGTTCGCCTTTGGCTCGATATTTGCTCTATTGATTGGTGTTTTCGGAGTCAAAAGCGTAGAACCAAGTCTCATATCCAGTTATTATGCATTTCATAGTCAGAATGCATTGTCTTACAGATACTTCGAGACTTCGAGACTGGAATCTTCTCAAGCACAATTCATCACCCAACATCGTCTGCAACGATCCAAATGATATGCCCAAACTATCAGCGATGTCTCTACATATAAGTCAATCGACAATTTTCAAGCACCATATCTTTGACTTGCTTGACGTTCATCAGTTGATGATTTTGGCCGATTAAATACCACATTCTTCTCAACATTGTCGCGGCCGGCCTTGAACTCGTTATATCACTTGTAACTATTCTTTGAAGACATGTATGCCATTCCGCATACAAAATTTAATGCAAATTCTTTGTTCAATAAATTTAGACATAGTAAAAATCGTAGAATTCAGTTTTAGCACCTCACAAAACGAAGCGTATCTTAAACATTAATGAATATATCTACGTGAAATTTTGCACAGCTGTCATTAACAGCGTTATGCGATGTTTGTGTGGTTACCAATAAAACTTTTAATTCGTTATAAAACAATATATAATTGTACTTTTTGCATTCGTCAACTCTTAATACTCATACGAACATATGGTATAAATCTGTAGTTAATTGAATTTGTTTTACTATCCTAAAAAGGGAGACGAACATTTGTATGGGATTTGCTTAGCTTATTAATATAGATTGTCGGCGTTTTCAGAGATTTAGAAGCGGAAGAGGAAGAAGAAGAGGATCTATGGACCTTTAAAAGCTGGCGATGGATACCGCATTCGAATGAATCACGAACTGTATGAGCTCTATAGGGACATCAGTCTAATTTATATAAATTATACAAGCTGCAAGCGTATATAAACTTCGGTCGAGCCGAAATTAGCTTACCCAGCAAGAAATCTCTATCAGTTAACTGTTATAGCTAACCGTTAAAATACGGAACCGATTATCGACCTATCGGTGAGCGTACGTGTGAGGTTAGTCCTACTAGTTAGATAACCAAGGATCTAACTGGTATTAATAACTGTTTTGGTTTGAGTAATTATATTAGGACGTTAACTGATAAGCAAATTAGTCAGTACTAACCTATACAATACTTATACATTAATAGGAACTAACAAGTAAGAGCGGTGTAGTCGAGTTTCCCGACTACAAAATACCCTGTTCAATTGAGACACACATACAAACACACTCGCATACACACATACGAGCGCACACAAACACACACACGCGCGCTCACACGCGGCCTGCGCAGGCAGCGCTGCCTGCATGAAGTGAATGCCACATATGTGCATGCAAAAATTTGTGTCTCTATCTCTTATGGTCTCTGAGATCGACGCGTTCATACAGACAGACAGACAGACAGACAGACGGACATGGCTATATCGACTCGGCTGTTGATGCTGTTCAAGAATATATATACTTTATAGGGTCGGAGAAGCTTCCTTCTGGCTGTTACATACATTTGCACAACTTCATGATCCCCTTTTCCCATTTTTAATGGGAACAGGGTATACAAAATACTGGAAAATTTATAAACTATCAATTTCCCATTTTATTTCATATTTGCTTATTCTTAAATTTCGTGACAATTTTAATCTACATATATATTTTTACAAGTTATTCTTTTTTTTTAATGCGTGCAGCTTTTGTTCGTTCCTGTTGTGAGACAGCTCGGTGGATTTTATTTCCTTAAGAAAATCGTCTTTGCCGAACAAATCTGAATAGAGATTAAATAAATGTGAGATAGAACCGTTATAAATAAAAAACAACGTAATATTTACCTGGGAATATTTTATTAAATATTAATAGTTCTTTTAATGCTCGCTTTTTTTATTTCCTGTCTAATGTTGGTGGTTCTACCGACGATGAGCTGGAAATATTGGAGCAAAGATCTGAAAGTTCACTATCAGCATTATCCGCCTCAGAACTTTCACTTTGTTTTTTTTTCTGGAATTTAGGCGTCATCCCAGTCGGACTTGTATGCATGCCAGAAGTACATATTTCATGCCTACTTCTCACGTCAGTAGGCATGAGAAACCTGAAAGTTCCCATTCGCTTTTGTTAAGCAACGCCGTAAAACTCAGGGTTTGTTGTTGTAACCGTTAACCGTTTGGGTGACGTCACGCGGCAGTCTTCGGGCTCTGCTCTTCTCTCTACAAACTCAGTACTTCAGATGTACCAACTTTGCATATCGTAGGTATACAGAAAAAAAAGATCACGATATTTAGTATCAATCTGATATTTTGTAGTTTCAAATCGGCCTTCATCTGAAAAATGCCCAGATGATATGTTCGAATATATCACTTTGACATTTCGAACACATCAACGTGATATTTTTTCAGATCAACAATTTGATATTGGTTAATATCAATGATATATTATTATAGTAGCAAAGCTATATTTTCAAAATACCTGTAGGACATTGTTTTAGTATCAAAGAAATATTTTTAAAATATCAAGAGGGTATTATTGTAGTACCAATGCTTTATTTTTATAATATCAAAGCAATATTTTTATAATACATTATTCAATTATTCTGACAATTATCTTTCTGGAAAAATCTGCTCTTTGTCGCTGGAAGAAATGTAATTACGGCGGTCGAAGTTAAATCCACACTCTAGAAAAATTGTAAAATTAATATATTGAGAAGAATAATTATTTCAAAACAAAACTTATCAATTAATTTTTCGTACACCAATTTTCCAATTTTTCGTTTTAGTATCAGCTCATAGAGTTGGATGTCTTCCATTTCAATCTGAAAATTATACAAAATTAATATACTTAAACACGCATAAGTTTTTTTGTGCATGTGTGCGAAATCTGCCGAAAACAAAGGCTGAGCATGCGCTTTTTTGTTCTGCCCTTGAACATCAAACAGCACACATATACATATGTACATACAGGCATATTTTGCATGTAGATTTTTATGTACGCATGTTTGCATATGCATGTATTTGTGTTGTTCGACGTTCAAGGGCAGAACAAAAAAAACGCATCGCGGACACAAAATATGTGTACATACATACATATGTACATATTTGAACACGCACTTCTACTGCGTAGAGAGCTCAAAGTGAAAAAACACGCACAATATGTATGTATGAGTGTGTGTATTATATCCGTACACACTATTAGCGACTGAATAAAGGCAATAGCCTTTTTACAATTTATAAATTTGGAAGTACAACAACAGTACAACAAAACACACACATACAATTCACATTTTATTCACAATTACCGTTTACATTTTTTTTCAGTCACCGCATCTTTTTATACTAACCTCTCACACGCGCCAGCACAGATCGAATGACAAAATTCGCAAGAAGAAGCTAGCAGTTCGCTGCAAACCCGACGCCAACTTCGAAACGTTCACGAAGAAAAAACGACCGGCACTCGTTTTCGCGCTTGCGGCAGCAGAGCAATGAGCATTGTTTTTGCTTTTTTCGAGATAGACTATTGCTGTCTCTCTTTGATTTGAGAAACTCTGTGTGTCTCTTTCTACTTTCAGAATTTCGATGTCTACTTTGATCTGAAATCATATCACTAGGTCATTTTTCACATCACTTTGATCATTTCACATTTCAATATAATATTTTTAGTATCAATGTGGTATTACAGGTTCATATTGATATTAAATAGTTTCACTTTGATATGCAAATATTGGTATTACTGATATGATATTGAAATACCTGATCTTATTTTTTTCTGTGTATTTTCTTTCCTGTTTGGTCAACGTTCATCAAGCGTTCGGGGCTAACTTCGTTTTTCTACTTCGTGTTCGATCTCGACGAGAGAGACTTTGAACCGTTTCAGAAAAGCTGAGAAAACAATGTGTGAGTTTGTCATGGTGAAAAATGGACTTATTTCATGCCAAAAAAAATAATGTAGTGACTATTTTCGTGAAATTTCATGCCACCAAATGTACTTACTTTTGTAAACACATGCTGCAAAGTCCGACTGGGATGTTGGACCTACACAAATTATACTGAAACCCATGTGTGATTCAGAAAAGTTTGTGAATTCAGAAAAGTATAGTTGTATTGGTGACTTTCGGTATCGATTTCTTGCTGGGTTTTCTCTATTCAATCAATTCAATTCTGATTTCGAAAAAATTGTATTAATTCAAAATATGTCAATTCGATG
This sequence comes from Lordiphosa magnipectinata, assembly GCA_037044535.1. NCBI lineage: Eukaryota > Metazoa > Arthropoda > Insecta > Diptera > Drosophilidae > Lordiphosa > Lordiphosa magnipectinata. Next base: position 696,436 of record JBAMBO010000632.1, on the reverse strand, counting down.
CCTGAATGATGGATGAATCATTCGTTTACAGCTGTGGGGAAAGACAAAGAATTTTATAATTTCAGAATTATTTAATCTAGCTGACTGTGCAAACAAATGTCAAATTAACTAGCAACAAAAGTATAGAGTTATTTTCATTCAATATCAGAGCGTTGAACAAGTAGAAACAAGCGAAATTCATCTAAAATTTATTTATATTTTATTTTATCTTTGACTTTTTTTAAAATTTCTTTCAGCTCTTACCTTTTAGACTGCGCGTTGATGACTTGATCACAACTATCCCATAATAACTAGAAGGAGTAAATTATCATCGAACCCCAGGGCTGAAAAATACACAATAACCAGGGGTCAACCGGGACTGCAACCTTGTTTCGTCGAATCCAATGCCTACTGAGAATATCAAAGCTGAGCAATAAATCGTTATAAAGTTTCAGCTGGAATATCCCCAACCCAATTGGAATCAGCGACAAAAGTTGAGCCTCAAAGTGTGGTAATTAAAGCCAAATGATGTGGCAATCATAAATGAATAAAAAAGTAATTAATTTAACTTAACCAAAAAAACCAACAGTTAGCCAGATTTCAGCATTTCGAGCCTGGCAAAATTCCCAAAAATTGAAGAAGCAGCAGCAGCTTTAGGCAGTTAAAACGCAGGGTAAGTGCTCATAAAAATTTATATGTAGTGTAATTACCAAATAGTTTGGGTTTGACACGGGACCATATCTCATTTATGGGTGGGCCAAGGCAAACACCTATGTATACACACACCCACACACCGGCACACACACACACACCTCTACACAGAACAGATGCCTTACAGATTTTATTGAGACATTATCAGGGCGAAATAAACGGGGACAATTTGCCAAAATTGTGGGACTGAGAGTCACTTTTATGGATATCCACCAAACAAAAATGACAGCAAAAGGCGTTACAAATGGCTTTTTTGCAGGGGGGCGTGGCTTGGGCAGGGGCATAGTTTTGGGCTAATAAATGCTATGGAAATGTATGAGCGATAACCGTGTGATTCAGTGCGCGTGTAAGGAGGAGGAGGCCAACTTTTATGGCCCATGTTTTTGTTGTGCTTCTGTTCGATTAATTGAGCAATAAAAGAATACCCCAAAATAATAATAAAATTAAACAAACTCTGAAAGTCGACACCTTTATTTTTTGGTTCGCAAAGCAGTAGAAACACAAACACAAACACAAAAAAATATACATAAATAAATATTTGCTTTGGGCAAACAGCAGAGGGCTGTCAAAGTGGCTGCCAAGCTGACAGCTTGCCCCCCTTTTCCATCAACTTTTTGGTTGTTTATTCAAAAGAAAATTTGAAGCACTTAATAAAATATTAGCAGGAAAAAGCAAAAAGGGCGTCAAGTGTGTCAGCCAAATGAAATTCTGCTTTGACAAGTGAAGTACCCTGAAAAAAAAACAAAACATACTTTGAATTTGCCGCCTTTTCCACCCTAGACTCATAACGTTTTCCCACACTGCTGCACTATCGATATGTGTGCTATCGGTTTTATTTGGTATTTTTTTTCTTTTCGTACAATCGATTGCTCTGTACTTTCCATCACCAAAAAGTTCTAACCCGTGAGTGTGTGTGTGTGTGAGCGCTGGCGACAATTGTCGCATTTTTAATAAATAAAACTGGAGAACGGCGAACGTACAGAATTTTCAGCTAATTTAAGCTTAATTGATCAAGAATTTGTTCATAATGTTGGTTGTGATATACAGTTATTTGTGAAGAAACGGTTGAGCAGTGGGTAAGCAAAAACAACCAATTAGAACTTTTGCCACGAGAATACATACATTTATATGTGTATGTGTATGGAGGTGTGTGGGTGTGCATTGTGTGTCCGTGAGGTGATTAGAGATGTGACTAGACGAAGAACAAATGGTAGAATTTAGAATACAAAAATGTTTGCAAAAAAAATGTATATATATTTTTCAATGTTCTCCATAATCATTGATTGGAAAATCCTTAAAAGTTACCTCATAATGAGGTTTAGGGACGATTGCATATCTTCTACATAGAGCCATCTGTCACATTAACTAACAAATAGAGTAAATGTAAGGTTTATTTGACACATAGGAGCTATCTGGAAGAAGAGAAATAGGCCCTCAATTTACTGTTATTTGTTAGTTTTTTGTGCCAGATAGCTCTATGTAGAAGATGTAAAATCGGCCCTTAGTTGGCTAGAAACAAATCGAAAAATTTCGAATGTTTTCCTTGAGAATCAACAGTACAACAAAAATGTTGAGCATTCTAGTTCAATTTAATATGCTTACTACCTGAAGTCTAAATAATTTTGACTCCGCGAACAGTATTATTAAGCGTTACGTTCAAAATTTCAGTAAGGTCGGTCCCATTTTTATACTCTGTACCAAATGTACATAGAGCAGTGGCCGGTAAAAAATTCATGCGCATTTTGGCATTGTGTGTGTGTGTTTAGCTACGCGAGAGCGCGCTCATCTAGGCACATCTTTGTTGTTGCAAAAGAGAGCAGCATAAGCTCGTATACTGTCGGTGTGTCGACGTCGCTGCCGCAGAGCCCTGTTCAATACACTGGAGGCTGCGACGTGCCGGTCTCTGACATAGAGTATACTAAGTTTGTGCAAAAGTTTGTAAGAGAGATGAAATCATTTCCCAACCTACAAAGTAGATAATATTCTTCATCAACATCAACATCCAAGTCGATATAGCCATGTCCGTCTGTATAAACGAAGAGATCTTAGAGATGGTAAGAGATAGAGGGTTGACCTGTGTATGACGTAAACTTCGTATACTTGCAGGCAGATCAAGTTTATTTTCAATTTTTTCCACGCCCTATCCCGCCTCCGCAATTTGTAACAGAACGTTACATCTCCCACAGTTTCAAGATTAAGTTGCCCCCCAATAAATAATGTAGAATAACTCTCACAATTTTTAAGATATCGATCTTAAATACAAAACTTACTATTGTATTCGCAATATCTATAATCCCTGATCATCAAGATCGGATAATAAATAGACGAGTTAGCAAAGTGTTGCATATTTTTCGGCAATATCGGACTTTATGCCAAATTTTTGTGCATTCAGACCACTGTGCAATGATTAATACTTGGAAATTTTAGGTTCGAGGTTTTTGAGAGGTTCCGGTTCGATACGGTTCGTTCCAAGTTTTTCCCAAATTTAATAGAATTCCTATTTATGCGATTCATCATCAAAATAATATGTATTAAGAATTGTTGTATGTACTTTTGATCAGACAAAACAAGATTTAAGGGGGCCTTTTAGTTAGACGGTCGAATTTTACCAAATTTTTAAAAAATCGTGATTTGGTAGGGCAATTAATTGAGGAGGACAGTATTTAAAACAAGTGAATTCGAGGTGCGGTTAAGAAGTTATCGGCCTCCAAAGAAGGGTCTAAGAAAAAAGTATGTCCAATGTTAGTTACATCGAAGGCTTTAATGCCGGTTTCCCCAAGAAGAAAGGACAGGAAATGTGTAAATGCTTTATAGCAGAGTAGCTCAGCAGACTGCGACTGACGTATACACTAGTTCCACTGGCGAACATTCAATAACATTCTCGAAAAGTGGATTTTCCTTGTTCCACTGATGAACGTTGTTCACGGTCAGACTAAGCTGGTTGATTTGCTATGTCTGCAATTGTAAATAAAAGTTCGCTATCCACATGTCAAGCAACATGCTGTCCACCACGATATAGCTAGTTTGCGGGATTTATACATAAGAAATATTACTGCATTTTAACATTCTAAAACAAAGAATGAAACACTTTCCACTTGCCTTGGCCATACAAAGCTCATGGGCGTAGTCGGTTTTCAATACACTTCTCCCCCTTGTGCTAACCCCCACCCACTGAGCTAGAACACTATCCGACCATGGCAAAGCCATTGACAAAGCAGCTGTTCCTATCGGTAACACTTGGGCAGTTCGATGACATATCGATAGAAAATCTATCCCTTTAGCTGAAAGCAGCTATATGTCGTGACAGTAGCTAGATCATCCATGACAGTGACTTGATCATCCGTCGCGGATGATATACCGAATGGACATTCATCTCTTATGATTAAATACACAGAAAGAATGAGGTCATTTAGATCATCCAGCGGATGACCTCTAGAATGTGGCAGTGGAACAAGGATATTACACACATTGAGTGAGGAATGACTTCGGCAAGCATTCGGCTCTTATGCATGTGAAATACCGAATGTGTTGCGTTTTTATTGCTAAAGGCCTTGTTCTACTGGCAAACATTCAACAAAAATCTTTCAAAACCCTCAATTGGAACAGCTTCTGTTATAACTAGATTTTCAAATAAGAAAATGTAACCTCTTGAAGTTCTGTGACACCGACAAATTTTTCGAGCGATTTGCAAACCAACCGAGGATGAGATTTCTGTGACACCGCTGATAAATTGGATTTCTATTCAATTTTGCATAAAACTTGAACTAAGGTTCGAACATAAAACCTTCGCACAAAAACCTCGTACCTAAAATTTCTGAACATTAACCATTGGCAAATTTCGGTTCGAACCCGCGAATCGGAACTCCAGACAAATTTATTGGGTTTGCAGCCATGATTTATGTCTAATAAGGAAATGCAGAGCAAGAAGGGTGTCATTTAGATCATTCAGAGAATAATCTTTAGAAAATGTGACAGTGGATCAAGGGTGATATTTTGAGCATTATTTTCATATCTTTGTCTGACAACTTTTTTATTTATATGGACGTTGACGTACAATGCGCAGTACGTTCAAGTGGCCCATGCGACACCAAGCCTAAGCTTGTTACACGCGAAACCCAAGCAAAATAGCAGCCCACCTCCCGCCCAACCGACCGAGAGGCGCAGCCACTTACGTGTGACACGAAATCGCGAAGGAAAAACATAAAGTAATGTTAACTACGGGCTAAATAAGTTAAAATATAAATTTTTATAGCAGGAAGAGAAGCTTCAGAGTTAATTATTCGGTAGAGTTTATTGTAATCAGCACAGAGGAACGAAACTTTGAACAGATAACAATAAATTTGCTAGATTTCAGAATGATTTTAACTTGATTGAGCCGAACCGAAAATGTAAGCTCGGAAAAGGTTCAGGATTTCGGTTGTTTAAAAAAAAGTCGGTTCAGATCAAAACTTAAATAAATGCGAACTGCAATTTCTGAGATTTTTTTTATGACTTTTTCAGTACTTGTCAAGGTGACGGCTGCGTTAAAGCTTAAACTTATTTTTTATTAGATATTTTCCAATTTGTGCAGTGCATATTTAGTGGGCTTCAATTAAATTTATGTATGGCTACTTGACGGCATTGATAATCATCGTTATGATAGAATTATTTAATCACTGAGCTTTCTCTGTACATGTACGTGAGAGCCAAACACAATTGCAGTTTGACTCGAGTCTCAAGTATGACCGGGTCTCGCATAACAACAACAACATCAACAACAACAACAAACTGCAAATGCAACGCGGAAATTTGCAGCACAAGAAATCGTATAACAATGTGGTACTATACGAGTTTTGTGGGCCTTTCGTGCAAACATTACCAGTTTTTCTTTTGTTGTTGGTTTTTTTGTTTTTTCTCAAATGCCACACAAATACGAGTCGAGTTTTCCAAAAGCTTGCGCTGCTTTTCCGCATTGCAGTGACGTCGACGTCAGCAGAGCGAGCTGCTAACACGGTTTTTCTTGCTGCTTGGCGCTTGCCATGCAAGACGCATTTAATAAACAATTAATCGTCATGCAATAAACAACATTGAAGCGCGGTTGAACAATAATAAAATTTAATAAAAAAAATGTTAATAAGAAAATATTACATTACTTTTGTGCATTGTATAATAATTAACAAGTTGAGCTTCAATTGGGAGCTGTTTAAATGTTAATTCTGCTACGAGGGCGGTTGAAACAGTTAGTGATTATAGTTTTGATCGTGCTACTGTCAAAAACTATCAACTGTTCATTAACTTTTGACAAACTCTGGGAGAAAGCTGCTTCATTTATCCGGAAGACTTTGTGAATTTTGACTTGATAATTTACGTGTACCAGCCGATATTTAGAAAAGTCAAAAGAGATCGTCACAACAGAAGTCTCCATTAAAATACATGAATGGAAATGGAACGATATAGAAGAATGGGTAACAAAAGAGTGCGTGACCAACTCAACTTCATCTTTTATATGAAAATTTGCAAAAACTATTCGCCGTGATTGCTCACAGTCGACTATATGCTTTACCGTGTGACCACTTCAAAGAAACTATTGACTCTGTTCAATCTCAATTCCCAAAAGTTTCGCTGTCCCGTGGACAAAAAATGTATTCATCACAACCATAGCTCGTAAATAACTGTCAACCCTTTTTCAGTTCGCTCTGCTCACGTCACTGACCGAAAAACCAAAGAAAAAACGGGATTGGGCTTCCCTCAACCGAATGTGTTCTGTTATCGCGCTCACTGTTAAGTGGCTGTGGTTGACCACACAGCACTAATCGGTCTGACAGCAACCGGTCTTAAGTAGCGTGTTTCTCGAAGAACAAACTCTCAAAATGTTATTTGAAAAGGTGGCAGACTCAAGAGTTGCGCCAGAGTTCAACATAAGCAGAGAGAGAGCGCATATAGTTCGTCGCATACATTCATATCGTTAGCCGAGCCTTACACACCGATGCATACATACGAAGAAGACTTTTTTAATGCGGGAATTATGCCAAACGGGCCCAAAACCAAGACCTAAGAGGAAAAAAAAAACAAAAAAAAGTGTTTTTCTCACAACCAAATAGAAGCAGAGAGCGTAGTTAAAGGTTGATTCGGTACCTCTTTTCAATGTGGTCGCACGAAAGCTGTCGTTTTCTGACAAAGGCAAACGGGATACCGATTTTTGCTACCTCTGATCACAACACATTAGACATCAAGAAACATTCAAAAAAACAATCTTCTCCCAATAAAAGTGCTCCAAAGAAGGCCCAGGTGAATCAGTCAGTCGTGGCGACAGCCTTTTGAGTATGCATGCTTCATCATTCACATCGATTACTTTGAAAAGCTCACACACAAAGCAATCAGCTTGTGTCAGTGAGCTTTTTTTTGGAAATGGAAAAGCTGTTACCCGGAGGCATGAAGGCTCCAAATCGGTAAAATATGCTGTCTTCTCAGTAGAAGTGCAAAAACAGTTCTGTACCAAGTGCTTCCAGTCGGTTCTGTCTTGCTTTGGGTATATGTGTGGCGTAAGAGTGTTTCAAGCCATTCATGTCCTCGCTTTTTATACCTTTTCTCTACTGCAATGAGTAAAGTGCTTCATATGACACTTTCAGTGTCTTAAGTGGGGTTAGACTCACCGGTTTCCTTAATTTCCCATAAGAACCACGTGTAAGCCCATGTATGTTGTTAGGGGCTAAACGGCTGAATGACGTTTTTATATTTTCATTGTAAAACGCAGATTTCTAAGATCTTTCTGAGTTCCTCCTGGACATGTGAAATCGAAGTCCGTTTCTCAACAGGGTTTGTCAACTAGAGCCAGTGTTGTCCACTTTTTACCGAGCAAAAGAATCTGTTTTCGGCGGGACGGAGAGGAAAAAAAAGCTCAGGGAATATTAATCAGAGGGATTGAACGATCCAAAACTGTAGAAAATTCTTCAAATTGGATTAAAAACTTCTGCCTTCTGTTCCCAAACCTAAAGTAATAGTTTGGCGGTGAGTGATTTGGCTCGATTGAAGAGGTTAGCACCTAAACAAATGCCAATTTTAAGAACTTTGGAAAAACACTAGACTAGACCAGCGGTGGGCACGAAATTTGAGTTTAACAACAGCAGAAAAACAAACCAGGAATGCATCATGGTTCAGTTCATTGACTAGTTTTACCGCTTTTAGCGCGGTATGGACAACAATACTTGTAAATTTGGAAATATTAATCGATTCCCTAATGTAAGTTTTATCCGAATTTAGTTTAAATTAAGTTTTGCTGATGGACCCTCTTCAAGGAAGACTACTTATAGCGATGCCGGATCGATGCATCTTCCTTTATACCTGAAATCAGACTGGAATCCTTAAAAATTTTTCAATTGATTTGTGTGATTATCCCATTTCCTCTACGGGACGATATTCTCCATATTCTCTACGATATTTAGCGTTTGTAAGGAGAACTTACATAAGGATTTTGAACATAATCAAATTTTTTCTACGTATTCCTAGGAAATCTTGCAAACTAAAGCTTCAAAAACTGAGTTAACCACTGAGCCGAACCAGCACTAATTTTTCCGAACTGTTTGCATCCCTGAAAAAATACCCCTATCACCGAGACTCACTTGTTGCGCAGTCTTCTAGTGCGTTTCGGGGACATAACGCATGGATTTTGTTGTTTGTACACCTCGAAACGAGGCATTTTCTAGTGCGTCTGAGGGACGCCAGTTGCCGGAGCAATGGCATGCCCACCGCTGTACTAGACACATATGTATATCAACCTAGAGGGGAAAGCATTAACCTTGCTGTCAATTCCATTTCCGCAAAAATTTTGTGATTTACAGCCAGGCTCACATTTTAAATTTTACAAAAATTTAAAACCTGGTTTCATTACAACAAAATCTGTTTTTGTTTTTTTTTTTTTTTCGAAAATAAAAAATGGAAGTTTTGATCTCAACAGTTGTTTCCAGGTTGTCTTTTGCAAAAAATTTTGTTATTTATTTGACTAGATTTGGTTTCTAAATCGCAAAAGGACTTGTGTACAAAAAATCGATAACTTATGCAACCGCCCTCGCATTCTGAGCTTCATCTCTGTCGCTCTCTCCCTCTCTTTGATTATATATTCTAATGCTACTCTTTTGCATTTCTTTATTCTTTTTAGTGTACTGCTCTTTCCGCCTGTGGGCAATTATCGCCGTTATCTCATACATCAAACATGTGAGAACTATCGCCAGCAATACGATCTCTTCACATTCTCAGTGGGGCAAGGGCCGCAGCGACGCACAGTATTGTGTTTTCGCAATCAGCTTCTCGATCCGCACGGTTTTGAAACGTGAGTACACATATACATACATACATATAATGTGAGAGAGGGAGACTGTGAAGTGTAACTTAACTATAATTGACAGACGCAAGCAACAACAACAGCAGCAGCAACAAGCAGCCAAGAGTTGGCGCAGTAACGGCAGCCACGGATATAACGGCAGAAGCAGCAGCGCCAGCAGAAAACGTGTAACAGAGCTCTGTAAAATGGGCGTAAAGAAGCATATCAGCGAGACACCATGTAAGTAAAATGTGTGGGGGGTAAATAAATAAATGGCAAAATTCCAAAGAAATCAATTAAATGCTTAACTAAAAATAAACACAAAACGCCGGCGCCAAACAATGAACTCAGCCGCTACGCTACGTCGCAGCGGGTCACGCAGCTGAATTCAAGGTCGTCCCCTTTCTTAACTTGTGTGGTGGTGGTTGCATCATATTGTGTTGTACGCTGCTCAGCTGAGCGTCGTCGTTCGCGCACGCTCACTTGTTGCGGTCGAAGCTCCCCTCCCACCCACTCTACCGGCCAAACTGGTGTTGACATTCACGAAGCAACGCACAAAGCAAATGTTATAAAAATTGGGTCAACATTTGTGAATTTTTTGTTTCTTCCAAATTTAATTGATGCCAAATGTGTATGTTGCTTCACCTAAGTTTTTGTTTTTAGGTGGGTTATTGGATTTTGTGCGTTTGCCAACTCTTGCGGTTAATCATCTTCATCTTTGCTCATTCTCGCTCACTCTCTCCTTCTCTGTGTTTTCAATAACAGTGAGCAAATCGAATTCGGTAGATCTGTATAGACCGCCAGCATTGAGGCACAACAGCAGCGAAGAGACTGAAAGTGCAGCTGCTGCTGCAACGACTAACGAGACAACGACGCCAACGACAACAACAACAACAGCTGCAGGAACAGCCAACATAACTTCAACTACTACAACAGCAAAGACTACTACCTCGAAATCAACGCCAAACAGGTAAGAGACACCATCAGTTCATTATAAGCAAGCTCAACTGTACCTATACACACATCTTCATCACGACATTCTCGATGTGCTAATCGATTGATTATATTTCGTTTTATGTTTTTGTCATTTCTGTTTTGCTCCTCTCTTTCGCAGTGAGCAACAACAACAACAGCAGCAACAGCAGGCCAGCGCTGCCGCCGCTCGACGTGAACGCCGTCCCGACCGAGCTGTTTATGTGCCAAGGGCACGACGCAGTCAAACCACGCCACCAACAGCAACGCCAGCAGCAGCGACGGCAACCAATCCGCAGTCAGTGGAAACAGCAACAGTTGCAGACACAAACCCGTCCAAAGCGGACGACAACAGCAGCAACAACGGTCAGCAGGCGAAACCCAAAAAAACCAGGTCACATCGAGAGCGCAAGGAACGTGTCAAGAAATCGTCAAGCACAACGGAAAAACCCACTGAGGCAGCTACTCTGCTTGTGATAGCACCAACCGAGACAGACGAAAAAGGCGACCAAACGACCCAAACCACAACAGCAACTAAGCCAGCAATCATCACCACCAGCAGCAGCAACTGTGATAAGGAGGTGAGTTTTGACTCCATCTCTACTGACTGACCTAACCTAACCCACTTCCTCCTTCCCATTAGATCATGAGCAGCCACCAGCGAACAAAGCCCCACAAAAATGGCAAACAACCCTCACAGCCGCCTTTGCGCATTGAGGATGCCTCCAGCAATGCTTTGGCTAACGAAGATGGCACCAAATGTGATAACGATTTTCGAGAACTGCAACGTGCCTCCAAGGTAAAAGAAAATCATGTTTCTCTATAACAGAGATGGGCGCGTCGCGACGTTCTAATGCACACGAGGCAGCGCGCTGCCTGCGTGTGCATAGGACTCTGCTGCGGCCGACTGCACAAAATCACACGTACGCTGTAAGCATTGAAAGCTATTTATAGAACACGAATGAGGCGCACGCAAATTGTGCTTGTATGCGTGTGAAAAGTGTGACGATATGTGTGCATGCCCATCTCTGCTTAATAACAAAGATTATTCTTGCTAATGTCTTTCACCTCTGCAGGAAATCAATCGTAGCAATCGTCGGATTATGAAACAAACCTTCGTCTCGGACATTTTGGAGATACCCGATAAGATTGAATTAGCAGCACCCAAGGCCACCCATGTGACAGCAACAGCAGCAGCGGCCATTGAACCTGCTCCAACTGCTGTCGACAGCACCACCGAAGATGATGAGGAGGAGTATGAGGAGGAGGGAGAAGATGACTGGGAGAATATGTTTGATGAGAGCGGAGACTGTTTGGATCCAAAAATTCTACAAGAGTTGACTGATTCGGTGGGCAAGTGTAAAATAGAGCTACCCAAAATGGATTATACTGTGAGTAGGAAATTATTTACACGTGGGTTGCCTTTTAAGTTTTGGGTATAGCTTACACTTAAGTGTAACCACATGCGATTTAGATATTTTACGTTTTTCGCGATTTGTTGTGTCTACGAGGGTTCATTTATAAGTACTCATGAGATACTCTTTTTAACTCTTTCTATAAATTAAGCTTTAAAAACTTAGCCAAGCAGGGCTTAATGTGCTCAGCAGCCAGAAGATCATCTCCGAAGTTCACACAGGCAAACAATTTGACAAATTTTTAGGAAATTTCGATGAAAATTTGGCTAAATAGCCATGATTGCAGATTTTGCACGACTTAAAACATAAACTTTGGTTCCATTTACTAATAATTTGACCAAATTTGTCCGAGAAGATCGGTAATTTGTCCAATTTAGCCAAATTTTCATTAAAATATCCTAAAAATTTCTCAAATTTTTTGCCGAAAAAAACCTGTCCCTACTCTGTATACCGGGATACAACAATATTCCCAAAAAGGTGCAGCCACCTCAATAATAGGTCATCAACCCTACTGTGACATAGGCATAGCATGACAACGCACTATCAAAGATCTTCTTAGAAATGAAGATTGTGTACGCGAATCCATAAGTCTAAGTCAGTGAAAACAATGGGATTTAGGGGACATTCGAACGTAACCCTGGTTGATCGCGGAAGTGTATTAAATGGGTGGCTTTCCTGAAAGGCATTAATGTCATTTATGTGACACTTTTTTGTCCTCAGCGAAAGATGTGAAAGTTACTTTCATTTCCCAGGAGCAGGGAAACAAACCGAATCGTATTTCGGTTTCGGTTCTGTTTCTGTTACGTACCGAATCTTATGTTTCGGTAAAAGGTTCATTATTGGTTCTAGCATTATTTCGGTATTCGTTTCCATATCGGTACCTGGAGTTTTATTTCGGTATACCGGTATGTACCGGTAAAATATAAAGAAAAATCAGTCATTTGTTTAGCTTACATCCGATTTCTTAGCGAAGACATTATTATTACACCCCGGAAAATAAACGTTCTTCGCTTACTTGCCCTTCTCAAAGGGAAACATTCAATTGTGAAACATTTTTCGAGTTTTTTGACCACCATTTAAGTACAACTTCTATATATTTTAGACGTCTTAAGCAGTGTTTAAAAAACTGCAATAAGTTTTATTTCGTCTGCTTTGCTTCTGCTCATGCTTTTGATAAAACCATAAAATGATTTTTGAGAAAAAGTAAATAGCAGCAGTCGTCGTCACTTTATCATTTCTGATTTTCATTTTGATTGTACTTTTGTTCTGTGGCGTAAGTCGAAGCTGCAGCACGTGTTCGCTTTTAGAAGTCGACGGTAATGCAAGCGCTACAGAAGTCACTCCCATCTCTTTTCTGCTTTTGCATTTTAGTTTTGGTTCGGCACGTTATTTCTCTCAACACACACAATGAAACATTTACCGTTAGTCGGCTCGGCTCGGTTGAAGGTAACAACAGCGCGCCAAAAAAACAAATGTTTTTGTTGCGCTGCGTTAAATTCTGGTGCCTGGTAAATTCCAGGAAAATATCGTGGCGACAGCGCTGCCGTCGACTTACGGCAGTAAACAAAATCATCAGCAAAACCAACATCTAAATCATAAAGCGACGTCTGCTGCTGCTGCTTTTATTTTTCTCAATAGTAGTTTTTTGCCTTTCATTTGGCTGTGACTTTGGGTTTCACCTAAAGCAGAAGCAGAAGCAAGAGTTGAAGCTGTGAAGCAAACATTTTGTAACTTTTGCTAATTTGACAGAAGCAATTTAAACACTGGTCTTAAGCTCTGGAAAATTGATAATGATGGATGCCTTAAAACTGTTTTGTGAAAATACTGAACAGAAATGGATAACACAAGTACTTTTCTGTTCAATGGTTATCATGACATTGTAATAACAGGGATGCCGAACCAAACCGCACCCACCCGCTTACTAATGCCCGTAAACCCAAACTACAAACCGAAATAGCATATGTTTGAATGTGCTGAACCGAACCGAAAACTTCAAAAGAAAACGGTTCAGTTCGTTTCATCGACAAGTTTGTTGCAAAAATGTCTGTAATTTTAGGAAATCGTATTCAAAACTTAACTAAATAAAAAATCGTGCATCGTTTTAGCATTGTAGAGATTTTCCAACTAACTCTTAAAGGACAGCAATTTGTCAGGTTACAGTGTTTCGGTTGTCAGTGTTTCAACAACTCCTGATTTTTTCCGTCTCCTACAATTGTCGTCTCTTTTTTACTATTTCATGCACCCTTGAAAGTTTCATATTGCGAACATACTTCAGTTGGTAGTGTTTCTCCACCTTACTTTCATTGCACTATTGAGCGTTCGGTTGAAGTCGTTTTATTAATTGGTCGGAACGTTCTTCAGGATCTTACGATATTATCTACTGCATATCAGCTCTCCAAGATAGTCCTGAAACGTCGCCGGTATATCCGACTTTATAGTTTTGAACATGAATATTAAGGCTCAAATACTGAGATTGATCTACCGAACCGAACCGAACCAAAACCGCGGTTTGCTCATTTAAAAACCATGTTATAAACAGAACCAATGTTTTAAAAACTCCATGAGCTACTCGGTTCAGTACTTGTTTCTGATCCTGAATATAGGATGCTATATACATTCAAAGAGACTGGTCTCGCGTTTATCTATTTACGATTTAACCTAACCAAATACGCAAACTTAGTGCCAGTTTTAGAGTCACATTGTTGCCCTCAGAAACGAAACTGTACCGGTATTTGGATACTGGTACACAAAAAATTTAAAATATCGGTTCCAGCTCTGGTTCTGAGTTTTAAGGGGGGATTCTCCATACGGGCCTTTTTTAAAAAAATTTTTATTTGATATGTTTTTTTTATTGTGTTGCAAACAGAGTAAACAAAAAAATTCTCTGCTTCGATACGAGGGCTGTTCAAAAAGTTCTCGGCCGTCAAAGTGGGGGTCCAAAAAAAAAAACGGTGTAATGCTGGCGGCCACGATTTCTCGTCTCCAGGTTGTCTGAAATGAAAAGTAAAAACAGGGTTATAATCAGTATAGATGTCATTCTGGTCTGAAACTCGAAATTTTGTGATTTTTTTTTTTTGACAAAATGGCGGACATTGAAAAATGAAATAAAGGGTCCAAAATCGAATTTTCATTTTTCAAACAAAAAATCACATTGAAGCAGAGAAATTTTTTTGTTGACTTTTATCTGTTTGTAACACAAAAAAAAGAATTGGTAAACTCTTTTCGTTTGCAAATTAGATTTTTTTTTAAAAAAGATTCAAAAAACAGCCTCCGTATGGAGAATCCCCCCTTAATCGGTTCGTTTCGGTATACGGTTCCGGTTTGATTCCTTGCTCAGGAGTCGCCGCCTTCTGAACGAAGTGCACTGCTTAATCTCTGCTTCACAGGGTTTTCTTAGTACAAGCAGCGTTGAGAGAAGTTTCGCAGTGTCATTCAATAACTTTTTTTTGGGTGAAAAGTTAATTATGACTTCTAACCGGGTTGTCACTAATAGACGTGGACCATGACCTTTCGATAGCAGTACAGGTATTGGTGAATATTTTTTTATACTGAGGTACCCGCGCAACACACATACATACATGCGCAAAAGACACTTTCAGCAGATTCTGCCCAGCAAAGATTCTCCTGAAAACAGATGTCCAAAAAGAGCGAGAAAAACTATCGTTGATTGAGCAAACAGCAAGACAGAGGTGAAATGTTATTTCAATTCCCTTTTCCATTGTGTTCGATTGTGACTGTAAAAAGGCACCGCTTTTTACGAACTCTGGTTGTTAGGCCTTCCTCTCGGCACTCTCAATACGTTTGGGACATTCAAATCAATTTGCGTGTTCTCTATCTCTGCCCAGATCAGGTCCTACCGGTGGATAAAGTCACTCGTGGTTGTTACACAGAAGCAAGACGAATATATCAGTGTGGTCCCCAACATAAGCACATTTTTCTGTACTCTTCATTAAATATAAAAATGGGTGGATTTCCCAGTTGAGAGAGCAAAAGCTTAGACTCTCAGCTATCTACCTTATGGTATTCCCTGTCGTATGCAGTCTTCTACGTAGCTAACTAACTTGAGTTCCTGTGGTGGTGAAAGGAAAGTTTAACACGCGAAACCGCGTTTCGGCTAGCTGCAAAAACCACTTTAATTAACAATAAATGATGCGTTTCAATTCCTTCAGGTGTATCACATCAAGCAATCGCTACTCAACGAGGAGGAATTCCCGCATGTACTCGAAGTGTCCAATTTTCCAGTGGAATTCAAAACCCCCGACCTTCTAATGCTCTTCTCGCAGTACAAAGGCAGTGGCTTCGATATCAAATGGGTGGATGATACTCATGCCTTGGCTGTGTTTAGTAGTTCCCGCATTGGTGAGTCCAGCAACTGCCTTAAACGAATCAATCACTCATATTCCACATTTTGACAGCTGCTGAGGTACTGACCATGGGACATCCATTTGTCAAATTGAAGCCTCTGGCCGAGGCCACACTTGAATCGCGACTGAAGGCTAAGAAGGCGGGTGCCACCTCACTACAACCGTATCGTCAGCGACCAGAGACCTGCACTGCCTTGGCCCGCCGACTGGTTTCGGGAGCTTTGGGTGTGAAATTGCCCACAGCGCCGGAAGAGCGGGAGAATGAGAGGCGTGTACTGCGCGAAGCCAAAGGTAGGATCAATGGACATTCTAAAAAAAAAAACACTCTTATAATATTTATTTTCTTCCGCAGAACGAAAACTTTTAGCTGCCAAGCAGCGGGATGAGATCTGGGAGAGCTAGACCTCTGGTGCATTTTTGCCGCAACACCCACAATACTTTCTCAATCAAAGCTAGCTAACTAAGAAGCTACAACTAATCTACGTGTAGGCATGCTAAGCAATTGTACTTTAAATGTTCTCGCTTATTGTGCAATTATTGCAAACATTTGCTCAATTTGTTGTAGTTTATTTTTATTTTATTTAATTTCTTATTAAAAAGCGCGTGCATCATAAATCATACATAATTCGAACTAGGCCGTAAGAGAGAAATTATCTATATATGATAAAAATATATATTTATTTGTCGTAGCAAGTAAACATACGTAGAGATCTGATATAAATGTTGTTTTTAACTTCAGGCATAAAATTTAATTTGTAAGCGCAAGCAATTTATATACCTAAATATATTTTAATAAAGTTTATAGAGCGTAAGTACAAAAAGCAAAAAAAAGCATTTAACTGCGTTTTGACAATTGGCTAATTTCAATGTGTTTTATTGTATAATTATTATGAGTTTGATGAGAAGGAAAAAGGAAGCGTAAAGCCATATGAACTAAGCAAAAAAATGGATCTGAAGACGCACTTTCTTAAGCAAGATAAGCCTGAAGGGAGAGTGTGGAGCAGTAAGAGGCCTGGGTTGTGGCGATATTCTACGGGGAATATAGACTGAAGGCGGGATGAATCGACCTTTCAAAATTACCCAGCGGCGCACAGCTAAATGTGTCGAGCCCACATTATGCATTACAACAGCCCGCCCACAAGTATAAAGCACTCTCGCTACACTTTGTATACCAAGTTGTCAACTAAGTTTGTCATGCCTTCGATGTTTCGTTTGTCGAAAATTCGAAATGCGTTCGTATGTTTTTCGTTTTTTGGTTTTCTTTATACATTCCCACACAAACATATATGGGCATTTCCACAGAAAGGTCAACCAAAAACCGAAAACATCTTTTCATTAAATGCAGCTAACTTATCCTATGTATATCAACATAAGTTCCTGAGTCAACATTTGTGTGTTATTTATGATTAAACAAAAGGAGACATATAGAAATTTAAGAAAAGCATCAAAAGTACGGCGTTAGAGAAAGGCTTGTCACGTAACGTGTGTCACGTTGCGTATCATAATGAGTCAAATATAACAAAAAAACATTTATTTTTGAGCGAATCGGCTAAAACCAAATAGCTACATCATTGCGGATCATATTAAAGTTAGTTGCATTAAAAAACTCGAACGCATTCAGTAGATTTTTGCTCTTTTGTGAAAGCAGGCAAAACGCACTTCCGTATTATGTCACGTTGCGTATGCCTTTTTACTGTCTAGAACTCTCGGCTTTTACATTAAATATAGTGCTACCAAAGTGCTATCGAAACACCAATATGCGGAATTGTATCGTACAATTTTTCTTTGTTTTTCTTCATATCAAAGGCTAAAAAATTCGTACGATTGTCATGTTCGTAGCTGTGGAAATGCCCATATGCGCGTGTGTAGTTGATTTTTGACAAAGAATTAATTTTAAATGGCTTTTAGTCGATTTGTTTTATTTTTTGTATATTGCAATTGCTAATAGATTGATTAAATATTCCTTTAATAAATAACTTAACATGACATATCGCACATGGAGCAGGGCTTCCACCGAATTACCTATCAGGGATGTTCTCAATTCCACTAATTTTTGAAAAGTAAATCGAACGAAATTCCGTTTCGGATTCGTTTTTGTGTTCTCAATTCCGAATGAAATGGTGGCTCTCTTTTTACTTTTTGCATACCACTGGTCCAAACGAGATTGGCAGTAGATACGAGATAAGAGAGAATCCACAATTCCAAGCGAAACGATCGAACAGTCGAAGATGAGAGAGGCTGACTTTTAGGTTTCATTTTTCGTTTTGGCTGGGCAATGCCAAATTCTAGACACTAAACAAATAAATCCTTGTTAAATCAATAAAAAACTTAAATGTAAATCAAATTTCACTAACAATTTCTAAATTAATCACAGAATTAGGGAAAATGTTCTTAATGTACATCTAGCAACTGTACGTTGGCAAGCATTACTTTTCAAAACGAAAAAATTTTGTTCGTTTTGGTGTTGCGTGGTCTATGCTCGGCGAGCAACCGATTTTGTTTTCGTTTTGCTCTGCTTATTCGCTGACCGTTTTGATGCGGGCGAAGAAAATAAAAGTCTTTTGAGTTTGTGTGCGTGTATTTACGAGTAAGGAGTCTGCTTGGGCACAGGTTGTGCTGTCTACACCGGCGACTCAGGTAACCGTTAAAAGGGCATTTTCAGCGCATCATTTTATTTTGAGTGAAAAACGTAGTTCTTTAAGTGCAGAAATTTTAATTTCCTTATTAGTTAAGCTTAACCCAGAATAAATAATAAATATATGTACAATGTAGGTAATATGCCATTAAATGTGAGTCAACTTTGCGAAATTTTGCAAATCTGAATGGAATATAAAAAAGAACTTGCAAAAATACTTGCAGATAAATTTAAATTATAGTATTAAGGATTACCCATTAAATTTCAGGGTTACAGATTTTCTCACAAGTTTTTCAGGCAGCATTGTCATAAAGGCTAATTATATAATTAAAGACCGTTCACGTCCAGCCTTCACCACACCACGTCACCTTGAAAATAAAAAAATAAAAATAAAAAACAAAAGACCGTTTTCGCTGAGCCTTTAACTTTTTTGCTCATCTGCTGACTCTTAATGTCCGAACGCTTAGTCGGACTGCTCTCTATAAGTTGTTGAATAAGCATAACAAGAGCTCAACGGTGAACAGTAAACTGAAAACAAAAACAAACAGAGACAAAGTGTTCTGCTCAGAGAGAGAGAGCAAGCGTGCATGAGTTTTTCGGTTATGTTAGTGGACAGACCGCAAAGGGAGAAACGGTCAACTGTTATATGCGAGAAAAGTTTTACTCCATAATACACTACTTGGTGAAGTATCTACATTACAACAGCACAGACTATGTGTATCGTTAAGTGGCCGGCCCAAGCCCACCGTAGATTACATTTCTTAGATAAGTATTTTCTGTTGTAATGAAGCTGCGAAAAGCGTTCGGCTTTCGCCCACCAGTCGATTACAAGTAATGATTTTTCGAAAGCTAGCAGTCCACAAAGCGGTCATGCCATTGTAAAAGTATACTGGGTTGTAACCGATGCGGTACGGCACACATGGATCAACGATTGGAGCTGGATAAACTTGAACCGCCACACATATATATCAGGCCTGTTACAGTTTTCACTTTAGACAAAAATTGTCGAACTCGACTTTGTTATATGTGAATCCGTCGAGTAAAGAGTAAGTTTAAACTAAATGCTTGATACGGATTTTCTCGATTGTTTAATAGAAAAGAGAACATGTAAAAAATTAGAACTTACTTTAGTGATACCTGGAACATGGCAGTATATGAAGCCTCCATCAGAATATGACTTAAATTTGAATTACTATTTTAAAATGGAACACAAAATATGTAACACAATCAAAAAACAAGAAAGAAAGTCGGTCAAGCCCGACTATAACATACTCTGTACCCTTAATGTCGCAGCTCGCATTTGCTCACGAGTTATACGCGCTCATCTCTAAGTTTTACTCTCTCTCTCTCTCTCTCACTAAGACTGCCGTTCAACATGCTGTGGTTATGGGTGGGGGGGTGGTGTGTGTTAAATGGCCGTTGTTTGCTCATAACTTGTGTACCGTTTATCCGATCTTTATCATTCCTTCGGCTCGACCGAAGTTGATATACCCTTGTAGCTTGTATAATTTATATAAATTAAGGTTTTAAATGATTGTCGTTGAACATTCTTAGCTGAGTTATTTCCTAAACTCAGAAATAGATGTCGCAACTACTTTGACCATTTGCTTGCCAGTTTGTTATATGACAACCATACGATATATTCATCCAATTTTGACCAAACTCACAAAAATTGTGTGGAAACTGATAATATTCACAACTGGAAGGTATAAAGACGATACCATTGAAAACAAAAAAGTTTTTCGCACTAGAACTACTTATTCGACCGATCGTTCCTATGACAGCTATATGCTATAGTCATGCGATTTGGCTCAAACTTCCCATAATTGTGTGGTAGCATATAATATTGATCAGTAACAAGTCCGGAAGCGATAGCATTGAAAACAAAAAAGTTTTTCGTAATAAGACTTTTTTCAGAACTATATTTTGTATGGCAGCTATACTATATAGTTGACCGATTTTCATCAAAATTGGTGGAATCATGTAAAAGCATAGAAAACTTATAAATACGAGGCTTGGGCACGTTTGCGTTGAAGAAAAAAATGTTATTCTATCTAAAACTACTTTTTCGACCGATAGTTCCTATGGCAGCTATATGATATAGTCAGCCGATCTGGCCGGTTTCGACAAATGTGCAGCGTATTTGTACCAAAAGGCTTCGTGCAAAGTTTGGTTAAGATAGCTTTTAAACTGACGGAGGAGATAGCATAAAAACAGACGGACATGGCTATATCAACTCCGCTCGTCATGCTGATCAAGAATATATATACTTTATGTGGTCGGAGATGCTTCCTTCTAAGCGTTATAAACATGTGGACAATTTTAATATGCCCTCTACAAGGGTATAAAAATTTCAAGTAAACATAAAATTAACTGATAACTAGGAAATGGAAAGCTTTGTTTTTTGCGAGAGATAATGAACCATTATATTTGACACAAACCTTCTTACTAGATTTTCAAAATAAAAAAATAAAATTTCTTGAAGTTCTGTCACACCGATGTATTTTTCAAGCGCTTAGCAAACCAACCGAGCTTAAAATCTATAGCGATTTCCGGGACACCCCCATTATAAATAGTCTAGCTTTGATTTGGAGTCATACGCGCTAAAATTTTGTTGAAATATCTCAATTTTATTACATGTTTTATATAAACATTAAATAAATTTGAACATTCGTGAGTAACTCCAACTGTTGATTCTCTTTAAGACTCACGCACATCTCTAAAGAGAACCGCTGCACACGCTGTGTGTTCACCGCTTTGTGAACTAGAGTCACGGAAAAAAAGACAACTAACCGGCGATCTCGGTTCAATTGCCGCAGTATCCGGTAAAAAGGTTAATAATAGCGCACAAAAGGTAACTCTCGACTGTTGTGCCTGCATTGCAAGTGCCAGACCATTTAATTAATATAACAGTTCAATTAAATGTAAACAGAAGTGGGAGTCACGTACGCTTTGCCTATGATGTTGTTGTTGTTATTATTATTATACCATTCAATTTTACATTGACAACTATTAAACAAGTCTAGTGCATAAAATTGATAACCAAATCAAAGTGCTTATCATTCGAACCAACAATTTCAGGGCAACTGAATTAAAGCTTCTTGAAAGAGAACATGAAACTCTGACTGCGTGGCCAAAGAGTTTGGAGTGTTACGCTTGTGTGTGAATGTGATTGTGGGGGAAAGGGGAAAGAGAAGGGGGCGTATAACGGAACTAATGCGCGTGTACGTGGATTATTTTATTTCAGCATTTCAATCAACATGTACCCAAAGACGTTAGCTCTCTTACTGCTGCTGCTGGTGGCGGTGGCAGCCACATTGGCCAAACACGATGAAAGTGAATCCTGCTATTCATTCGCTGGCGGCTCAGTATATCCCGCCGAGCAGCCAAAGGGTGATCATCAATTACAATTTACCAAGGCAGTCAGTAAGTGGATATTGAAGTTCATATTCTGGGAGTGAGTCAGGTAAATGCCTTCTTTTCCTCCCTTTAGTTTCCAAGCCTGCACCTTCATTCGAGGGAACTGCTGTGGTCAACAAGGAAATTGTAAAACTTTCACTCTCTCAATATTTGGGCAAATATGTGGTGCTGCTGTTCTATCCACTTGACTTGTAAGTACACAAACACAAACTAGACAAACAAATAGATAAAAGTACAACGGAACTTATTAAACAAACAAAGTAAACTACAAAGTGGGAGTGCAGCTAGATACACATACATTTGAGGGAAACACCAACCGGACATTCAGTCTTTAGCTAGCCCGAGGGCGAAAGGAAGCAAAACGGAAGCAACCATGTTCATATCGAATTATGCAGCGAAGATTTTCAAAATCCGCTGGCAACCCAAAAATATGAAAATATGATTTTCATCCTTAAAACACACTTCACACCTCAGCACCTTCCGCTCTTTAGGTGAAATTTGGCCAGCAGGTAGTATTTTTTCGGGTTTCGAACATGCCAAAAAATCATTTCAGATAATCCGTCAAATTATAACCGCGTTACTTCTAGTCTGTTGGAAAATACTTTTACGGGCCTGCCGGTTCGCTGAACCCAACTCAGAACCGCAAAAAAAAGGTTTGAGCTTGAGTATGATAAAATGTTTGTAAATTTTTGCAAGTTCTTTTGGGGAAAATAAGCTAAGCCCTGCGTGCTTTCCAGCATTGTAAAGTCCTTCTTACTTTGTTTCAAGGTTCAGCAAGTTGCACTTTTAAATTCCGCAACATCTAATTTTCTTCATCTCCTGCAACTGTCCTCTATTTTCTAAATATTCCTAGGATTTTACAGTTTAAATTGTGGGAATTTCCCGAATTGAAAATATTATTAATCAAACTTAAGCAAGGGATGTATTTTCTACTGCGTTGGTAAAGATATTGCTATGTGTTCTTGTCGGTTGGGGAATGGACAGGTTCCTACTTTGCTTCCGTGAATGTCCTGGGTAACAGAGTCATACCGTTGTTAAGATGCATTCTCTAAACAATGGGAAACTATGGACAGTGTTTGTATAGAATTATACACTTTTAATGAGCACATTTGTGAATTTGTATTTGTACTGAATCATTCTTGCGAGCGATGTTGCTTTTATTCTAAATATTTCCTCCCTTAACTCTAATCTTAGCTAACGCTGTATTTGTAAGATGCATACTTGTGTATAAATCATCTGCGTTGGTCCACACACCACGTATTTCAAGTGGCTCCCACGGCTGGTCCTCTTCAAGGGTGGAGTCAAGTGCAGGCAAACCCTAATCCTTGTCACTGTGGCTATTAATATTTAATGTTATTGGTAGGTTGGTTGCGTAGTGAATATGATATTTAACGCAACGTTAGGATCGTGGTCGAGTCTCATGTTCAAGTTTGAACAGTGTTGGCATATCCGACTTTATATACAGATCTGTTCCCGTTTTCGATTTCGATCAAATTTGATTGTGTTATTGAACTTATAACTTCAAGTTGTATTTATCTCTATAGATTGTATTGATGTTACAAAGTTTAAACCGAATTCTTGGAAATCAGATCGAAATCGGAATCGAAAACAGGACTAATAACACTAGTTTACAAAAAAAAAATAAAATAAAATGACTCATTTCTACTGAAACTATTTTTAAGTGTAGTTTGGATTGGTGATCTCAAAAATTTTTTCATGGCAACGTTTTTTAAATACATTTTTTCAGTAGGTGCACTTACATTTTATGCCATATCTCAATTCATAATCGTCAGATGGTGTCAAGCAACATATGAATCGAAAGGTCATTAAATTGTCAATAATAACTTAGAACATTGTTTTCAAATCGGCTTATAAGTTTGAATACAATTACCATAAATATTTAAAAAAAAAATCGATTTTTTGCTCGAAAATGCAAGAAATTTCATTTTTAATCGCCTAGGAAAAATATAAAAAAATCCAAAAAAATTATTTTTATTCTTTCGACTTAAGAATAGTACTTCTACAAAGATAATAAGGTATTGATGAAGAAAATCTATGAATAAATATTGTATCAATTTAAGTGAAGGAACTAATAGTCAAATTTCAGCATTTTAAGTGCTTAGAAATTTTTTTTTTTTTTTTTGGTCAATATTAGGAGTGGGCGAATAGCCACATCAGAAAAAAAATTCCAGAACAGAACAAAAGTCGAAGCAAACGCCAAACACCACTTTTTTCAGCACTCAATTGCTCACAGCTCCTGTATTTATTTATAGATTTTGTTCATCGATATCTTATTTTCTTCGGAGAAGTGCGGTTCTTAAGTAGAAAAAATAAAAAAACTGTTTTTTTTGAATTTTTAAATATTTTTCCTATGCGATTGGAAACGAAATTTATTGCGTTTTCGAGCAAAAAATCGATTTTTTTGAAATATTTTTTATTATTGTATAGAAACTACTCAACCGATTTGAAAATAGTGTTCTGTTACCTTTCGATCAATTACCTTTCGATTCATATCTTGCTCTATCTGGCTATTATAAAGTGAGATATGACCTAAAATATAAGTGCACCTACCGAAAAAATGAAAAAAATTCATATTTAAAAGACGGAGCCATGAAAAATTTTTGAAATCGATTGTTGTCACCAATCCAAACGACACTTAAAAATAGTTTCAGTAGAAATGGGTCTTTTTGGCTGTAAACTAGTGTAATTAAGTATATATATGAATATAACAATTTTAAAGTTATTTAAATGTTTTTTTATACCTTTGTAGAGGGTATATTAACATTGTACGGATGTTTGAAACGCATAGAAAAAAGCATCTCCGACCACAAAAAGTATATATATTCTTGATCAGCATGACGAGCTGAGTTGAGATAGCCATGTCCGTCTGTTTCTATGCTATCTCCTCCGTCAGCTATATTAACCAACCTTTGCACGAAGTCTGTTGGTACAAATACGCTGCACATTTGTCGGAAGCGGCCGAGTCGGATGACTATAGCTTATAGTTGCCTTAGGAACTATCGGTCGAAAAAGTACTTGTAGTGAGAAAAAACTTTTTTGTCTTCAGCGCAAACGTCCCCCAACATCGTATTTGTAAGTTTTCTATGCTTTCACATAATTCCACCAAGTTTTATGAAAATCGGCCAACTTTATAGTATAGTTGCCATACAAAAGATAGGTCTGGAAAAAGTCTTAGGGCCGAATTCTCTTCTTTCAGATAGCTGCTATGTGTCAGATAAGCTCACAATTTACACTGATATTTGTAAGTTTATGTGACGTATAGCTCTATGTAGAAGATAAGAAATCGGCCCTTAGTAGCAAAAACTTTTTTTTTTTTTTAATGCTATCGCTCCCAAATTTGTTACTATTGCTTTTGCTGCAAGGGTATAAATTGTGGTCGAGCTGAAGTTAGTTTTCCTCTATTTTTTGGCATTCAAATTTAGAAAATTAAGTCAAAAATGTCTTATGACGTATCCAAAACTTCACGATAGTGGGATTATATAGAAACGATTAGAATTACTTAACTACTAGCAGGTACACTGCTTGCGTTGCTACCGCCAAGATTTATCGAACTTGAATGTGGCACAGTAGCTATTGTATAGAATTTATTAAGAAAATAGGTTTCAAACGATTAATGCTGACTATACATGTAAGTTTTGATACCAATTGCAATTTTCAGAATTGAATAATTGGAAAAGGCAACATGTACCACATTCGATTTCACTCAAGTGAAAACCGGAACATGCCTGATAAATTGCAATTCTGCTATTCGGGGCGGCTTCAAATCCAACAAATCAGATATCATTTAAATCGGTCCAACCGTTCTTGAGTTATAATTGGTGTACTTAACCTGACTTTCTTTTATTTATATATAGTATAAAGATACCCTTATTCGTTAGTTGTGTTTGTTTTTTTTAGCATACCTCATTTCGATTTACCTTCTCATCTCTGTAAAATTTGGCTGACGATGCAGATTCCCCTTCTTTTTGGCATTCTACGTTCACCTATGCATCCAAAGCAATAATAATATGCCATCATGTCATTATCTGAGTTGCTCAAAATTGTTACTGAAATCGAATTCTAAGGATTTTATTCAATTTTCTTTATTATACCCTTGTAGTGGGTATATTAAAATTGTCGAGATGTTTGTAACGCATAGAAGGAAGCATCTCCGACCACATAAAGTATATATATTCTTGATCAGCATGACGAGCTGAGTTGATATAGCCATGTCCGTCTGTCTGTCCGTCCGTCCGTCCGTCTGTCTGTCCGTCCGTCCGTCCGTCTGTTTCTATGCTATCTCCTCCGTCAGTTTTAAAGCTATCTTAACCAAACTTTGCACGAAGTCTTTTGGTACAAAGACGCTGAACATTTGTCGGAATCAGCCAGATCGGATGACTATAGCATATAGCTGCCATAGGAACCATCGGCCGAAAATGTTGATTTAGTGATAAAAACTTTTTTGTCTTCAACGCAAACGTCCACAAACCTGTTATTTATAAGTTTTCTATGATTTCACATAATTCCAAGTTTGGTAGGACAACTATATAGTATAGCTGGCATAGAAATTGGGTGTAGAAAATGTATATAGGAGGCCTTGTCAAAAATCTGTACATTTGGCCGAATGTACATATTTGTGTCTACTAATTTATATAAATCATACAAGCTACAAGGGTACAAAAACTTCGGTCGAGCCGAAGTTAGCTTTCCTCTATTTTTGAAATTATGAGTTTAGGATATAACCTTTTTCTACTTCAATTTATGGTATGAAGCGAAATAGAATTCTCTTGAATTTTTATCTTATCCTAGACACTGAAAAAAAGTTTTTAAGAATTCGCACATCTTAAATTTTGACCTATAAATAAGTCTGCGACCGGTCCTATACCGAACTCCGTGGAACCGGTTCGGTTCGAGTTTTTTTGGATCCCTCGAACTGAACCATGAACCGAGCCTTTTAGACTTATGACGTTTCGGACATGAACCAGGACCGGAACTCACCTTTTTAATATAGGGTTCGATTTTAATAACAACTTGAGGCACTTTTATAAGAACTTATTTATTATTTAGTGAAAATGCTGTTATAAATTCTGTATACCACGAGCTCAAGATGGAAAATAAATATATAAGGCTACAGAAGGTAGAGTCTATCTTCCAATTTCTGATATTAGACTCTTTTGGAAGCCGTGGAAGAATTTTTAATGAAGGATAACAATAATGAACTTGGTTCATTCGACTATTGGTTGAAGTATCAAATAAAATATAGGCAAAAATTTTACCGATTCGTTCCAATACACTGAAAATAAAAAGTCAATTTTTTAACAACCTAAGAAGCTATGAACTAAAGTTCCAACCAAAACCTTTGGTTTGACAAGCTTATGAACCAGTCCACGAATCGAACCTTAAACTTAATGATGGGTCCGAACCTCCGGACCAAAGTTTGCAGTTTTGTTTATTAGACCTCGTTTACCCAGAAGTTAGCAACGCATAGAAATATTCATTTCCGATCCCATAAACTATATATATTCTTGATCAGGGCGACGGGCTGAATCGATTGAGCTTTGTCCGTCCTTCTGTCTGTCTGTTTCTACGCAGACTAGTCTCTCAGTATTAAGGCTATCGAGCTGAAACTTTGCATGGAGTATTCTATTTATGGCACGCTGCTAATATCGGATGACTGTATCTTATAGCTGTCATATGAACCATCCGGTCGAAAAATGGATCTTAGTGTCTCGAAACTTGGCTACTAATATTTGCAAATTTTGGTTAAAATCGGATGACTATATCTTATAGCTGCCATAGGAACCATCGGTCGGAAAATTGGTCTTTCTTTCAATTTTCAATGTATCGTTCTTAAACTCGGCGATCGTTAATTCGACGAAGTCGTACTATTTTCTGTTGGAAAATGGGTTTAAGTTAGAACAAATTTTGATTTTAATGCTTAAGCTCTGATATTTCAAAAACAGCATTTGCAAGGGTATAAAAACTTCAGCACAGACGAAGTTAGCTTGGACTTCTCGTTTTTTTTAATCTTTGCAGAACAATGCGACTTTAATAAACAAAATATATAGATATTTTGTTACTTTTGCAAAGAATGTATGGTTGATCTCTAGCTTTATTTAAAAACTTTGGCAAACTGTTGTGCTATTTACTTTAGACTTAAAAACCAAGTCTGGTCTAAAAAAAAAATGGTTTTTAAGGAACAATATTGTTGGAACGCAAAAATTCGTTCTGTTTACCAACCCTCTTGCTTATTTACTCTCCACAGCACCTTTGTCTGTCCCACCGAAATCATTGCCTTCTCGGATCGCATTGCCGAGTTTCGTAAGATTAATACAGAGGTCATAGGTGTTAGCGTTGATTCTCATTTCACGCATTTGGCTTGGATTAATACGCCGCGCAAGGAGGGCGGTCTGGGCAGTGTTAAGATACCACTACTCTCCGATTTGACACACAAAATTAGCAAGGATTATGGCGTTTATCTGGAGTCGAGTGGTCATGCATTGCGCGGTCTGTTTATCATTGATCAGCTTGGTGTATTGCGGCAGATAACCATGAACGATTTACCCGTGGGACGTTCGGTGGATGAGACCATACGTCTGGTGCAGGCCTTCCAGTATACCGATACACATGGGGAAGTTTGTCCAGCTGGCTGGAAACCCGGCGCCGATACAGTAAGTACCTAAATATATAAGAAATTGACAATACTTACCCAATAATTACAATCAATTTTAGATTGTACCCAATCCTGAGGAGAAGACAAAATACTTTGCTAAGAACAATTAAAGAATTGCTCAAAAAACCTTAAACACATTCCCGCCCGCCCAGTTAAATGTTCACGACTGACAGACACATAACGAACAATAGAAGAAGCGTCCTCCTCTCTGTGTACATAATATTTGTCATTCTATTTTTTGTATAAAATATAATTTCTTTTTATTATACAGAAATATACAGCATATAACTGAGAGTTGGTTAAAAATTAACTGAAGTACAAAAAGGTTTCATATGCGATGCAAAGATAGTGATGCAATAAAAAGGGGCGCCATGAAATGATTTTAAAAATATAAATAAAAAAAACTAACTGCGTAAAAATTACATAGCGCCACATTAAGTAAATGATTTTGGTACAAAAATATCAAGTGTAATTAGGTCAAAACTACGATTAAGTAAATCAATCATTCGATTAGGTACGGCTAAGTTGTGTGCTCCGACTGTCTGGGAGGTGGATACAACAAAGCTAAGTTGAGGTATATATCAAAATGGTTAGTTTGGAGGGAGGGGGGAGGGAGGGACTTAAAGTGTACAACAACTAGGACGTCATAAGGCACTCGTTCTCTCTGTCTGTCTGTGTGCGTGTGTGTGTTTGTGTGCTTAAATGCCAACCGAAAAAGGTCCATACTCCATGTATTCCATAGAATAAGTTAACAAACATATATATAAAATATACAACGTTACATTCTACATACAAATATCAAAAAGGAAATGCATTCAAAACGTAATTTGTGCGCGCAATTCTCGAAAATTTCTAAAGTTTTCATTTTTCATAGGTGCGTTTTGTGTAGGGGAGGGGGCGGAGATTTTATAATCGTGTTTGTTTTGTTTAGATGTGAGGGGAGTAATTCCAATTTTGACACATGTCCAATCAAAAAAGCAGTCGTCGGCAAATAGTGATAAGCTCGTATCAAGCGCCACTTATTGCTCATAGTAGACCACATCCTGTAAATAGAAACGGAAATTAATTACATATTTACATGTTTATAAGAGTTTGAAATACTTACAATCAAGAACAATGCTGCAAACACCAGCGCCTTCATGCGGACATCCAAATTTAGGGGGAACGTGACGCTAAAGTAATCTGCATCGGTAAACAATTCCCGTCCCAGGCCAGACCACTGTTTGGTTATTTTGCCAATTTGCTCATTATTAGCACTGAATACCTAAAAGGCGAAAGAAATGGCAGCGTATGTGGCGTATTTGTCAATATAGAATGATATGCACAGAGGCGTAGCCAAGGGGATTTGCACACAGATTTATGGAAAATTTGGTGATTATATATGAAAATGAGATGGCGAAATGTTTGTTTTCAAATGAGAAGATTTAAGTTTTGTTTTTTCGAAATAAAATCAACCCAGAGATCGCCCCGGGGTTACTACCAGAGCAACCATTAAATTCAATTGATCTGGAGAAGAATGAACCTTTGAATCTAAACCCACACCAGTTGACCTTAAACCAACTACATTATTCAAAGTGTTTGTTAAAACTAATGTAAAAGTCATAGTCCTTTCTGCTAGGACGCCGTTTGAGGCATCCCATTTGTTTCGGGAGTACCTCAGTGTTTATAGCCACGTTTGCAGACAATACCGCAGAAGAACATCTGCTAAGGTTCAGCAGTTCTTGGATGGCTTTGCTCGATTGTTTCAAGGTTAAGGTTTCAACACTCAAGTGCGACTTCTAGAATCATATTCATAGAACCATTTTCGGATTCTGCGGACAAATATCTTGGCGTGACTCTAGACCGCGGCTTGAACTGTAAAAACGATGGGAATTTTGCAGGCAAGGCAAATGATATTGGCTTCTCAAGTGTCGTAGCAGTAATTCGTTGCAATCCAAAACCCTTGTTTACAAGGCTACCATCAGGCCTGCCTGAACCTGAGGGATCCCGCTCACAACCCTCAAGAAACTAGAGTCTAGAGAATCTCCCTTGTTTGCTATTTTTGTAAATAGATTAAGTTCTATGTATCAAATACTTTTCTTATAATTATTACAAGAAGAAAACCGCAAAAGATAACTATTCGATTCACTTTTTCGACGTAGGACACTCGGCGTCATATGCACATAACAGATATGTTCAAAATTTGGTAAAGGGAGTAGATAAATTGGCATTCTTGACATTCTTGGTATAGTGAATGAGTGTTTCTAACCAGATAATGGTTTTAAGGAAAGGCAATCTAAAGTTGCAAGGAGTTAATTTGATTGAATTCAAAAACAGGAAAAGTCACCCTAATTGAATCACCGTGAACCCTTAAAACCAACTTAAACCACGAACTTATGTTCTGACCGAAACCGCTGGTGAATGACTTTAACTGACAAAGTTATCTATAGGCATTTCTCAAATGTCGAATGCGACATTCGTACGCATTCAATGTGAAGAAAAACATATGCGAAAACATTATTTTATTTTGACAAGAGACGAAACTTATAGCTCTTGATTAGCACTATAATTCGTGCTAAAACTGATTTTGGACAATTGTTCGTTTTCAAGATAATTCCAAAAAAAACCAATGCATTCGCATGCGACAAAAACAGAACTCGCTTTCAAGGCGAACTGTTTAAACACTGATTTCAGCGGAACCTGAAGGAATATTTTAATGCGATTAATTTTAAAATTTAATGCATTGATGTATCTTAAAAATGTGTTGTATTTGTTATTCAAAAATATTAAGTAGTTTATTTTTTATTTAGTTTTAATCACTGTCGCACGCAACATGTCGCATGCGACATTTTGTTCCATCATACTTTTTATGTGGTTTCCATTATAACATAGTTTCTCATGGTATCTTGTGTATTCTTTTTTGACCATTTGTACGCTCAGAACGATGTTAGATTGCAAAAGTAAAAGAAATCTAAAGTCACTTTTATCAAAAAAAAAAAGGTCAAAAGTAATGTCCAAATTAGAAAATCCGAATATTTCGAAATTATGTATAAATGTAAGATTGGCTTTTATTATATCAATTTGACTGTTTCCTCATGAAAATTTGATAAAACAGTGTTTTTAACCACTTTAAAATTTTTGGCTGCGGTTGACATTTCTGTGGAAATGCCCATATTCAGAGTGGAGTTAATAGTCCTATGTGGTATTGTATTTGAGTCATTTTGGAAGAGTCAAGCTGTCAATTCGTTTTTGGTTTCGAGTTTTCATACTCACCTAAAGCGGTGACCTTTCGTCATCATTTATCATTTGGAAGAAGAAATGCTTGCGTCACTGAAACATTTATGTTTATATACTGTATCATACCATAAACATCTTGCTTTGCATTAGCCAGATTGTTTTCATTTCAAATCAGAGAATAAAATCAAAGATAAAAACCGCTAAAAACACTTTAAAATTTGTAACCGAAACCCAAAAAAAAACTTTCTTGAAAGATATGAATTGAAAGGTCATTAAATTGTCAATAATAACGTAGGACATTGTTTTCAAATCGGTTTAGAAGTTTGAATACAATGACCAAAAATATTTCAAAAAAATCGATTTCTTGCTCGAAAATTTCATTTTTAATCGCCTAGGAAAAATGTAAAAAATCAAAAAAAATTATTTTTATTCTTTTGACCTTAGAATCGCACTTTTACAAAGATAATAAGGTATTGATGAAGAAAATCTATGAATAAATATTGTAGCTGTATCAATTTAAGTGAAGGAACTAATAGTCAAATTTGAGTATTTTAAGTGTTTAGAAATTTTTTTTTTCTATTTTCTTTGTTTTTTGGTCAATATTAGAAGTGGGCGAATAGCCACATCAGAAAAAAATTCCAGAACAGTACAAAAGTCGAAGTAAATGAAAATTTATTTTGAAAAAATCTCAAAAACACCACTTTTTCAGCACTCAGTTGCACACAGCTCCTGTATTTATTTATAGATTTTGTTCATCGATATCTTATTTTCTTCGAAGAAGTGCGGTTCTTATGTAGAAAAAATAAAAATATTTTTTTTGAATTTTTAAATATTTTTCCTAGGCAATTGGAAACGAAATTTATTGCGTTTTCGAGTTATTTTTTCGATTAATTTTGGTTGTTAATCTACTAGTATGTATTTTGTATGTATTTATTTTTCGACGCATTGTTGATTATGGGCACAAAGGAACGAGAGCAAACGAGAAAGAGACAAAGTAGCTAACAAAAATCTTTACCTTCCTCATATTTCCTTATATTTTTAATTACACTGCCAATTTATTCGCATGAAACCGTAAATATTCACACATAATGTTGTTTGCGCGATTGCCTTTTTCAAGTTACCCTCTTCCTCTGGGGGTGAATGAAGAAGAAAGCCTTAAACATGCTTATGTATGCAAAATGGTTATGGCAAGCCGTCATCTTGACAGCTTGTTAGTGCGCGATGCCTCGATCAAAAACAAAACATTTTCCGGAAATTGTTTCTCTTTGATATAGAAACAAATTAGGAGCAATGTGGATAAGAAATTTAAGTGCAGTTACTAAATACACATGTACATGGCGAACATGGAAAGATTTGTTGGTGAAATAAAGTGTAGATGTGTACATTATCTGCGTGCATTTTCCTATTCCCTATCATATGTGCAATGCACAATGTGCGTAGGCCAGTGCCAGTTGTTGTGGCTTTTCCGTATCAGTCTGTCTCACATTGTCGTATGTATGCTTAGCTAAACGAAATTGAACATGTTTTCCATTTGATTGATTTTTCGCTGATATAGCATGAAATATCACACTCTCGCACTGTCAAAGTGATATTTTAAACCAATAACCGTAACAGTAACCAAAACCCTATCCTGAATAAGGTTAATAACTGCAACCCTTACTGTAACGGAAAAAAGCGATAGGCGAAAACAGTAACCGTAACCCCAATCGTTATTCGTTTCGGTTTTAATCTCTTTTTCAAATCTTTTTGGTTAAAAGATCAGCAGGAAAATGTTGCTTTGTCGTATTGCTCGTGAGAGCTGTGTAAGAATCCTATTTGGTTTCATTTCTGGAAGCACATTGCAATTTAATAGAATGCTGGATTCTGGTCTTAGTTAACCAGCGTAGCATCCAGCGCAGTTGGTTCAGTTTCCTCTTTGTTTTTAAAACCTACTTGGAGTCAAATAATGCTTGATTAGTCGAGGGAGGTGCATCACATATTTCATCCTTAAATATAATTGTTCATTCAATATTCAATAGAAGCCTTCTTAGACCTCTGCATTGGCTTCTTTTGCATATGATTAACTTGTAATCAGGTGATCAAATTTCAATCTTGTGGAGTTGCCAATTCGTTTTGTGAATGAAAAATCTTTTGCAAATGATTAACGTGTGCTCAAATTTAAAATTTGTGGATTGCCAATTCATTTTGTGTCATCAAATGCGTCAATGAAGCTGGGATTAATTTGTGAAAATTCCCACTGCATATTTAAGGGGGGATTTTGCCGTTTAGTCACTCTTATCATATCATTTCCATATTCATTTGTATGTAAAAACATATTTATAGAAATTCATGATAAAAAAAAGTGAGTTCAATACCCCCTTAAATGTCAACAGCTGTCCCCTTTTGGACGACTGACTTCCTGGCTATGCCCATGCAGGTATAGGAATGTGTGTGCGTGTGTATGGAATTAATTGACTCTCTGTACAGTCAAGCATAGCGTCATGACGTCACCAGCTTTGCTTTGCTCCAACTGCAACGCCATAGCTGTGCTTGATATGTCCATTTCGACTTGAATGTATCTCATCTCCACACACACACACACACGCACATATAACCGCTTGTTGTTGTTGTGGCTGAACTGACCTTGAAATTGGTATCACTGAAACATTTGCAGAAGCACACAGGTCCCTCAATAGTGAGCACAATATCGCCAAACGAGTTCTTTATGTTGAATTTTGGCTTCATGAACGTGCAGACCTGCTCCACTGTGCCAATAACCTGTCCCGGTGGTGCCGACACTGTCACAGCATTCAGGCAACTCGGAAAACAGCACAAGATATCACAACGGAATGGTCGATGCAAGTGAAGGACTTCGTTTTGGAAATTATCCAAGATCTTCATCTCGAAGGGACGCGAGCGCCCCAACAGGTTGCGAGTGCAGCAATCGCTCTCCTCGGTGGCAAAGTAAACATTCTGGCCAAGTGAGTTCTTGATCTTGAAGCGATTCTTGGACTCGAAGCCGGTGAGCAGTTCGAGTTTCTCGATTTTCTGCGATACGAGGAGTTGATCCAGAGCGGTTAGATATTCGAGGCCTTGAGGGCAGTTGGGCATGCCCACGGGTATGGACATCCAGTTCTCTGTAATACATACACATTGAAATATACTAGATGTATCTCAAAGTTAAAGAAAAGAACACACAAATGGTTTTTGCACACGCCCAGAGAGACGCACACACCAACGCACGTACACACAAGCATCCATACGTACATATGTGTGGGAATGTTTGTACGTGTGTCTGTACACCTACACAGGGCGAGCATAAAATAACGATAATTCAACGTAACGCACCAGCGCCCACAGCATTTGGAGCTCCTCCTCCTCCTCCCGACGCTGGCTGTGGCTGACGCACTACCGTGTCGTCATGCGGTGCATCCTGTGGCACTTCCTTGTACTCCTTCATTTGCATCATTTTTGCCTTTGGTCTTAATTTAAATGTTTAAGGAGATTCACAAGTTGTGCGTTTGTACAAATGCTGCGTAGCAAATGAAATGACTGCGATAATAATCGATAAATATCAAAGTATCGAGCGATTTGAGTGTGACCGTTTAACGAGATGACGAAAAATAACAAATAAGGCGTTTCAGTTAGCTTTCTCGCATGATACAAAAAATAGAAGGTAGTGCAAATGCGTCGCGTGTCAAAACAAAAATTCAATTGTGACGTCACAGACTCACAATTTTGTAATTCTTGACATTTATTAAAATGTGTGCTGCGGTAACCAAAATGAAAATGAATTGAAATTATAGCAACAATGAAATTAAACCAAATTAAAACTAAAAAAATTCAAATTATTTGTCAAATGACATCACAGACACACAAAGATATGCGCATGCGCAATGGAGAAGTGTTTGCACTACCTTGTATTATGAGGCAATTGTGTATGTAGCTTTTCCCAAATTTGTATTGTATTTCAAAAATTCGCTTGGGGGAAAATTGAAAATTTAACCCAACCCCAACCCAAAGGTGGGAGGATTTTCCAAAAAGAAATTATTTATGGATCTCTATATATTAAGTTGAATCCGATCAAATGGAGTAAAGGTTGTTTTTTGTTACAAATTTTTAAATATAAAAATCACATTGGTAAAATTTTGTTATATGAAGCTTTGAAAATAGGTTTATGGCTAATCGGATGAACAACCAAAGAGTTTCATACAACAGATACAGAAATTTTCCACAATTTTTAAATCACTTATTCCATATTTTTGTGTGTGTAGAATTGAAAATAAGTTTGAAGCTAATCGGGCGAACATTTTGAAATGATCCCACCAATTTCTACGGTGAGTGGATTTCCAAAACTAAGTGAATATCACTTGTGTAAGATTTCTATATAGAACTCTGAAAATGGTTTGAAATCCGATAGAATGGAAAACAAAACAGTTTTTTTTTGTAACAGTTTTACGATAATTTTCCGGATTTTCCAAAATTTAAAAATCAAGCTTTGAAAATAAGAAAAACTTAAAAATTTCTTTAAAAAAAACAGTCTTCCGGTCATTTTCCAAAATTTGGGGTTAGATATTCCAAAATATAAAAGTACCGTTTTTTATATTTTTCATGTGTAACTTTGAAAATGGGTTTGGATCTCAAATTCCACCCGTGGGTAAATTTTCATTTATTTTAGTCAAAATCGAATTTGTTCGATAGCACTTCGATACTATCAATGGTGCCCATTGTCGATGTTTTCACAACACGAATGCTCCCATTCGCTTTCGTACAAATTTTCCGATTTGGAATCTAAGTTAATAAGTTTTGCGATTTCAAACCGGGTTTTCAACCAAATTTGGTCTCCAAATCGCAACATTTTTGCAAAAGTAAAACTGGGAGCATGGCTGTAAATATGGTCTTAAAATCGGTTTGAAATCGCAAAAGTTTTGCGAAAGTGAAAATGGTGAAAACTTGTTTAAGTTCTTTATTCCATTAATTTTATTTGAATTATCAAAGTAATGGCAAAGCTAGCTAACCAAAATAATGACACCCTATGGTTTAGTTCTGGTCTATTCGTTGCCATAATAACGGTAAACGTCATGAACTTTTTGTTCGGTTCGAACTACAAGTAAAAGAAATGTCTTTCCCAATTGAATTCTATAAAGACTTTAATTGTCTTTAATTGCCTTTAATTGTCTAATGTGAATTCAACTGCCGATATTTTCAGGCGCTATTAATATACAGTATGTGAAGAAAGTATTTTGATACATGGAAAAAATTTACATTTTTTGCTTACTTTGCAAAAAAAAAAAAGAGGCTTTCTATAAATGGTTAAATTGGTTCCTATTTTATTCTGATTCTGTATGGTTCTTAGAGCTAAGTATGCAAAAGAAAGTTCTTACATTTTAAAAAATCTGACTGTCTTAGTGACCTCATAGAACTTTTAGCAGGCTCCAGGTCAATAAGGTATGGTTTTGTTCACAACTTTTTTAAAACAAGACACACACCACAAAGGAGGCAAGTTAGTCAACCATATAGCTATGTCTTTAATAATTTTTAAAAATATACAAAAATTACAATAATTTTTTAAAAATGGCAAGAAATTCAAATATTTAAAGTACGGGAGATCGCATTGAAAATAAATTTATCATTTCAAATCTTTTCTAAATTTTTTAAAATGTACAAAATGGCGAATATTACCCCTTTTTGGTACATTTGAATCTCTTAGAAATCCGAAATTGTATTTTTTTGTATAATAAAGCATCACACCTAAAGTATAAGTCATCGAAATCTGTTTCATCGTCCACAATGTAAGTAGATTTTCTCTTTAAAGCCCCATACGGAGTTGTGAAATAATGAGAAGTAATGTAAAAGTTTCATACTTATAATTTGGAAAAGTAGCCAGACGTAAAATTTTTTGTAGGAATCTTTAACATTACTTTACAACTTCGTAGAGGCCTTAACAACAATGTATTTGTAGTTGCTTATGAAAAATTGTAAAAAAGGCAGGACACGCCCTAAAATTGGAGCAAATAAATTTAGTAACATATTTAATTTTGATTATGAGATGTATGATGTATTTCATAAAAATCCAGTCGATCCAGCTGAATTCTCTCATCCATTAAAAAAATTGCACTCAAATCAGCCAAACTTTGCGAATCTATCATGAACTAGGAGGACTTTATATGCGAAA
This sequence comes from Lordiphosa magnipectinata, assembly GCA_037044535.1. Lineage (NCBI taxonomy): Eukaryota > Metazoa > Arthropoda > Insecta > Diptera > Drosophilidae > Lordiphosa > Lordiphosa magnipectinata. The sequence goes on along the minus strand of JBAMBO010000632.1, from coordinate 658,601 downwards.
TGTTGAGAATAAGGTCGCCTAATAGATCATAGACTTGTGCCTTGTGCAGTCGGTTTCAAATCGCCCAACTTTTGTCATCTAATCTAGTAGACGGGCATACTTGAGGCACTTCACATATAAAGGTTTATACCAAAATCTCTAGAGATTTCTGAACACACCAGTATATGAGTTTTTAAATTTTTGACACTTTATAATAGGGATTTTATTTGTTTTGCATTTTTAAAAATGTTAAAACTAGATGGATTTGTCTAATTTCTTTTGCATACTAGTTCTAAAAATGATACAGTATCAGACAGAATGCAAAAAAACGATTTTTTTTTTTGCAAAATAGGTGAAAAATGTAAATTTTTTTTTTTGTGTCAAAACACTTTTTTGTCATACTGTACCACCAAATGTTTGGGGTAACAACAAATATTTAAGGCTATTTTTAGATCAAATAAAAAATTATTTATGGAAGAACAGGTCTTAACGGCAAATTTTGTTGTCTTTTGTGGTGTTCTTTTTATACACTTGAAAAGTGTATTATAATTTTGCCCTGGAGTTTGCAACGCATAGAAGGAATCATCTCCGACCACATAAAGTATACATATATTCTTGATCAGCATGACGAGCTGAGTCTATTGAGCTTCGTCCGTCCGTCTGTCTGTTTCTATGCGAACTAGTCTCTCAGTTTTGAAGCTGAAATTTTGCACAGAGCCCTTCCTTTTACTGCACGCTGCTAATATGTCAGATATGACCGGATCGGTTGACTACTTCTTGTAACTGCCATAGAAATGTTCGGTCGGAAAATGTGTTTTACAGCCATGCTCCCATTTTCGCTTTCGCAAAAATTTTACGATTTTCAGTCCTAATTTGGTCCAAAAACCGGTTTGAAATCGCAAAAGTTTTACGAAAGCGAAAATGGGAGCATGGCTGTTAGTGAGTAAAACTTTTTTGTTTTCAATATTAGCGCTCTTAAACTCGGTCATTGTTAATATTATATGTTTTTAAGCTGATCTGCAAAGTTTGGTCGAAATCGCTAACCGTTGAAGCGAACTTTTCAAGTGGCAAACGAAGTTAGCTTTGCTTTCTCGTTAAATTTATAGCAATTGATCTCAGGGCTTCTGGCGAAAAAACGTCTCACATAGGCCCGGCGGTACAGACCACCGATCTATGTTGTTCTATTGAGCACAAAAGAAAACCTTTTGCAAGATCTCCGCCCATTATCTGTAAATGTATACGAATTCTCTTATTTGCTAGTGGTAACATTTTTGCTTCCATTGCCGACCCCTGATTAAAGAGAAGAAAGATAGATTCTTAACTTCAAAGGTGTAGAAAAAAACAAGGTTTTTTTTTAACTATGTAACATCCCACATCATGAGTTAGAATGCTTAAAAAATATTTGCTATGCCAAAATTTTAAAATTTTTGTTTTGTCAAAATATTAAGTAGGTTGGTGTCTAAGAAGACCACGCCACCAATTTTGCAAACGTTTATGACTCATGATGATGTGGGATGTTAGATGTGTAGATAGATGGAGTGTTAGATAAAAATATAGATAATATAAATATTGAAGTGATTGTTTTAGCAACTTTTAACTCTTGGCATAAGCTTTGGCATTCAAAATAGAACACACAAAAACCAAGCAAATTGCAAATTTTAAATTTGTGAAATAATGGGTGGCGTTATCTTTGAACACACATGCGCAAAATGTGGATTTTTGAAGGTCAAACAGTCAAACTTACAATATATTCTTTATCACCGCCAAAAGACATGATACTTTTCTCACGAACAGAGCCCACAACATCGCCAGCTGCGTTTGTGATTACCATTTCTCGCGACAATCCAGTCACACTCTGAACTTTGCCAATAGCTACCCCCCTCGGTGTCGAAACCTCCAGTGAACTCGCATATTCGGGGCAGCAACAGGCACAGTCATCACAATTGAATGGTCGGCGCAAGTGTAAGACTTCCTTTTGCAAACTATCCACAATCTTAAGTTCAAATTCACGATCTTTTCCATTGAGGTTTCGTTCCAACCAACCGCTCTCCTCTTTGGCAACGTAAACAAGCTGGCCTAGTGAATTTTTGATCTTATAGCGATTCTCGGCTTCCCCACCGCCGAATAATGCCATTCCCCTCACCAGCTCGGTCACCAACAGTTGATCCACAGACGCCATGTACTCAAGGCCTGGCAGACTGCAGACGAGGGGATTGGCCTCTGAAAGATGACGTAGTTGCCGAAATTAGTATAAATTTGTGGCACACCCATGTGATCCATACACACCATTGACCGCTGGTACATAAGGCGTCACTTTTTGTGGTTGCTGCACAATTGTGTTATCATTTCCTTGCATCATTTTGAAGTAGTTTACAATTTACAGAATTCGCGAGTTGTTGCCGGGCGGCTGTAAATGCGACAAGTGCTGTCACACGCAAAAGTAACGAAAAAGTAGCATGCGATTTAAGTCTGACCATCAATTAATATGGCAAAAATACCAAAAATCATACTAGTTGACTATCGCATAGCTTCTTCGACGCCGCACAGTGGGCGGTTTGGCCGATTTGAATTTGTTCAATTATTTTGGATTTTACAGTGGCTCAAAATTTAATAATTTTTCATACTGAAAAATTTTGGTCTTAAATGTCACGTTTGGGAACGTATAAAAACCAAACTTTTAAGATGCATCAATTCTTACGAAAAATGAATTAAAAAATTAAATTTTTATTTAAAAACTAGTTGATTTATTGGCGTTTTACAAAAGTTCAACTTTTGTACCATATTTTCCAACTTTGATGGTCCGTGAAAAGTGCATTTTGTATAGTTTTGTTTGTATTCTAGAGTGAAAATCTTTGTAACATACATATCTACTTCTACTTCTACTCTATATATAAAACACTTTGTCCTGATTCACTGACTGACTGATTGGCAATCAACGCAGAGCGCAAACGGTAAGAGATAGAAGGCTGAAATTTTCCTTTAGTGGTGAAAGTGCGTACTAAGACGGGATTTTGGAAAATTCCAACCGGAAAAGCCGGAAAAGCGTCGGAAAAGTTTGTATGGGAAAATTTGTATTTTTCATCCGATTGACTTGAAATAATTCGACACCTGTTTCCCGATTTTGGAAACTTTGAGATAGAAGGCTGAAATTTGGACAGGAGTTTCCTTTAGTGGTGAAAGTGCGTACTAAGACGGGGTTTTGGAAAATTCTAACCGGAAAAGCCGGAAAAGCGTCGGAAAAGATTGTATGGGACAATTTTTATTTTTCATCCGATTGACTTGAAATTTGGTTTGTAAGCATAGTTCCCAAAATAATTCGACACGTGTTTTCCCGATTTTGGAAAATCCGCCCAGGAGGAAAATGGTCGGAAAATTCTGCATGAAAAATCTATTTTTCATCCGATTGGCTTGAAACTCGGTTTGTAAGGTTAGATTACGGAATAATTTGAAGTGTGATTTTCTAATATCAGAAAATCCGCCCCCAGGCGTGAAAATTCCCGGAAAATTCTGTAGGCAAAAATTATGTATCATCCGATTGGCTTGAAAATCGTTTTGTAAGGATAGAATACGGAATAATTTGAAATGTAATTTTCTAATATCAGAAAATCCGCCCCCAGGCGTGAAAATTCCCGGAAAATTCTGTAGGCAAAAAATTATGTATCATCCGATTGGCTTGAAACTTGTTTTGTAAGGATAGAATACGGAATAATTTGAAATGTTTTTTTCCAATGTCGGAAAATCAGCCCCCCAGGCGTGAAAATTCCCGGAAAATTCTGTAGGCAACAAATTATTTATCATTTGATTGGCTTGAAACTCGGTTTGTAAGGATAGAATACGAAATAAAGTGAAATGGGGCGGTAACGATAACGATAGCGATAGACCAGCCTGATGGCGACGCAGCCAAGCGCGACGGGTTATATGCTAGTTTCTAGATTAAAATATAAAAATATAGGCTTGACTCTTACGAGTGTGAGCGTCTTGAACATATCGATATGCTTGAACAAATTATGTATTGAGATGAAATCAAAAAATTGTATATTAGGATGAAAGCGTGCTTGTGCACGAGCGGCGGGCTGGTACCGCATTGCAAAATTCGTTACTTTTAAACGGAGTGATTTTTGAAAAATTCCAAAGGGAAGGGTGATAGAGAATTACAGTAGCTTTAAAATACGCTTAACCTCATCATAGTAGATCAACATTGTGGGTCCTTAAAAAAATTGAGCAATCTTCTAGAAACTTAAAAAAATAAATTATTTTTTCTAAATTTAAGAAATACAATAAAAAAATGTATTAACAACTTTTTTTAAATTTTTATATTGCTTTTATTCGTACCTTTAAGAAGACATTTACCTTGGAAGATATTAATTTCGTTTCGCTAAATTGGCCATTTCGCCATTCGTGCAATGACCTGCCTAATCCGCGGATCCGATAGAACACCTTTGGATGGATGTTAAGAAAGAAGTAAGAGTTGCTAAGCCTAAATATTCTGACAAGCATCGCAAAAAAAACTTGGGAGAATATTTCACTCTCCAGAAGCTGCACTCTTATAGATTCTATAAAATTCAGATGTGTTGAAGTTATCAAAAATATTGTGGGAGCTGCTTCATATTAAAGGTGTGGGCCTAAGTATGTATTTATAGCGTGTAGAAATTGATTATCGTTATTTTTTCTTTCTTTGTTCGGTTTCGAACAACCGATTTGAGACTTAATTCAACAAAGTTGCCAGAACAACAAAATAAGGACATAGCAGGACATCAATTCTTGCTCTTAAAGTAATAAAATTAAAAATTAAACAAAATTATTCTAATAATTATAAATTTTATAGGACGAATTCAGTTTTCATTTGTGCTGTTCTTATTATTTCGAACATGACTGTATGTTCCACACCATCTCTTTCCCACTGTATGTATGTATTTACAGAGATGGTACACCATCTCTTACATCATCTCTGAAAGCTGTCCGTTCATGCGGACAGACAGACGGTCATGTATATATCGACTCGACTGTTGACGCTGCTCAAGAATAAACATATGTATATACTTTATAGGGTCGGAGATGCTTCCTGACTGATTAGGAGCCAACGGGCCTGGTCTTATTTCCGGCGTACTCACATAGCAGTGCATTACATTGCGACTTCTTGCTCCACAAAATCAAAGCATATTTCAACCAAAAACATTTCCAAACGCCAGTGTGTCCGCCCCTTTGTCAAAAATGCGAACACGAGGCCCGATGACGGCATCTTTTGAAGACGCACGCGCATGATCTGGTTTTTGGGAGTTTTAAATAACAATCAAACTCACATTAAAATTGACATCACCGAAAAATGTCCAAGATTCAGGTCCGCTGACAGTGGCCACAACATCGCCAGCAGTGTTTTTGATTAATATCCCTGGCGACGAGAGTGCACAAACGCGTTCCACTGTGCCAATAGCTGTCCCCGACGGTGTTGTCACCTGCATTATACTCATCCACTTGGGAAAGCAACAGCCAAACAAATCACAACTGAATGGACGACTCAAGTGTAAGACTTCCTTTTGAAAATTATCCGCAATCTTCAAAACTAACGGACGCTGACGTCCTAAGCAGGCACGAGCAAGCCAATCGCTCTCCTCTTTGGCAACGTAAACAAGCTGGCCTAGTGAATTTTTGACCTTATAGCGATTCTCGGTCTCCCCACCGAAGAATAATTCCATTTTTTCCACCTGCTGGGCCACCAACAATTGATCCACAGACGCCAAGTACTCAAGGTCTGGCAGACTGCAGACGAGGGGATTGGCCTCTGAAAGATGACGTAGTGGCAGAGATTAACATAAATATAGGCACACCCACGCGCACGTGTACATATGTATGTAAAATAACGGTAATTGTACCATACACACCATTGACCGCTGCTGTCCCTGGCTGAGGCTGTTGCACTATTGTACTATCATGAGACACATCCTGAGGTACTTCCTTGTACTCTTTCATTTGCATCATTTTTAAGCAGTTTGCAATTAACAAAATTTGTCTGTTGTAGACGGCAAATGTCACAAATGTTGTCGCAAGACAAAAACAATAAGCAAGCGATTTATGTTTGACCATCAACTGATATGCTAAAAATCCCCAAAAATCATGCGGTGACCGTTTAATACCATAGCACAGTGGTTTTTTTTTGGCCATTTTTTGGCATAAACCAAAAAAAAATTTCATTTTCAGATTTCAAATATTAACTGGTTTTGAATATTTACATACTCCTATTAGATAAAATTGGTCAGGCGTGGCGTTCCAGTCGTATGTGTGGCAGCTGGTGCGGGAGGTTGTGGGTTCGATCCCGCCTCGGACCATCTAATAGAAAAAGTTTTTTCTTTCTTTAGAAACCTGGAGGTGCTGTTTGAGCCAATTTTACTTTTACTTATCTTATCTTATTAGATAAAAAACAAAACATATTCAAACTTTGTAGCAAATCGAACAAATTACATCTTCATACTCAAAATTACAAAAGTTTCTCAACAAACCAAGTTTTTACCACTTTTTACAGTTTTTCAACTTTATCTTGAAACCCGTTACAAATTTAGACAAGTAATATACATAATACACAGTTGCAACTTAGACCTAAATAAACAAACCGTTAAAACGAACCAACTTCATTTAATTACTCTTTCATATAGTTATAGGCCCATAAGCATGTACAATACAAAATGTACATATGGGCATTTCCACAGAAAAGTCCACCCAGACCAAAAAATTAAAAGTGCTTAAAAACACTTTTTTTTTATCATATTTTCATGAGGAATCAATCAAAATGAACTAATATGAGCCAATCTTAAATATATTCATAGCCCAATTCGAGATTTTTGAATGCAAAGTCGCGTAAGCGCCATTTTTCTCATTTGGATACGATTTGTTGTCATAAAAATGACTTTGATTTTTGGTCTCTGAAAAATTTCTAAGGGTACAAAGAGTTTAAAAATATTACAAAAGACACCATAAGAAACTATGTGATTGCAATTAACTTTAAGTTTTTGCTTTATATTGTAACAAAAACAACATAAATAAAATGAGGAAATTTTAGTAACGTAACGTCAGGTAACGTCACGTCAGATACATAAAATTGAGAAAATATTTTTGAATAAGGTTACCTGGAAAATAAACATGTATTATTTCAAATCCTACCAAAAAAAATTGTATACATAAAGCTTTACCCTATTCGCAGAGTTTTGCAATTTTCTAAAACAAGTCAAAACCCACTTCCGTTTTGTGTAACGTCACGCCAGCACATGTTTTTCTCTCTCTAACTCCTTATGATTGATGTATGTCATTGATTTTGCTAATTGTAGTGCTACTTAATTGCTACCCAAATGTAAAACAATCTTTTTAAAAATCCAAGATTTTCATATTTTTTAAAAAAATATATCGTACAAACGTAACGTCACGTCAGTTTGGAAATACCCATATACAAAATTATAACTATAATTTTTAAGCTATGTTTTTTTGTAATATTTTACTGGTTTAATATAAAACAATCGAAATTTTTGATGGTGTCAGGCAATTGCTACCAAAAATGGCCATTTTTCGAGTTTTCATTGCAATTCTACATGCTTAAGGGCCCGTAACTATATGAAGGACCAATCGAATGAAGTTGGTATGTTTCAACCGTTTGTTTATTTAAGTCCAAGCTACGTTTTTGTCCTGCATTGCTTAGTCAAATTCGTTACTGTTTTCAATACAAAGTTGAAAAACAGTACAAAATGAGGGAAAACATGATGATTTTACGAAATTTTTGTAATTTTGAGTATATAAATGTGACTTTTTATACTCTGTACCAAAGGTACACAGAGTATATAAAGTTTGTGCAAAACTATGTAACAGGGAGAAGGAATCATTTCCGACCCTATAAAGTGTATATATTCCTGATCAGCATCAACAGCCGATTCGATATAGCCATGTCCGTCTGTCTGTCTGTCCGTCTGTTTGAACGCACAGATCTCAGAGATGGTAACAGATAGAGGTTTGACATGTATGGGACACATATTTCTTATACTTGCAGGCAGATCAATTTTAATTTCAATTTTTGCCACGCCCCCTCACACCTCCGCAATTTGTAAAAAACGTCATATCTCCTACAGTTTTGATGATAGATGGTTCGTGTTTTCTAGAGATATCTAGTAATCAAAATTATTTATCGATTTGCTGAAGGAATGATAAAGATCGGATGAACGATACTCAAGTTATAAGCAAAAAACGGCCAAATAACACTCACAACGCGGTGCGCTCTCATAGTTTCTCTCTCTCTCTCTCTCTCTCTCTCTCACTAAGATTGCCGCTCTTGACTCGTGAGCACATGCGAGGGTAAGGGTACAGAGTATGTTATAGTCGGGCTTGGTCGACTTTCTTTCTTGTTTGACTTGCTACTTAGAAATGTTTTATAAGCCAAGCCAAAAGCAACAACTTTCTCTAAGACGTCAAAGCGAAATTCCAAATAGTTTACGAGATATGAAGTTGCAAGTCCCAATCAGAAGCAATAAAAAGAAAACGGCAGCTTACCAGACCAAACACCGCGAATATTTTTGTACTACCCTCATACTCTTTCAGAATTTTTAGGTCCCGACTCGACTAGACAAAACTTTTCTAGTACAGCTAACTAAATTTGATTAAATTGGGACCGATCTATTCAAAAGCAATTAGCAGTGACGTAGATAGGGGAGATTAAGGTGATTAAATTTGTCCTGCGGTGCTCTCCTTTCCCATATTTTACCACCAAAAATTGTACTTCATTGACAATATGCGTTAAGAAATGTTATGCTATGCGGTTTATGTTTTAAGAATCGCTTGTGGAAACGGAGTTGGTAGAAATATTCGTTGTATCAAAAATAAGGACTTTTCATCACGCCAGATCTTTTTCATGTTTTGTGAGTGTGAGTTTCTGATAAACCCTTCTTGGAATGTTTCGGTTCGGGGATACGAACCCTTGGAAAAGACAAAGGTTCAGTTCTCGGACCGGTTCATTTACTTATCGAACCTAAGGTTTGAAGCTTGGTTCATTGATTCTTAGATCATTGAGACAATTTTTGGTACAAAATTAGACATATTTTTGTTGAGAAGATAACGTCCAGATTACGAATCTATCAAAAACGTTAATCAATACCCGAATAAACATCATTCATTGAAGTTATCATTCATAAATTCTCTACCACAGCTTACAAAAGTAAATGGACTTTAAAATGTAGAGCAAGCATCACCTTTTTTGCCAGTTAACATCTTGGCTCGAAGTCGAAATATGACGAGTTTGGATAAGATTTTTTAATTGACAGGCAGAGGTGGTCCGCTTTGGGTCCAGGGTGGTGAGGTTAACTATTTAAAAGTTTCGGTTCGATGGACCCAAAAGCACCGAACCGAGCCGGTTTTCCGGTTGAATCAACCTTTTTTATACATTTGAGTTTAACATAAAATTTTAAAATGTTTTTTTAATGATAAAGAATTAAATAGAAACCATGATGACCGCTGCCACTTTTTAGCATGATAGTTCTTCTTAATTCGCGGTCCATTAAAGAACATTTTTTTGTCATTTTCTCAGAGAAAGCCGCAATACTGGACTATAACCGATGACAAAAAATAACATTTTTCAAGAAGTCCCAGAAAAAATTCTAGAATTTAGAATTGTCTCGGAAATTCGAGGTTCGATATTTTTGAGCAAAGGTTAAGGTCAAAAGGACCTATTTTTGTAAGCAACCACAAATCAGCTGTCAAAATAGTGTGACCCTACCATGCTTGTTGCCATTTGCTTGCAAAACTGGGATTCATGAAACTAATTTGGCATTTTCATGGCATTAATTTTAATTTGTTTTTGAAATTATCCTTATACACTAAACTAACCTTATAGTCCGTATCACTGCCACAACTGCAAACGCATTTGGGAGACTGCACAAATCCCACAACATCGCCATTGGAGTTCTTGATGTTGAATCCTGGCCTCGAGCATGAGTACACCACTGAAACTGTGCCAATAACCTCTCCCGGCGGAGCCGACACCTCCACAGATGTACGGCAGTTTGCAATGCAGCAGCCCACCAAATCACAACGGAATGGACAATGCAAATGTAAGACTTCCTTTTGGAAATTATCCAAAATCTTCAACTCAAAGGGACGGGAACGTCCCAAACAGTTGCGAGCAAACCAATCGCTCTCCTCGTATGCAAAGTAAACATTCTGCCCAAGTGAATTTTGGATCTTGAAGCGATTCTCTGTCTCCACACCGCTGAATATTTCAAGTCTCTCAACTTGTTGCGCCACCAGCAATTGATCCACAGACGCTAAATACTCAAGCCCTGGCGGACAGTTGGGCATGCTCATGGGAATGGACATCCAGTTTTCTGAAAGATGACGTAGTTGCTTGATGATTTACATATTTATGTATATGTATTTAAATATACAAAAAAGAATAATTTTAGCCCTCGCATAAACATGTGTAGCATATTGTTTATAGTATACGCCTACACTTAAGTGAGATACAGAGCAGAGCATAACGTCAACTATGCGATACGTACCAGACGATGCAGCCGCCGTCCCTGATTGTCTGGTTCCTGATTGAGGCTGTTGCACTATTGCATTGTTATAAGACCCATCCTGTGGCACTTCTTTGTACTCCTTCATTTGGTTCATTTTGGCACTGCACTTAAATAATCTTGATTTGCCGATTTCCAACTAGTCGGGTAGCAGAGAGCGCGGTGATCTAACCGAATGGCTGTTTTGACCATTTCGTTGTTTGCCGAAAATACCAAAAATCGATTAATTGTTTTTTTTTTTTATACTCTGTACCAAAGGTACACCAGAGTATATTGAGTTTGTGCAAAAGTATGTAACAGGGAGAAGAAATCATTTCCGACCCTGTAACCGAACAGGAACCGAAACAATTTATTGATTTTCTTCGTTTGTCTCTCAACCCCAGACTCTTTCCGTTGCCTGAAACATTATGTTATACTGGGCGGTCAAATATATCTTTTTCATCATTAAGCCTTTCCATGTAAGGTTCAGAAATGTTTTGAATCTGTTCAAATGATATGTTTGAGATATTTAGTTTAACCATTTCTAGATTTAAATTTAATACAAAAAGATTGTTATTAAAATTTGTCAAAATCATTTAATTTTCTTCAATCCTTTTTTCAGAAATAGTGGTTTGGTTTGGTTACAGGCTAAACTGAGAGTGCACTCCTTGTCCAAAGGGGGGCGCTGCATTAGTTGACAGAAAATAATACGAAGTGGCGCTAGTAAAAGATAGAAAAGTTAGTCCTTAGAATTAGTCAAATAATTAACCAAATTTAATGGAATCATTTCTTCTCATTTCTAGATGCTTAACTCACCTGCGTGATACCTGTTCTCCCATATAGACCACCTCGCTGTCATCCATGCTACTATTGCCCGCCTCAATGGCTGAACTGTTCAGCTTCTGCAGGCAACTCTTAACATTTCGCCGCTTAATGGACTGCAGACTGCAAGGAATGCTGGGATAATTCTTGGGTAAGCCTATAGATTCGGCATAGAATAGAACCGCTTGATTGTGACTGCAACTGTCTGGTGAATTAGAGAGATATATACTTTCAGTTTCAATAAGCCCTTCACTCACTTACAAGCCTCCAGAATGAGCTTACTTGCCGTAAACAGATCCACATCATCACAACCCGGCTGTGGGGCCACTCCAAAATTAGGATAAAAATCCACTGTACCGCGCGGGGTAAAATCACCAAAAAGTGGAAAATCCGTATGGATAACATCCACAAACTGTGCAGCATTGGCCTTAAGGCCATCATCCGAACGTGGTGTAAACAAGGGTAAAGCTGGATCTAGGCCCGTAACTCGAGCCAAAGTACCATTGAAATAGTGTCCTATACGACCGGCTATATGAGCGCCCAAACTGTGTCCAATCACATGAATTGCCTCATTAGAGATGTTGTAATGCATCAGAAATTGCTGCAAATCCTTAGCCAAGGTGAGAGCCACCATACCCAAAGCACGTCGAGAGCTGGGATAATCCAAATTGGCCGCAGGTGACCAATCGGCTATGAGTATATTCTGATAGCCCTGTGCAGCGTAGGCTAAAACGAGTGAGTCAATAACAGTTCACCCTTCTAGATAAAGCTTACCATTCCTTAGGGGCATAATAGAGCTGTGACTGCGGGAACCCAAAAAACCATGCACTATCAATTTAAATGCTTCTTTGGACTCTAGTTCCTGCACTTGCTCCAGTAACAACTCTGATTCCGATGTGAGGTAGTAGATCTTACTTTGACCCACCAAAGAGTCCAAACTTAAGGCCTGTAGACCCCATAGTTGACACAAAACGGGCACTAAACAAAAGCTGGTCTTGGCCATATTGAGTTCCGGTTCTGTACTGTAGGTCAACATCAAAAACTTTGTCGTTTTATATACTTAACCGCGTTGCATGTCCCCTAATCGATCCATTAGTGAGTTGACGCACAACTGTAAAGTCTCTGGCATTTACAAAGTTTATTATCTCTAGGTATTAAGTAATTTTCCATAAATATTACATACAAAAACACGCACAAAGCTAAAGAGGGTTAAAATGCAACACATCGAAAGCACACGGAGATTCGCAAATTCCCTGATTTAAACACACAAAACGATGGCAGTTTCTTCTTAAGTAAAGCATCTACCGTCTGCTCTCAACGTCTGCCGACGTTCTCCTCCTGCACGATGGGACGTATCAGCATTTTCACTCTACGCAATGAATACTCCAAACCCTGAAACGATTCCCAAAAGATGCCCGTTTCACCTGCCTTCTCATAGTTGTTGGTATGATATTTTCCCATCAGATTGCTGGTGCCGCAATTCTTAAACCATCCCGCTCCCTTCAGTTTCTGGGCACAATTGCAGTCCACACAATTATCGTTGTCATAGTCCACCGTACTGAATTTCGATCCCGCATGATAGGATAAAGAATCACCCGCCGGTGGTTGTAACTCAGATTGGAAACGTCCCAGCACACTCAGAGGATAGGCCTCCTTCTCGCTGCCAATGGCAAATGAGCTGTAACCAGCATACGCCACATTTCCATCGAAATCCTCGAACACAATGCGCAGCTCATTCAGCGTAGCGGATGTCAAGGCATGCAACTTGTCCAGTCCAATGAAAAAGTCGCCGGCCAGATTGCCAAAGCCATCCTTGTAGTCCACCCAACTGCGTTCGAAGTTGATGTCGTCGCCACTGCGGTTCAAAATCACTGTCCAATCGCCATCACAGGCGACATAAAAGGATTCAGAGTGCGGTGTAAGCTGCAGCTTCAAGATGCCATTGACAGCCAAATAGGAGTCCAGGCAGCTGGTGGAGTGCTCGGGCAAAGCGGCCGGTATGGGGTAGGATGATGATGATGGTCCCCGACGATGAGCAAGACGTCGTTTGATTTGACTGTGAAATTATGTGAAGAAAGAAATTAATCAGTAAGTGGTGGAAGCTACCGTTAGGTGTGACATTTCTAAAGGAAAGTGATTCAATCTGAACCCCTAAGCGCTCTGCAGATAGATCGGTCCGGAGCAGAGATCTACAAGGGTGCACTGCAACTACAAGTGTACTGCATTTGTACTTGCTACTTTTCTTTTTCGAGTGTCTCAACTAATGCAAAAAAATGTATGCAGTCTATACTACACTTTTGCCATAGTTCTGCATCGCGTATGCATCCCGTAAGAAATGTGCGGCTCATTTCTTATACTCGTGCTATCAATGAGTGTTGATGGAATCACCAAAATTTTCTTTGTATCTTTGTATTTGTCGCTCTCTCATTTGTCTCTCTCTCTCTCTCCCTTTTGAGATAACAATTACACTTTGACTGCTTTTACCGTTGTTTCTTTGAAAGCAAACGAGTGCAAAAGCAATAAAAGTTATACATACCCATGTATTATTAGTGTGTGCGCTGTAAGCGTACGACTGCCACTCGCAGACCAAGATATACTTAACAAGGTAGCCGAACTCGCTCTCTCTCAACTTCTTAAATAAGAAGCTGAACACAAAAAAATTCATCGGCGGAGATGCGTCGCTCACAAGGGTTGTTTACAGAGTGACATTTAAGAAGTAAGCAAAGAGAGCGAGAGAGAAGAAGTATATCTTGCAGCAGACGAAATCAAAATGCGGCGTAGGGTAAAGCAGAATCAACCACAAGACACTCAGTCACAAAAATACCAATACGACAACGTGTGAGTATTTGATTTGACTTCAAATTTTGGGTGCCAGTCACACCGCAAACGCTTTTGTAGCGATTATACTTGTAGTCAAGAAAGCAGGGACTCTTACAGATCTCTGGTTCGGACCTTAGAACCCTTCAGAAAGTACAAGGTTCAGTTCTTATCGAGCAGAATGTTTTGAATTTAACATCAGATGATTATAATTCTGAAGCAAACGCTCATCTGCAAATGTTAACAAAGATTTTAAAGTATTTTCCCACCATAGCAACAGCAGATCTAGCGGCCAAACTTAAAAAACATTAATAAAACTATGTTCAAACATGAAAATGTGAATAGCGTTAAATATTATATTCACAAGACACAACCTAACTCATAAACATGTCTCTTTGTAATAACATTAAATTTAATTATCAATGCTGACAAGGATCCGGATGCAAGTAACGCTACACGGGAAGAGAGGTGCATGCGGTGGGAACCACTTGAGATGCATTGTGTGTACACCCCTCCCACTAGACCAACTCAGATCATTTATATACATGTATGTGCCTTACAAGCACATCGTTAGCTAAATTTGATTTAAGGGATGAGATTTGATTCAGTACAAGCTCAAAACTGTAACCTAAGCTTATGCCAAACTGAAGTGGGTTCAGGTTCGGGAGATCATAAATTTTGAAGGGTTGGTTCTGAGACCGGTTTTGCAGCTTCGGTTTCAAAACCCTGAATGTGACCAAATACATTGTCCTGTTCAGCTAAAACGAAAAATGATACGAATCTTAAGTTAGGACTTCCAGTCTATAATGCAAGTGCGCAACGATAAGAAACGATATTGAAAAGATCGAGTTCGAGTTCAAAGTTTCTATGGGGGAAAAATGAGAAAAAAGTTGACAGAGAAATAAAAAAGAAGAAATGACGAAAAAAAGAAAAAAAAACTAGAAATAAGGTTCAAAAAAATCTGAGAGTTAAGAATAATAGTAGGAAATAAAAACGCATGATACCCCGAAGCTAAGCAAGCGTGTGCGACACACTGGCGCCAGTTGGGAGCAAAAGCGTGCCCACCGCTGTTTAAAATTGTCGAATTGTTATAAAAACTTTCTAAATCTCTGCAAACCACACTAATCCCGCAATATTGACAAAACTTATTAATTAAGACTATGTTAAAAAAGGGTCACACTAAAACTTGGCTGTCTCCGAAACTTTTTACTCAACTCACATCTTTACTTACTTATTGCTTTGTATCAACTTATTAAGAGTTTGCTGCACATCCCTTACAGTAAATGCCGTGGAGGCCAGTAAGGAGGCGATGGCCGTCAAACGATCGGGTACAGATAGATTTAGATCAATCTCACTACGATTGCCTGCTGACACTGCTGCCACATCCTGTGGCACCTGGCGTGAAGTACGTGACAGTTCTACAACAAAAAGAAAGACAAATTATTAAGCTGGTCCATATATATACAAAATTTCAAAGCAGCGAGCTAGCACAACAAACAATTCCCACACAACATCTATTTGAATTTTACCCGTCATTTTATGTCGATTTCTTTGCTTGTGCTTCAACTCTCTGACTAAACGTGGTCCCAAAATTTGTTCGGTTTCACCTTTCATTTCATCGAGCGTATTACGGGATAGACGTTGAATATGCTCAAAGCTATCCAAACGCTGCTGAAAGTTAAACTGTTGAGCCTTCAGAGATTCCATGCGAGCTGAACTACTGTCCACCAGTTGATCGATTCTGGAAAAAAAAGACACAAAAAAAAAGTATAGTTATTATCAAAAGATCCTTCAGACCTACCTTACCACTAAAAGTCATAGTTACTGTTTGACATGTATGTGATGTTTACTACTTGCAGGCAGATCAAGTTTGTTTTTAGTTCCCGCAATTTAAAAAAATTTCTCCCGCTGTTTTGTTTTGTTAGTACCTTTTAGACATTTTAAGTAATCTTTAACTATCGATCCGATAAAGTTAGTCAAGTTATGAGCAGAAAGTTCGCTGAACCAGCAGAATACAGCGTATATAGTATTACAGTCGGGCTTGACCCACTTTCTTGCTTGTTGCTACTTGCTACCACAAAAACAATTTAGTCCTCGAGCCAGCTAGCTAAACCATACCCAGTAGCTAAACATTTAAATCTTTGACCTCTTGACAACTGGGTACTAAAACTGAGGAAGAAACATTCCCTATGTTCGCTTGGCTGTTATTTCGTCGTTTAAATGCTTTGGAGCTCTCAAGAAAGTTTCTGCTTCGACTCAATTTTAAATCTGGCTTCCTGCCGTAACTTAGAAATTATTTAAGCTTTAAAATTGAATCTTGCTGTTTTTGGTTGGTAATATGGAGTTAGATATTTTCCCTGTTCAAGAACGTTTTAGAACGTCAAATCACGGTGTGTTGGTCGGGATTTACACGAAGAAGCAAACTTCAAAAAGTTTTCATAGTTGGGTTGAAAATCAATAGAATTTTATTAGATTTGATAAACAAATGAATAGAATCATACTTGTGTCTCTCGCCTACTTAGAAAACTTCATAAGTTTGCTTCATCGTGAAAAGCCCGTCTTGATATTACGAAGCTGAAGCTTTCCCTGGTTGAACCATTTAAATATCATGGTTAAACGGATTAAACGCCGATTCCAATCCAGGTTGGAAAGTAGTTCAGAGTTCGTAGTATTAGCTAACAAAAAGAAAGTTCGCTGCCGCAGCGCTGCTTTCAGCTGCTACTGCGGTTACAGAGTATATTACAGTCGGGCTTGACCGACTTTCTTACTTGTTTTTTACTTACTTTACTGAGACTTGAACTCGGGACTTCGAAGACTTAACACACGGACGACGGCGCCATAGCTCACTCAACTATCAGGCATAAGCAAGTTCTGGAGTCAAAATCAAACTTAAGAATTTAAGCAGTTGGCACTTTGCCGCTCAGCGAATAACAAAGCCTTGGTCGAGTGCACAAGACATTTGCTTAGAAGACGTCGAGGTCGTGGAGGGTATATTCAAATTGTCCAGATGTTTGTAACGCATAGAAGGAAGCATTTCGCACCACATAAAGTATATATATTCTTGAGCTGAGTTTATATAGCCATGTCCGTCTGTTTCTATGCTATCTCCTATGTTAGTTTTAAAGCTATCTTAACTAAACTTTACACGAAGTCTTTATAGCTGGCATTAGAACTATCGGTCAATAAAGTAGTTTTAGTTAGAAAACCTATTTTGTCTTCAACGCGAACTTGCCAAACATCGTATTTATAAGTTTTCTATGCTTTTACATAATTCCACCAAGTTTGATGAAAATCGGTCAACTATATAGTATAGCTGCCATACAAAAGATAGTTCTGAAAAAAAGTCTTAGTAGGGAAAACTTTTTCGTTTTCAATTTTATCGCTCCCAAACTTGTTACTGATAAGTATTCTACGCCACCACACAATTCTGCCAAGTGTGATCCAAATCGTATGACTATATCATAAAGCTGCCATAGAAACTATCGGTCGAAAAAGTAGTTTTAGTTAGAAAACCGTTTTTGTCTTCAACGCGAACGTGCCCAAACCTCGTATTTATAAGTTTTCTATGCTTTAACATGATTCCACTAAGTTATTTGAAAATCGAACTACTATATAGTATAGCTGCCATACAAAAGATAGTTCAGAAAATAAGTCTTAGTAGGAAAAACTTTTTGGTTGTCAACGTTATCGCTACCAAACTTGTTACTGATCAACATTCTATGCTATCACACAATTCTGCCAAGTTTGATCCAAATCGGATGGCTACAGAATATAGCTGCCATAGGAACGATCGATCGAAAAAGTAGTTCTAGGAAGAAAAACTTTTTGGTTTTAATGGTAGCGTCTTTATAATTCCCAGTTATTAATATTATCAGTTTCCACACAATTTTTGGGGAGTTTGGTCAAAATCGGATAAATACTTCGTATAGCTGCATTATATAAGAAACTGGCAAGCAAATGGTAAAAGTAGTGGCGCCATCTATTGCAGAGTTTGGGAAATAGCTCAGCAAAGAAAGATCGACGAAAATCATTTAAAACCTTAAGGCCTATTCTCAGATGAGATAAAAATTTAGTTCGGCCCTATATTTAATATAAATAGGACTGCCGTTCAAAAGCAATCAGATTTCAAACTGTTCAAAATTGTTTTTATTTATATGAAATATAAAGCCGAATAAAATTTTTATCTCATCTGAGATTAGGCCTTTAATTTTTATATATTATACAAGCTGCAAGGGTATATAAACTTCGGTCGAGCCGAAGTTAGCTTTCCTCTATTTTTTGTATGTTTTTATTTGAGGTGTTTTTAACATTGTCTATATTTTATACAATCTTTAAATCGATAACGCACTTCCCTTGTCCACATGTTCGAAGTCAAGATCAATTGTCTTCTCGAATTCAAGCAGTTTTTGTTTAAAAAATTGAAGAAGAAAAAAATCTTAATTGATGCCGATTTTAGTCTCGCCAATTAGGGCTAGATTTCTCTGGGTGTAGGTAGCACATTATTATATAAGTTCAGAAAAAAGTGTCCCAAGTAAACTTTAAAACAGTCCTTTGTTTAAAAGAGGACATCCGGTTCGGGAGGTCATGACTATAGAGGGGTTTGGTTCATGGCCCACAAACAGAACAGCGGGGTTCATAAAGGATCGATAAGTTATGTCGTTATAGTCTAGCCCCCTAATTTCTTAGTGATATCAAAAGAACATAAGGAACTTACAAAAAATGTGGATATTATAAAATAGATCAGACAGCTTCTTCCAAGAAGACAGACAGACTTAGGAAGGATAATGCCTAAATGACACTTGCCGAGATTGGTGAACGAAATTAGTGATCAAGAACAAGACAAGACTTTCGAAAACGGGACATAACATAAATTAGTGTTAGGTAGTTTGAAGAAGCGATAAGAAGCGTTTACCAGCACAGAATGACATGTAAGCGACCAATATTTTGCGGAACAATATTGGCCGCCTATATCAGAATGTGGAGTATGATTTTAGAATGCCAGATTTCTTGTTTCAAAAACTAACTTTTGATCCCGAATTTCTTGATTTTGGAATATCATTACTTGCTGTTTCCTTTCAGTTAACTATACAGTTGAACAAAAGTTTTGTCCAGGCGGACAATAAAAATGATTGTAAAATTTACTATTGCACTTTCAATGAATTATGAATCGGTTGGAATTAAAATAAAAATATTATCAATTAATTTACAATTAACATATGTTAAGTAGCAGCTTAGCATGACAAATGATTCAGTCTTTTTTGTTGTTAAGTCAATATTTACATACATACTCGTACTTGTATTATGTGTGCCATCAACCTCCTCCTCTGTAGAAGCGTATGTCATTGATTGTTCTGTTTTCTTTCCAATATAAATTACTCTCACAGTTTTGGGTGGGAGCTGAACCCCAAATTTAAATTTGGCATTTCACACGAAATGCCCAATAAAATATATTAACCAAACAGACTACCAAATGTCTGCTGCTTAAACACACTTTATAAACAATTGATGCCGGGTGTGCGAAAAGTATATATATTTTTTGCCAAGTAATTTTCGGCAGATGTTGCTTCATTCATTGACTAATTGCATTTCATTGTTCCCTCTTAACAGACCAAGAAATATTTCCAATAGATTTAACATTTTTTCTTATTTGACTGGTTTTTGCCACCCAAAAATATTTTTCGTGAAGATGATGTTGATGATGCGTGAGAGGGAAACCTGTTCCAGTCACTAAAATCAACCTTTACCATTCGCACTCACTTCTTATCGATGGATTCCAGACGGTGTCGCTGGGCTTCATCCAAGGTCGCCAAGATGCCAACTCGATCGTGCAAATTCGTCATCAGCTCCTTGTACTCACAATGGGGAGGCAGCGCAGACGCAGGCATTACGGGGCTGGGCTAAAAACAAGGGGGACAAACAATGCTTAAAACCAAAAAACCTTAAAACCGAGGCCAAGCACATTGAACTTGGACTGACGACACGTAACGAAACTTGTTGTCGTTGCAGGCCCAAAAATTAGGCGCCCCAGACTTAATTTGAATACTCATTAAATGTAACGCACTCGATAGCTTCGTCGCACGCTGCTTCGCGAAGGCGGAAGCTGCTCGTGAGGCGTTTCCACCACGGCCAAATTGACACCCATCAAGTTAACCAAGACCACAATGGTCATTAGTTTTAATTGAGGCTTCTTCATCTTACAAATTTTTGTTTACTTTATGCACAATTCGAACAAATTGGTCAAACAAAACGCACGAACATTCAGAAATTGGCAAAGAAGACGCGCGCCAACGTTCGTTCTCAGCCAGATGCGCGATTCAACTGAACCGCAAGATACTCGTACTTAGACTCAGAGCTTTTTTTTCTCATGAAAGCTTTTGAAGAATTGGTGCTCTCTGCCAAGTGTTTTGCGGGATTGTCTTGGTTTATGTTTACAAATTAAGACGACGAAAAATCCCCCTTTTAGATGTCAATCATCGATTAGACTCCAGGTTAACGATAGACATGCAAAAATCTTTTGGCATTTTATGAACACCAATTGGAAATTTTAGTGATTTGAAACATCTTAGCTATGAGTTGGAAGGTCAATTTCGTCGTCTTAGATCACAACACGTCACGTGTTACTGACAGAATTGGAGCATTTCAATAATACAGCAGTAAAAGATTTGATCTTTAGTACGAATTTTTGTGGTCGCTCAAACCGCAACATTAAATAAACCTAAAACGCCATTCATTTAAAATATCTATTAAAATTCGTTTCTATTCAAATGGTTTCGTCATTAAACTTGAATTTAAAAGAGCTTATGAAATCTTCCAATAAAGTTCCAAGCTTAAAACAAACAAACTTTTTTGTTTTTAGAAATTTATCTATGTAAGTTTATCCAAACAATTTGATTAAAAACAATGTAGTTCAGGGAATGGAAAAAATAGTATTTTCGGGAAAGGTTGCATCAATTGAATCACATATACAGGGTTGCCGCTTATATGAGCGTTTGTATATCGTCTAAACATGAATGATTTTATTTGTTAAGTCACAAGAAAAGGTTCGGTTACTAGACCCTAAAGAAACAAGTAAGAAAGTCAACCCAAAGATTCTATATAAATCTGATCAATTTAAGTTAGAAGCCACACAAAGTGGCAAAGAAGCCATAAATTGTGTGAAGTGCTGCTTATAAATCGACTATCGTTCAACCGATCTTCACTATTCCTTTGGCGGATGGATAAATAATGCTGATTACTAAATATGTGGGAGATATGACGTTTTTTCCAAATTGCGGAGGGGACCTTGGACAGAACACGATTGGAATGATGTTAAAGAAAAGGCATCATAGATATTACTAAATAAATACACCAATAATTGCTTGCTTGCTGGCAACTGAAATTTGCGCAAGATTCGTGTAGATTTCCTACACTAAGAAAAAAACGACCTTTCAAAACCCAGCACAAGTGAACTCCTATTTGAACGATTTCGTTCGTCATTCATCGTTCACAAAACAATCCCGAAGTTCACAGTAAAACAACACTTAAAAGCTTTCTTACTAAAACTGGCACAAATCATAACCGAAGTGCGAACATCGCGCATTAAGAAATATTTTACTCGCTCTCCGCAACCAGAGCTTCATCTTCAGCGTGCGATCTTTACAGCGATTCGCCGCAGCTTGCCGAGTGAGGTCGAACGTCGTGATGGTTGAGATGCCGACTTTTGTTAAGTAGCAGCGCTGGGTTAAGTGTTCGATCCCTAGAGAAGGAAGATTAAGTAAAAAAAAAAAAAAAGAAAGCAAACTTCGGCTCGACCGAAGTTTGTATACCCTTGTAGCTTCTATAATTTATATAAATTAAGGTTTTAAATGATTTTCGTCGAACATTCTTAGCAACAAATGGTTTTTTAAATGGCAGCTATACGATATATTCATCCGATTTCGAGCAAATTCCCCAAAACTGTGTGGGAACTGATAATATTCATAACTGAAAAGTAAAAAGACGCTACCATTGAAAGCAAAAAAGTTTTTCTCACTAGAACTACTTATTCAATCGATCGTTTCTATGGCAGCTTTATGCTATAGTCACCCGATTTGGCAGAATTGTGTGTAATCATATAATATTGACCAGTAACAAGTCTGGAAGCGATAGCACTGAAAACAAAAACGTTTTTCCTACTAAGACTTATTTTCTGAACTATATTTTGCATGGCAACTATACTATATATTTGTCAAATTTTCATCAAACTTGACGAAATTATGTGAAAGCATATAAAACTTATAAATACTAGGTTTGGGGACGTTTCCTTTTAAGACAAAAAAGTTTTTCCTACTAAAACTACTTTTTCGACCGATAGTTCCTACGGCAGCTATATGCTATACTCATCCGATCCGTCCGGTTCCGACAAATGTGCAGCGTATTTGTACCAAAAGGCTTCGTGCAAAGTTTGGTAAAGATAGATTTAAAACTGACAGAGGAGATAGCATAGAAACAGCCTGACGGACAGACGAACATGGCTATATCAACTCAGCTCGTCATGCTGATCAAGAATATATATAGTTTAGGTAATATGCTTCCTTCTATGCGTTTCAAACATCTGGACATTTTTAGTATACCCTCTACAAGGGCTATAAATAATCCAGACTACAAATGGGAAATACGTCGTCATCAGGGGGCATGTACTCTTTTGTCAGCTTTTTAAGGATGGCCTAATATTTCCATTTAGCCTGTTTTCAATTTTTGGTTGGTTCTGCATAATCGTGTTTCTGAGCCTCAATCACTTTTGCCAACTGAGTTTTCAACTTCGCGAAGTTTGTTTTGCCGACCATTATAAGTATGTACACTAAAATTAACTAACAACTCAGCCAACTTCAATGTAACTCCTCGAGAAGTATGTGTCACTGCTACAATTACACTTACACATGTTATAAGCTGTATACAAATACAAATGAAGACAAATAAAACGAACTATCGAAAACACGTTAATAAGCGGAAAAGCACAAAAGCGAACGCAATAGTCAGCGGCTCCTGTGTGGTACGAACAGTAGCGATTGTAATTGCATTACTTTTGCGTCAGGCGTAATGCATACTTTCGGCAGAACACGTTGAGCTCTACGCCGCTGGGTAGTTTTTGTATGCTATTGACAAAATTGACAGCACGGAGCAGAGCAATAGTGTTTCAGATTTGATTTTTGTGCTCAGGCTACTGCTCTGCTCTTTTCACTTTCAGAGCAGGAGCAAAAGCGGAGCATATTTTTGGCTGCGATTGCTGCTGTATAGGAAGTAAATCAAATCACTGTATAAATCCATTAGATCCCCTACCATCAAACTCCATATTTATGAAGAAAGATTTATTCTCTGTGGCAACCGCATGGAGTCCCTTACATATTCTAAATTTTGTAAACGTTGTTATTGTTATTATTAAAATTTATTGTGCCTAGTGCCCTTTAAAGTATGCAATGCTTTTGATAAGGAATGATTTAGAACTATATTTATTTTATATTTGGCTTAACACAAGATTATATTGTAAACTGGTCGACAATCTGGATGAATTTACAGTTTGGATTATGTATGACGCTACCATAAGAGGTTATCAACGTTTGTGTTCTAATAGAAAGTTAGATAAGGAAATAAAGTTTGCATACTTTGAAGGGCATTAATCATTATAAATTTTGTGTGTATAAACGTAGTATATGTCTATGTCTATTTACCACAAAGAAAGGCTTTGCCGCTTATGTTAGCCAGCAGTTTTGCGGTTGCATCGCTAAGAGGGATCACTACTCAAAGTTGAGACGCAGTAACTCCGTATCGCACGGGGTCACCAAGTTCAACCGGTCAGCTATTTTGACTTAAACTGACTGAAATAGACAAAAACTCAGAACCGAAACTGTACCAGAAAAATGATTCAGTTTCTTTTCGTAATTTTCGGTTCCAAACTGATTAGTTCTGTGTCGGGTTTAAAAGGAAGGAAGGAAATATAAAGTGATTTAATTTATTTGTAACCTGCAATTTCGATAGATGTTTACTTTGATTTCCTAATATAAGTATCAGAATGTGTTTTAATATAATTATTAACTTATGTAGAAATCAGTGATAAGTCTCAGACATTGTAAATTTTCATTAATACTGCCTCATTGTTGTCAAGTGGTGTAGAAAAAGCATTAAAAATATGATAAATGATACAACTGACAATGTGATTGATATTTTACAAACTGCACTGAAATCATAAATTAAATCTAACTCTAACTTTGTAATTTATGGCGAGTTCAAGCTTTATTTTACCGCAGCTATTTTAATTAATCAGCTTAATCGAGCTTTTTTTTGGTCCAGCCATTACACTAACTTCTATTCCTCTCTCGACTTACTCTTGTAATTTCCAGTTACGTTTTGCAAACAGTTTCCATTTAAATCTTCCCACTCAAGTGGATGGATATGCAAATCATACGAGCATTCAACTCATTGACAAATCGACCTTAGTTCTCTTGTCGTATGTAACTTGTGGGCTACCCCAATACGCCTGATAAGGTATTCTCCTCGTTTACTCATATGAGTAATCGAAAACCGTGAAATGAATTCCAAATGGCTTAGCCAAGAACTTGTAAATTGCATTCTGTATTTTCCAATTCGATGACCGACTATTTATAGCAAAGATTTGATTATTATTTATACTTTTTATACGACCTTTGGCGTCATCACGAGTTAAATCAATTTTGAGCGGGAGAATTGTGAATGCAATTTTTATGACTTATTCACGAAGATGCAGCAAACTCTGCAGACGCTGAGCTGTTCCGCATTATGTCACTTTTTATAATGCAATATTTTATTATTATTATTATTTTTTTTATTTGCGTTCTCTGTTTATGGCTTTTCGAAGGTTTTTCCAGCTTGGCATTGCTGAGAGAACCTTTTACCTTTTTGGAGCTTGACGCTTACCGGACAACTGGCTAGGAATCGTGCAACGATGCTCAACTCTTGATATGGCTACAAAATAATACAAAGGCCCGTCCCATCTTCATCTCTTGCCGCTTACAGCCAAGATGAATTGGCATGTTGATGACGCAAGCAACGTTGATAGAAAAAAAGTTTCCTAATGTCATGTACGACCATGTTTGTATTTGGGCAAGAAAAAAGAGTTGTGTCATTTGCATAATTAATGCCTTTTGAGCTTTGATGTTGTGGGAGCTTTGGCGACAAGTGAAAAGTGCGACAAAGTCCACATTTTCCTAAAACTGAAACTTAATTAAGTTGAAACATTTCAATTGAGAGCTGAAATAAGATGAATTAATTTAAAAAGACAAAAAAAAATGCCCCACAATTTCATTCATCATTTTAAATTATTGGCTTGAAATTTTATTTATGGACTGTCTCAGACATTCAGCAGTCGCCAAATGACTGAGACCTTGGTTCAGTTTCCATTTGGGGCAAAACTATTTATATAAAAATAGTTTGTAAAGAGACAAAAACTACCTATTTGTGTCTTAATGGTGGGAGTCCCCAGACAAATGTCGTGCAATATTTGTAAAATTATTCACTCAAAAGTGAATACCAAAACTTTGAGGGAAATATGGGAGGGCAATATGGGATTAGCTTAATGTAATTTTCTTTAGTTGGAAAATTCTCTACTTAATTAGCGTTCAGACTTAACCATGAGCTCTCAGATCATATATAGGATGCTCTTACACATGCCTAGTGTAAGAATAACATAAAATATTCATAGCGTGAGGAAAAGAATTGGAACTGGGTCAACTCTAAGAATAGCCAAAGGGATTAATGAGTTTATTATTAAAGAAAGATCTCTTTTAGAAAAAATAAAAATCTACAACAGTTGTCATTAATAGTTCTATATATTTTTTTGGTCCTTCGAGCCGGATTTCAATTGGTAGTTCAATTGTCCCACGACTCCAATTTAAGACAATTATTGTCGAAATTTTTGGGTAATGAACTAAAGTTGCTGTTTTACATCATCAGAACCTCTTTAAAAGCATTGTGCGGTGAATTCGAGCTTATTCTGACTTGCTAATGACTTTTCCCCAAAGAATTGTGACTAAAATTGCTTCTAAGCAACTTTCAGTGGGTTAATAGTAACTTTAATTGTTGCTGTATTCCAATTGACATCCGGCTCGAAGGGCCAAAACATTTGTTGTCAATTCTGTCAGATAACCACCAATGCAATGTCTTTTGGACTTAGTCTTATTCTTATTTAATACTGGCTTGTAGTTTTGACCGTCAACTTGTCTCTTCTATGTTTAAACCAGGGTTCCCCAAGCAGAGAGCGCGAAAATGTGACTGTGTCTCTCTCTAACACACAGTGATGCATGACTTCGGCAAGCAGTCGGTGTGAATTGGCGAATAAGTTCGTGCCCCAGGGGCTATCGCTGGGGAACTCTGGTTTAAACTGCGACTGAACTCGAGCTAGATGAGTATGGTAGGGCCAAGCCAAATGAGCAGAATAACCCATTACCCAGCGGTGCAGAGATGAATGACGTTGGTCCACAACATGCATCGCAGAATGTGCTCACGTAATGGAAATTTTTCGCTACGTTTCGAATACACAGTTGTGTGTAGAGATTTTTTGTAACTTAGACTTCGTGTGACTTCGGGTCGAGTTGTTGTTCGTGTGTTGTATAACAGCAGTGTCATGTTTGTGTCAATTGACTTTTGAAAAAAGGCACCTCGGTACGGCAAAGTGCATAGACCGCTTACATTTTTGGTTTTGTCGCCAGTTCTTCCTTATGCCTAATAGTCGAGTGAGCCAACGCGCCGTCGTCCGTGTGTTTCTCTGTTCGAGGTTCCGAGATCATATTCCCAGTTGTCATTAAAAAAAATATCACAGTTAAAGCTTGGTACGGAGATACTTGCGAAATGTGTGCGAAATCTCTGCACATTATTTCGTCCGATAGCAAGTGCGAATAAAGGCGCTCAGCTCTAGCTGTTGTCAACTTGGCGGGAACATTTAAATTAATTAACACCGAATAGTTATGGTGGCCTCCAATAATGCAATAGTTGATACAATAGCTTTCTGTGATTTGTAGAAAGCGTTAGTGAAGGCACCTAGGGTTCGACAGAGTTTGGTTAATCCTTTTTTGCAAATAATTAAATGGTTTTTAGGTCCATCGTGACTTTTTTTTTTTTAAAGGCAAATGGTTCTTTATGGACACAAATAGGGAAGGGACTGAATCGACTGTTTGGGCCATGGCATCTCGTTATCATTTACTTATAATGCAACGGCATAAATTAGATGTGGTCTACGACTTGCGTTGACTAAGAAGTCCCATAGTCTGACCATTGCTGAAGTTGTGCAGCTCATCCGTTCAACATTCAGAATCGCCGTCGATCACGAATGAATCAGTTAGAATTGGGCCAAAGTTCCTCATCATCAGCCATCTCGTACAAGAAGCTAAAGGTTCTGCAGAAGAGAATTAACGCCGACAAGTCTGGCAAGAAAGTAAGATGTGGAGCTGACCCCGATGACTTGCGATGGGTACGCCACCATCGCTTCCACTCTTGGCGTGCTTAGCAAGCCGGCAGCGTAAGCTGTCCTTTAACTAAGCCCAAGCCGCGTTGCGATGGTCTTCTATAAAAAACAATCAATTGTGAATTACATCCATCCTTTTCAAAGGCTGCTGCCTTTTACTTTTCCGGATAATTTTTGTCAAGCCGCTATCATAATACTGCCACAGCACAATTTTCTGTTTTATTACATCAATTAGACCACCTTCTCCTCCAATGAAAAGTTCCCCATTTATTACTCACACGTCGCACACTTGTGTTTCGCAACAACGAAAAATATGCTTTGCATATATTTCAAAGCTGCGAAATAATCACTCATCGCGAGACTATCGCGTGACAC
This sequence comes from Lordiphosa magnipectinata, assembly GCA_037044535.1. NCBI lineage: Eukaryota > Metazoa > Arthropoda > Insecta > Diptera > Drosophilidae > Lordiphosa > Lordiphosa magnipectinata. Next base: position 630,638 of record JBAMBO010000632.1, on the reverse strand, counting down.
GTTGACATCGATTGGCAGCGCTGTGATATAGATATGACTATTTCGAGTGTGAACTCCGAGACCAACTCGCGGAACGGCAACCTGCGAAATTCGTGCGAAATCATTTTTTTATATGGAGTTTTCAATTTCGCAGATATTTCGCGGGTATCTCCGTACCAAGCTTTTTAAAAATGTGGGTGGTGGTGATGGGGAGGTGTGGTCGGTCGTTCGAGTCTCTTCCCCCCCCCCCCCCCCCACTACTCTTCCAAATTTTGTATTAAAGTTTTTGAATGTTGATCCCCATTACAATCCGAAACACCTAGTACTAAACAGTGTCCAAGGTTGTAAAGTATATGTTATACAACTTCATACACCAAGTGTGCGGACGCGTGTACAGCTAGTCCACAAGTCCACACACAAATTTCGAAATAGTGTATCGTCTTGTGAACAGAACGCAAACTTTCTCGCCAACATTTTCTCAAATGGTAAATTGAGTTGTAATCTAAAGCCGAAGTGTATGCCAACAAAAATGGCAAAGCTTACGTAAATGTTTACAGAAAAGGCTACCAGCCTTTTGGGTAGTACCTATTGCATTTAAAGCTATTTCACAATATTGTGAAAGCAATATTTACAGTTGATTTCAACTACATTTATAGAATTATTATGTACATATCTTTCAGAACTGTTGTAAAATTTCGAGATGTTGTCCATCCATCCAAGCCGGCTCAGACGCTCCGTGGTACCAGACGTGGAGACAATCAGGTATGTGCTCTGTTTCACTACTTTTTGAAAAGTAAATCGATTCGCTTTCCCCACTCAAAAATTATGTGGGTCGTTTTTCTGATCAGTTTTGATTCATTTTCGACTCATAAGCGAGTCTTTTTCGAGTCGTTTTTTGAGGAATCACATTTTGAGCAAATGCACGAGTCATTTTCGAGTCTTCCTTAAATCGCACATGAAATTAATATATTTTTAATCATCAAAAGGGCTCGGAAACGATTCATCAATGTGATTCTTTTTAAAATGTTCTTCCAAATGATAGTTGGGAAAAGCTGGCTGGGACTGTCGGAAATGAGAGATTTTGACTTTTAGGTTTTACTTACAAGCTAAACTTTATGGGATGACCAACTTTTTCGTTTTGGGGTTGCGAGAATAGGAATCAATTCTACTTTCGAAAAGTTACCCTGGAAGTGGGATTGAGTCTGTTTTCGGCGCCGATCAACTGTACAGCTTAAAGGACCTCCTGGTCTAATAAGATGCAAGAAGTTTTTAAAGATGCTTCAAAACGAAATCGAAGCGACCGCGCATATTAAGGAAGAAATCTTCTTTACCGGGACACTACATGCCCCCATCTTTCCTCTTCAGCACCCCCCAAATAAACAACATATTGTATATATTTTCTTTATTTTTCCTTGGTTTTGTCCCATTTTTATTTAATATTAAATTATTGTACAGGTTGAACTTATTCAAATTGTATTTAGTTGCCATTCCTCACCTCTTGTTAAATCATAAACATTCAATATTTTTGTATTTATTTCTTTTTTTTTGTTAATTATTCTTCTTCCTTTTTCTTTAGTGTTTTTTGTTTTTTTGGTTTTGTGTGGTTCGTCTTTCGCTACTTAGAAATCAACTACAGTTATTTACAAAATGTTTTCGGTTTTACCCATTTTTCCTGGAAACTTTTGCCTCTTTCAACTATACAAAAAAATGGCTGCTCCTGCAGCTCCTCATGCTTAGAGAATTCGTAATTTTTTTTTGTTTTGTTGCTGGTTTTGCTTTTCAAATATTTGTATTAATAGATTTATTTTGTTTTTAACAAAGGTACATTAAATATTTACGACAAATTCAATGCATTAAAAATATTTTATTTAGTTTTCCATTTAATTTTACCTTTCTGTTCCTTGAAGGGTACGCGTTCGCTCCTCGGTTTTTTAGTGGGGGGGTTTCCCTAAACGCTGCCTAAATACTAAATATAGAATACAACTAGAGAGACACGTTCAGCTAAAAACATTCTTAGTTTATGACCATTTTGTGGGTTCTTTTTTTGTTTTGTTTTGTTTTGTTTTGGATTACTTTAAAGTTTAGCTTAGTTTTTGTTGTGCAAAAACAAAATACAACGAAAGTAACACAAAAATGCTTTGAAAACTTATTCCTGGATAAAATTCAATCTTCGTTTGATTCGTTCGATTCGATTTGTTCCATTGGCTCATTGGCTTATAAACTATGGACGTAACCTTCGGGATGGGAAAAAGTGCAAAAAGTGCGTTGCTTGTTTGTATTTTTCTTTCTTCAGAACGAGAACAAAATGTACGAAAACCACAAACAAAAGGCAAATATTTAGATCTTTGAATTGTGTGCAAAAATTTGTTTGGTTTGGCTGGCAAATCATTCTATGCGCATCATCTACTGTTTAATCGTACTTTTTTTGGTTCACTAAAGTGCCTAAAATTTGTTTGTTTATTTTTTTATTTTCTCATGCTGCTTCTTGTTGTTTAGTTGCGTGTGTGTGTGTGTGTGTTTTTGCATACTTTTTTCATAAATCACAGAAAAAGTTTATTCATTTGAAATATTTTTTTTTGTTTGCTAAAACGCGAGCGTTTTGAAAGTACAGCGACTGACTAAACTGTACTTGGCAAATCAAATTTGCCCGAATGCTTCCCTTCATTCATATAAATTGTATTCATAATATATTTTCATCTACTTTTAATTTCTTTTGTTTTCTATGCAAATTGTTTTTCTTATATTTTGATTACTTTACGAAAGTGTCTTTGATTTCAATTTGCACATTTTGTTAAATCATTTTGTGTGTGTTTTGGTTGTCCTCTCTTTTTTTTGTGGGCATTTCGTTACGTTTCTTGATGCTGGGAATAGTTTAGATGGTAAATGGTTTTCTTCTCTACTCTAGGTAAAATATTTTACTTTGAATTTCACTTTGATTAGTTTTAGTTTTATTTTTTAGAATTCTTCTGGCTAAAAATTTCATTCTACTTTTGCTTGGCTAAATTTTTAATTCCTTTTACTATAGGCTATAAATTTGTGGTTGTTTCGAAAATGCGTTTGGGTGTTAAGGTTTCTATGAACTACTCTAGTAGTTATTTCATTTGCGCTTTTTTTTCAAGTTTTAATCGATAGTTGAAGTCTTCGTACAGCAGCTTGTTTAAAATTGTTCAATTTTCTAAACTCTTATTACTCTTACCGGTAATAACCATAAAACCCGTGAACGGGACCTTTAAAGTTATTGGACTGAATCACTAATGAAATCAGCCCTGATTCGGAAGGGCTGGTTCTGAAGACATGGCTTCTCTTACATGCTTTTCGGTCATGAATTTAACACAATCAGTAAGTACTGAAATCATTCATGAAATGGAGCTAAATCATCACTGATATATTTACTTTTGTGACGAAGTTCTATAGCAGAAAATGCTTATGATTCAGATATCAGATTTTTTTGGCATTATTTGGCATAGCTAAACATAGTTTATTTAGTGAGTTTAGCTGGCTCTAGGTCAACTAGGTCAACAACAACTTATATATTGTACACAAAAAACAGCTGGTTACCTACACAGTATTGGTTCATCATTCTCCCGAATGAATCTTCAGTAGGCTTTTCGCTGAAGAATGCATGATTGCCAACTGCCTCTCTTTACAATCATCGCTTAGATTAGTTGGGAACTGCAAAGAGCAATGAAAGCAAAAATTGACAAGCAACGAGTGTTTTCAACTTTTTGGTGGTAATGCTTAAGCTTTGAGGCTGAACTTTCTAAATGCAAAAGCTTGAAGCTTTTGAGCGAGCCGTCCGTTAAAAAAAAAGCGTTTTTGTGTTGTTTCTGGAAACTTTTGTTAGTTTCTTATATGGGTTTGTAATTTATTTTTCGACCTTTCTAATGTTTAGCTGAGTTTAAAAATTGGCAGATTTGCAGTTAATAGCATTTTCCAAAATTTATTAGCATTTCCATTTTAAAAATTGCTAGATCTAGCAAATACATAAATAGCAAGAACCATTTTTGCAAATGATTCAAGATAAAACTCTAAAAAATTCAGCAGATAAAGAAAGGCTCGTTAGGAACACTTTATTAACCGAGATTCACTTCAATCGTACTATGGGTTAAGTGTAGTTTTTGATTAGAATCGAAGCTTATTATGTAATCTAAGTAGCTGTATACAGATATAACAAGTAAGAGTGGTGCAGTCGAGTACCCCGACTGCAACATTCCCTGTTCCACGTAATGTTGTTTTTGCTCGGATGTTATTGTGGTTTTCAGAATTCAAATTCAGAGTTCAAACTTAAAAATTGAGGCTCTGACAGTTTTCGGCGATTAAAAGGAGGAGCAGGAAGAATTTTCCAAATCTGAAAACAAACCTGATCAGGGTACGGTATACACCTACATACATGCAAAAATTTGCACGTTCATAAAGACAGACACATAGTTTTTCGCTGTCTGGAATCTGGAACAAACTCGTTATGGGTATGGTATATACCTACATACATGCAAAAATTTGTGGCTCTATCTCTTATAGTCTCTGAGATCGACGCGTTCATACAGACAGACAGACGGACATGAATATATATACTTTACAGGGTCGGAGAAGCTTCCTTCTGACTGTTACATACATGATCCTCTTTTCCCCTTTTTAATAGGAACAGGGTATAAAAACGTCGTGACATTTTCAATCTTTTTAATCTAAGAGTAAGCCCGGCATGAGCTTAAAAATTCAATCTCGACTTACAATCGTGTAGAATACGATTCAAGCTTTTAAGGATTGGCCCACGCCTTTCGAACTTCCAACTGTGCTTACTTCAATCCCCTTCGAGATCTCATGCTCATAAATTAGAGAGAGAGAGCCAACAAATATAAGTAGCATTTTAGACAATTGCGATGGTGGTGTGCGATGAGCCATTCCATTCGTGCTTACAGCGCATGGTCAGGGGTTAGTTAAACTGGTGTGGGTACTGAAGTGTATAAGGATGTCCTATGGAATACGGAGGGGACAGGAAGAAAAGGTATCTTTCTTCGTTTTTTGAGTGTTTGGACGTTTAACTGATCGGCAGAGATTCCGATTGCCATTCCGTGAGGTGTGGTGTGCAGTTAAGCAATCAAAATAGGAGTTATCCATCTGCTCAGCCAGGTTGTTTCCCCTGGTCTAGTAGGGAAAGAGCCTTTTGAGCATTTTCATCTACTTTCTTCTACTTTCGTAACGGGTGGCTATTTCTGTATTCAGTATTTCTGCTCCTGTTCTGCCTAATGATGTTAATTCCGCTTGTCACCGTTTTTGTAGTTTTCTTGTACTGATTTTACAGTAACAAAATCGGTCAAGCCCGACTGTTATATATTCTAAAAGTAGTGCTGCTGCTAGTGCGCTTCAGCAGCGAACTTTCTTTTGTTCATAACTTGAGTATTGGTTATCCGATCTTTATCATTTCTTCAGGAGATTGATAAATAATCTTGATTACTCTATCTGTATAAGAAGACCGAACCATATATCTACAAAACTGTGGGAGACATGACTTTTTCCAAATAGCGGGGGCGGGATATAAACTTGATCTGCCTGCAAGTGTAAGAAGTATATGTCCAATACTTGTCAAACCTCTTTCTCTTAACATCTTTAAGATTTCTTCGTTCATACAAACAGACGGACACGGCTATATAGACTCGGCTGTTGATGCTCATCAAGAATATACATGCTTTATAGTAGATGTGCGCGCGTGCCTGGACCAGGCAAAGAGTGCTGATGATTTGGCAGAGATGCCAATGAAACAGCTGTTCGGTCAACTAGCCTCCTTTGTGGTGTGGTGTGTTTCTGTTTTAAAGTTATATGCAACTAGACCTCGAGCCGGCGAAAACTTGAAGGTTTGAACATACGGTTATGTAATAATCTAAAATAATTCTTAATTTTTTTAATAAATCCAAGTTATATATTGTTGCTGAAGTTTTTGTTGTTGTTTCAACTATAGTTGAAGTTGTTGATTATTTTTTTAGTATCAGATTTTTAAAATGAAAATCAATTCAGATTTTTTTCATCATTTTAAAATTAGAATTCTTTAATTATTATTATTTTAAATATGTATCGCAAAAGTCCTTGCGTTATTGTATTGGCATGCCAAATGGACAAAACGTTCTGCTGGTAGTCAAAAACATCTCATCAAATCAACGATGAAACTGATGAGCATGAAATAGGTCAACAATAAGATGCTGTGAAGTGATTTCAATGTCAATTTGTTTTATAACTTTGAATGAACGCAAGCTGAAACATTTCAGCGTCTAGAGCTCCTAACAATTAAGCTGCTGTACGAAAACTTATAACGGACACTGTAGAGCATATACCAAGAGCAACTAAAAAAAAAAATAAACTGAAAATTAACCAAATCAATTAAAATAAAATAAAACTGAGGTAAAATTAATTATGGTATAAATGATTTAATTTTATTTGTTTTTTAGTTTGCTTTTTTTCATCTTTTTTTTTTACATAAATTCATTTAATAATTATAAAAAAAACTATCACTTAAACAGCGCGGCCAAGTTTGAATGACAAAACTAATCAATTTTGATAGACAAAAAATTACGTTTTAAAAGCAATTTTCAATTCTAATTTCAGCACACAAAATACATAAACACAAACATACAAGTAAATTGATAATTTTGCGAGAAAAATGTTCCCTTTCATTATATAAAACTAAAGAGGAGAAAATTTATAAATGATTTTTCTTTTATACAAAATTAAAGAAGTCGAAACTTTTGAACAATTTGACTAAGCTGAGTATCCTTTTTGACAAGGCCTTTAAATTAAAAGAGGACTGCTAAACTAACTTTAATGTCCCAGGCACAAAAAATTTGACTGAAGAAATGCCGCCGTTGTCTTCTGCTCCTTCTCCGCCTTCTCCGCCTCTCGAACTAAAAGACTATGATGATGCATGATAGACGCTGCTACTGCTCTTCCATATGGCTATCGATTGTGGGTGTTTGCTTGTTTTTATGTTTTAGTTTTGATAAGGTTGGATTTGATGTCTTGTTTTATGGTTAACAATAGAAACGTACGCCATCCACAGAGAGGACCTGCTTTAATTTTCATTTATTCTGTCGATTTGGCTCTGTATAAAGCTGCACTCCTTCCACGGTGAATATTGAGGTTTCTGCAATGGTAAAAATTCAGGAAATACAGGCAATTAGTACAGGAAGGAAAAAAATAAATAAAATTTTAATTAAAAACTTATGACATAATTTCATTTTTGGACAATTAAAATTGTCCACGGTAAAATGGCATTTTGCACCTATCTGGCGCACACACACACAGCAGGGCACATCAACCACAAAAGCTCACAGGAGGGCGGAAGGCATCGGCTGTTGCGGTCTGTTACGGACTCATCCGGGTGTTGACCTTTCTGTACTGTGACCATGATAAATGAGGCACATTAGTTGCATTTTAATTGATTTTATCTGGCTTGTCCATGATTAAAGTATACCCAAAAGGCGTTTGCTTGTATGATGAACTTTGAATGTGGCATCAATCTGGTCATTAAAATTGGAAACTGCATTTCAAATGTTGCCTAAATAGCAGGGGTTGGCTTTGCTCTTTTGAGGTTTCAAGTACTTTAAAATAAACCCACACTCATAAACCACAAGCTTAACTCCCCCTCCCTCTCTCTCTCTCTCTCTCTCTCTAATGAGCCACAAAAGTGGTTCACTTTGTGCTATGATTTCAATTTGGTCGGAAATTAGCATATTAAAAGTCCTTTGCCACCCACTTGATAAATCAAATTTATTTAAATAAAATGCAATGCAAACGAAAGGGGGAAACAAGTTGCTGTTGCAGTATTGTGTGTACACAAATCACGCGTTAATCGCATTTTAAGCACACTTTAAGCTGAGCGGTGGAATTTTTCAGTTTATTCATTCATTTTTGGATGGGGTTTCGGTTGCTGTGAGTGTGGTTTTGGCCATTTCTATGGCCCAGTTGAAATTTTTGGAATTTCTCAAATTCGAGAGCATTGCATTTGGCAAATTGCTGTTCGTTGTGGCGAGAGGGGGGGAGAGGCTGGCTGGTCAGTATTCATTTATAGCTGCAAAATGGTTGTAAGCCAGAGTTTACTATTCTCTCTCCGGTTGGCAAAACTCTAATTAATGCAACTGCATTTGAAAAGGCAGACCAAGATTATAAATTGTATTTTCCGACTGTTTCTTATTGCAATAGAGAGAGATTTTCTACCGCTTTACAATTGAATAATGGACACAACTATGCAATTCTATAATTACCCTTGGGCTTGGCGTATGTTTACAATTTTATAGAAGGGAGCTTTAAATTTAATAAAAAGATTGTATGAAAATATTTATGCAGTTGCCTTTTCATTTTGGTCCGATTGCTATCTGTTTGTGCAAGCCTGGACCGATATTCTTTCCAAAAAGCAATATGTACAATTAAAATGTCTAGCACCCCAAGAAGAATTCTGTAGTGCACAAAGTAGGAGAGGCTGAACATGTGTCGTACGAAAGGGCTAAAGGCAATTCAATAGACGAGCTAGGCCTGAAAGAGCTTTATGGCTTATGGGAGCTGGGATTTCTTACAATCTTTACAATAGACAATAGACATTTCAATAAAGTCTGTTTCAAATCTGGCAGAGACGCTTCCTTCGGCCGGAAAGGTAATAACCTTGATTATTTTGTATGCACTTTTTGAAAAAAGATTTACAAATAGGCCGCCCAGCCGCCCCATTTCACTAAATTTTATATTCCAATAAGGCAACAGATAGCTAAGCAACCCCCGAAATAGAAACTCTACTGTCGCTATCCAATTTACACAGACAAAAGGATCATACTACTTCAGACTATAAAACAGCGCCGCGATGCCCACTAATTACACTGTGCAAGTCGAAAAGCAAAAAACATGACCGAACTCAACGGTTTCCCCCCATTTCGGGTCCTACGAATCGAACTGCATCATTACTTTTTTGTGTTATCACGACGGTTTCATAAAAAATTTTTTTTTTTAAGTTTTTCACCAACTTTGCCATTTTCAAGGGAATAAAACATTTTTTGACAGTCTCTAACTTGAACAGTCGCCGGGTGTGGCGTACCAGTAGTATGTGTGGCTGCTGGTGCGGGAGGTTGTGGGTTCGATCCCGCCACGGACCATCTAATAGAACAAGTTTTTTCTTTTTTTAGAAGAAAGATTTTACACACCCGGTCACCACCTTCACCAGCTACTGGCGTCAGCTGTGAAGTAACTAGCCATGAAAAAGCAAAAATTCTATAACTATTGCCGTTCGGATCCGGCGTTAAACTGTAGGTCCCTTTCTCTTGTGCGAAACATTATAAGCACACACGCCAAAAGATTGAGAGAAGCTTGGCCGTCGCCCTCCTTTGGAGGTGCTCTTTGAGCCAATTTTACATTTACTTGAACAGTGTTGGTTTTCTTGGTAAAGTTTTTTCAGCAAAGTTTCTTGGAATGTTCCCAGCTAAAAGTTTTGGGAACACTCCAATCCCAAATATTGAGGCTTTGGTGACTTTTAGGTCAATATGTCGAAAAAATCTTTTATGTACTCCTTTTTTTTCATCGATTCTCCATGAATTCGCATAATTCATGATTCTCCAGAATTCACATTTTCGTATCAAATGCGTATCTTGTTCGTACCTTCTTAAGCCATGTAGCTTTTCCCAAATGTGATGTGTGTATGAAGTGCGTGTATTTTTTGTGTGTTATGTATTTATGTACGATATTTTATTTATTGTTCATATCATTCGTTCATCAAATACCAACATAAGTCAGAAGGCAACTAGTCAAGCTTTTTTATCACTATAACTAGACATCGGATTTTATGTACTTTTTTAAATGAAGGTTGATTGAGGTGAAAATTTGGATTTATACTAATTAAATAACCCACTTTCCATTGGAAACTGCATATTCAATATATGCAAATTTTGCATATTTTACATATGTAAAATATGTAAACAAATATGCACTAATTATGTAAAATATGTAATAAATATGTAAAATATGTAAATGTATAAAAAATGTATAAAAATTGAGAAATTTGCAAAAATTCTTATTCTTGAGCTTAGATTATTGTTAAAAATATAAAGATGGCATATATAGACGGTTAAATGGGAGTTGTAGACCGAGCAAATGAAAGGTGTGCCTTGGAAGTTCTAAAATATGGGGAAATTTCTAAATTGTTCATTAATTTCAGATTTTTATGAAGATTTTATGGACGGCTAAAGTACACGGATAAATAAAGAAGATGTCGAATAAATGGTCAAAAAATCGCGAAATTTCAAAAATTCACATTTGAATTTAGATTATCCTAAAGAAGAAGGAAATCGCGAAATTTGCAAAATTTTCTAACGACCTAAGATAACTATGAAGGTTGGATAGATGGCAATTGAAGACGCGTATATTAGAGGCTTAGACCAAAAACCGCGAAATTTGTCAAATTTTCATTTGACTATTTACGAAAGCGCAGCAAATTTTATAGGCGCTCGGAAACTCCAGAATTATATATTAATCCCTTCCTGTCATGTGAATGATGAGAATATACCTCTCCCGCACAACAACATTGTAAACTTAGAACGAAAATTTTATTTTTCAAAAATGTTTTTATTATAATTGTTGTAGCAGTATACAATTAAGCATTTTTCTAAATTTTCCATTGTATATTTTTGGCGTTTCTCAGAAAAAATTAGCTTGTAGGCCGAAAAACTACGTTCCACATCGCAAGATGTAAGCGATGCATATTTGAATTTAAATATGTCAGACATATTAATTTTCCCCGCGTCAGTTATTTCCGAATCAGAATTGGAAAATATTTGATTAAGGTTATCAAATGAACCATAGTCCGGACTCCGATCCAATACGTCCTTTAGTTTTTTATGCAGTTTTATACCGAATTCTCCTTTCACACCATTTAGAATGTCGCTTACTTCAGATAAAAGCTTGAAAGTTTTTGCAAGTAAGACAGACTACGTTGTCTTCCTGTATTTCAAAACAGTTTGATTCCAATTCTTTTAGCCATTTTTGAAACTTTGAGAAAAACTTTTTTGTTTTCAACGCAAACGTCCCCAAACACCGTATTAATAAGTTTTCTATGCTTTTTCATAATTCAATTAAGCTTGATGAAAATCGGGCAACTATATAGTATAGCTGCCATACAAAAATTAGGTTTAAAAAAAAGTCTTAGTAGAAAAAACTTTTTTGTTTTTATTGCTGTCGATCCCAAACTTGTTACTGATGAATATTATATGCTACCACAAAATTATGCCAAGTTTAATCCAAATCGTATGACTATAGCGTGTAGCTGCAATAGGAACGATCGGTCGAAAAAGTAGTTCTAGTGAGAAAAACTTTTTTGTTTTCAATAGTAGCGCGTTTAAGCTTTCCAGTTATAAATATTATCGGTTTCCACACAATTTTACGGAGTTTGGTCCAAGTCGAAAAATGTCTTAGTAAGAAAACCTTTTTTGTATTCAGTGCTATCGCTACCAAACTTGATATTTATCAGTATTGAATGCTTTTACATGATTCCAATATGTTTGATCGAAATCGGAAGACTATAGCATATAGCTGCCATAGCAACGATCGGTCGAAAAAGTAGTTCTAGCAAAGACAGTACATATATAGATACCTCATCTCATACAAACTTTTTTTTTTTTGGGATCCAATGTCAGCTCCCAGGAACAATCGTTATTTCTTTCACATGCGTCCTCAATAACATCTATAAATCTTTGCTATTAATCAACACCCATTTATTAAAACGTATAGCTAAATTTCAATACATATATTCCTCGTAAAGGCAGCGAGCAGCTAAAATTTGGATCCAATGTCAGCTCCCAAGATAATCGTTTTTTGTTTCACATGCGTCATCTATAATTTCTATAAATCTTTGGTTCTAGTGAGAAAAACTTTTTTTGGTTTTCAATGGTAGCGTTTTGGGGAGTTTTGTCAAAATCAGATGAATATATCGTATACCTGCCATATAACAAACTAGCAAGCAAATAGTCAAAGTGGTGGAGCCATCCATTGCTTAGTTTGGTTCAAAGAAAATCATTTAAATCTTTAATTTATATAAATTATACAAGCTGCAAAGGTATATAAACTTCGGTCGAGCCGCAGTAAGCTTTCCTCTTTTTGTGTACACTTGAATTATGTATTATAATTTTGCACAGAAGTTTGCAACGCTTAGAAGGAATCATCTCCGACCACATAAAGTATATATATTCTTGATGGCGAGCTAAGTCTATTGAGCTTAGTGCGTTCGTCTGTCCGTCTTTCTGTCTGTTGCTACGCGAACTAGTCCCTTAGTTTTAAAGCCATTGAGCTGTAATTTTGCACAGTCTTTTTTTGGCTGCACGCTGCTAATATGTGGCAACCGCCCGAATCGGATGACTACTTGTAGCTGCCATTGGAACGACCGGTCGCAAAATGGGTTTTAGTGAAAAAAACTTGTTTGTTTTCAATCTTAGCGTTCTTAGACTCGGTCATTATTTAAATTATACGTTTTCAAACTGATCTGCGAAGTTGGGCGAAATCGCTAAACGTTAGAGCGAGCTTTTTCAAGTGTATTTAGGTTTTGGCACAGTCGAAGTAAGCTTTCATTTCTCGTTTCTCGTTCGTTTGTAGTCTTTTGGAATTATTTGAAAATAGCCACCATAATGTGAATATGAACAGATATGTCGATATTTTAGTGTTAAAGTATTTGTAATAAAATAAACACACTGTCACACTGTGTGTATAATGAAAGATGACGGGACGGATAAGTAGAACGCAGTAGATGGTAGTAGACAGACGCTGTAAATAAAATGGACAAAATAGTAGACAGACAGAAAACAGAACGAAAAACGCGTATCGACAAACCGTGAAGACAGAGAGAAAATAGTTTTATTTAAACCAGCAAAAACTCCGGTTTGAATGCAATTCTGCACTCAGACTTATTGGTCACACACACACAAAGGCTACTGACAAATTGGCCCTGTCTCGTGGAGCCCAGTTTTCGCCTTGGGATTCCAAAGTGGTTATAACAGCGCTGGCATCAGGAGGCAGCTGCTGGCTTGCAGTAGTCAGGCAAAGACCGCTGAAGATTGAACTGGAAAGTTCATGAAACAGCTGTACGGTCAACCAGTCTCTTTTGTGGTATTGTGTGTTCCTATTTAAAGTTATGTGCCAACATAACGTGACCTCAAGCCGGCTAAAACTTGCTAGTTTAAAAAACCCACGACCTTTAACACACATATACTCCCACTAAGCCGTAAGATCAATGTGACCCCCACTCATGACTTGTTTGTAAATAGTAGATCGAGGTCGATCTATAGTCAGCCCTGATCTAATGTAGCCGATAAGTTATGGTCACTCTGGAACCAGCTTCTTTTTCACAAAAATATCTGAAAAGGAGAAATGGGTTACCCTTCACAGTGAGGGAGGATGCAATTAAGAAACAACTTGTACTCTATGAAATACAACTCCACTCCAAATCCATTCAAAAGCTATTCATACTCCATTATAGCAAAATCTAATTAATATCCTCTTGCTTCTTATTTGCTTTGACATTTGTGTTTTCCCTTTTTAAAAGGAAACTTTTCAATGGAATCAGTTTTTCTTTCTTTTTTTTTGTGTGTGCCAACTCTGTTGATGCTAATTATACCAACTTGTTGCAAAAAATACACACAGAAACCAGAAACTTTTCCCAATTATAGCCGAGAGGGGAAGGGGCAAAATGCAATTACTGTTAACTATACCTCAGAAAACATTAGTTAAGAGCAGCAACAAATTGTCGCGAAACTTAAATTGGCAACCAGATAGAAAGAAGCCAAGGCTGCACTTCTTTGTTGTGCGAAAACTTTAAGCAAACATTTCGTTATTTTAATTGGTTTTCCCCATCGTTTCCTTTTTTTCTTTTGGAGGCAGACAAAAGTTACTCCTGCGCCGTTGGGAATCTTGTAAATTTTTAATATATTAATTCAATTGGACGTACCGTCTGGCAATTCGTAGAGTTTCTTTGGCAATTGCGCAAAGTAGTGATGCTGCAGTGCATCCTCGGCTCCGATGCGCTGCTCGGGATTCAATTGCAGAAACGCGTTGGCTATCGTTTCGCCCTCAATGATGTCGTACAGTCGTGGGAAATTGTGACCCAGTTTGCGTGGTCGATAGAAACCTGTGGGAGTGGGAAGGGTCAATTTGGGTTTTTTTTTTTTCTCCTGGCGGTGGCCAATTACTCACCCAACTTGTGCGGTTTGTAGCCTGGGAAATGGGTAACACCCTGCCACGTCTCCTCGGTGGGCGTGCCCAGCAATTTGAATATTTTATCCAACTGATCGTAGGTATCACGTATGCCGGGGAACGTGGGCATCCCAGTGACCATTTCCACGAATATGCAGCCAACGCCCCACATGTCCAGCGATGTTGAATACTCGGTGCTGCCCAGCAGAACATCTAAACGGGGGAGGGGGGGGAGACACACAGAGGAGGTTCGTTAAGTAAATGCAGTTTTTTGTATGAAAATAAATTGCAATTTTAAATAAATAAAGAGGAGCAGCTGCTGGGCTGCTGTGCTGACAGGTCCATTGCTAGCTACCCTCATGCTTATCTCTAACAAAGTTTGCAACATTCACCAGGTGAAACTGGCGCACCCAACCACATCCTCTACGCTTCCTCTTTGACCTGCCAAGAAGTGCAGATTAAATTTGCTCAACATGCTTGGAAATCCCTGCAGAGATGAGTGTGCGCTCCTGTGCCGCTGGCGTGGATCCTTTCACAAAGTGTTTATGTTGGGGAATTGCATATTAAAAAATTAACTTTATTTCTCTTCTATGTTTTTTTCAATTTTGCTTTGGCAAATTGATGTAAAATCACTCGCTAAAGAAACTGCAAATTGTATAGTTGCCATTGGGGTGGGGGTGGGGGTGGGGGTCGGTAATTTAATCTTAGCTGAGCTTCCTTTGTGCGGCTAAATGAAAAAATAGATTTGCTTGTCTCGGCAATTAATGGCTACATTTTGATGCTTTTAGCATTAAGTCAAACGCTTGACTGGCAAATGGGGGAAAAAAACACAAGCTGGAATCACTTAATGCGATTTGGAGATTGATTTCGCTTGTTTGTTTTATAAATCCTTTTAGTGGGTAGAAAAAAAAGGGGTTAGCAGGATGCCATTTTAGGTTGAGGATTAAAGCAGGGACTAATTATAAATATAATCAGAGATTAAAACCTTTAACCGCTAAAAACACTTAAAAATTTGTAAGCGAAACCGTAACCGTAACCTTATAACCTTTGTTAACATAATCAAAATAGGTTATCAATACCGAAACAGAAACAAATATATGGGTTAATTTCGGTTTTTTCTCTACTAGTAAAAATTTCGTTTAGATTTATATACAATTAACATTTTACATGTATTTTTGTATTAATTAATCACAAAGGAAATAGAGCGAACGAGTTAGAGACAACGCAGCTAACTAAAATCTTTACCTTCCTCATTATTTTTCCTTATATTTTTTACTAGCAGGTAACCGGCGTGCGTTGCTACGCCCCTTTAGAATTTCAAACACAAAACTAAGAAGTGAAGTTAACTTGACAATCGCCATCTATCAAATCTTGGAACTTTCGATCTTCACCATCCGTCTATTTAGGTTAAGGCAGGCATAAGACACAAACTTACAGACAAAAATTCATCTATATATAAATAGATTATTTTCCGTTTCATTTATGCACTTATGTCTGGGAATCCAATTGAAATTCACGGCTTTCGAAGTTCGACCGTTCGATCTTTACCTCTTTTTACCGTTTGATCCTATTCACCCGTCTACTATTGCCGTCTATCAAATCTTTATAATAATCTAGGCTCAAATGAAAAATGTTCAAATTTCGCAATTTTTTTTGGACCCTTTAGCCTACAGCTTCCATTTACCAAAGCCTTCATTGTAATCCAAACATTAAGCGCTTTCATTAATACTCATTTAGTAATAATGGCGTTCAGCAATTGCTTAAAGTTTCATCGCAATCGGATAAACGGTATAGTTTTAGAAATTTCGGAGTTTTTGGACCCTTTCCCGTCCATTTCTTCAACTCGGAATCCTTCCCCTGCAAGCATCCAACCATGCCCCAAAGTTTCATCGCAATCGAAAATTTTGCAAATTTTGCAAATTTTGCGGATGTTCGACCATTTTCTGCCCATTTCTTCAGCTTGGAAACCTTCCAGGGCAAGCGTCCAACCAATACCCAAGGTTAGGTTAGGTTGCGATAACTGAGAACGACAAGTCGTTCTCCCACTTAGGCCACTTTGGGCCCATTGCGATGCCATGTTTATTCCCTGTTAACCCTTTTTAAGACTGAGGGGGGTCCTCGGTACTGAACCATTGTGTGGACAGAATTAATTTTATTAGAGCTGGGATCTCTAGCCCGGGTATCTCCGAGAGGTTGAGTAGAAGCGGTTGACCAAGTGTCCTAAGTCTCCTTCCACTTAAAGCGGGGCAGTGGCAGAGAAGGTATTGTACTGTTTCCTCCTCTTCTTCATATCTGCAACTTCTACAGAAGTTATGATACGTGACACCTAGGCGTGCTGCGTGTCTGCCAATAAGACAGTGACCCGTGAGGGTCCCCACCAGAAGAGAAATGTGTTCCCTTCTGTGAAGTAAAAATGTGTTTGTACGTTTAAGGTTGAATGTAGGCCACGTAAGTCTCGATACAGTACAGGAGGAAAGGTTTTTCCAGCGATCCGTAGCGAGACGGAGTGTTTCAGCTTTTGTGTGAAGCTTATATGTTGCCATAGGCATCCAACCCATCGAGGGTGGTATCTATTCTGGCCAGATTGTCCGCAGACTCGTTTCCTTCTATTTTGCTGTGTCCATGCACCCATATTAGGTTTATACTAAAATGTCGTGCGATCTCGCTTAGAGATAAGCGACATTCCGTAAGTGTTTTAGCATTGTTAATATATGAGACAAGTGCTTTAAGGGCGGCTTGACTGTCTGAATATACAAATACGTTTCCTTCCTTGACCGTGAGTGTGTTAAGGTAGGTGGTAACCAATACCCAAAGTTTCATTACAATCGGATGAACGGTATAATTTTGCAAATTTCGCGGTTTCTGGAACATTTTTCGTGTGTAGTTTTCTTTACTGGGCCGTTTCGGTTATTTTATGTGAGTTTTTTACCTTACTTGTGGGTTTTCTTTAGCCGTTTTGGTTCATCCACAATAAAAAAACATTTTTTCGGTCAATTTTAAACTAGAAACCATGGCGGGCAAGCGTCCAACCACGGTTTAGGCAGGCATAAGGGACAGACAGACAGACAAACATTCAGTTTTATATAAAAATTACACAGCCAATTTGTTTTTAAGAAAATGTAAGTATTCACACATATGGTTGTTGTTTGCGCGATCGCCTTTTTCAAGTTTCTCTCTTCCCCAGAATGTGAATAGAAAAGAAAGCCTTAAACTTGGTTATGTATATGTGTCATCTTGACAGCTTAGCGCCGGTAACTTGACAAGTTGCGCTGTGATCTTGACAGTCAATAGGAAGAGAGGAATAAACTAGTTTTATTCCCGTTTTGACTCTTGATTAGTTTGCTTCTGTAAGCTACTGTTACCCTAACATTTTCAAAGTGCGCGATGCCTCGATTAAAAAACAAGTATTTTCCGGGAATTGTTTTCTTAAGCAGAAATGAAAGATGCCTGAGTTTTGATGTGATGAATTTTATCCACCCGTTAGAGATGAAGTTATTTACAATATATTGTTTTCAGAACTTGGGCAACTGAGGAGATGTTTTGGCATCACACGGCCACCCATCACCCATCTTGTCATACAAGTTCTTAATCGATTTGGTACTGTGACTTAACAGGTATACTCCTGTACTTCTGAAAACGGACGCAATATGGTTAAAATGGTGAATCATTTTATTAATATGGCGTGTTCTTAGGGGTTAGATGTCCCCCTTCAGTTAGCCATTAAAGCAGCTTTAAAAAAGCCTGGATTCGTCAGCGCTAAACTTCTGTAGAAGAAATTTGAATTTAGAAAATTTACTGAATAAATGAGATTCCAAAATGTGGCAGCATTTTTAGATTTAGATAGAACCGATCGGTAACCGTAACCCGTTAATCGTTTCGGTTTTAATCTCTGATTCTAATAAAACTAAATTTTCAATTTTTTCTTGATTTACATCAGGGCTTGTCACGCCTGGCCCTGGATACACTTAACAAGGTAGCCGCACTCGCTCTCTCACAACTTCTTATATAAGTGTCAAAATGAGTACAAAAGCGAGCGAGAGCGTCCTCAGAGTTGCGTCGCTCGCAAAGATTGTTTACAGACTGACATTTAAGAAGTAAGCAAAGAGAGCAAGAGAGCGAGTGTGGCTACCTTGTTAAGTATATCTTGGCCTGGCCCACAGAGGCCGAACACATTTCGCCACTCACAACGACACGAGCCGAACGCATGCCGAGGCTGGTGACAAAAGAGCAAACTGCTTTTCAGTCACTGTCGATGAAGTAGGTTAAAGCTAGTTTCCGTCGCTCTTAATAACAAACGCTGATTTACAGCCATTTTACACTCACCTGGTGGACGATACCATAACGTCACCACCTCATGTGAATACGTATGACTGGGCACACTTTTGGCCCGGGCCAGACCAAAATCGGCAAGCTTCAGTTCACCGCAATCGCTAATTAGCAAATTTTGCGGCTTAACGTCACGATGCAGGACACGACGTTTGTGGCAGTAGGAGAGACCACGTAGCAGCTGGAAAAGGAACAGACGCACATTACGATGATCCAGACCGCCCGGATGTTTCTCCATATATTGCGATAGATCCGTGTTCTACGAAAACAAAAAAAAATGGTTCTACAAAATGTATCCTTTAACATTTTCTCTTTAAATACTCACCACATACTCAAAGACAAAGGTCAGTGTCTCGCGTGTGTGTACAATATCGTGTAGGGTCACAATGTTGCTATGTTTCAGTTCTTTCAGTAGCGAGGCCTCTCGTATAGCGGTAAACGGAGCACCCTCCTCCTCCTGCAGTCTGATCTCCTTCAATGCAACCCGCTGGTAGGTTAATCTGTAAGCGAGGAGAAGAAGAAAATTAATAAAATAAATACTTAAACAGAGGCAAAAGCAAGGCCACTGGCAATTACACAGATGCCCCAAAACCAACAAAGAATTAGAAGGACCACTCTGTGTAGGAGCAGACCTAACGACCTCAACACACACACACACACATACACACACAGGGCAGGCAAACACTTAAATTAGGATAAGGGACAGACACAAAAAAATCCTCCCACTAGGCCCGCACATTTGAAGTGTCAAATTAGGTTAAATTATTTGACACTGGCGCACGGTCGCCAACAATTTATGCCACCAACAAATTCTAATTGGAAGTCTGCTAAAAATACGAAAATCTTACAGCATTCTCTGCCATAAACTAGTTGACTTTAAGCGCCAAAGTGCCCGAGTGCTGCATGAATTGAGCAAAGTTTTCCTTTTATGGCTCCTGCTTCGCCACTCGAATGCGTCAAAGAGCTCTCGTTTGAGGTTTAAGTGACTAAGAGTTAATTTTCGCTGAATTTTTATGGAGATTTTTGTGGATGGAAAAAAGTGTCGCAACGCAACACCAGCTAATTGGCAGTTGATATTAAGTTTGAAAGTGTCGAAGATAAAAGAGGAAAACGATTTGGTTGATGATGAGAAATGATGATAGACAATGTTAAGTAGTTAATTATGGAGATAGCATTGAATAAGCCAAACAATTGGTTTAATCTACATAGAAAAAATTGGAATGGAAAGTTTTTTCATATCCTTTTCTTCAATAATGTAGTATCCATTTTTCATGAAATACCACAACACTCATACAGTGACAACAAACTGACTTTTGACTTACTAAAGGCTTATGCCACTTTAATTATTTAAAGTAGGACACAGATTAGTTATGAATTCAGTTTCAGTTTTGTTGTAGCTGGCGTGTTGCGTGTAAGAAAGAATGAATATCACAGAATGGCGAGGAGTTAAGTGTGTGTGTGTGAGATAGAGATGTAAGTAATTTAGAGAAGAAGTACAAAAAGGCGCACTCTCATCGAGTATCGATAGTTGTTAGTGATGTGCGAACTAGTCAAATGAACTGGATCTGTGATATGAGCTATTGGTGAGCTTGGCAAATCACTCAACTAACAGTGTTCAAAGCAAAAATAAAAGTGTTCTATTAAAATCATTCAAAACGTTTTGTTCTATACAGTTTACGAGCTGCAAAGGTATAAAAACTTCGGTCGAGCCGAAGCTAGCTTTCCTCTAGTTTTTAGTTTGGGTTTGGTTCAGCGTTTTCCAAAGGTAACCGGTTCGTTTCGTGTTTCGTTTCAGTTCATATCAGATGTTATCTCAGAATTTTATCAATTTATTCCTTCTTATAAATTTCTCTTTAAGCCGCGTATCTAGACTTTAAACATTTTATGGTCGAAACCATCTTTCGTGGTTTAATCGCAGTCATAAACGTGGTCTCAAAATACTCAAATTAAGTCATTTTGTGCTGCTTTGCTCCACTCGAAACTTTATAAATTAAACCTTCCCGGGGGGCGATATCAAAATGTATTTATACCAAAAACACGCGCAGTTAATAACCTACCAACATATGCACAACAAAATGCCATAAAAAGCTTATGTCTTTTACACATCCTGTGGAAAAAGGATGTGAAATTTTCGTGTAACCAAACAGCTGGTGTCTGGCAGCGCAGGCAAAACAGATTTCTGGTGAGGCCATGAAAAATGTATGAGTCGTGGAATACGAAGAAGAAGCTTTAAAATGTTTGCTAGATAATTTCCAAGTGGGTCACACGAGGAGGGGGGGGAGGGAAACTTTGTCCTGTTAATATAAAAATAATACGATTAAGTTAAGCTAAAACCGAAAAGTGCGCGGTAGCATTCAAAGTTTGGGCCAACTTGAACAAGTTTTGTTTTCCTGCCGCCAGATGGCGCCACAACTGTGACAACAGTTGACCTACTAAATGCTAATCAGCAACTTGACTCGAGTTCAAGTGCTCTCAAGCTTTTTCAGCCTTTGGGTCCGGTCCTCCGTCCCCTGTTTGCTTAGCATCAAAAAAAAAAAAAAGGTAGAAAATAGTAAAAGGCTAAGCAAAGAGAAAAACGAAAGTCAAATAGAAGTGAAATCATTCATGAAATCTTTTACAATTGACAAACAGAACTTAAGAAAGGAGCAGAGCCAAAGCCAAGCCAAACCCAAAAGGCAAGTGACCTAAATTTCCATATTAAAAGCGGAAAAGCAAAACAGAGCGTAAGAAGCAAGGCGAGGACTTTTGAAACAAAGCCAAGTCAAAAATTAAGTAGGGAGCGAGAGGGGAGAGCATGTCATTCATTCATTTCCATTTGGCAGATAAATTAGAGCGAATTAATTGCATTTCGTATAAACAAAAGCTAATTGGAACTCGTTTCGCATGTAAACGTTGTCGTGCATAGCAAATGAGTAGGCGAAGCGGCAGGACCAAAGGACGAACAAGTTGTTTTTCACGTAATGCCCATTGTTGAGTGGTAGAAAGCAAATGATTGTCAAATAAATCAAAAAAAAAAAAAAACAAAAGAAGTTCAAGAGGGCCGGACCAAGAGTGCCAGGGAAACTAGAGGGGGAGGGGAATGGCATCTATCATAGGCATAGAGTCCTGTCAAAAAGGTGACGAAGCAGGAATTTTTGGGTGTACTGTTTGCCTATTTGTCAAATTATGAGCCCAAAACTTCAACTCCAACTCAAACTCAAATCAAAGCCAGCCGAGGAGCAAATGAGGCAGCATTTGTTTTCAGGCTTTTTTTTTGGGTAGAACAAAGTCAACTCAATTGTGGTGGAACTTTTTTGTTACTGAAAAGTGCGTGTTGGAGTCAGGCCAACTACACTTGGAAAAAATAGAGGAAATCCTAATTCAGCTCGATCGAAGTTTCTATAGGCAAGGGTAGCTGGTATAATTTATATAAATTAAGATTTTAAATGATTTTCGTCGAACATTCTGAGCTGGGTTATTTCCCAAACTCAGCATTAGATGGCGCCACTACTTTGACCATTTGCTTGCCAGTTTGTTATATAGTAGCTATAAGATATATTCATCCGATTTTGACCAAACTTCACAAAATTGTGTGGAAACTGATAATATTCACAACTGGAAGGTATAAAGACGCTACCTTTGAAAACAAAAAAGTTTTTCTCACTCAAACTACTCTTTCGACCGATCGTTTCTATGACAGCTATATGCTATAGTCATCGGAAACTTGGCTGAATTGTGTATAATTATATAATATTGATCAGTAACAAGTTTGGGAGCAATAGCATTGAAAACAAAAAAGTTTTTCCTACTAAGACTTTTATTCAGAACTATATTTTGTATGGCAGCTATACTATATAGTTGACTGATATTCATCAAACTTGGTGGAGTTATGTAAAAGCATAGAAAACTTATAAATACGAGGTTTTTTGGCGTTTGCATTGAAAACAAACAAGTTTTTCCTACTAAGACTTTTTTTAGACGTAACTTTTGTATGGCAGCTATACTATAGACTTGTCCGATTTTCATCAAACTCGGTGGAATTATGTGAAAGCATAGAAAACATATAAATACGAGGTTTTTGGGCGTTTACATTGAAAACAAGAAAGTTTTTCCTACTAAAACTTATTTTCAGATCTATCTTTTGTATGGCAGCTATACTATAGACTTGTCCGATTTTCATCAAACTTAGTGGAATTATGTAAAAGCATAGAAAACTTATAAATACGAGGTTTCGGGACGTTTGCATTGAAAACAAAAAAGTTTTTCTCACTAAAACTAGTTTTTTCACCGATGTTTCCTATGGCAGCTATATGCTATAGTAATACGATCGAAATGCACGAAATGTGCAGCGTATTTGTACAAAAAGCCTTCGTGCAAAGTTTGGTAAAGATATCTTTTCAACTGACGGAGGAGATAGCATAGAAATAGACGGACATGTCTATATCAACTCAGCTCGTCATGCTGATCAAGAATATATCTACTTTGTGTGGTCAGAGATGCTTTCTTCTATGCGTTTCCAACATCTGGACAATTATAATATACCCTCTAAAAGGGTATAAAAACAAATTAAGGAATTTGGTTTTCATACCAAAACTCTAACAAGCGTTTTTCTGCGTGTAGTGGGTGGAGTGGGGGGTTGATACCCCACAGTGATTTGTTATAGTTTCCCGCCGTTGTCCCTTTTTTTTTTCTTTCCCTTTTGACGACCCATTTTGCTCTCAACTTGATTGATAGCCACATTTGCATGGGTCTGACTGTAATGAGTCGTCCTGCCCAGCAGAATGCAAAATGAGCACACACACACACACACACACATAGAGAGAGCGCTAAAAATAACTGTGAAAACGGAACTGTGTTATAAATCAAGGCAAAATGGCTGGAAAAGGTAGAATTTAAACTCCCTCCCCTCCCATTCTCCTCCCTGCAAACAATAATTTTTATTTAACCCACTGACATGGCAACCCAAATTCCATTTACTCACTTGCTAAATCCTTTGTAGACTGTCGCATAGGAGCCTTCACCCAACGGTTCCAGTTTAACATACGCCTCCTGTTTGCCAAATGGTGAGTCGCCCTGTTTGGGATTAAACGAAGAAATTAAATTAAATATAATAATTTGAAAATGTAGAAATTAATTAGGCTAGTTAGACAAATGTGGGGGTTTTCAGCTGAAATGGAAACCACTTCAAATTTATTCAGCCCGTAAGTGTGCTACATGGCCCTTGGCTCGTGACCAGCATAAAAGTATGCTTTACAAATTATAACCAAAAAAAAAATCCAGGAAAATAATGATTAAAAGGGGGGGAACTGCCAAACATGAGTTGAGACATTTTCTAAATTGAATTTGAAATGCAAGAGAAAGGAGTAACTGTAAATCATTCGGTTTACTTAACGGGAAGTGCTGCACAACTTGCAAATCACGTACAGCAGTTGGACTTGACCGACATGAAAAATTTACTTCTTTTATACTTTTCTTTTTTTGCACACAAATGAAAAGGAAACGTAGCATTCGCTTTTGTACTGTTCATTTCAGAATGTATTTTTCTTGCTGTTGCTTTAATATCTTTTGGGATTCCCTTTGTGTTTATTCTAGTAGCCTAAACGAGAGATAACGAGGCGGAGAAGGTACTATTTCCGCTTATGCTCACTGTTAGGTTAGCCTTCCAAGCGTAGTGAGTACTGAGTTTAATATAGATTTAAAGTTTCTTTTATATTAAACAAATATTGTAGTGTCCTTTCAATTGTAAAAAGCATGATTTAATACTGAAAGTCAGCAATATAAACCGTATTATAAAGGAAGGAAAAGCACTGTGCGTTAGTGCTGGGTTGTTCACTAAACTGAACAAAATGTAGCGCAAGTCGGCCAACAAAGGATTACAAGCTTTGTGTATATATATGTAAGAATGTCTATTCAATTTACTGTATATTTGGTATAAGCCAGCACCTGCATGTAGGCTCCAGTAAATAAACCGTCAATTGGCTCGAATGATTGCTAAACGTCACCATGCCTTGGGGTTAGTTGACGATTAAGTGAACAGCTGAACAAATGATCGACTGAACAACCGATCAGCTGAACAACTAAACAACTAAATAGCTGAACAACTGAGTAATTTAAGTGATTTGACTCACTTTGCAAAAAAACATTAGAATGGACATTTGACGTATGGAAAATTGAAAGGTCATACTATAACCATTTTTTTTTTTGTTGTAAATAAAGTCGTAACAAAATTAAAAATAGAGGAAAGTTAACTTCGGCTCGACCGAAGTTTATATACCCTTGTAGCTTGATGACGCCACTACTTTGAGCATTTGCTTGCCAGTTTGTTTTATGGCAGCTATACGATATATTCATCCGATTTTGACCGAACTCCCCAAAACAGTGTGGAAACTGATAATATTCACAACTGGAAGGTATAAAGACGAGTACCATTGAATAACACAAAAGAGTTTTTCTCACTAGAACTACTTTTTCGACCGATAGTTCCTATGGCAGCTATATGCTATAGTCATCCGATTTGGATCAAACTTTACTAGAATTGTGTAGTAGCATATAATATTGACAAGTGACAAGTTTGTTAGCGATAGCATTGAAAACAAAAAAGTGTTTCCTACTAAAACTTTTTTTCAGACATATCTTTTGTATGGCAGCTATACTATATTGTTGTACGATTTTCATAAAACTTTGTGGAATTATGTAAAAGCATAGAAAACTTCGAAATACGAGGATTGGGGACGTTTGCGTTGAAGACAAAAAAGTTTTTCTCACTAAAACTACTTTTTCGTCCGATAATTCCTATGGCAGCTATATGATATAGTCATCCGATCCGGCCGATTCCGACAAATCTGCAGCGTATTTGTACCAAAAGGCTTCGTGCAAAGTTTGTTGTTGTATGCGTTACAAACATCTGGACAATTTTAATGTACCCTCTACAAGGGTATAAAAATAGAAATTTTTTGCGATAGATGCAGCCCTGTTTTTAGAGATGATAGTTCAATTGGAAACGCTTCGGTTCTAACTAGATTTTCAAATAAGAAAATGAAATCTCTTGAAGTTCTGTGACATCGACGAATTTTTCGAGCGATTTGCAAACCAACCGAAGATGAAATCTCTAGAGATATCTGTGACACCGCTGATATACTTTATAGGGTCGAAAGCGAATCCACCGTTTCGTTTGCCACCTTGATCGTTTGATTTTTACTTTTTTTCTTAATGATCTGCCCACAATACTATCTTATTCTCGACATAGAAGCACACTTTGCTGCGTCGACAACTTTTCACTCAGATATTTGTCAGCTGTTCGCTTTCATATTGGCTCTTTGAGTTATTTTTTGACTCTCTGACTTTTTTTTAACTATGTCCGTCTGCCTCTAACCAGCGTGTTTTCCTACGTCGACAGTAATTTTGAGTTACAGATTTTGTTGTCTCTATGAAGTATCTACTTGTCACAATGGAGTTAACATCACTCAACAAAGAGAGGCGTTTCAAAGTGTGCTCCTATGTTAGTTCTTCTATGTTCTTGAATACTTGTGTATGCCATTGACGTAAAACTTATTTTATATTTCAATGACCCGATGCATTCCATTAAATTGAAAGATGAATTAAACTCCTTGCAGTCTTGGTTAATCAATTACACCTTAATTGCTCCAAGTGCCTGTTTATGACTTTCCATCTTTGCAAACTTTCGCTGGTTACCTATACGATGGGCAATTTACCAATGTACCCTTGCAACGAGTACCTACAGTTGTTGATCTTGGAATTCGTTTTGACCCCAAACTTGAGTTTCAATCCTCATATCTCCTCTATTGTTAATAGGACGATTGGTGCACTTGAATTCATTAAACGTTGGTCGAAAGAATTTAATGATCCATACACCACAAAGTTTCTATACACTGCTCTCTAGTCTGTCCTGTACTTGAATACTGTTCGTCCGTCTGGTGTCCGCACTATAAAAAGCATATGGATCGTATTGAATCAGTTCAGATGCAATGTTGAATAGGCCTTGGGTGCAACTTGCAACCCCGCTCGTGGTACATGCCAAGGCATACTTAACTAGGTAGTCGAACTCGCTCTCTTTGCTTGCTTGTAAACAACAGTTGCGAGCGACGCATCTCCGCGGACGAATTTTTTGTGTTCTGCCTTCTTAGTTTTGTTTGAGAGTCTTGCTCTCGCTCACTTTTGTATTTTTATAAGAAGCTGTGAGAGGGAGAGTCCGGCTACCTAGTTAAGTATGCCTTGGTCCATGCTGTCTCTAACCTATGAGCCACATTAGTCACAACTTTTCGAAATGGGCAAGATTACAAATTTGGTCCCTGTTTTAGACCTGTATGTGTATGCGGCTACTGACAGCATATTTTGCTGGTCTATAAGTTTGCCAAACAATTCCTACAATAAAACTGGAACAGGTTAGCACTCCAATGCAATTCGCAAAGCTTTCTTTATTTAACTGCAATAACTACTTAACCCACATTTAAATTTATTAATTAAAGGAACACTCAATGCCTAGACAAAGGGTCCCACCAAGACAAATTTCAAAGAGATATTGAATTTTCTGATTTGTGCTTGCCAAACAACAGTCACTTCATGCAAATGTTACTGAAACGAGTTGGGAATTTGTAGCATGAAACTGTGTAAAATTCAGCACACACAAGTATGCAACAGTTTATGACACAGCGCAGACACAGCTAAAGGGTGGCAAGTGGCAGCCAACTGCTGTTCGTTTGTGAACAATTTTTTGTTTTTACTTACACCAAATGCACTAAAACGTTTTCGTCGCGGAAGTGGATCCTGTTTATTGAGAAAGACCTCGGATTTGGGTCTGGGCGGCTTCTTTGGACGCATCACAACATGCGAATGGTATTTCATTTCCTCCCTGATGTCTTCGTCCAGCAATTTGCTATCCGATGAGACGGACAATTGTCTCTGCACTCGATCATGATGGTCAGTGCTGTCCGTGCTGCGCCAGTCTGCAATACACAATAGAAGTGAAAATAGAGAATGAATTATTTGAGTACGGCTTAATTTTAATGAGTGGTCGTGGAAATCTACTTAAATTCTAAATTAGTGGCCTACCGCCCAACAACAACAACAACATAAACAACAACTTACAAGGAACTCACCGAAGTAAAACAAGTGGATAAGCTGGTATACAAAAGGCAGACTGCGAACTTCAAACTAAGTCTGCATAATGAGCACACGAAGTGGAAGCAACTTGGGGGCAAAACTCATTATATACAGAGAAAATATCGAGAGATTTTCGGTCGAGTTCAAGCAACCTTGAAATCTTTAAATGAATGAAAACCACAATGAACTGTGGAATTGTGCCATGTTTGCCCAACGACTGCAGCATTACTGGCGCTTGTTATAATACAAAATGTTTCAAAAGAAAAATAGTAAAAAAAAAAAAAAAAACAAAGTTGGTCTAGGACAAAGTTTTGCTCCAACAATTGCATTGAAATGAATAAGTTGAGGTGAGATACAGAGGCGCAGCAGTCAAAAAGGGGTAGGAATGTGAGGAGTGGAGTTGATAAGTCATTTATACCAAATTCCAAAGATGGAAATGTTTACTATATTCTCTTCCAAATATCAGAAAGATCAATGGAAATAAAGTTATGAAAACGTGGGCTTATATGATAAGAGCAGGGGTTTACAGAGCGAAAATAGGGTGTATAAGAACCAGACCTAAACTCTAAAAACAGGATATTCATGAATTTCGCCTATTTCTTTACGACGAACCGAATCACGTGAGCAAAATAGCTGAACCTGAACCTGTTCCGAACCAAAATGGTCGGTTCGGTTCAACAAAAAGTATAGACAACTCAAAATCTGACCAACTGCCCTACCCAGTGTATAAAGAAAACAATTGTAAGCTTTGTAGCCTAAACAGTTTAAAACGGTTAAAAACGAATTGGAAAACGAATAATCTCACACTCAGTTTGTATCTGTATAAATTTCTAAAAGTATCATAAATGCTAGTGAAACCATTTTAAGCACTTTGTCGAATGTTACGCGAATATTACGTGAATATTTATCGAATATTGTATTGTAGCTCGAATATTTGGGTAAATAGTGGGCCGAACCTAGTTTCGAATCAAAACATTCGGCCAAAAACCTCGAACCGAAAATTTTTGAACATTAACCAACGGAAAGTTTCGGTTTTAACCGGGGAACAGGATCTTTTCAAAAATATTATTGTTATATCCTTGCAAAGTGTATTATAATTTTGCCAAGAAGTTTGCAAAATTTCCGATCACATGAACTTTCAGGTCTTTTATGATGTTCCCGTTTCCGAGTGAAATAGAATCCGATTTTCTTTTCGAATGAATGTTCGAATCGTTTTCGAATAATCGGCCCTGTTCAGAATTCCTAGTCGGTTTCCGTGTAAACGTTGTTTTTTTCTTATTTAAAATTAACTAATCGATATAAAAGTTGCGAAGAATATCTGTGGTTACTAGATCAGGTAGTTTCTTTTTGACGAATTGATTCCACTTGACATTGAGCAATTGGTTTCAAGCATTTCCGATTTTCCTCAAACCGGATCTAGTAACCATAGAAATGATTGTCAAGATTCATGTAACATTGTTCAATTGGAATTCCACTTGCAAACGTTTACACCAGATTTCCCCAGCCAAAGCCCCTGGGGGCCGAACGCATACGGTAATTCATACGTATAAAAGCCGAATGCTTGCCGAAGCCATTTCTAACTGAATTTCTGAAAGTCAGTCGCAGTCAGCGTTACAAGGCAATCCCTTCCGCTGCAGTATATTCTCGAGCAAAACAACCAATAAATTTTCACACATTTTCTGAACTCTCTTCTTGGGGAACCTTGGTTTACACGAAAACCGACCCGGAATTCGAAACAGGGCTGTATAATTCAGCTGAATAACCTTAACAATTTCGAACAACATTGCGAATGCGCTGATGCGGAATTGCGAACAGCTCGATTTCATTCGATCGTTTTTGCTTTCATGCAATTTCTGAGGTACAACTTTGAAAAAATGAATTTTTATTAAAATTGTAGGCTCAATATATCTATGGATACTACAAAATCTTCTCAATATTTGACTTATAAAAATAAAAAAATATTGACAGATGAAAAGTATAACCGTTGACATGAAAATTGTCAATTACTTTTCATTTCACTGACTCAAAGTCAAAACTTTTGAAACCGAATGACTTGATCGTTTTTCAGAAACGGGAACAGCTGATTGAAATCGAAAACGGGAAAAGATCTGCCTATACATTCTTGATCAGGGCGACGAGCTGTGTCGATTTGGATTTGTCCGTCCGTGTCTGTCTGTTTCTACGCCAACTAGTTTCTCAGCTTTAAAGCTATAGAGCTGAAAACAAGCACAGAGTCTTCTTTTTACTCCACGCTAATATGTCGGAACCGACCGGATGACTATATCTGATAGCTGCCATAGGAACCATCGGTCGGAAAATGGGTCTTAGTGAGAAAAACTTTTTTGTTGTTAAAGCTAGCAACCCCAAACGCGGCTATTATTATAATAATGTGCTTTCAAACTGATTTGCAAAATTTGGTAATAGTCGGATGACTGTATCTTATAGCTGTCATAGGAACCATCGGTCGGAAAATGAGTCTTAGTAAGAAAAACTTTGTTGTTCTCCATGTTAACGTCCCCAAACTCGGCCATTATTAATATTAAATGCTTTCAAACTGATTTGAAAAATTTGGTTAAAGTCGGATGACTATATCTGATAGCTGCCATAGGAACCATCGGTCCGAAAATGGGTCTTAATGACAAAAACTTATTTGTTTTCAATATATGCAACTCCAAACGCGGCTATTATTATTATTACGTGCTTTCAAACAGATTCGCATGGCATTTATGGCTGCCATAGGACTGATAGGTCGGAAAATGAGTCTTAGTAAGAAAAACTTTTTGGTTTTCAATTTTATCGGTCTTTATCTCGATGACCTTTATTTTTATATGCTTTTAAACAGATTCGACAATTTTTGTAGAAATCGGATGAACATATCTTATGGCTACCGTAGGACCGTTTGGACGGAAATAACCTTTTTTCGATTTCAACTTGTTCGTAAACTCGCTGATGGTTAATTATATATGCTCTCAAACATATTTGTAAAGTCTGGTTGAATTTGGATGACGATATGTTTGATTTTAGTGTTTGCGTTCTTAAACTCTGATATTTCAAAGCCAGCATTTGCAAGGTTATAAAAACTTCGACGAAGTTAGCTTAGCCTTCTCTGTTAAATTTTGATTGTTGAATTTTAGTAAATTTCGAGCCAGGAGCCAACTCTAGTGTTCATAATTTAAACATATTTTAGATAATCACACAAGCCCCCTTTGAAAAAATAAGTACCTAAGCCCTTGGCATACTGCAGGTTGAATCAGGAGGTGTATGTCCAGATCGGGACTGGGTCACCTAGTAACCTGATGATGTGCATTGGACTTGGGAGTCAGTGAGCAATGGTTAACATCTGTGTTTGGTTATGGTTTTATGTGTGTGTGTTTTTTTTTTTTTTACAGCAATTTGTTTGCATTGCCATTGAGGGAGTTCAACCAGCCACGCCCACTCACACCCATTGCCAACAGTCAGCAGCCAGCAGCAGACGTTGAATGTACTGCTGTAGGTTCCCTGTTTGTTTGGTTTTCTATTTGAGCACTAATTACATTTTAAATTATGTTTGCTTTTGGCTGCAGTTTGCTAACCGTGACTGTTGCTGCTCTGGTGGGGAGGTGATGCTGGAGGTAACATCTGTATGCTTCTATTGAAATATTTATATAATAAAGTTTCACTTTGCTGGCAAGTGTTTTCATTGGGTTTAAGCCAACGGGAACTTTAAGTTTTCCTAAAGAGAATAAAATAAAACTTCTACTTAAGAATTCGCAACATGTTCCTACTAAAAATCTACCTTCTTTTCTCAAACTTTATTTCACGCCTCCCCAAACGTCATAAAAAATTTAATATTCACTCACA
Source organism: Lordiphosa magnipectinata (assembly GCA_037044535.1). Lineage (NCBI taxonomy): Eukaryota > Metazoa > Arthropoda > Insecta > Diptera > Drosophilidae > Lordiphosa > Lordiphosa magnipectinata. Next base: position 599,195 of record JBAMBO010000632.1, on the reverse strand, counting down.
AGATGTTTCGCTTCCGGCAAGAGTTTTCTCCGCCCCCCCCACCACCAAACAAACGAGAAAAAATTCGGAAAAATTACTAACATAAAAATTAAAAATTCAACAGCAGTTGAATTTGTAGCAAAGAGGAGAAACTTATGCGTATAAGGATTTGGCCATGCCAATGTCTTTGGCAAAATGTTGACGGCGATTAAATGCGCAATATGCGTCATAAATGAGCCAAATAAAACGAACAAGAATGGAAAAACTTCCATAAAAAACATTTGAGATGCTGAAGAGCAACAACGACGTCGTCGTCCTCATCATCTCTTGTCTAGCCACTCGAGTGGAATGGCATTTGGCGTCGTCCTCCTTACGTTGTCCTGACAGCTCAAGGAAATAACAACAAAAAAAAAACAAACGAAAGAAAGCATTTGATTTGCAAAAATTGACTGAACATTGGAAAAGTGGCTGCAAAATTGGAAAATGAGAGCAAAAAGCCAGAGAAATTGTGCTGGATGTGTGTTTTGGTATATTAGAAAGTTCTAAAATTGAATTGGTGTGTGTTTAATTTTTTTGCTGTTTTCTTTGGCATCGAGCAATGCGACAATTTGGCAACGATAATAGGAAAATGGAATGAGAAGTTATTTGGCAGCGCCTTTTTTGGGGTCATCAAAATTATTATTATATGAAGGGAAATGTGTGGAAGATGCGCCGTAATCGATATTGATATTGATTTGGGTTGAGGAATTTGTGGCAGAGGAATTAATTTTTAATGGAAAAGAAAGCTTTGAACAGGGCAAGGGTTCTAAATATATTCATGTGCAAGTTGAAAGTTATAAAAACAATTTTCAGGAAAGTTTTTTAATGTTTCAGATAAAATGGCGAGTCATTTTCCTGTCAGATTTTAGGTAAACATGAATCAGATTCCAATGTGGGTCACGGTCGCCATTTTAAAATAAATTTTCTCATCCAATTTTGTGAACAAAAACGCTCAATAAACATTCGATGCAAATGCCAACAGTTTAATCGCGAGAAGCCTCAATGATAAGGCAATAAAGAACATTCTTAGCTATTATCCAAACTCAGCTATAGATGGCGCCACTACTTTGACCATTTGTTTGGCATTTTTTTATACGGCAGATTTTTAACAAACTTCCCAAAATTGTGTGGAAGCTGATAATATTTATAGCTGGAAAATATAAAGACGCTACCATTGAAAACAAAAAGATTTTTCGCACTAAATCAAATTTTTCGACCAATCGTTCCTATGGCAGATATATGCTATAGTCATCCGATTTGGGTCAAACTTGGCAGAATTGTGTGGTAACATATAATATTGATCAGTAACAAGCTTGGGAGCGATCGCATTGAAAACAAAAAAGTTTCACCTACTAAGACTTTTTTTGAGAATTATATTTTATATGGCAGCTGTACTATATAGTTGTCCGATTTTCATGAAACTTGGTGGAGTTATGTAGAAGCATAGAAAACTTATAAATACGACGTTTGGGGACGTTTGCGTTAAAGACAAAAAAGTTTTCTAGCTAAAACTACTATTTCGACCGATAGTTCCTATGACAGCTATATGCTATAGTCATACGATCTGGCCGGTTGCGACAAATGTGCAGCGTATCTGTACCAAAAGACTTCGTGCAAAGTTTGATTAAGACAGCTTCGAATCTGACGGAGAAGATCGCTTAGAAACATACGGACAGACCATTGATGAGGTACGGATGGGCATTGATGAGGATGAGCCCATGACCACCGAGGATGCCCAGAGCGCTGGTGATGCTCCCTCTCTGGTTGAGGACACCGAGGATGCTTCCCACATGGAGGAGGTCGATTAAGTCGTCGACCAACTTGACACACACACAAAGTTATTTATTTCAAATCGATATTTTTTAACATATCATAATTACATTTGTAGTATAATTCTGAAACTATTTAGTATCAATTTAAGTAAATGATATTAATTTGGATCAGTATCATTTTCTTGCAAAATGTTATGAAATAATTGATATTTTTGAAAAGCTCATTTTAATCAAGTGAATATCAACATGAATTTGATCTTTTTTTTCTCTGTGCGACTTTTTTTTGCCCAAAATGAAAGAATTGAACTTGGTTGTCATGTGGTTTCAACAAGACGGTGTCACATGCCACGGAAAACCATGGACCAACTGAGAGGCGAGTTGGGTGAGCAAATAATCTCACATCTTGGACCAGAGAGGTTGTTAATTTCGAAGGTTCGGTTCTGGGGCTGGTTTGACGGACCCAAAAACCCCAACGGAACCAGCTCCCTAAGGTTCGATTCTGGGCGGGTTGGCAGCCTTGCTTTAAAGGGCATTAATCATGCATTTTTTTTTTGGTGTATAAACATGGGTATACATTGTTAGCTTTTCAAAACTTAGTTTACTTCACAGTTATACGGGTATGTTACACATATCGACGGCGAATTCCGTATAAACGTCTCCCATTCTGTTGAAATCCTACAACTTTACATATTAAGTAACGAACACATCTTCGGTCACTTGATATTGTTTAAAAACTTTGACTGTTTGAAGTCGATTGCTGAAAGCCAAGCGGATTAAAATCGTCAAATAGTTTCAATTTTCTTTCGACCTGATCTAGTTATCTCTATTTATAAACTTAAACAATTCTAATTCGAATGCACAAGTTCATACGGAAATCGACGACGATATGTGAAACACACCTCATAATTTAAAGTTTTTTTTTGGAAGTATTTTACAATTTGACAATCCAGATTGATCGGTCATTGATGATCGAATTTGGCAGAGAACATTTTGAACTAAATTCTGAAACTGTTTCATCTGCCTTTCTCTTTGAATTTTACTGACCCAGTCTTATTCTTTTCATAATCCCGGCCAGAGCTATTACATTTGCTTTCGTGCCACACTCATAAAGTTATTTAGTATCTTACAGTCCAAGCCGAGCATACTGATATGTATATATTTTATGACCAACCCGGGAGAGTTCTCATATCTTTCGCCTTTAACGCTTTTATATATGTTAAGTTTGATTACTTTTTACACAAAAATCTTTCAGGCGGTCTGCAAAAACTTGAAATGCAAACAAAAATCAGTACAGTAAAAAAAAAAAAAAACGGAGTGCAGAAAATTCGCATGCAAAATGAAAACAATGAAAATTATGCAAGCGCATCACGAAGGGAAATGATAAAAATAGCGAGTGATGGGCGTAAGGGGGAGGGAGGGAGGATTTGGTGGGAAGTGTCGGTCCGCGTTGGCTGTCGCTAAAGTCTGGTCTGGTCTCTTGTTGATATAGTTATGCAAATGCTATGCAAGGATGTCACGTCCTGCTGTGACTTAAAGCCAACGCACACATGAGACCCAAAACGCAGAGCGGAAACAGTATACGAGGAGGTAGTGGGTAGTGGAGTAGCGAGGGCAGTTTAATAAGGCAGTAAATTACAAAAACCAGTTTCAGTTCACAATGGGTTGACTTATCAAGCTGATCTCGTTTAAGTTCTCTTTGCTTTTTCAACTGTTGGCCTTTTGCATTATTGCATATTATTGTAATTTCTGTTTACTATTTGTTTTGGGCTTTGCAACAATATTTATGGCATGCCGCCCCCCCCCACACCTTCAGTTGAGACCCTCAGACATAGCTGTCATAAAAAATCACAGCAGTTTGTTGCATAACGCTGAATGGGTCAGCCACGCCCACCCCTCTTAAGGCACGCTCACCACACAGGAAAGCAGAAAACACGAAAAGAAATATCAACACATAAAAGTTTTTACTTTTCATTTGCATAAGGACGAGGCCTGGCAATGTTTTATTATAGAGAGCAAAACACTACTATGCATTCTTCTTTTATTATTATATTGTTATTCATACGCGCGTGTCGCGCATTTGCGTAAAAATTTAATAAAGCGACACTCGACACTTTCGCCTTCCTTTCACCCACCCCCCCCCCCCCCCCCAAAAAATATGTAGGGAAATTCATTTCATTTTCTGTATATTTTTATGTAAAACAAACCAAAACGCAAGGCAAGGCGGAGCAGGAAATGCCGTTTTGATAAATGCAATGGCTTGGCAACCCTGCCAACAGCGGCCATCGACAACGAATTTCAAATTGGCCAACAGCAACCCCCGCACTCTTTAACTGTCACATATAAAAGCGGCATCCCATTGGGGTTTTATCTCTGGCAAACATCTTTCCAAACATTTTGCCGCTGTTATGTTTGTGATTTATTATTCAAGCAAGAAATTAAATTTTCTCTGTGTTTTTTTTGTTACTGCATCGAAATGTGAACCTTCGACTGTCTGCACGTTGCTGAATTTTCTCCCCCTTCCTGTCGGGTTTACTGCCTAAAATTTATTGTGTTGTTGTAGAATTCAATTACAGACATGCATGCTGAAGCAAGCAAGGCCAATGTCACCAACGAAAAGAGGAAATCAGAGGGTAATCCATATTGCATATTGTTTACATTTCGAAAAATAAGAGTTTAAAATTAACCTAGTAGGGGTTTAAGGCAGCAGTGGTTCAGCAGCATTTGTAAGAGAACTTCAACTAACTAACTCATATTTTGGCATCATTATAGAGCACATTCTTAAAGCTATGTATTATTGTATGATGAAAAAAATTAATTTGAAAACTAAAAGGTTCGATCAGCTTGCAAAGGAACGTTCAGTGGGAAAATTCCTTAAAAATATTGTAGGTATCTGAAAATGTGGTTCCGGGGGTTAAAGAGCAAGATTACTGAGTAGCAAGCAATAGTAAACCATTAGCATTACGAAGAACATTTCGGGCTAGATCCGGTAAGCAAAAGGAACCGAGAATACTGCAAAGTTTACTGGATCTCATAAAAAAATCCTTTGCAGAGAATAAACCTGAATTGTATGCCGGTTCCGGTTCTGGTTTTGCTACGATACAAAACTTATGTTCCGGTTAAAAATTATGTTTTGGTTTCAGTTTATTTCAGTATTTGATTCCGTATTGGAACTTGGATTTTTATTTCGGTTTTCTGGTACGAAAAAAAGCGAAAATAATCGTTTCAAGCTTTCTTCGACTTCTTTAAGGCATACATACACATTTTCTCGTGCCTTTGATGTTTTCTGACTACCATTTAAGTTCGTCTAAGCTGATGCCATTATATAGCGAAACTGTGAAAATACTGAACTATTTGTATTGTCCTGTAGCTTTTCATACAAATACATATGTGTTGACTTTTGGTTTTACCTTTACAACATTAAATTAAATTACAAAATTCTAGTAAATAATACAAAATACATTTTACAGTTTACATGAAGAGAATGGAAAACGAAACGAACATAAGGCCGATCTTCAAATTCAAATTAGTGGGCAAAAAGGCAAAGTCTTAAAGTAATATTACATTGAACTGACAAATAATGATCCGTGGGTGTGCTTCCTCGGCCTCTTCTTAGAGCAGTGTGCATTTACGCTTCGATTTGGGCTGCAACACTGGGCAGAGCACCGATCTTATAGCCTCATCAAAGACTGTCTTCAGTCTCTTTTGCGTTAGAGCCCAACATTCCAAATACTTGACCGCTCCAATCTCCTTGGCCCATGGTCAGGCCCTGGGGATAGGAAATGGGTGCCAGCTTCTTGTCCCTCAGTTTCTCTATGGTGTTCTTATCATCACACAAATCCAATTTGGTACCGACCAATATAATCGGTGTACTTGGGCAATGATGACGCACCTCGGGCTCGCACATTCTCAAACGAGGCTGGATTAACCAGCGAGAAGCAAATCAGGAAGACATCTGTCTGTGGATACGACAAGGGCCGCAAACGATCATAGTCCTCCTGACCGGCTGTATCCCAGAGGCCCAAATTAATGGGCTTGGCATTCACCATCACATTGGCCGAATAGTTATCGAAGACGGGGGGTATGTACTCGCCTGGGAAGGCGTTTGCGGTGTGGCTGATCACCTGGCAGGTCTTACCCACGGCACCGTCGCCCACCACGACGCACTTAATCGCCTGCATAGTTTTGCTTTCTGTGGGTGTGTGTATGTAGGTGTGCTGGCTATATGATATAGTCTACAGATCCGAAAAATATTAGCAATTGTACACCAAATGAAATGTATATTATAAAGTTGACCGTGTTGCAACTGTGTTGTAACTTTGTTTCCACTTTCATATAAAGTATTTGTGTCAGAGCTACTTTCCTCATCATTTAGTTGCACTTGAACAGAAATGGATAACACAGGTATTTTTCTGTTTAGTGGTTAGCTTGAAAATGTATTAAGGCCATATTTTCTAAGATACTCGTATCGCGTTTTTCTATTTTACAATACAAAAGCTGTTCTAAGTTAGAATTTTTTGAATCTTACAGTTTAACCAAATTGCTTGTTTGCAGTCTCAAAACCCAAACTGTACCAGTACAGAGTTTAGGATCTTTTTGGTCTTTTCGAAACCAAAAATATCGGTTCTCGTATACCGGTACACAAACAAGTAAGAAAGTCGGTGACGCTCGACTATAATGTACTCTGAACCTAAATAAAGGATTTGAATGTTATTCATACAACAATTTTTTTTTTTGCTCAAAACTGACCAGTAGATTGCGCCACTACTTTCTTTTCGTCATAGCTTGAGTATAGTTCAAGCTCCAGCAAGAATGGAGTATAATTTCAAGAAGAAAGACATTGGGAGAAAAGGCACGTTGGAAGTACAGGAACTGAGATGGAAAAACCGGGCAAATCGATAAGTAATCTTTATTAACTCACAACAAAAATTGGTAAGACGTTCAACCCATAGCATAATTTCAGACTGTATTTTCACAAGAGGAATTTTAGGCTGGTTTTCGGCCTTTATTCGGCAATCTCATTGATTACATAAAACGTTATTTGCCAGTAGTTGAAGTGTGAAAACAACAAGTCTGCTGATGCTGAGCGTTGTCCAGACGTACCATTGCTATGCCAATAATGTTGTGAGTTAACTCTGTTGAATTGTGTTGATGGTATTGAATTATAATTAACCATTTGACCTTGCGCCAAGCTTAAAAAAGGAAAAAACTTTGACTAATCTGTATTACTAAATATCTCTAGAAGGTACGAACCATCTACATATATCCAAACTGTGGGAGATATGACGTTTTTTCCAAACTGCGGGGGCGGCAGGGAGCGTGGCAAAAATTAAAAATAAACTTGAACTGCCTGCACGTATCAGAAGTATATGTCCCATAAATGTCAAACCTCTATCCCTAACCATCTCTGAGATCTGTGCGTTCATACAGACGGACAGACAGACTGACATGGCTATATCGACTCGGCTGTGGATGCTAATCAAGAATATATTTACTTTATAGAGTCGAAAATGATTCCTTTTTTCTGTTACATACTTTTGCACAAATCTAATATACTCTGTGTACCCTTGGTACAGAGCAGAGAACTGCAAAAATCACTTTTATCTTAATTGGGCTTATACACAAAAATTCTTACTCACGTTTAATCAATCAACAAAACTCAGAGCTGAATATATTCAACTCACAACGCAATCGCATCGAGCGGCGTTATGTGATCGAACGTGTATGTTCATATTTATTCATCGAACAGAACTCAGTGCTGAATATATTTAGCTTATACCGGCAGTCGCATCGAGCGGTTGAGCTAGAGTTTTTTGATCGAACGTTTATGTGTTCGATCGAACAAAGCTCAGCGTTGACTCTTTCCATCTCTCTCTCTTTTTCATAGCTGCCAGCAGCGAGGTCACTGCCTATGCGTCTTTGCAAGAGTTTATTCATACACTCTAAATAATCGTCGTTGAGCCAAACGAACAATCAGCCGAACTGATTGGAATGAAGTCGAACATGATTATAATCAGAGTGCCAACAATTGGTTCGAATAAAAATCTGCTGCAAACATGTTGAGTATGCAAGTTTGATGAATAGAGCGCGAAGCCTGTTTATTCGGGTGTTGAATAATGTGTAAGCGTTTTGCAATCCAACGAAGCCGTTTTTCGTTAAAAATATCGGTTTCGGTTCCGGTTCTGTTTCTAAGTTTTAATCGGTTCTTTCCGGTATACAGTTCCGGTTTGATTCCCTGCTCTTTTGTAATAGCCCATATATCAGCAACCTTGGACTAAAGACGATTGGTGTTGGAGTCTACTCAACGATGGAATAATATGAATGCTTACTTATTGAACTCAAAACGTCTGATCTTTTTATGGGACAGTTCTGCATCATTTTTTAACTTTTCATATTATTGACTATTCCACAGGGCTGTAAGTCGAAATTACCATTTCCATTTTTTTTGGGTAATTGAAAATTTAATCCACTGTGACCACAAAATAAAAGGAGTTTTCTTTATATTTTCTGTTTACTTTATATTCGAATCTGTTTTAATAAGTGGTTTCAGTTTCCAGACTCAATTATTAATAGCCAATTTTACTTTCGCAAAAAGTTGTTTGTGCAAAACCCAGTCCTAAATTGCAAAATTTTTGCGAAAATTTAAATGGACCCATGGCTGCAAAATTAAAGACATTTATCATTCTCTTCCAAATATTAAAAACTCTTTTTTTTTTTGCAAATCTGAATCAAATCCAACTTGTTTACCACTTTAATTCAATTATGGTGATGGCAACCCAGCACTCTTCTTCACTCCTTCATGCCTTTTTCATGGTCCTTTGCCAATGGGATTTTCAATATTGCATTCTTGAGTCTATTTTTGGGTTGGCTTTGGTTTTGCAAATGTCTCAATATTAAAATGATAACCCGCTGCGTTTTGTCATTATTTTTGCCTGTCGCTTGCATTCGCTTACCCATAGAATCCTTCTTGGGCGACGACAATGACAAAGGGACTACAACTACAACAACAACAACAACTAGAAAGGGCTAGTGACATCTATTTTAATGACATTTTGCTAGCATTTGGTGTATAAAATATGGCCATTTAAATTGTTGTCCAACACAACTATTAAACGTCTGCGATATTTCCGGTTACTAAGGGATGCAAAGGATATACCAAGTAATATAAAGAAGGGAGGAAAAAGCATTACCTTGTGGTTTGTTATTATCATTTTTCGCAGATTCTTGTGCTAAAAATAAATAATAGAAAAAAGCGGAGAACAAAATAAATTAAAAATTGATATAAAAATGAGGGTAAAAATTAGTTGGGGAATTAAAAGTAAATTTAAGGATTGTGAAAAACATTTGTAGAGGGCTAAGTGAGATAACTTTACACGCTGGTTGACCAGTCCATTCTCTCTCTCGTTCTTTCTCTGGTTGTTGACAAATAAATCGCGCGTAATAATTGGCCAAAAAAAACAAGCAGCACAAACACATTTAATGGCTTATATCGATGGAAGTTGGACAGGGTCAGGAACACGGGGAATAACAAAAGCCAGAAACGAAAGCAAAGCGCATAAAAGTCGTTAAAAGATTTAGTTCATGGTTATATATTTCCTTCCGCACGCCCGCACTGTTCTCGCTATCAAATGGACTGAAGTAGAGTGGATTTTCCTCGTATGTTTTTATTTATATTGAATAAGGAATTGACATTTGATTAGAGAATTTTTCGGTTTGGTTGTTGCCAGTTTGTGGAGCTTGGGTGTGTGTGTGTGTGTGTGAGTGAGCGGGTTTGTTTTCTTGCACCAGCTAGCATATCCTTTCGTTCATCACTTCCAATTACCGTTTATTTATTGCTTCATTATAGTGGCCAAAAACAGGAAGGAGTAAAGCGTAATAGAAGTAGAAAGGTTTTACCGGAGGGCAGTAAATTGATTTGTGCGTGTGGATTAACACAAGAAGTTGCTTGTGTGGTGTGTTAAGGATTCGTTCGAGAAGCAGCCACCCGACTAAAATTACAAAATAAAACTAAAGTTAAAAGTGAATAGAGAATAATATCGGCAAGATAATTTTTTGTAAAAAGTATCGTTTTCTTAAATCAGAATCAGGTTCTTAGAGGATATATCATCACAATAAACCAATCTGAAGTCGAGTTTGTAAACTGAATCTGTCAATAACTCCTATAAATTTCGACCCAGGATAATGAAAATGGTCGTTAGGTATTCCTTGAAACTTGTATTTTACTTCTAAGAGTAAAATTTTTCTCAAATCGGGGCCTAACGTACCTTTCCGGGTCTTGAAAAGTCGCACTTTTACACTATTACAAGCCCTTTACGACGATAAATCTGATTGTCAAATTTAACTGTTAACTCAGTCACTGCCAAATCACTGCTAAGTCACTTCTAAGTCACTGCTAAGTCACTGTCAAGTCACTGTTAAATCACTGTTGAGTCACTGTTGTCACTTTGAAGTCACGGTTAAGTCACTGGTTACTCACTGTTAAGTCACTGTTAACTCTCCACCCTCGCACCCTCCCACTCCACACACAAACAAACACACAACCCTCCTGCTGCTACGGCAAATGGTAAAAGCGGTTGATTTTGCAAATATAAAATCCAAAGGCAAGGCGTACCCTAAAGAATCTGTCGCAAAGACAAAATTTTTATAGTTTTAGTCCCCCAATCGAATGTCCCTAAAAGAGCTTCGCTCTAAAAACCACTGCTAAAGCCAAACTTTCACTTTCGAAACCGACTTTTCGACCAAATTTTGTCTCCAAGTCGCCAAACTTTTGCGAAAGTGAAAATAGGAGCATGGCTGATAAAGTTGATTTACAATTATGAATATCACTTTTAAGCTATAAGCAAAATGGATCGATTCTGGGCAACTAGTGGCCCTTTGCCCGCCGCACGATATTCTGCGGAAGAATTCACAAAACTCAGTCAACACCTTGAGGTTGTCTGTCTGTAAAAAACAAAACAGTTTTAGAAAAATGGGAGATAAAAATCCTCGTATGTGAGCCTCAGTCCACCGAAATTATTATAACATATTACATAGAAATAGTTGCAGTTTTCCTTATTGACGCATTTTCATCAGACAACTCCAAACAAAGAAGTGCAATCGCAACCTATAACTCAAGTTCCATTAGGGGTCGAAATACAGTCCACACAAAGCATGGGTCCGAAAAGCTCGATTCGATAATCGAAATGAACTGAGTCTTAGTCGAAATGAACAGAGTCTTAGTGACACGGAGCATTTAGAGAAAGTGACTATCATTAGGAAAAATGGCAGCACATTGATTCGCCAGTTGACTGATTTTGGAACACAAAACTTGGTTCCTCGCCGAAATCAAAGCAGTTGCAGTTAGATTCTCCATAAGCTCGTCCATCACTTCATCGACTGCATCATGGTCCATACCTAATAATTTTTTATGAATTCATATTTCTTCAGTTTGATTTGTACACCTACCATCGATGCATTCTATTTCATGAAGATCCATGTCCATTTTTCGCTTAATCAGTGCTTGTTGTACATTTTGTCTTGGCATTTAAATCATAATATTTACATTTACGACACAGCAAAATTCACAGCCTGTCAAAAACAGCTGTTCAGCACAACAATTAATGGGGTAAATCATAAGGGATCGCTCACTAGCTCATGTGTGGTAAATTTAACAATTACGTTTTTACAAGGGCTGGAGAATACCCTAATTATACAGCAAATAAGACGGTCCCTCTCTTTCTCTATCGCACTGAAACTACGTTCATACCATACGTCGTCCACTTGATGCATTTTGTTCTAAGAACAACACTCATTGGTGGAAGGCAGAATTGAAGGAGTTGAAACCTTTGGCATGTTGCGATGCGACCTTATGCAGAGGCAGCATAAGTTAATTCGATCGACGTAAAAGAAATTTGTCGATATCGAAGAGATTTTATTTGCAGTGCATGACAATAATGTTCATTTAGCTATTGGATAAGCTTCAACGTGTGGTTATGTCCTGATCCAGTAACCAAAAACCAAAGTGCGGCTGTCAACTGGGTGCTTAGTGAAATACGACTATGTCAGTCTGCTAGTTGTTTCCTTAGCTTGCTCATTAACATTTTAAAAGATTTTATCAACTTGAAACGAGTCTATGAACCAGTAAAACAAAGTATCTGGCATTTAATGTCTCCTACGAATGGAAATAACTTACTTGAAGTCTGATTTGAGAGGAATCTTCACATAGTTACGGAGATGTCTACTTCTTGTGCCGACTTCAATTCTGTGTTTTCTTCGTATCTCGAAACAAGTATTTAACATTTTGAAAAATTTTAAGTCTATTGGATTTTAAAGAAAACTTTTATTGTGCAGACAAATGAATACACTTGTTTCTTATGATAAATAATTATTATCGGATCAGCTCGAAAACGATACGAACATTTATTCGAAAAGAAAATCGGTTTCTATTTTAGTCGGAAACGGGAATATCAAAATGAAAACTATTCGGAATTCCAATCGGCTTAGTTTTTATATTCATTCGGGAATGGGAACAGACCTGATTATTTGTGCGCTCGAGTTAAAAGTTTGTGTTCCATAAAACCAACAAGCGCCACCGGTTCTGCTTAATTTTTTCTGTCTTTGATATGTGCCGTGCTTAGTGAAAATTTGACTACATATTGGTTATGAACGGGCTCTGCTAGCTAACAATAAAGCAAAAACATCAGCAAACGTTTTTTTTCAATTTTTGGGTCCTTTTGGTTTTAGCATCAGCAGGCTCTTCTATTGAGTTTTTAAACGCTTTTGTTCTTTTTCTTCATTTATTTTCAAAAATCTTCCCTGAAACATTTGCCTGGTGTACCGACTGCACTCCAGTTGTCAATTATTTACCCACTAGCAGAATTTATTATCCTGCAGAGGACAACAAAAAAAAAATGAAAATGAAAATAGAGACGAAACTCTTGTCACTTGATTGTGTTTAATTACTCAAACCAACTGAATCGATTTTAATTAGAAAAACAAATGAAAGGCAGACCGCACGTTGAAAAACACGTAGCAGCCATTTTACCACCTACTCCTTTCCAGAACGTGTGGGTTGCGCAAAAATGAAATTTTTCCTTTTTGCAAATTATTAATTGCTAACATGGACATGTTTTGTTGACGGGAATTTTTTGGTGTGGTCTTTGAAATAATTACTCTTTGGATTTGCAAAATTCAATCAGCAGAGAAATGTGTGTAAAATTCAACACCTAACCAAAGACAAGAAAGAAAACCAATTAAGCCACAAGCCGGAGAACTTCGATGGTTAAAACCTGCTTTGATGTTTTCGTAATTTACTTCGAACTTTCCACATAACCCTCCACACACACACATCCTGGCCAGACAGGCAGACAAACACCACAACAAGCATTGTGTATTACTTAACAAATTACATAAAATTACTTTACTTGTGCATGTGCCAGGATAAACAATAGAAGAAGAATCGCTTAACGTTTATAGGGAATTTTACTTGAATGTACAATTATACTCATACATAGAAAGGAAGGCTTGCCTGTCATGTCAAACTGTTTACTTTTGTAGACAACAACAACAACAATCAGTCATGTCTAGGAAGGGTTAAGAGGGTGGGCCGAAAGAAAAACAAACGACGTTACACCAACCCCAGGAAATCTGAGTCCATAAGCCAGACAAATGACGTTGATGCTAATTAAAAACGGCGTCAGATGGGTAAAACCAAAAGTTGAGTCAACTTCCCAATTACAATTTCAATGCACACTAGATGGCGCCACCGCAAAATTTAATATCTAACGGGAAAATTAGTGGGCATCACATTAGGCGTATGCTTAATTTCCTGAATGACTTTTGTGCTAACTAAATTATGCTCATCATTGTGACACAATTACTGCTCAAAAAAAAAAAAAGCAAATGGGAGAAGCGAGTGCAACTCTTAACCCTTAAACGAGGGGCTGGTTGGTGGTAACTCTGCAATTTTCTCATTTTTCTATGAAAGTCATTTCATGCATGCGAAATTAGTTTATGTGCGCAATTTCCATAGAAGTGCTGTGGCGGGAGGGGGAGGGTGTGCGAAAAACAGGAACTGCGAAAAAAAACCGCAGAAAATTTCACACTAAACGTTGGCATTATGCAACATTGTTGCCCGGTTGTGGCCAAAAGAAACGGAAGTGAGGACCGACGGTAAAATGGGAATATAAAATGAGGCATTTTTAGGGTTACGTTTTTTTTTTTATCCAAGATGTTAACTGTACCGCAAAGGTAGTTCAAAGGAGGAGCTTAATTTGTTAATAATTTTTAAATTTTTTAAAGTATTAAGGAGTATGACAAGTTGAAAGTTATTCCATTTTGTACTTCGTTTCACCAACCATAAAGGGCTTAGATAAGCTTCTGGCTTGTGTAGAACTTGCAGCTTGACTTTACTTTTGACAAGGTTCATTCGTAGGCCCGATTTCTCAAAACCTTGGGTTAGTTAAACTCCGCACAAATTTGTTGCACGAGATTACTTGAGCTTAACGACAGCTTCTTCCGTTATCGATATATTGATATTGCTGCAATGGGCTGGCCAAAGTCTGTCAATTAGGTATTATCGAACGAATCTGCTGTATTCATATTGTTATTTTGTAATGTTATTGATGGTTCCAGGTCACTTTTTTGGGAAAAAGTGGAACAAAATTGCTTCCGATGAAGCAAAGTGAAAGTTTGAAAAGATCAAGAGGGAAAAAACTTTTCCGTGGCTGGTGAACATTTGCTTGTGGACCTTGCTGAGTCATACAAATATATTTTGGAGAACAAGAAGTATTATGAGGTAACTTGGAATCAAAAGGCCGAGACTTGGAGATCAGTTTGCGTCTTTGGATGTAAATCATTCGTTTATACAACAACAGTTTGTGTCAGCAAACTACACATAAAAAAATAATGATATGATCTGGGGCTCAATATTATATTTTTTCATATCAATAAAAAGCCGATATGACACACTTGACATTGACCTGTTCGAAAATATCAAAGTGAAATTTTCGACCATATCAAAATAACATTTTTTTAAGATCAAATTGATATTTTATAATTTAATTATTAAACAAAGAAAAAAAATTAATTGGAAATGTTGCTATTTATTTTTTACCTAAGTACTATTATTTATTGTTTTATAGAAACAGAAAAAGAACGAGTTTATAATTTTTTTACCCCGCCTTGATTAGGGATCGAACTCGGGACCATTTGCACGTTACAAATTGGCATGACATCTTACCGCACTGCGCTATCGGGCATGCGTGTGGTCACATGGCTGAGAGCCTACTTATATATTTCTTTACATTGCTTGGAGTATCGATGTGAAACACTATATGTCTCTTTCCTTTTTCTCATTTTCTATACATCCCTTTCCCCTTGTGAGAGTTTCGAAAATGAAATAGATATCTTTTTGACCTTTTCTAATATCATTTGACGAATTGATATTACTTATGGTTCAAAAGAAACTTTATAGTTTAGAAATGATATGAAAAAAAGACAAAATGTCAAATTAACCAGCCCATATCAAATTGATATGGATCTTATTATTCTTTCTGTGTACAAAATTAACCAAAAAACTGTTGTCTATTGATATAATTATCAATAATTCTATCTGTACTAAGCTACAGTTTATAATTTAAACTGAAAATGAGGCTGTGGTTGAGTTTTTAGCTCAGTTCTCGCCAAACTCAGCATAAGACACTCAAATTTGACTAAACTCAAGTTACAACAAAAAAAAATTTATTGCCTAAAACCACCGATACCTGCAAACAGGCGCCAAAGACATATTATGCTTACTTTAAGGAGAGACACGACCGATCGCTGCGGACTTTTTTCCAAGCTGTGACACATGAAATATCATATCGGCAAATCGCATATTGCCTAATTACTTCATCGATACTATACTGACAACCCTTGTCCAAACACTTAAAAGTTCAACAGTTTCCTCAAAAAGTCATGACTTTTGTTTAACCAATATCATACTTCAAAGCTTACCAACTGTGTTCTACTTAATCAAATTGATTTGTCACAAATGCACCATCAAGAAGATTTACAATCCGGATTTGTCGTGTACTTTTTTGCACATTTTTTCTGCTTCTCTAAGCCAACCTTTCAATTTGTGAGACGAATCGGAAATTGCACAATAGAAATGAATTGAATTGATTTCTAAAACATTTTTTCGCCCGGACAAACGTAGCGAAGGTGAAAAGCTGCTAAAGACCCTGACTAACCACAGACACACTCACACACAAGGACCAACAGACAAGGATGAAAAAATGCATTTAACTAGCAATAAAATGGTTAAAGATTTGCTAAAATAACATTTTTTACAACCGCTCGTAAAAACTTTATAGAATCACTAACTTTAAGTAATTGAAAATGTTCGCATTTTTTAATTAACTTCAAATGGTTTGTTTTATAAACAAGCCGCCAGGCATTGTACTGTCCAGAGTTCTTTCCATTTCTCTGCAGTTATTGGCCACTGATTTGCGGCAACTGCAAATAAAGCCAGTGGGCGTGGCATCCAATTGCAATATATCATCATTGTCTGCCCAGGCCGAACCAGAATCAGAAAAAAACAACAAAAAAAATGCGAATGCACAGCGTTTCCGTCAAGCGTTCGTCATAAGACCAGCGAGAAGCGCGACATTGTTTGCACTTAGCAGGCAAAAAAAACTGCAAAAAAACCAGGCAATAACACACAGAAAACGATGAAACGGATTCCCGATGAGGGAGCCAAAACAAAAGACACGTAGTCAATTTCTGGACATTGCAGGAGAACGCCTGCCGGGACACGCATTCAAAAGAGATGTTTGCTTGGTCAACAGGCGGCCAGAGTTAGCTGACGTGTGCAAGTACGGTGGAACAGCACTAGCTTGGGATTAGGCAAAGAAAGTGTGCCTCAATATTTATGAAATTTTTGCAGTTTTGTTGTTGGCTTGGGGGGAAAAGAAGTTGGAGGTACCTTTTGTTATTTGGTGCTCACTTTCAACTTTAATAACAAAAAAAAGTGCTAAAATGCACAAAAATATGCCAAAAAGGTACTTAAATATTACAAAATACTAACAAATTAGTCATTTTTATGCTACAGAAATTAGTGAAAAAATTAAGAAAATAAGAAAACCATTACAATTTAATCGAAATTAATATTTAAATTGTTACCATTACAATTATTTCGTAATTATAAATTTAATTACCATTACAACTACTTTTATGTAATGAAAACTGCATAGGAAAATACTTCAATTACTTCCAATAAATAAGCAATAATACAAATTTTAGTTACAATTATTGAAATATTTGTAATGGTAAATATGTAAATGTATATTCCATAGGATCAAAGATATAGCTGTACAACAATCTTCTTAACGACCCACTCCACCTGACTTGTTTTGTGTAGTCTTTCAGAAAGACACAGAAACATTTTTCCGGGCTTGACTGGGAAATGAACCCGGTAACCTTCTGCACTTAACGAAAAACGTATGGAGTGGCGCGACAGCTTATTGAGCTATTGCACACTTTATTAACTCCACATCTAGAGGGTAACTTGTACTTAACCTGTGTGGTGGTTGAGCTGACAAAAAGTTGAGTTGAAAAAAAAACGAGAAGGACAAGCTAACTTTGTATGTGCCGAAGTTTTGATACCCTTGCAAATAACAGACTTTAAGAACGCTAGCATAAAAATCAACAATTGTTTTCTAACTAAACCCCATTTTGTTGTTTGAAAACTTATCAAATCAACTATCACCGAGTTTAAGAACGATAAAATTGAAAACGACAAAGTTTTTCGCACTAAGACCCATGTTCCTACCGATGGATCCTTGGGCAGCTTTAAGATAAAGTCATCCGATTTTGAATAAACTTTGCAAATCTGCTTGGAAACATTTAAAATTAATAATGACTGAGTTTGGGGACGCTAACATTGAAAACAAAAAAGTTTTTCTCACTAAGACCCATTTTCCGAACGAAGGTTCTTATGATAGTTATAAGATAGTCATCCAATACTGTCGGTTCCGAAATATTCGCAGCGTGCAGTAAAAAGAAGACTCTGTTCAGCTCGATAGCCTTAAAACTGAGAGACTAGTTTGCTCTCTCTCTTTCTCTCTCTGCTAAAAACCGGTTTTGGTGTTGCTTTAAACCAGACCCGTCCACCCATAGCTACCACGAGCCGAAATCAGTCGTGTTTTTACGCACACGCGAGCCGAACTCATGATTGTGTGCATCGGTGAACATTGAATTGCAAGTAAAACGGCAGTAGTTTGGAGAGAGCTCTCTTGCTCATCAACATAAGCACACTTTTTGGTCCTCTCCATTTGGCAGGCACTGCTTTATACCAGGGTTCCCCAAGCAGAGAGCGCGAAAATGTGACTGTGTCTCTCTCTAACACACAGGGACACATGACTTCGGCAAGCATTCGGTGCGAATTGGCGAGTATGTTCGTGCCCCAGGCGCAATCGCTGGAGAACTCTGCTTTATACCAGCGTTGGTCAACAAGAGCGAGGCCAAAAAGTGAAGCGCGCATAAATAAAGCTCTGAGAATTATCTTCCACCTGATCGCTTCGAAGTCTGGCCAGCGACTGACTGCTTTTTGCTCTATTGGCCTCAGCTTGGGCATGAGTTCAGCTCGTGTATGTATAAGTAAATGGCGAAATGTCTTCGGCCACTGGGGGCAACCGCAGACCCATCGCTGCTTTATACTAAATATTATCCGATTGAGTACAACTTTACTCATTTCATAAACATTTGGAACATTTGTTGTCAAAAATTTTGATCATGTTCTTATTTTAAGTTGAAGTCAACTCATTTTCTGAACAGGTTTTTTTCCTCTGTGTAGTTTTAGATAGGTTAGGTTAGGTTGCGGTGAAGCCTTTTCACTTGGGCCTAAAAAAGGCCCGTTGTGATACTATATAACATCTAAATTTGTACTTTTATACAGTAAGGGATTGGTTTTCTCTTTTGAACCACTTAAAAAGTAGCACAAACTTGAGTAGCAAAGCAATCTCTATTTGAGAACAGGCTGAAATGTCAGAAAAGGCTGACCAAGGATTGCGAATCGTCTACTATTGAACGCTGGACAGTGGCAGAGAAGATGCTAAACGCTTTCTACAATAGTCGTTGTGGTTGATACCAAGTCTCGCGGCATGCCTGCCGATGAGACAGTGTCCTGTGAGAATTCCTAAGAGCAGGGAGGCATTCTACCTGCCTAGACGCAACAGGGTTAAGGATCTTTTAAAGTTAAGAGTGGGCCAAGTTAGCCCAAAGATTTCACAGGTGTGAATTGATCTCCATGGGTTCGTGGCCATCTTGTAGGTAGTTTCTCTTGTTTTTAATTTACATGTCGCAAAAAGCATCCCTATTGTGCCACTATCCGGTAGGAGCTGGGCGGTAATGCCAAGTCTAAGATGGTTGGTAGCCTCCTGGTTAGCTACAACCTCCGCCTAAAAGACGGTACAATGGTCGGGAAGACGAAAGGACATTTCTATACCTAGGACTGGACTGAAAACTCCGCCTCCTGGCTTTCGAATTTTTAGCCAGTTTGAGGTAACTCAGCTCCAAATATTTCGAAATAATTATGCTTATTGGACAGCGAATTAAGATTGAGGATAATAGATATCACTCTGCTGCTCTCTACATCTATAAATTCGACTGTTGATAATACATAGATTCAGAATCTATTCAGTTCATGTTTTTCTTACTAATTCTTTTATTAAGACCGTACGATCCTTTGGCAGCTATAAACTATAGACCTGCAAAAAGACTGTGCAATATTTCATATAAACAGTTCAAAAACTACAAGAATAGTAAACCGCCGGACCCCCCAAGGTAGTTATCAAGAGTCATAGCTAATAAGTCATAGAGCCAAATCGTTTGGTTAAGCTTCCTCAAAACAATCAGTACACTATTTAGTAATTCTCAACCATAGTACAAGCTTTTATAACTAAAATATCAACGTAGAATAAGTCATTAATTTATCAGATAGATTTGTTAGGCCTGGCAAAACTCAATTAAACATGAATACGACTTCCTTTAGAATTCTGGGCCCATGGTGGCTTTTGTTCAACAACGAAATGTAAACGACAATCAACTTCAAAAAGCAGCCCCCGAAAGCGTAATGGGAATAATTTGCAGCAATTTCAGTCGAAAAGCCTCTTACACACACTCATATGGACACACCCATACATACACGCACACACACACACACACACACACATACCCGCCCAGTCACGTAAATGACAATCAAAATTTGAAGTAGTCTGAGCTGGAAGCAACCGGATACGAGCTGACCAAATCAAATGCGTAGGCCGTCAGAGGTACATCGCTGCCCATAGACCATATAGCCCCAAGGCTGTCGGAGTCAACACATAACGAACGTTATCTGTATGGACAGACGGCAGGCGAAGGACATGCGGAAGGCAGGCGGCTAGAAAAGATTCCCCATAGACCAATACACAAATGTGTGTGTGTAGACAACCGCAGTTTGGAGCTGCTTATAATTTACGCACACGTATGCGTCTATCTAACTGTCTGTGTATGCGCGTCTAAAGTGTTACAAGGATATCAGTCGACAGACAACCTTTAGTTACAGTGGACACCATCCCCCCACATAACCCCCTCCCACCGCTTTGTCATATTATGAATCCTAATTCTGTTTTCAAGTCGTAGTAGAGGAAGGACCCTGACCCAAGGGCTCTCGATTGACGTTATGGATACTTCAGTTGTCACTCAAAATACACGAGCGCGCGTGTTGATTGCAAGCAACCTCCTGCTCCTTTAAGCTTCTTCAGAGAAATTTATAATGACCAGCGTGAATTTTAATATTTTGAGGGCGTGGCATACGCCCACAGGGCATTGTTAGCCACAGCAACGAATTGCAATAAAATAAAAACTCTCATCAAATTGTCTGGGGGTAAAAAGCACTATTAAAAAGTTTTCTACCCGAAAGTAAAGGAGGGAAAATATACAAAAAAAAAAAGACAAAAAGACAACGAGTTGTTCGTCTTTTCCGGTCCTGGACTTTCTCCATAATGAGCTTAGTATGCATAAAGCGGTGAATTGTCAAAAGATATTTTCTGGACAATTTTTTTGTACAATGGTGAAAATTGGCCATAGAAAAGAAGTAGAAAGAAGTTCATGAAGGGGAAGGATGAAGCTTTAAAAATGTGGTTTGAGTTTTTTGTCTTGTGCCTGATTATGGAGGAAGAGCCTTTTCACTTTGGTTAGTTGTGCAGACAAAAGTTTTCAAAGAAAATTGATTACATTAGTTAGAAGGGGTGGGGATAGACTGACTTCTGCATGATTATGATCCCATTTAGGCAACAGTTGAAATATTTTTTGGATATGCTAAGCGATTTAAGTCGCCTGGAAGAAATGTTTCCTTCAAAGCATAGCATAAATCTTAGAAATTTTGAGGGAAAATTGCTCCGTTTCAAAATTTTCAGCCAATACAAAGTAGAACAATCCTAACTTATGTAGCTGTAAGTGCTTCTACGAAGAAATCAACTTTTGGTTTGGCCAAATTAATGCTTCGAAATATAATTTGATTTTAAAATACCTACTCGAACCTCAAAAACAAACTTCAACTCTTACTACTACCAAGTCAATTTATTTCTACACCTTTTCCATGCTTAAATTTCATTGATTCATAACAGCTTTCCCCAATGTTGCCAACTCTCATTTCAAATGCCGCACACAACTCAGTTTCCAGGCCAATTAGCAAAAGTTTTCCTTTATCCTGAAAGCCTCAAAAACCTTTTGCTCTTTGGCCAACTCTTGCGGCTCCACTTCAAAAATCTTCATGCAAATGCTGTGCAGCAACCGTAAAAACAACCTAAAACTGAACACAAAAAAGAAAAGAAAAGCTAACCGCAAATTTTCCATGTCATTGCATAAGTCGCTTCATTAGCTCAACCAACCAAAAAAATGTCTCACGCAAAATGACATCAAACAAAAACGAAAAAGAAAAGAAATGAACTAAATCATTAAAAACCGCGAGAGGAAATTTTCAAATCCAGCGGAAAAAACAAGTCAACGAGAAGGCGACGTGTTTTTTGTCTTTGTTAATAAACTGCAACGAATTTGACAGAAGGGTGGCAAAGGGTTTGTTGGGAAGCCACAAGAAAGGCAGCAGCAGCAGCAGCCTAACCGCAAGGCGTCATGAATTCTGGCAGGGATTCCATTGTGGGCGGCCATGTAGCATTTTAAAATGTACCGCAGAACGGGCAAAAGCAGCTTAATAGACAAAAAAAACACAAACAAAAAACTGTCAAAGGGTTGAAAGGAAGGGAAACAGAAGCCCCAAAGAAAAAAAATCACTTTAAGTATTTTGCCAATAAATTTAAATCACAGACAGGAGCAACGCACTTGCCACAGCAGAAGAAGAAGAAGAAAAAACAATAGACAACAACCAGGAGTCATGAAAAAGTGGGCATAAAAACAAACGAGGCAGCTTTTCTCGCATTTTTTTTTTGTTGGTTAGGTGAAGTGCGATATAAAAAAATAAACAAAAGCTAAGCAGAGGAGAAGGCGTCAAAAGCCAAATAAAGCGTTAAAAGGATTTATAGAAGTAATGTATATAAATACACTCAGAAAAATAAAAAGTCGTGCTATACACCAAATTTCAAGTGGGAATCTATTACCGAAAGAAATCAAGAATTTTATAAACTTGAACTAATTAAATGAATTCTAAAATAAGCTACCTTCAAGTACAGCATTTTAGCTCAAAATAAATTCTTGAGTCTTGAAAACTCACCCCCAAGGTGGGAAAAAGGTGTCTGAATTAAATTCTGTTGGTAAGTTTTTATACTCTGTACCAAAGGTACACCGAGTATATAAAGTAAATCTTGATCAGCATCAACAGCCGAGTCGATTTAGTCATGTCCGTCTGACCGTCCGTCCGTATGAACGAAGAGATCTCAGAGATGGTAAGAGATAGAGGATTGACATGATTGGGACATATTATATATTTCTTTAACTTGCAGGCAGATCAAGTTCATTTTCAATGTTTTCTAGCCGATCTGAATAAAATTCCGTTTGTAATCTCTTTAGGACAAATAACAGAGTTCTACAAATTGGGACCATTTGTGAGTATCCCGAGCATCTTTAACTAATTCCTGTTTGTCTACCTATGGTGAATACGAGTTGGCATGTCAAAGTCTTATCTTAGATTTTCGCACTTTTTACCGTTCTAGAATTTTTGTAGGCAACACTAAATTTAAATTGCGGATTTTATGAAGCCTCTAGGATATTATACATATTAATGCAACTGAGAAAAGTCAAAAACGCGGTATAAGTAATGCCAATGGTGTCGAAATTGGCCTTCAAAGTCAAATTTTACATGATTTATAGCAATTTTGTCATATTAAATCATCTCCTACAAGCCATTGTTTTTGTCGGATATTTATTATACCCGTTACTCGTAGAGTAAAAGGGTCTACTAAAGTCGTGCAAATGTATGTAACAGGCAGAAGGAATCATTTCCGACCATATAAAGTATATATATTCTTGATCAGCATCAACAGCCGAGTCGATATAGCCATGTCCGTCTGTCCGTCTGTCTGTCTGTCCGTCTGTCCATCCGTCAACATCCGTCAGTCCATCCGTCAGTCAGTACTAGAAGAGACTCAGAGATGGCAACCGATAGAGGTTTGAAATGTATGGGACATCCTATTTCTTGTACTGCACGCAGATCAAGTTTATTTTCAATTTTTGCCACGCCCCCTCCACGCCCCCGCAATTTGGAAAAAACGTCATATCTCCTACAGTTTTGATGATAGATGGTTCGTACTTATCTAGAGATATCTAGTTCTCAAAATTATTTATCGATTTGCTGAAGGAATGATAAAGATCGGATGAACGATACTCAAGTTATGAGCAAAAAACGATCAGTTAACACCCACCACCCACCCCACTCATAACCTACAGCATTGCTGTTCAGCAGCAATCTTAGTGAGAGAGAGAGAGAGAGTAGAGAGAGAGACGAGTTAAAAAATGTGTGCATACTTACTCGG
The DNA here is from genome assembly GCA_037044535.1 of Lordiphosa magnipectinata. Classification (NCBI taxonomy): domain Eukaryota; kingdom Metazoa; phylum Arthropoda; class Insecta; order Diptera; family Drosophilidae; genus Lordiphosa; species Lordiphosa magnipectinata. Next base: position 575,422 of record JBAMBO010000632.1, on the reverse strand, counting down.
CTGACCCACCTCAGGCATACAGTTAAGGCTATTAAACATTTGTTTCCATGAGTAACGGGTATATCGAAGTCGGTTAGAGCCGACTTTAACTTACGCTCTCATTGTGAAGCATCTAATCATATAGTCTAAACATATGCACTAATTATGGTAAATTTGTAGGCATTTTTGTCAGGAGCCACAAGCAAAGTTATAGCCTGCTCTAAACGTTCCGAAAATTAACATTTACATTTATGGGAGGACAACTAGATTTCCACCCCAAATTTATATAGCAGTATATAATAACATATATAATGCTAACTGCTCGTTGAACAACTGCCGAGAGCATAGAAAGACTACTTAGTGTAACTGCAGTTAGTAGCTATATCATGGCTGCAATATAGCTGCTGACCAAAACACTAGGCTATCAGGAGGTCAAACAAGACGGGTGTGAGCGCATTCGAAAGAATCCTAGGTGAGCCTGAGGACATTCCCCCCAATCCTCCGAAGTAATACCGAAATGCAGTCCCGGCGGGAAAACGGATTAGGTGATGGTAGTTTAGTGCGGTTAGAGTCCCATACTTTAATCGCAATCCTCCATAAAAAAAGGAAAGCGCAGCAAGAATATACAAAGACTTAAACAAAGAGCTAGTACCAACTTATTGCAGCGATTTATTCCGATGTATCTTGTAACCAGGATTATGATGGCGAGATGGGATCTGTTATTGTTCGAACAGCTGTCCAAGAACGGATTTTTAACGGTGTTAACTATTTAACAGCAAGAATGTAGAAATCATTAGAGATGCCCTGTTGAAAGGGAATTTGATCTGTGTTGATTGAAATGCAAACTAACAGCAGCAGAGGTCACTCATGACCTTGAATGAAGAATAGAAGAAACTGGCTAGATTTACAGAGGTGGCTATTATATATGGGGAAAAAAAATCAAGAATCTGCAAACGTTATCCTATCATTTCATGAATCTGTTAGCGTACATTTGAATAAATATTTAGTTACGCCAATGTTATATCAAGTTGCCTTTTTAAAACTGCTATAAAAATTTGGGGTGGGAATCTAGTGGGAATCCCATATGTGGGAATCTTGATTTTCGGGTTTAACAGGCTATAACTTTGCTTGTGGGCCTGACAAAAATGCAACAAAATTTCCATAATTAGTGATTTAGATCAAGGCAGCAAACCGGTCCTGAACCGAACCCCAAAGCATCGGTTCGGTTCGGCTTTTCCGGATTCATCGAACCGGACCATGAACCGAACCTTTCAAATATTTGAGCCCCCGAACCTCAACCCGAACCGAACCCTCTGTATACAAAGAAAAGGTTCGGTTCAAACAATCATTTAGGTCAATTTCTTAAGATCTTTTCTAGTATTCTCAATTATATGATCGAAAAAAACTATTTTATAGTATAGTGCAGAATCGCTTGAGTTGATAACTTAAAGTGCTTTTTTGAAATCCAATCCATATTGCGATTTCGAGGAAGAAAAAAAACCTAAGTATAGTCGGAAAAGGGGAAAGCAAATGCATTTGGAAATCATTTGAAATCATTTTAACAAGAATCGCCCTGATGAGTTCTTTTTAAGCTCTTTTGAAGATTAAAGAGATTAAATTAAGGTCCGATTTAAAGAAGACTCGGAAATGACTGATGGATGTGCTCAAAACGTGATTTATTGCAGTAGAAAAAGACTCGGAAATGATTGGAAATATGACTCAAAATTGAGTCAAAACTGATGAAAATAACGGGTTATTAAAGATCCTTTAAGAAGATTCTCGGCTTGGGCACCATATTCTTCTGACAAAAGTATAATTTATGACTATTTTAATCGGACAGTGGACTCAAAAAGACTCAAATGTGATCAGAAATTTCATAAAATACTGCCTGGGTATGTACGTAGAAGGTGAGGCTTCAAAAATTCAAAGACCAGGCACTTTTGAAATACTTTTTACAACACTTATGAATGATAACAATAAGGAATGTGGTCCAGTCGATTTGACGACTCACTTATACATCTGGATTTATGTCAAAATTTTGACCGAATGTAGATGCAAAAATGTGTCAACTATTTAACAATCTATGAACCCAGACTCGAACCAAATCCTTGGGTTCGATTAGTACAGGAACCGGTCCGCGAAAAGAACCTTACACTTTACCACGGATTCGAACCTCCGGACCGAAATTTCACCAAAATATTACAGGTTTGCAGCCTTGATTTAGATTGCTGCATGGAAAATGTAAAATTTAATTGGGAATAAGCTGATTGTTTAATGTCGTGTAGCCTTTGCTTTTGCCCACGCAGCATTTAACTTCTCAACATGCAGCGTTCATTTGTTCTATTTCTACATGTGGCATGCAGTTTTTCTGCACGCCACGTGTAGCTTTCTGCATTCTACATTTAACGTGTGCAATTTAGCAGAGCGAAATACGATGTGTCTATAGTGTCTATACTCAAGTACAAAATACTTGATATTTTTTCCCAGTGTGTTAAAGAAGAGCCAGCAGCACATAAAAAAGGTCTTTGCAGGTGAAGGCAGGCTTAGTTCTTGATCTGCTTCAAATGAGGCGTACAAAATCCTCTCAAAATGATTCATCCCTCACCATTTTCACACAGTTTATCACAATTTCTTTGCTCTGCAAATTAAATACGTTTTTTTTCTTCATTTTTTTTTATGTGTCACGCCTAATTGTTAAACATGATTTACACTCATTTTGTGGGCAGTAGAGGGGTGGCGAAAAAAATGTTTTATGGTTATGTTATTTTTTGGCAAATATGCTTTTTTATGCATTTTACATTTTTTTTTTTGTGCAAAAATTTCAGCATATAAACAATAATCTTTGTGAAAGCTTTGAAAATAAATTGCGCGTATCCGCTTTGTTGTAGTTGTTGTTGTTGTCGAGTTGAAGATAACTTATAAATCATGTAATCAGAACAGCAACAACAAAAATGGGAACAGCATGAAAAACTGAAATTGCTTTTTGTGCTGCTGGAGCAGGAAGAGAAGGGGAAGTAGTGGGAGGAGGAGGAGGATGTCTACGCCTGACTGGGTGAATGTGAATGTGCTTCCAAAGTGTGTGTAATATATTGTGCGTTATATAACTTTATGATAGCTGAAAATGCTTTAGAAACTTTATTGATGACATACAAAGTACAAGAATTTAAAAATCAATAGAGAAACTATAATGATGGAAAAGCAGACGTTGAGTTATGGCTTTGTTGGTTAATAAAAGTAGGAATAAAATAGGAGCATAACATAAATTGTGAAGGGAAATACGACCAAAGGATAACCATAGTCAGTCATATTAGTTCTGCAATTGCTTTAGTGTATGATATGAGCCAGATGGGTGCCGCATTTGCTGACAATTAGAGTGCAGTAATCAAAATTAGCCACCAAAAACAAATTTGTCTTTTTTTTTGTATAGTTTTGAATATCGTAAGCCTATACGGTTAACCAATAAATGGTCGAAAGACCGTATTTTCATTTTTGTGATTTGTTTTAAATTGATTGGCCTCTTTTGCCAATTTGTTCGAAAGATTCTGAGATAAAGTAGCATTGACCTAATTTAAAACAATTTTGACAATTTGTTAAATTAAATGTTGAAAAAGACATGCGTATTTGCTTAACGATAACTTTCACTGCCAGATCAAGTTTATTGTGAATATGAATAAACGGGTCCTACTTAGTAGAATTTCTGAATACCCAAGTCAGAGGCGCCCGACACAATGCTTATAGCTGTGCAGACTCCAATACATACATGCTGTGTGCGTGTGTTTGTGTGTATGATCGTTTAACCGGCTTATGACTCGTTGCTTTACAAAAACAATTGGGCTGTGAGCACTTCTGCCGTAACTGATACAACCGAAAAGGTAGCAGTATTCATTTAGTCTACAAGGGTTGCCTGTTAAATTTCGGGTAAAGTTAACTTTTAGTGTGACCAGGTGAAATTTGACATCACAGCATTTTACTTTTTCAATCATCTAATATACCTCGTACTCGCAATTGTTTTGGTACACGGTTTTTTGGTCATAAATTGAAAACGAATGAAAATTTTGCAAAATTTGTTGTCTTCTTTTTATTTGGTTACTCAATGGCTACAAATCCTCTCTCTGGCCACTCATCGATCGCAGTGCGCACCTCATGCATTGAGAAATTGTCCACTGCTCGGACAAGGGCGTTCTTTAAAGACTCACAATTTGGGTGACGAGTAGAGCAAGCCTTGGCCTCGAGAACGGACCACTGTTTGTACTCCAATGGATTCAAGTCTGGGCTACCAGCAGGCCAAGCGTCCGCAGAAATGAAGTTCGGTACATGGTTTTTTTAGCCATGTTTCAGTCGTTTCAGCTTTGTGAGCTGGAGCGAAGTCTTGTTGAAAGTTCCACGGCTTGTTTGCATATAATGTCGTGTTGAGAGGCTTCACAACCTTTTCCAAAACGTCGGATTGATGCGCTTTCGCCAAAGTTTTGACTCCTTTTTCACAAAAATGGAGTTTGGTGACCCCGTCATAGGCAACTCCCCACCAAACCATCACATAAGCCGGATGGTGACCGCTCTGAACTCTCGGAATGAGTTCGGACGCTTGTTTTGATGACACAGTATACACTCTATTGTTCTGTTTGTTAAACGATTCCTCTATGATGAAAACAGAATTCGTCTGTGGGCATTGTTCGCGCACTGGCGACTCAATGCTTTCGTTTTTGTCTTGCGTTTTTGTATCAATACTGTTGTGAGCGAGTGGTCACACCTCATGTATGCAGTAAGTCTCCAGTCACTTTCTATGTGGCGCGACATGCTGTCGTTGCTGATATTCATCTTACGAGACATGATTTTCTGCTTGCGCATTGGATTTCGAGGAATTCGATCTTTCACGGCTTTGATGGCTTGTGGCATTCGAATTTTATTCCTTCAGTATTCTCAAATAACTTAACGGTACAAAACACAAAGTTTCGGGTGATTACCAGTGGGACCTCTCCTTTTTCGTAGCCACATTTATGCAGGCCATTTCCATGATTGCAAACAACTGACGCCACAAACTTTTGATGCAGTTATATTGCAAAAATGCCACTTTTCAAGTAGCCGTCAAGTTGCAGTGAATGCGTTCAATGGTTCTCAAGAACGAGTGTGTACAATACGTATACCAAAACAATTGCGACTACTTAGTAGAAAGGACCGAAATTTGCAAAATTTATATATGAAATTATAATGTCATGAAGACGGTAATATAGACGTTTAAACAGACGGGTAAATAGAATGTGTAGATCAAACGGTCAAAAAATAGCAATTTTTGAAGTTTCACAATGAGTTTGGATTATCATGAAGAAGGGTAAATAGACGGATGATACAGATCAAAAGTTCTAAAAAATGTGTATGAGTTTAGATTATCATCAACACGGGTGCATAGATAGATGGTGAAAGTCAAAACGTCCACAAAATTGCGAAATTTGCTAAATTTAAAATTGAGTTTAGATTATTATGAAGACTTTATAGATGGCAATTGTAATGAAGCTTACACTTCTTCGGCTTGTGTTTAAAATACTGACAGGGGCGTCGCCATGCACCACGTGACAGCTAGTACACTATAAATCCATATCAATTTCAATATCACACTCTTAAGAGCACTGTCTGAAAAATTCCTAAATAGCATCCTTTACATTTTCTCTACTAATTCTTGCAATTTTCTACATTAATTTGCCAATTTTGCACAGACATTTCGCTTTTAAGTAATTGCATTTATTCAAGTGTCCTTTCCCCCAATTTAAGCTCAACTCATTCATAAAGATTTGCACAATTTATCGTTTGCTTTTGCAATAATCTCTCATTTAAGCTGTCAGAGAATTGCTTTTTCTCCCCCCCAAAACAAAAAACTAATATCCCCTCCCCTATGACTGGCAAATAATTTATGCCTCCATCCTGTGGAGCCGCGTGTCTAATTATGGGATAGACAAGAAAATTCCATCCCCTGTTTCGACAGTCTGTTTAGTTTCTGTCTTTATTTTTTGTTTTATTCTTATTTTCCTGCGAGGCAATTTATCAAATTTTTGTCTCATTTAGCAAAACGTAAACATTTGCCTGTGCTTATCAATGTGAACATTTCCTTGATAACATTGCCATATAATCCTTGAGAATTTCAAATGCGTTTTGTCTGCTCATCATTTCTGTGCCGTTTTGTCATAATTGTAAATTGCAATTTTATGCAAACAATAAGCCGCCTGCCTGAGTGGTAAGGGGAAGGCAGACTCGTTGACATAGCCGATAAGACGTAGAATATAATGGCATCATTTGTTGTTGTGGCTGTTGTTCTTGAAGCTGTTGCTCCTTGGTTGTATTGTCCTCGTAAACGGGGCACTCAACTTGCTACTGGTCTCGCTCCCCCGTTGTCCTTGTCTAGGCATTTCGGAATCGCCTCATAAAGCAACGGAAATGGAAATATTAACAAGCAAATGCACAACAACAACGAAGAGATGGAGAATTATTCATAACCAAATGGAAATCTACCATGCTCCATATATCTTGCCAGTTTTAACTCCCAATGTCATTGTTTCTGCACTTTCCACTTGGAGTAGACTCCTCCAGTCCCACATTAAGCCGCCTCCAGCACCTAAGTGTTGTGTGCATGGCCAAGGCCTTTGCCGCCCCTTTGATTGTGAGTTTCGTTGTTCCCTACTTCACATTGTTGTCTGGTTATGCACATTTTGATACTAGATGGTGGCTTTTTTGTTGATCGCGAGGGGCGTTATTTAGGTTTAACGAAAGACAACTGGAAGCTTAATGGGATCCTGGCTTAATAACAGAGCGTTGGCTAACGTGAGCGGCCAACTCTTTCTACTGCATAAATAATGTTGAATCGTGGGGAAAAACTGCGACGAACACGAGATTAAGCGACTTTAAGGCGATAGTTGAGAGAAAAGAAGTCTTTGAACTGACATGAAAAGAGTCTCAATGACGGCAGAGGCTACTTAATCACAAACTATGCATTTTGTTTGTTCAAACTTGAACATGATATTCGACTCGGCCTACACGTATGGAAAAATATCATATTTAGACAGCCTAGGTTCCCTACAAAACGGCACAAAAAAAGTCATTTTTTTCAACTTTAAGCTTAAATATTTCTTAGAATTTTCCAAGTTTTACTCTAAGAAATTGCTTAAATAATGTTTAACTTACCGCCATATCTGCAGTTGGATTTATCAGCGGGTATATTGCCATTGGGTTCCAGACGATCCAAATACTCCTCCGAATTGTAACCATTATATGGAACTTTATTACCGTGATTATGATGCCCACCATGTCCGCCACGATGATGATGATGATGGTGATGATGTGTGGAATCTTCGCCATCTTCGCGGGAAATTGCTATACGAAAAGAAAGGAAAAGAAATTCAAAATCAATTTACTTTCAACTTTCAATGGCAATCATCAACGCCTTGGCATATTAGCTTGGTGTGGTCTGACACTCTAACCACAGCATTGTGGCTCAATTTGGGGTTTTCCCCCACCCCCTCCTTGGGCTCTGGTCAAGGCTTTGACTACAAATGTTTTCATTTCAAGTTAAACCAAAATTTTGTCAAATATTTTAAATAACAATTTCCTAAATTTTGATCCCTTTAAGGGGTTTAAAAGTTCACAAAAAGGGACAAAAAAACGATTCATAGTCACAGCTCATAAAAACCAGTGGGAGGAGCAAAGTAAACATCGAGGGTATTTTGAATGTGTCGAATATGCAAATGAGGAACAACAAAAAAAAAAAATGGCCTAAGCTTTTAAACAAATTTATATGGCCAAAGCCAAAAGGACCAAGCGCGAAGGGTGCCGCCTTCTAATTTCCAAAACGGAAATACAAAAGGCAACGGGTTCAAAAAAATACGAGTTACCTGGCCACCAAAGAACAAAAAAAAAAAAAATACAAGGGGAGAAAACGCGAAAAGAGTCAAACGGAAATTGGTTGGATATTAGCTTACACAGGACTTATACACACACACACACACTCATCCATGCACTGAAGCTTTTTTGGTGAGCCTGCAATTTGCTAACGATATGCATACAAGTGGGCGTTGAGATGTTCTGCATACCAAAAGGGGCGAAAAAAAAAAAAGGAACGGTTTGAAGAGTCTCTGTATAAACTGTAATCAAGATGAGTAGAGTCAATGGGGAATAGTTGGCCAGAGAAGAAACAGGGTAAACAAAAAGAAATGAAATTTTGAAGTCCAAATCGAATGTTAGCCTTTTCCAAGTTCAGTTTGTAAATGGAAACTGCATTTCTTATTAAAATGGAATAGAAACGTTGTAAATATGGTTAATTTGACAATACTTGTTTAAAGTATGAAATTCTTATTACCTGAACAAAAAAGTTTTTAAGGATTTTGAAGAGATGGCGTCACTAGTCTTACATCGCATCGGACAATGTTGCAATTAACTATATATAAGGCTTTCTTTTTTAGTATGTGTCGTTTCTCTGTGAAGTGAAAAGTGTCAACTTTTGTGCCAACAAAACACAATTTGCGGGAAAGTTTACATTTCTGCATTCATTTGAAGAAGACAAATGCAGCTGAAGGACATAGAATGCTGCAAGAAGCTTACAGGAAACATGCTCCAGGTGCAAATAATCATACGGGCCACCCGGCCATACGCCAAAATCAACGCCAAAGCCGAATATTCGCGGTGGCAAGGTGATGCTCTGTATTTGGGAGGACCAATTGGGCGTGATGTACTATGAGCTGCGCTCAACAGAAGTTTGGCCTGGTCCTTTGGGGCTGTAAAGCCAATTTTACATTTACTATGAGCTGCTACAACCGGGTGAAACCATCACAGGGCAACTCTACCGAACTCAATTGATGCGATTGAGCCACACAAGCAAAGCCACGACAAGGTAATTTTGGTACATGAAACTAGTTTTGCCACAATCATACCTTGAAACGCTGAAATGAGAAGTCCTACCTCACCCGCCTTATAGCCCAGCCATTGCCATTTGCTTTTGTTTTGGTCGATGACATATGCCTTTGGTGATCAGCACTTTCGCTCTTTTGAAGAACTCCACAATTGGATAGATTCGTGAATCTCATCAAGAGCTGCCACAATGGTCACAGTAATGTGGCCATCTATTGGTCAGTTTTGTAAATCAAGTAGTGCTATGATCAAAAGAATGTTCGCTGCCACAGCACAGCAGCAGTGCTGCTACTACAGGTACAGAGTATATTACAGTCGGACTTGACCGAGTTTTTTACTTCTTTGAAGTATTATTTTGATTCTTTGGTTGATTATTTTGGTTTTGGGGTTGACTTTTGAAGTTATAAGACACTAACGTGTGATACGAAATCGCGAAGGAAAACATAAGGTAATGTTAATTACGGGCTAAAGCAGCCTTTACACTTATCATGTTTTTCTAGAGTCGGTTGTCAAAATTCTCAAAAGAGAAACTTTTTAGAGAAGCTATGATTACCTATTACACTTTTAATAACAGAGAATCTTGAACTAGATGTTTAGATCTGGTTCAACAATTTATGACAGACAGCCCAAAAAAAAAAAAATTGAGACTTGTTTGTGTGAAAATGGATAACAATCAAATAAGCACATTAACATTAATGATTGCGGTTTTGGCTGAGAACCACAAATAGGACGACATTGTAATAAGCGTTCCATGTGAAGTCGAAATGGACTTTTGCGTCGCTGTGAAAGCAGAGACATGGCGCTGCATGTCTTACGCGAGCTCCAGTACGAGGACGACGAACCCTTTAGAAATGTTAATCACATAAACAACTCAACTTTTCACAAGTGGCTTGAGTATGTAAGACCCAAAATTAAAAAAAAAAGAAGATACATTCTTAAGAGAAGCCATTCCCACACAAACACGGTAGACAAACAACTACTTTTTCCAAAGATAGCTAAAGTTTTGCTCTTTCAGCCTTCTTATGACACTGCGATTTTTTGTTACTGGAGACTATTGCTTTCCTATCTGTTGCATTCAGAATTTTTCAACCGAAAATTTCAAAAATTATGCCAGAAGTCATTAATGCAATTACCGACTTAAAATCAATTTTTATAAAGGTAGTTCATTCTTTTACAGCATATAAAGTCAATTGCTTCTAAAATGTAGTTGCATTTTCTAGATGCCTTAGCCACAGCAGGAATGGCGAACCATTGCGCAAAAATTTCGACAAGATGTGGAACTTTCCTTTTTGCCTCGGTGCGCTAGGTTTGTGCTATTAAGTTATAGATTCTCAAAAATCCACTTTTCAACATGTTTTCTTTTGGTGGCAAACAAATTGCATTTCGCGCAAGAAGGAAAGACGGAAGAGTGCTCTGCAATGGAAGAGTAAACAACGCCGCCGTTTACGGCAATTCCATTCTATGCACAGGCAATGAAGATAATCTTCTTAATTTCCTGGATCATGAAGTTTTACCTGGTGGTACAAGGAATGTGCCATTTGTTATAGTTGCCGATGATGCATTCAAACTAACCCCTCGAATGACAGAGTTCGCAATTAAGATTAATCGATAAATAAAATCGAGTATATCGAATAAAAATGTAAATTTTTTGGGAAATGGTAACGCCACAAAATTGACAGCTTTGTCTCAACAGAGTTACTTTTATCAAATAAAACCGGTTCTATTTCATCATATTTTTCTAAAGAGAAGGCAAAAGTTTCTCGTCAGAGTTATATGTTTGCCTATTACACTATAATATCGTGTCTTTAGAGAGACTCTTTAGAGATATATGACAAGTGTAAAGACTGCTTAAGTAAGTTCAAATAGTAATTTTAAAGCAGGAAGAGAAGCTTCCGTGTTGATTATTTGCTAGAGTTTATTGTAATCAGCACAGAGGTCACGAAACGGTTCATACAAGGCGTAGTTAGTAGTACAACGATTCAGCGAAAGGGGGATAAAATTACAAGTCGGTCTAATAGGAACGTTGATGTTAATTTGGCCAACCAAGTCAGATGAGTCGAATTCATCATGAATTAGTCTATGTATAAAGATAACTCCAAGCATAATTCTACGGTTGATAAGGGAGCGAAGGTTAATCAAAAGAAGTATACTAGAGTACAATGATAAACGGAAGTCTGGACTCCAGTTTAAACCACGAAGAGCAAACAATAAAACTGCGTTTGAGCAGATTCAATTCTATCTTGCGGAGACCACGCACATGATCCATACTCGAGAATCGGACGGAAAAGAGAAGTGTACAAAATCTTCGTCGTATAGGGATCATCAAATTCATTCAACCAGCGCTTTATAAACCCAAGAACTCTCCTGGCCTTACAAACAGTGGCATGTTACGAAAGTGAAATTTAAGTCGGTGATCAAGAATAACCCCTGTATCATTTACCTCATTGGCTGTATCATTTAAACACTCTAGAGCAGGGGCCGGCAAAACACACATGCACATTTTGGCGTTGCGTGTGTGTGTTCAGCTACGCGAGAACGTGCTTATTTAGCACATCTTTGTTGTTGCAAAAGAGAGCAGTATAAGCTCGTATACTGTAGGTGTGTCGACTTCGCTGCCGCAGAGCCCTGTTCAATACACTGGAGACTGAGACGTGCCGGACTCTGCTCTAGTGTTTCATGTCATTTACACTCGTACTTAAAATAAGAGTTTTATAATTGAATCAAGTATTTTTGTCCTTACCGTTATATTAACAACTTTTGAACTTGATTCAAGTTCAAAGTTCTTGGTTTTTTTTTTGAGTGTGTGAAAACAAGTTTTGTATGCTGGTTGAAAATAAGATTCTCAACTTTTCTTTGATCAAAATGGAAAATACTTGATTCAAGAGAGAAATTCTCATTTTAACGAATAAATTCTTAATTATAGCGAAAACACGTTTTTTATGCTGGTTGGAAATTAGATTCTGGACTTTTCTATAATTCAATTAATCACAAAACACTGTAACTAGAATACAAAAATCTTTATAAAATAGAACCTCCTCATTTTCTCAGTGTATTTTAGTCTTTAATCAAAATGAATTATGGTTAGACATAAGGAGAACATTAAGGCTGCAAATATGTTTAATTAATCGACCAGGGTCATATATAACCCAAAAAGGGGAGTTCACCGGAACACTCCCCCATTTCAGCATAGACGACGACGATGATGTCACCCAAAAACACAAATCACAAAATTACCGCAAATTGTCGCTACAAATAAGCAATTTATTTGCTTATACGCTTATAAGTCATGTCATATATGTTTGAGTGTGCATATGTGGTGTGTGTGCCCAGTGATTTTTGGGGATGGATGAACACCAAAATGGCATAAACTTGTGCAAAAACATGCAGAAGGAATCAGAAATGTAATCAATAAAATATGTGCCATATGAAAGCAGTCCAAAATCAAATAAAAAAGGGGAGCAGACGACACATTATGCAAGAGCATTTCAATATTTCATAAGCAATTTGGTTGATTAAAAGTGTTGCCTACTTTTGTGCGCTTAAAGATTTTTCCACACTTTAAAAATGTCGCCTTTGAGTGATTTATTCAGCCAACACCCAAACAAATTTCTGCTGACATGTGAGTGACACAGACATGACTGAGAACAGAACCTCAAACAGAACAAAAGCTCGCAAATTGGCAAAAAGTAGAGAAAGAGAGCAAAATTAAATCAAAGCAAAACCACAAGAAAAAACCGGACAAAAAAAAACAACAAAAAAAACATCGAACAAATGCAATAAATTTCCTCAGGAGTAGCAAGTGACCAAGCTTAACTTTGCCCGCTCGCTCTAACAAAATGAAACTTTTTTATATTATTTGTATTTGGTTGGGCACATGCAATTTGGTTCCGGTTAACTTTGGGACTTAACGCGCCAGTTCAACGAAAATGGTTTGAGAAAGTGTTGAGCTGGCAAAGTATTTTCATGGATAATACTAAAAAAGGAGATCGGAAGTGTGTTTGATGATTATGAGTTGGGGCAATTAAATGAGGATTTTATGACATAAGTTTTGGTTAAGTTTGTTGAGGAAATAGCAGTGCTCTAGGTATAGGGTATATAAATTAAATTCTAAATAAACTACCTAAATTAAAGCAAAACAGTCCTGCGAGTTCACCTTTCATTGAAACCTTTGCCACACAACTGTAACTAACGCAACACAATAGAGAAAATCAGTAATTTATCTGCAACTTGCCAGTGGCTTTTGGGTGTTGACCCCATCCTTTAGTTGGTGGCTTTGGTGGTCAAGCATCTGCCATGAGCCAGACAATGCCATCCAATTGAATTCTAGCCAAAGCTGATGCGACACTTCAAAATGCTGACAAAATACATCGCATTAACCAGAGACACAGACACAGACAAAGCAAATGCAATTTGCCAAAAAGGAGGCGAACGAAAGAGCTAAATTAAATGTTAAATTTCAAGAAGAATGCAACTGAGGTTGATGATGTCATGTGGTGAGCGGCATGCAATTAAGGTTTCTTTTTTTTTTTTGTTTTCAGCAATTTAATCAATTTATCAATTAAGCAAAGCAAAGCACGAAAAAAAAGGAACTTTGATGAACAGAAGAGGCGAAAGAGCTGCTGCTGAAAATGTTCAACTCTGCACTTTAAAAGCCAATTTCATTAGCATTTCAAAGTGGCCGCCAGTTTGCTGATGGTGATGGGTCCTTGTGTTTCATACAGATTCCCGAGTCAATAATGTTGTTAATTGCCACAGCCGCCCCGAACGGGGCGTGGCCTGAATGTTGAACAATGTTGTTGCGCGTCGGCAATTAACTTTTGTAAATATGCATAATTGTTGAGAGAAAATGTGTAAAAAACAAAGGAAAAAACATGTTACAAGGCAAACGAGCAATGAACTGTTTAACTAGTGGTAATAGGGATGGAGAGGGGGGTATTTGGTAAGTCTGCTATTCAATTGAATCAGTTGGCCAGACAGACCATCAGTGCAGTTTAATTGTTGAAATGATTTGCATTTGTTTTTTCAAGAGGAAAAAAAGGAGTAGTGAGTGAATGTCAAACAATAGATGACACAACACTATGCAAGATTTGTTAAAGCACGCAATTTTCAGCTTTTAACCTTAATTAATAACCAAGTTTTTTAATCAAGTGAATGTCAAACTTTAGGAGGTTGTTAAAACTGTGCAGCTAAGTTAACAAAAATTAAACCGAGTGAGTGTCAAACTGTATTAAGTTCTGTCAAGTGTAAGGATACAAAAGGAACATTGAACTATATCAAAGTGTTTTAAATAAATTGAAAATTGTAAAACTTTAGTTTTTTTTAAGTGTTAACATTTGTAGTTGATAGTTTTATAAGGCAAAGTAATAGTTTTTTAAGGCTCGTCCTCAGAACGACAGAAAATTTCTTTCGTCACAGTATTCCACATAAATAGATACACTTTCTAAAAGCACATGAACATCAAAGCAAAGCAAAGGTGTTTCTAATTATATGAAATACTGTGAAAAAAGGAATTTTCTATCGTTCTGAGTACGGGGCTTTGGACAGGTAAGTTTAGGCTAGAGCGATTGTTGAGGTTTTCACCCAGCAGACTTTGGCCTTTTGTGATGCCGCATGCGGACGTCGCAAATAAGTACTAAACAGAGAGGCTTGTTTAAAATTTGATAGATGTAGCAAGATCAGTTAAGTCCACTAGAAATGTAAGATAAATTCCTTATCTTCCCAGTACCGGCAACTTATGGCCCTAACAACAGCTGAGTTCCTATAGTAAGGTCTTTCGAGTCTGCAGAGGACTTGAGAATAGAGTTGGCCAGGCCTGCGACTCTACGGTTCCACATTTCTTGTTTGCTTTGAGCTCGAAGTAATCTTAGACATATCTACGTTGGCCTAGAACACAAATGGCCTCTGTCATCTATCGAAAAGATTTGCGACCAATCGTTTACTGATATCGAATATATATTGCAGCCTGGCTGTACTTGAGGTCTGTAAAGCTTCTAAAAGAATGACCAAAGGCTAGTTTCTCCGAACATATGCATCATGGACATTAAAATAGGTGCCCCGCAGTTGTACGCCTCAGTACTGAATTTGTCAGACCTGAGAAGTAGGAATTCCCTTCAATTCATGACTGATATCAGTCCTACCTATGAAACTAACCCATGAGTTCAGTACTGAAATCATGCCTGAAAGAAGAGAAAGACATGACGTAGTGGGCCCTGTCTGTGTAAAGACAGCCATGATTTGACTACCAGCCCTTCCAAATCAGGACTGATTCAGTACTGAGCGGTGATCAATTTTTTTTGTTGTTCATTTTATACTTTCTACATTTGCCTATGTTTTTCTCAATGAAACAAGTTATTTTTTAAAATAAACATAATCAAAGGACTTTGCGGGCTATCCTGCCAGGTAGCTTTGCACTTACTAACCGCCGTCGTACAGTTCGCGTTGCCAATTTCGCTTGCAATCGCTTTTGATAATATAAAAGGGACAGTATTAGACAATTACACAATACAATTATAGGTTTCTAATTATGTTTTTTGCATCTTCGCCCCATTCAATGTTGTTTCATTGTTTTCGATTTAAGAGCACTTATAACGAAGTTCTGAGACCGTTCAATTGTTACTTTTTTTCTTGTTCTCGGGGCTTACGCACACGTCTTCGCTCCTCAGCAATGCATTGATATGTCCGACCTATCTAATATTAATTGAAAGCTCAGTTAAGACTTTATTACAGTTAACCAATTCAATATCTTACTTTTTGCAAATAAAATGAATAGAAAAATTTAGGTTTTCTTAATATTATGCAACACGCACCTGCTTTACTGTCCAGTCAAAGATTTCCGTTTTTGTTAACTTTAGTATTTCGGAGTTTCTCCTTAAGACTTTTGAATTGTACTATTTTCTGTTTTAATTATTAAATATTTTTATTCTAAAAAACATCTTGTTTCATAGAGAAAAACTTAGGCAAATGTAAAAAAGAAATAAAGAAAAAAGTTCACTTGTTCACACCTGTTCTACTGTCCATGAATGTACCTGCTTTTCAATCTGTCAAGCTTTGACCCATTAGGATAGAATTTTCTACTCTTTCTTCGATGGAGCAAACAAGTGGAAGGGTTTGAAGAGATATTCTATTTGTGTGTAGTAGTCGGAGACACACACATAATTTGGAGATACATCCTATATAAGCAGCTTTCTCCAAAACCGGCCACCATACTGGGGACTCAGTAAGATTAGGCAAATTTCGGTTCAGAATCGTTTTGCTTTGGACAAAATTAAAACTTTACTAATATTCCAAAATTATTGAATTTTTCGGTTAGCGAAAAAATTGACAAAGATTACAAGGTTGTAAAATTTATATTCGTAAACATATCTAAGCAATATTTGGGGAATCTTAATTTGTGTATTCAAACTGTCGATTTAAATTTAAATTAGGGTTTTGTCCAAGGTGCCTAAGTCACTGTGCATCGGACTACATTTTTATACTTTGGGTCTATTTCATGATTTTCAATGAATTATTCTTAAAAAATAATCAAATTTTGCATAAATTTATGCATTTAAAAAATTTCTTGATATTCACTCCAGTAAATGTCAAACTATATAAAGATTCTCAAACTTTAATCTTTTGGAAAATATGCTTAAAATTCTTAAGAAAATGTGTAAAAGTGAGCGAATTGGCTACATTTTTTCTTACGAATTGAAATCTCACAAATAACCTCTAGGAAATCAGTGCGCGACAAAAATGGTTTCAAAAAGGTTTTCAAACTCCCAGAATATTTCAATATTTCAAAATGAGACCAGGAAGTTTCGTGCGGCCAGAGGTCATAGAATTATTATTTATTATTATTTTTCCCCTCTTTTTTTTAAAATTAGGAGGCACAGTGGGGTGGTTGTCTTTAGAGCCATTTAAAGAGAACCTTTCCGCTCGATCTTCAGTAGACTTTGACCAACGACTGCAGCTGTGAGTTAGTGCAATAGCCTATAGCAAAGGCAAGCTTCTTAGCGTTCATTACATTATAGAAGAAAATCTATCAGCCATGCTCCTATATTCTTTTTCGTAAAACTTTTGCGATTTCAAACCGGTTTTTAGACCAAATTTGGATTCTAAATCGCAAAATGTATACGAAAGCGAAAATTTAAGCATGGCTTTATGTCATAATTGTAGCTTTATAGTTGTAGGCGTCTTAGCTGGGCATTGATGACGGAGGTCGAGACCCAGAGATTGGAATAGTGTTTTCATTTTTGACATAAAGAATGTTGCCAAATTGAATAACAGTCAGAGAAGTGATTTTACTATTTGAACCTGTGTTTTTGATTTCAAAATTTCTTATAATTTAGCTTACATTAAACAAAATCTTTAAGTAACATTTGTTGCCTCTTCACTGACAGCCCTCTCTCTCTCTCTCTCTCAATCCAAGTCAATCCCTTTATCTTACCTTCATCTCTGTCCTGTCCAACTTCAATATATGCCCTGCAGGCCTGTCTGATTGTCTGTCTGTCTCCATTCCCAGAGAAGTGTTAACTTGTTTGGCCAAGATTTACAGCTGTCAAATGTCTGGTTGATGTCGCTTACCTTTTAGCGCCTGAAGGTTGATAACTGAATTCGAACTCCAACTCAAGTGACAAAAGCAGCATAAATCGGCTTTGACTGTTGGGTGGGAAAATAAAATCATAGCATAGCTTACGGCGCCAGTTTACTTAGCAACAGTTTTTGATGGACCTGTACATTATTGTACTTTTCAAACAAAAAATAAAAACGATGATGAAATTTTCAGCAGGCGACAGAGGACACCTTGGAAAACCACTTAACCGCACACAATTTTACAATTTTCAACTGTCTAGCTGCCGCCGCTTCTTCTCTTACAGTCGTTTAAGTTAATTGTGTGCCAGGTGAAGAAATTGTGTGGAAATTAAGTTGACAATTTTAGGCAAGGAAGCCGATTTCTCAACTGAGCTTTGTGGCTCTTGTGCAACTATTCCAGTTGAAGGATTTTCCAAGTGTTTTGGACTATAAATCATTTTTCCATTTATGCCATTTAATACTTGAAAGCCTCGTCGCTTAAATAAATTACCACACGCTACTGTAGCTGCCGCCTCCAAGGAGAGACGAGAGGCCCAAAGCGAAATTATTTTTAATTAATAATAAGTTTTAAGTGCGTTGGCATCGCATCGCACACCTTGGCCATCCGCTCCCCTTCTGAACTTTGTGTAATTCAATGCCCTTTTCTGGTTGTTGTTGTTGTTGTTGCCGTTGGCGGGCGTCTATTAATTAAATTAAAAAGTTCACAGCCAGCGTTGTCGTCATAGTTGTCAACTGGAGAAAGGGGAAACTTCTACCTCTTTCTTTTTTTTTTGTTGCAAAAACTATGAGAAAACATGAAAATTATCAGGCCATGGAAATGGCTTATGAAAGTTTGACAGCGTCTTGCAGTTTTATAGCCACTGTGGATTTGCATAATTTAAGGGCTTAAGAAGTTTTCTGAGAAGTTACTGAGCAACTGGGTTTGGCAGTGATTGTAATTAAGTAAGATTTGGACAATATTAAGGTTTACAGTTTGACAGCGACATGTGTAAAGAAGTTTGAGAACTATTTTACAAGGTGAATCTCAAACTTTAAGTTTAGCTAAAATGCCGGAAACTAATTTATGTCCTTTGAATTCGTCCAATTATTATAAACTCTCAAAGCTCAATCGCTTGCAGAGAGGAACTGCAAACTCTTTCAAAATTTGTTTAATTAAAGCATTCTATATTCATTCTCTCCTTGGATCCCTTTTACCAATAGCAATTTCTGTCAACACACTACATTTGCCCCATAAAGAGGAATATGCAATAGCAAATAAAATATTTATATCGATGGGACAGGGCCAAAAATTGAAGTTCAATATAGAAACTTTTTGCTTCGGTTCGACTTCAGTCTAAACCAGACACTAAAACGTTTTGCAAAATACCAAAAAAAAACCCCCCCATGCTGAAAACTTATCCTTTTCTACAACGAACCCAAAAACAAATATAAGAAAAAAATCCTTTTTGGCAAAAATCAATAAATATTTAAGAAGCCAAAAAGGAAAGGAAACCCTCAAAATTGAATTTAATTTAAAACTCATAAATACGAAATTGCGAAATAAATTAAAATTTAATACAAATTTATACAAAATTTCAAGTGCAATTACGTGTGTCAAGAAATCATTCAGAATGCCAAAATTAATTACACAAATATTCCAAATGGTGCTGACTTGAACACAAAGTTTCCGACATTTACAAGATTTTTGCAAAATGAACAACAAAAGCACGTAGAGACAAGCGGAAGGAGCAGGAGGAGGAGAAACTACTTGAGACACTATTCGCTGATGATAATGCCTGATTCAAGATGCTGCTCAAACAACTTAAAATGTGTTTAACCTAAGCAAAGGACTTGCCTCAAGTGTGGGCAAACATTTTTGCAGCATTTAATTTGCCTTCCCTTTTTTTTTTGCATAATAATCATCATCTTCTTGGCATATCTAAGATAATCAACATTATTTTTTTTTCACTCATTATCATTAACAAGTCGCTGACTTCTGTGTGCCTTGAAGTGGCCTCTAGAGTCTTAGCTAATGGCCCGCGGCGCCGGAAGTTTTTTTGTAGACCTGGGCTCTAGCCTTTTACCTCCTACTCCAACTCCCTATAGAGCTCAGAGAGGCACTCTCTGGCTTCAATTCCCCAGTTTGGAGTTTCGTAAATATGAAGTTTGATAAGTGGATGGGTTGTAGTAAAGGACGGGTGGTGGTGTGCAGTGTGGCTAGGTTTGAAACACACTTCACTTGGCCCAGACGGCAGACGTCGCCGAAAAAGTTTTGCAGGCGCGCAGTTCTTTATTGGATTGGGTCGCCCGTCTCGCTTTTGTATGATATGGGAGTTCGTATATTTTTTTTTGCACTCATTTGCAGCGATGGAACAGTGGGAAGAAAGTGGGTAAGAAAGACTCAACGTTTTTTGCCAAAAATTAACAAGCAGAGCGCGCACCATTTGCTCAACTAATTTGGTTTATACTGTCGGCCGACTCGTTCACTCTCTAAATAGAGAGTCTCGTGTTTTCTGTTTCACAGTTTTCGATGAGAGATAATTTCGTTCGGCTCTCAGCTGCTGAGCATAAGCAACTGAGCAAAACGAGCCAAGTGTCGGCGCATTTCATCGCAGGCCACGCATAAAAGTGGAAGGTAGACAAAAAAACACTATCACGCATACAAACTTGCAGTTTTCTGAGGCAACACACATACATAAGCAAAAGACACTTTCGTTAAATTCTGCACAGTAAAGTATCTCATGGAAACAGTTGCACAAAGAGAGCGAATAACAAACTCTCCTTGTTTGAGCATAGAGCACTTTGACATCCGATTTTTCATCTTACACATAGAGCTATATGTCACATAAACCAACAAATTGCAGAGTAAATTGTAAGCTTATCTGCCAAATAGCAGCTACCTGGAAGAAGAGAAACCGGCCCAGAGTTGAAAT
The DNA here is from genome assembly GCA_037044535.1 of Lordiphosa magnipectinata. Classification (NCBI taxonomy): domain Eukaryota; kingdom Metazoa; phylum Arthropoda; class Insecta; order Diptera; family Drosophilidae; genus Lordiphosa; species Lordiphosa magnipectinata. The sequence continues at coordinate 555,074 of JBAMBO010000632.1, read as the reverse complement.
GTCATTTCGTTTCCCTATTTTAACGTGTCCAAGGGTGACTGTTTTTTTCATCTGACAGCCTACAAAAAAGGGACCACTTTTTGAGAGCTCTGGAATCAATTGAGCGATTGCATAAATTAAATTTTTCATATAGAGTTGTCATTCTCTATTAAAACCAAATACCAAAACTGTTAATCATTTGTGTATCAAATTGAAACAAAGACCAAGCAGAGCAAGAAAGGACGCTTACTTCTGTGCCTATCCTCGTATAAATGCATTAATTTTTACCAAATTGTCAGCTAACAGAATAATTTTAAACAGTTTTCGTATCAACTTTACTGAATTTCGTTGCTTTTACTATCGACTGTAAGTAAATGCGTCAGCCATCTTAGAGCCTTATTTATAGAAAATATTTCTAAATCCGTGAAGTTCAATCCAGGGGCTCCCGATCCGCAAAACAAGTACTGAGAGCTCGGTAGAGGCCACATAAGCCGAAAACTCATTGCTTTGTTGATGTAGCTTTCGTATATCAGTCAATTTTGGTTTTACTCTGATGCAAGCTTGCTTAAATAAAGCATTCCCACTTTCAGTTTCGCTTACACTTGCGAAAAGTGTCAGAACAAGTTTTTATATTACATTGTTATTAAACAAGCAGGAATTAAACCTAAGAATTGCCTGGTGGGCCCTCGAAATGCAAAATTTTAATTATGTAGTAGAACACAGTAATTAGAAATAGAAGTTTGAGTATTATGGTAATCGAGACAAATACGAAGCAAATCGGAGCAGAAGTTAGTTATATGCCAAAATGAAGATCCGAAAATAATAATGTTCAAAAAAGAATTACAGGACAGAGAACACAAATTTTATGAAATGAGAAATGGAGTCTTATTTAAGAAGTTGCAGAATAAAAACTTATTGTTTTATGTTCCTGCGGCAATGAAATCGAAACGAAATGGGCCATGTAGGTATCAACAAAGTTATAGAATTAATAGGGAAAAGTTACTGGTTTTCGAATGAGAGGACAAACGTAGAGGACCATATTTGGAATTGTTCGACAAAAGTGGAAAAGTGCAAGGATCCAGTATGTAAGCAGTATGTAAGTAGTTACTAAGTTACATCTAACTGACAATGTGCAATATGTTAACATAACTAGCTGGCAACGCCACCCTTCTATGATTGTATATCTAGACTTAAGCATGTATATGTGTATGTGTACGCGAGCGAGCTGTGCTCAACGCAAAACGGAGTCAGTTCTATTCTGACTGGCCAATCTACAGCATACCGAATAAAAGCGAGTGAATAATTATACCACAAAAGCCACCTAAAATTTATTTTTTCCATTTATTAACAAAGAATTGTCGCTCCGAACTAGCAAGTTTATGGCGTACTGCTATTAAGTTCACAGTTCTTATCGATGTGGCAAAACTAATCTTGTCATACAAATATGATGGTCCTCTACACTGAGAAAAAAAATCAATCTAAAATCTCGTTTTCAAGAACCTTGCAATCTTATAAAAACAAGATTGAAAATCCTTGAAATGAGTTTAGAACTCATAAAAACAAGAAAATAAACAATTTTCGTTTGCAATGCAACCCCACCCCTCCTGGGACTCGAACCACGAACTTTTCGTTCAATAATGTGTGCCAGGGCCGATTAGTCGATTTTGCCGTAGGGGGTCAATTGTAAAGCGCAACCAGTTGCAGTATAAGAAGTCAGGCTGCGGAAATCTCTGCTCTTATACTGCAACTAGTTGGGCCTAACAGTTGACGATCGATGGTAAAGCGGTGGTGTCAGCGTTTCAGTGCGCAGAAGGTATTGAGCTCAAGTCCCAGTATCGGCGGAATTATAATTTACAATTTTATATTAGTTTTTGAGAAAGAAGAAAATGTTAATAAACTAAACCAACCAAATCACACCACCCCACCTATCACCTAAAATAAAAAATGCTTAATATTATTTTTGTCCATTTTTTCATATTAAACAAGAAAGAAAGTCGGTCAAGCCCGACTATAACATACTCTGTACCCTTACACTCGCATTTGCTCAGGAGTCAAACGGCCAGTTAACAGCCCGCGCACAACGCGGTGCGCTCTCTAAGTTTCTCTCTGTCTCTCTCTTTCTCTCTCGCACTAAGATTGCCTGTGTTGAACGGTTAGGGTGTGTTGCTGTGGTTGTTGGTGGGGGGGGGGTGGTTGGTGTTAACTGGCCGTTTTTTGCCCATAACTTGAGTATCGTTCAACCGATCTTTATTATTCCTTCAGCAAATCGATAAATAATTTTGTTTACAAGGTATCTATAGAAGAAACGAACGATCTATCATAAAAACTGTAGGAGATATGAAGTTTTTTCCAAATTGCGGGGGCGGGAGGGGGCGTGGAAAAAATTGAAAATAAACTTGATCTGCCTGCAAGTATAACAAATATATGCCCATACATGTCAAACCTCTATCTCTTACCATCTCTGAGATCTCTTCGTTCATACGGACGAAGACAGACGGACATGGCTATATCGACTCGGCTGTTGATGCTGATCAAGAATATATATACTTTATAGGGTCGGAAACGATTCCTTCTCCCTGTTACATACTTTTGCACAAACTTAATATACTCTATGTACCTTCGGTACAGAGTATAAAAATGAGATTGTTGTCTGTGATTCATATTTTATAGGCTTTAATTGTGTATTCGACTTCAAAACGCGTACTGAAGTGTACTTGTTGCTGACATGGGGATTGATCTTGGTGGGACAATATCGCTATTGCCGTTGTTCTTACATTAAACATGGATATAAAATGCGTGATTACGACAGAGTAGGATTCAACTGGACACTGTTAATATTCTTTGGACCCTATTTGATGGAATTTTTGATAATCTGGCTAATGTGTGTGGACCCAATTGACGGGCATTCTACGAATGGACCTTCATATACCTGAGGAGGAACGCACCCAAATCTATGTCCAATACGCTATTGTAATACTTTTTAAGCAATTGATGGCTTCTAATTTTGGTGCGACTGGACAATGCTGTTGGTGTTTAATGAAAATGATGAATGACGAGCCCGATGGCGATTTGGTTAATGTGCATAATTTTAGAGAACATTTGACTGTTATTTTGAAGGTTGAAAAAAAGCAGAGAAGACCCTGCAAACATTTTGTCGTGTTTCTTATCTGTCTCGTCAAAAAGAGAGTTTGGCGATAGTTTAAGGGGAGAGTTTGGTGATAGTTTGGCGATTATACCAACAAAATACATATGGTATCACATTTTTAACCAAGGTTGCAAGCCGGTCCGTAACCGATTGGTTGGGTTTTTTTTGGGTCCGACGAACCGGACCATGAACCGAACCCCTAATATTTTTGACTCCTCGAACCTGAACCCGACCACTTTTTCGAAAAATAAGGTTCGGTTCACAACATTAAGTAGTTTTTCCAACGACACACACTGGGAAATATAGAAATTTCTTGTAATCTGACTGCTATCATTCAAGAAGTTGTCCAATCCTTCGACATTTCTCTAGGTTCTCTAGGATAATGGATTGAATATGGTTGCAGCAGGAAAACTTTTAAATGCCAACTGCAGAGCAGAAAAGGAATGCAGCTATGAAGAATGTAATGTTGATGAAGGTTGCTCAAGTGAATCAAAAGAATTTTTTGATTTGGACGATGACCAAGAAATCTATATTTACAGTTTGTTGTGCTGCACACACTATAAATTTAGTAGTTAATGATTTTTCAAGGAAGTTCAGTTTGACATTAGTAGAGTTCTATTGCATATACAAAAATTGGAAAAAAACAGTGATAGACTGTGTGATGCGATGGAACTCAACCTACAAAATGTGCGAACTTCTTCTAACTCTTAAATATTTTTTCATTCATTCAAAAGAACTCCACCTAAAGAACTCCGAATGAAACGTAGTTCAAAATATATGTTATTTAGTGCAGCCAATTCATAAAACTTTTTTAAAGCTACAGGATTCACAATTACTACCAAGTGATTTTGTATTACGCTTTCTTTTCATGTCGATTGGTATGGCTTTTTTTCATCCAATCTGTAAATTGGCGATATATCCCTAACATGAATGCCATTCTTTTTAAAGGGGTCTCGCATTTTCATCATACAAACCGGGCACTGGCGATTCGTAGCAAATTTCAATTGCACTATTTATATTGGCTGAGTAAGGAATTCGGTTTTGAGAATGACGTGCAAGCAAAAATTGGTGTGCAAATGATTACCTATCTCCAGAATATAATTTCTATTATCTTCCTGAGAAGAAAAGTTTTCCTATCTTCCAGAAGAAACGATTTCTTTCCTACCAGAAGTGTCGCAGAATGGCACAGGGGGAGATGAGAATGCTATTGCTATGCGATATCGCTAGAGTAAAGTGGAAGAATCGCACTCTTATCTTCTGCGATAAAATTTAAAAATTTTCGTAATGCCTACTTTTTAGCATTTCGTGTGTCTCTCTCAACAACTTTGACACCATGAAAACTTTAAAGTCCCAAAATAGCAACAATCAAGTAATCAACTTTAAGTTCGTCCAAGTAGTATGCTACACGAAAAAAAGTAAAAATATATCCAGCAGTTGCTTAAATCAGCTTTGGTAAATCTTACAATCTTAACCACCACCCACTGTACTAGACTCTATCCATTCTATTTACTCCCAGTCACGCATTTTTGGCCACGTCGCAACGTGCCACCCCGCGAACCCTAAACAATCTAGCCGCAAACGCTTTTGTTTATGTTCTCTTAAAATGGCAATTGCTGCCTTTTTGACTGCCGCAAATGTCGTTACGTGCACAAGTTGCGCTTTTAAAATAATTACAAAAGAAGACAAGTGCGCCAGAGTGTGTGTGTGTGTGTGTGAAAACATGGTCAAAGTTTTTCATAAAAACTATAGCCTGCTTTTGTGCGCTGGGTTTGACAGCCACTGCCACAGCGCCACTGCAGCTGTTACACAAGAGAGCATCCACATATATATACATATTTATATAGATTGCATAATGACATCAACCTGCCGGTTAGATAAAAAAAAAAATGTCAGCCCACAACTCAAGTCAAGTGTGTCTAATGCATGGGAGTTCAGCGTCTTGGAAAATCTACTGCCATGGCTAAAGGATATGTCAATAACTCCCCCTTGTATGGAAAAAAATGTTAAATTTTCGCAACAAAAGCATGAACAAAATTTATTATGCACAGACGATAAAACGTTTTGTGCACAGAACAGCAGGACACTCACACACACAACAGAACACAAATGCAGGAAACAATAGAGACAAGGCACAAAAAGCCTGAGGGTAGAGGGAGGACCAACAAAGGTGTTAATAGTTGGGTAGGCCTAAGGCATGGGTTGCAAGTCAAATGCCGCAAAAGCAAGTTGACACTATTTTCTTCAGGAAAGAACAGCATCCAAACGGAGTAGTAGGGAACTTTCCGTCACGTCATCAGGACAAACATTAAGCTTAAACCTGCACGTATATGCTGGAGTGTGTGTGTGTGTGTGTGGGCGTTAATGGGTTAAAAGTGCGCTTAGAGCGTGTATAGATTTTATAATGTGTTTGCCTTTAGTCTCTGCGAGTTGCATGAGTTGCAATTTTCCCACCACTGGCAAAGGAAGAAAGTCATCCGGGCGACGATGAGAACACCTGCAACATGGCAACTTTTTTTTCAGCTTTCACTTCCGCCTGCTGAGCTGGCAAAGTTTTGAATGTGTGAGAGTGTGTGTGTTTGTGTCAAAGTGTGAGGGTTGATTACAAAATACAGTTTAATGTTGATTACACATGCAGAAAAGCGATCCTGCCAAGACTGAAAATGCACTGGACAAAACAGAAAATATGTAATTCAACCGAGTTTTAGAACTTGCAGTGGCTCTCTACACCAGTGGTGGCCGAAGACACTTCGCAATTCACACCGAATGCTTTCTAAAGTCGTGCTTCACTGCGTGTAAGAGAGACAGTTACATTTTCCATCCTCTCTTCTTGGGAAGCTCCGCTTTACACTCTCGAGTCTAGCCGCTACACAACAACAATAAAACTGTCTACCAAACACATCCACCTTCTGTTCATACTTTTTGCTCTTTGAAATTCAAACGTTTTATGAGCACTCGAATAACATGGTTTTGCTATTGGGTTACAGTCAGACACCTCAGTGCTGTTTGCTCAACCAGATCCACTTAACAGTGAGAGTGATGGCAGCAAACAATGCCGTTGTATACGGACCAGTGTTGCCAGAATATGAGGACCGAAAGTTGCTAAATTTGTAAAAAATAGTTGCTAGAAATAGTTAGAAATAAAAAAAGTTGCTAAAAAAAGTTGCTAAAAGTCAAAACTTAAAAAAATTATTGATTTAATAACTAAAATCTAACAAAAATTACACAAAAATACTATTCAAAGAGTTTTATCTTATTTACTTGATATTTCTTCTTAGAGCAATAATCACAGTGTGAGTTCAGACTACAATAATACTAAAAATGAGGTCTGCAAACAGCCTGGAGTCAGAATCTTCAGGTTTTTTTTTGGAACCTGAGCCAAACCTGAATCGCTGCACAAACAAGCTTAAAATAGATCAGTTTTAAATAAAAATTGGTTACTTTCAATATTTAGCTGAACGGGAAGGTTGTGATTCGCCGTAATTTTTTGGCTAGTTAACATTGAAGCTAAATATTTTACCCACAAATCAAAGAGGGAAAACATTTGCTATATCTGCGTGGTTCATTTGTTCGAAATAATATTAAATAATAAAGCAAAAAAAAGTTCTTAAGTCCATCCTTATGCACAGACAAAAAAATAGATATTTATTGATGAACCATTGGATAAATTTGATATCCATTTGGACTGCATATTAGTAATATTCGTTTTTGGGTAGTAAAATAGACATTTAATTTTAGAAATAGTCCTTAGCCGGCTCAAGGTCGTATTTATTTTATGTGCTAAACCCAAAAACTATCTATTTAATGTTTAATTTGTTATGGATCTGCATCTCTTCTCGCTGGGCAATCCGGCTGGCTCAGTCCTTCTCTAAGGGACCCCGCAGTCCACACCATTCTCGACTCAACCAACTCTCATCACTATATATATAACAAAAATGGCAAATCACAAGCAACGGACGCTATCACTACACAAAACCTAAGGAAGTCCAAAGTTGGTGATCTCGATGGAACCGTCAACACGCTCCCACCCAACCTGTGATGTTCCTGTTTCCGTGTTTAAGGAACACCACCCAATGTAATCGGACCAAAATGGCCTAACCCTTACTAGATGTCATCCTCCCTCCCCGTGCAAACAACTTTAGCACATCATGTCTGGTTGATTAATATGACAATTTTATTCTTACGGCTCTAACAAAGATCATATTAACTCTAACGAAATTTAACAGAACCAATCATAAGTTAAATCCCAACCTTGGTTATACAAAAAAATTGGCATTAATACAAAAATCCCCTCCTTATCCAAAATTCCCTTTAGATCGAGTACCCCTCATTCGATCCAGCTACATACACAACGATACAAACTTGAACAACACTAACACTTGCAAACATATCCTATCGAAATAATTGCCCATCTCTAACCCAATATGCAAGACTACTAAATCAAAAGACAATGCCAAAAAATTGATATTAGATTTTCATTTAATGGTGCTGAAAATCGTCAAAAGTATATGAAAAATAATAGAGGAAAGCTAACTTAGGTTCGACCGAAGTTTATACACCCTTGTAGCTTGTACAATTTATATAAATTCACAACTATAGATGGCGCCACCACTTTGAGCATTTGCTTGCCAGTTTGTTAAATGGCAGCTAATCGATGTATTCATCAGATTTTGACCAAACTTCCCAAAATTTTGTGGAAACCGATAATTTTCATAAATGGAAAGTATAAAGAAGCTACCTTTGAAAAAAATAAGTTTTACTCACTAGAACTACTTTTACGACCGATCGTTCTTATGGCTGCTGTATGCTATAGTCATCCGATTTGGATCAAACTTGGCATAATTGTGTGGTAGCATATAATATTGATCAGTAACAAGTTTGGAAGCGATAGCATTGAAAACAAAAAAGTTTTTCCCACTAAGACTTTTTTCAGAACTATCTTTTGTATGGCAGCTATACTATATAGTTGTCCGATTTTCATAAAACTTGGTGGAATTATGTAAAAGCATAGAAAACTTGTAAATACGAGGTTTGGGCAAGATTGCTTTAAGACAAAAAACTTTTTCTAACTAGAACTACTTTTTCGACCGATCGTTCCTATGTCAGCTATATGCTATAGTCATCCGATCCGGCCGGTTGCGATAAATGTGCAGCGTCTTTGTACCAAAATGCTTCGTGCAAAGTTTGGTTAAGATAGCTTTTAAACTGAAGGAGGAGATCGCATAGAAAGAGACTGACGGACAGACGGACATGGCTATATGAACTCAGCTCGTCATGCTGATCAAGAATATATATATTTTATGTGGTCGGAGATGCTTCCTACTATGCGTTACAAACATCTGGACAATCTTAATATACCCTCTACAAGGTTATAAAAAGGAAGGAAAAGTATAATAGGTGTAGGTGTATACCGTACCCATATCAAGTTTGTTTCCGATTTTGAAAATTTCGTCTTCTTCACCTGTAAACAGCGAAAAACTATCTGTCTGTCTTTATGAACGCGCCGATCTTAGAGACTATAAGAGAACACCAATTTTTGCATGTATGTGTATACCGGTCCCAGATCAAGTTTGTTTCTGTTTTGGAAAATTCCTCCTCCTCCTCCTTTTAACCGCGGAAAACTGTCAGAGCCTCAATTTTCAAGTTTGAACTCTGAGTTTGAATTCTGAAAAACACAATAAGATCCGAGCAAAAACAGCATTACTTGGTACAGGGTATTTTGCAGTCGGGGTACTCGACTGCAGCACTCTTACTTGTTTTCAGTAAGTTTCTTGGGAAGAACTGACAATGCTACTGAAATCAGTTATGAACTGGATCAATTCTATGAATACCTTAATCACCCCCCTATCAGAGAACTGCAAAAATCACTTTTTTCTTCATTGGCTCATAAATTCAACTCACAAGGCAATCGCATCGAGCGGCGTTACGTGATCCCACGTGTATGTTCATATTTATTCATCGAACAGAATTCAGTTCGAAACATATTCAGCTCATACCGGCAGTCGCATCGAGCGGTTGAGCTAGAGTTTTTTGATCGGACGTTTATGTGTTCGATCGAACAAAACTCAGTGTTGACCGGCCACAGCGTTGAGCGAGAGGTTTCACTCTTTTCATCTTTTTTTTCATAGCTGTCAGCAACGACGTCACTGCATATGCGTCTTTGCAAGAGTTTATTCATACGAGGTGATTTTCGCTCACTCTAAACAATCGTCGTTGAGCCAAACGAACAATCAGCCGAACTGATTGGAATGAAGTCGAACATGATTATAATCAGAGTGCCAACAATTGGTTCGAATAAAACTCTGCTGCGAACATGTTGACTATGCAAGTTTGATGAATAGAGCGCGAAGCCTGTTCATTCGTGTGTTGAATAATGTGTGAGCTTTTTGCAATCGAACGAAGCCATTCTCTGCCCTCTATCTACGCCACAGCTCAGGTATGAATTTAGCACTGAGATGGAGATCTGAAGGGTATAGACAATCGAGGCCAAAAAGTAAGAGTGTATTGGTGTGCGAAAATAAAGCGGGGCAAACCAGCTCTGACCTACTTCATCGACTGCTGGCCAGCGACTGAAAAGCTGTTTGCTCTCTTGGCGCGCGTTCGTCTCGTGTCGGTGTGAATGCGGGCTATTCGTGACAATTGCTGGAAAAGCTAAAAGAATTTCTTCAAGTGTAGCCACAGTCTGTGTTGTATGACAAAAGTCTTCCGTCTCTTTCTGGCTTTCGCTCACACGAGTCTCATTACGCATACAATGTTGACACTAAACTAGTTGTCTGGCATGCATGTATTAATAGTATGATAGAGGAAGAGAGCGAGAGGAAGTGTAAGAATATGTCCGGGCATCTTATGCCAGTTAAACAGTTTGACAAGCATCAGATTCAAAGTCAAAGTTTAGCAAGCACTGCGCTTCTCAAACTGAAATATATGCAAATTTTTTATAAGTTTTTCCTTTTGTTTATGAAGTGCTAATGATTAGGCAATTTGCGCAATTGTTTTGATTTGCAAATAAAATAATTTGTAGACGTAAATTTGATTTAGCTTAAGCAAAGTTTTCAGCCTCAGTCGCATGACAATTGGGTTGTGACAATTTCCTCAGCGAACGTGATGAAGCATTCAAAACGATGATGATGATGATCATTTCAGACAGCAGCGCGAGAGTTGGGAAATGTGCTAATCACAAAATTATATTAAATTTAATGTGATTTTGGTGAACAAAGTTTAGCGCACGTGAACAACATTTGAAAAGTGAATGGAATGTGTGTGTGTTGTGTCATGCATTTAAGCTATGTTGATGTCTGACAGAGTGGCAAGTGTAACTTAAGCTAGTGGCAATTTGTTGACAAAGGTGTGAAATGGAATTGAAAACGCTTTTTGAAAGCTGAATTGAGAGAGAAAGTTGAATAGTTGATAGCGAATTCACAGCTGATTCCTTTAGCAGATATAGATTTTCTAATTTCTGTGCAACTTTTCAGCCTCTACACGCTCTACTCTGTACATGTCAATCAGACGACCACCCGTGTTTCGTCCAGCAAGGCCAGAAATTGAATTTCGTTTGCTTCCTGTTTTTCTCCTTTTAACTTAATAAAATTTAGCAACAAGCAAGAAAAAACCAAAGGAAAAACAAATTTTTGGCCTAATGAAATTGAAAACTTTCGACATTTTTAATGAAAATAAATCTACATTTTGCAAAAAAGGAAACCTTTGGGCCTGGATTAGCTCTTTGGATGTCCGGAAGAGGCAAGTTTAGGCAACTTTAATTGGTTTAAAATTAAAAAGAAAAGCGACAAGTGACGCAGGAACACCCTCCACATCAATGGCTGTCAGAAACAAATACATAAATCATAAAAAAAAAAAAAATGTAACCGCGGCTTTTTCTCTTATTAAGTGTTTAACTTTGTGTTTGGGTAGGTTTGAAGTGGATTGAAGCTGGGGGTCTACCTGGAGCTGGTCAAATCCAGGCACCACCACCATGCCATATCGATTACATGACCACCCACCTTGCCTCACCACCGCGTACTATGCTAAACAACCCCCGGACAACAACCAAAGTGCTGCCCGCTGATAAGCAACAGCAACAAAATGTTGAATGTTGCAAATGCCAACGTGTGGCAGCTTGTGATAGCAACCCAAGAGGGTTGTTGTTGCTGTTACTGTGCAATATTTTGAATGATGTATGGGTGGGCTGAGCTGGGTGGTTTCTGGGTGGTTTTGCCATGCAAATTCGTCATGGTGCGTTCAGTGAACCCCCGAAATAACAAAAAGGCGACGACAACTTGGCTCAAATTTACGAATTGAGTGCTGCTGCTACTGTATGCAATATTTCTGCCCCGACTGTAACTGTTAACCCATGTGAAGCCCAGGATGCTGGCACGTGTCTGCACTTTGAACACAAACGAAGCAGCAGCCAACTCCATTAGCAGCAAACTGTGGGTGATCCACCCTCCCGTTCAGGTCGTCAACGCTTTGGCATTTCACCTGGGGGGACCACCAAAAAAAAAATAGAAAAAAAAGACGCAAAGGGACGAAGAGGTGTACCTTTGCCAATTTTTTGGTTACCTACTGCACTTCAAATGCAGTCAACTGTAAACTGAGGAGTAGGCAATGAAAGCGGAGAGTCTTTAAAAATTCGTCAAGAGGAGACTTTTAAATTGGAAGGGTAAGCGAACATTTCGTTGAGTTTACATTTTTTTAAAGCTTTTGAATTTGGAACTTTACTTTACTTTACAGCGTTGATTTGAGAAGTGAGACAATTTTATGATAAAACAATCGAAATTGCTTGGCCTGCAATCGTACAGTACTTATGCTACAAACACTTACTTAAAAAGTTTTTCAATAGTGAGTTTGTTCATCTCAATTAGAGTTTTAGTTCTGGGAAACTTACCTGAAATGAAAAAAAGGAGAAGAGAATTAGTTATGTATAAAGATTTTATATAATTACTAGCTTTCCTGGCTCGCCTTGATCCCCCCCTTTAAAGTATTTTAAACACAAAACCAGTCGAAGCAATAAAAAAAAAAAAAATCGGTTCGTTTCAGACTTTTTTTACCTGATTGATTGATAATTAATGGTCGAAAAAAAATAAATTAAGTTGAGGTACCGAATTCGCCTTCGCTTTAAGTATATAACGATGTAGAAAGTTGTTTTCGTGGTCTGAAACAAGGATTGAAGTTCGAACCATTAAAATAAACCCTACAGTTTTTGTAACATTGACCTTGGGTTAATTTTGGTTTGAGCGCAAGTTCTCTATATCCACACACAACAAAAAATTTTGATAAATTCAAAAATTTTCATTGGTAAATTCACCAATTTCCCTCTTTGATTTTCACCCAAAAGTTGTTCCTTTTAAAATCAAAAGGTCTACACTTTTGATTTTTGGTTATAAAAATAAAAATATGAAAATTTTTCCGCTCTGCTATTTGAGCTAAAATTTTTTGTTAATGCATCAAATCCCAGTATAGAAGAATATCGCATAAATACCACTTTTAATTCTCAACTTTGAATTCCATGCAAGCACAATATAAAAGGGGCAACGGAAATTTGAGCAGCAGGAACCACAAGTGTCTGCCATTTTGAATAAAGAGCAAACACAGTTGATTCTAAATTACTTTTATTTTGCTTATACTTTAAAATTGCTAAAATCAATTGCTCGTCGACAACAATTTACAATCTGCAACAATTTACTAATGCGAAAAACATTACGGTCACAGACTGACACACACACGCACACGCCCAGTAGCAGCCAGGTTTTTTTTTCCACGAAAACAAATGTGGGAATTTTCGATTTGCGGATCAACTACCAGGATTTATGACTGACGACTGCGCTGGCGCCCCGAAAAAGCCACTGATCGTCCACAGTAAGGAGAGCTTTTAGTTTGAAAATGACGCTGGAAACGCATACAAACATTTTCACGCACTCTACAAGTACACGGCGACAAAAATAGCGGTCCTTGGAACATAGTGATTGACCGCGTCTGCAGTTCACTCGACTCCAACTCAATTACTCACCATGGATCATTCTTTAATCGATCATGAACGTACATGCACACATGCATACGCCTAGAAACATACACACACAGACAGCATCTATCAGCCATACCATCGATGGTGATACCTATTCTGGCCAGTTTGTCCGCAGACTCCCATATAAGGTGTATACTGAACTGTCGTGCGATCTCATTCAGAGATAAGTGACATTCCGTAAGTGTTTTAGCATTGTTGGTATGTGAGTCAAGTGCTTTAAGGGCGGCTTGACTATCTGAGTATATAAATACGTTTCCTTCTTTGACCGTGAGTGTGCTAAGGCATGTGGCGCGGTCGCATATGTACCTATGTGTACATCGCTGAATCTGCCAGTATTTTCATACAAGTACATATGTGCGTCAGCTGTGGCGATCATTTTGCTTGCAGGACACCGACCGCTGCCCACGCATGCAGTCCACCGAACTGTCTATCGCCCCGTTCTTGCATGTATCTGGATCTGCAAGTCCACCCGTACGCATCCTGCTGCAGCCAATGCCTTCCACGTCAGGCTGTCCATGTGTCAAAAACATTTGTCACCCCCACGGCCTTGCACCTGCATGTTCACTGCACGCAGCCGTCTTTGCAACTAAATATAACCGATCTCACGTTGGTCAAGCATCCCACCAATTTTTCAGATCTAACATTGTACGCGGCGTGCCAAACGATCGTTCATACTTATGAAAGTACGTCGCGCAGCTAAATCTCGATCTTCATCGCATCTTCCACATAGCTCGTAAATAACGCTCAACCCTTTTTTCAGTTCGCTCTGCTCACAGCACTGACCGAAAAACCAGAGGAAAATCGGGCTCGGGCTTTCCGCAACCAAATGTGTTCTGTTATCATTGAACCCACAGCACTGATCGGGCTGCCTGCAACCGAATAACAGGCCCAGGTCAGTCAATTGGTCATAAGCTTCGAGTTTTTCAAAGACCGAAATGCAAAATGTTATTTTCAAAAGGTTCCGTGTGCTAAAACTAAGCATAAGCATAGAGAGAGTCAGTGTGAGAGAGGGCGCATATAGTTTATCGCATACATTCATATTGTTAGCCGAGCATTACACACCAATGCATACCTATTGAATACGTGAAACTTGCCGAACAGTCCCGAAAAGGTCTAATAGGAAAAATGTCAAAAAAATGTGTTTCCTCTCACAACCAAATAGAAGCAGTGTTTCAGTACCTCTTTCCAATGTGGTCGGACGAAAGCTGTCGTTTTCTGACAAAGGAAACTGGGGACAGATTCTTGCGACCCCTGATCTTCCATCATCGCCGATTTATATGCAAAGACGATCCCCATACCTGATCGACCACAAGCAACCTGATACAACTCGGGACGCTCTTTGTTTGGCAATTCATGCCAGCTAGAGTCTACCTACAAGTTCTCAAACTCAACACAAAGTCTATAGCGAGTGGCAAACGAAGTTCATAACGAGTGGCAAACGAAAGTCTCTACTCGGGGTACACTACCCAGTACTATTGACAGCTATACAATATATTCCTCCGTTTTTGACCAAACTGCCAAAAATTGTGTAGAATCCGATAATATTCATAACTGGAAAATATAAACCCGCTACCCGCCGAAAACAAAAAAGTTTTTATCACAAAAACTACTTTTTCGACCGATTGTTCCTATGGGAGCTGTATTCTATAGTTATCCGATTTGGATTAAACGTGGCAGAATTGTGTGGTAGCATATAGTCTTGATCAGTAACAAGTTTGGGAGCGATAGCATTGAAAACAAGAAGTTTTTCCTACTAAGACTTTTTTCAGACCTAACTTTTGTATATAGTACATATATATACAGAAGCCGGACTGAGTATCAATGCGGAGAAGACGGAAGTGATTCTCTTCACCAAGAGATACAAGGTAACGCAATGGACTCCACCTACGATAAATGGAACACCGCTAACGCCAAAGAACTATGTAAAATACGTTGGAGTAGTAATCGATAGTAAACTGTCATGGAGACTCAATGTGGAGGAAAGAGTGAAAAAGGCAACCAACGCGCTATATGCATACCAGAAGATGCTAAGCAGCACTTGGGGCCTATCGTCAAGTCGAACGCACTGGCTCTTCATCTCAGTAATACGACCGATACTACTACATGGCATATTGGTATGGTGGCAAGCCACGGAGAAGTCCACATATCTAAAGCTGATGGAAAAGCGGCAGACAATAGTCTGCATAACAGGGGCGCTGAGGTTCACTCCAACAAAAGCACTCGAACGCTAAGACAAGATTAAGACATCTGCACTCCCAAGTCTCACCTCTATTGAAGAGGCGGCAAGGAAGTCATCTTGAATTGAAGGACCGTAAGGTTTATGTGTGGCCCCTACAAACGGCCAGCTGGAACTACCTACCTATACTATATGTACATAGTTGTCCGATTTTCATTCAATTTGATGGAATTATGTGAAAGCATATAAAACTTATAAATACTTTGTCACTAAAACTACATTTTCGACCGATAGTTTCTATGGCAGCTATATGCTATGGTCATCCGATCTGGTTGAAAATAACAAGCTTATACAACAAAACTTTTCGTTTTACCAGGCGAATGCATTGAATTTTGGTCCTACAAATAGCTGGGCAGTCCACCTGCTAGTTTTTATATGCAGCTCTTACGACTGCTGCTTACTGTTCAACTAACTCTAACTTAAAGTTCTACCTAAGCTAGTCACATTTCCTTCAACATGCTGGCTTTAACTAATTTAAAATGCAGGTCGTTATCCCGCTTCAATTGCTTGTATTGATTCTCAATTCCAAGAATTCCTTAACTGCTGCCCTGATTTTCGTTCTCTTGTCTACGCGGCTCATTATTTTTTATGAGCTGGCTATTATCGCTTTACATACGTATGTATGTATAGTATGTCTGCCCCGCAGTTGCTACCTCTCCCCCTGTTAGACTGAGGATGCCTTCTTGCCGTTTTATTACATTTTGCAATTCTTGTGCACTGTCAAATGTCAAATGGCGATACGAGTTGCTCTCAAACTGTAAATTCCCATTTAAGTCACATTAAAAAATTGGCTACACACACACATACATATACATTTAAACTTCGACTCCTCTTGGCTTTCACTTCCTCCGGGTGTTCTAAACTCCCTTTTCGCATTTGCTCTCAACAGATTTACATGCGATTTGCATAAATTGAGTGCTTCCTTTGAGGACCGCCGACGTTGATGAGGTTGCTTTTCAGTTGCTGCTCATGTCATGTCCCTTCCTCCTATTTTGTACAAATGAATTTAAATCTTTTATGCCATACACAACAACAATTGTAAGGAGGAAAAAAAAAAAACACAAAGTTAATGTTTCAATTAGACAAAGTGAGGGTAAAACAAGGGCATTAAGTTTAAGAAAAAAATATAGATGCTTGACTTTTTTAGATACCCTTGGGCATGGAGTGAAGGGGTATATTAAAAAAAATGATATTTTTCATATCAGTTTTACTCCGATATGAAAATATATTAAATTTATCATTTTTAAGATCATTCTGAAATTAAATAATATCAATTTAAGTAAATTATATTATTTTGTATCAAAAAGATATTATTTTCTTGCCAAATGAAATAAAAAAATGAATAAAAAATTGTGAAAAGTTAATTTTAATCTGGTGAATATCAAAATGAATTTGATATTTTTTCGCTCTGTGTTAATTGTTGTTGAAATGTCAAAGACAACCTTTTCAAGTAAGCCTAAAATTCAAGTTTAGTGTGGATCGAGAGGAGTTGCTCGTGTAATAAACACACACCACATCACGTGTACAGGGTATTTTTGTATTCGTGGCACTCGACAGCATCGTTTCTACTTATATTTTGTTGTCTGAGTGTCCCGCTGGGAGTGACATTTGATGTTGAGCTTGATTCGTTTTGATTTGGCATGCATGAAAGGGTTAAACATATTTGATTCGACATAATTGGCGTACAGTCAAGCGGAAACGATTATCGTTATAGGAGTGAGTGGAAATTCAATTTGCCTGGTGCACAATTTTTTGGCTGACGGTCAAAAACGTAAAGAAAAACACAAAGTGGTAGGGTTTTTTGTTTCCTTTTTCCTGTCGCATTGCGTCAGCGCTGTTGACACGCCAATGCCTGTTACACTACACATGATACCACCTTACCCACCCACCCATTTAACCCCTACACCTTTCCTGTAGTTAGTTTTAAGTTGTTTGCTGGCCTTTGCATTAAAAATGCATACAAAAGTCGTTTGCCAGGCCTTTGGCAAAAGTTCTCCTTGTTACTTTTGAAGGCCAAAGCTTAAAAGTTTTCCGTAAGCGAGTTGACAGTTTCATGCGGGTTAGACGAAGATTGTTAAGAGAAAAAGAAAAGGGTAGGACAATCGATAAAGACAAAGTCGAGGCACACATGTCGCCACTTATTGAAATTCCCACAAATACGCACACACACGCAGAGAGTCTATTAGTCAAAGGCCAAATATAATCATATTAAATTACCAAAAGAAAATATTCAAGTTATGTCAGGCATACGAAAGAAAAAAAATACTCAAGAAAATGTCAGAGAAAATGTAGACATTGTTGGATTAAGATGAAATATAAAATGGAGATACACCTACACACATCACTCAAGACAGCAAAAAGGCAAACGCTAGAAGGTGCTGCAAGAGCAAAATGCAGGGCAAGCAACGGGCAGGGGCAAGTTGACAAATCAAGTTTTTGCATAACGAGCAGCACAAAAATGTGCTGCTGCATACATTCTCGTACTTTCTATGTGCAACAACATAAAATGACTTGACTTTAAAGCGGAATGGTATGAAAACAACAAAAGAAACTGCTGGACGATTTTCATACTCTAAGCTGGGATATAAAACAAATATGTATATATTCAACACACACCCAACACCTAATCCGATCTATTCAGAAAAATGGCAGCAAAAGAGGCTTCATCATTTGAATTCGGTAAATGTTTTACTTGGGTTCTTATTTATTTCGGTATTCGGTTTTGTATTGGTTTTCTGTTTGTACCGGTACGAAACGGCTTACGATATAAAGCATTGTGCCCAAGGCAACGCGCACAGAGCGCGTTTTCGTTGTTGCATCGCTAAGCATCTGGCTAAGCGTAGAGCAACAACAACTTCATACGTGCTCTCTCTACTCTTTCTCTCCAGGGTTTGTTGTTGCCGGCGCGTGTAGCCATCACGTAAAGCAGCGATGGTCACCCATACCCCCTGGGGGGCGAAGACATTTCGCTATTTACATATATAAGAGCCGAACGCATGCCGCAGCTGAGGCCAAGACAGTAAACTGCCTTTCAGTCGCTGGCTATCGTTCGAAGAAGTTGGTTTGCGACGCTTTATTTTCGCACACCAATACACTCTCACATTTTGGCCTCGCTCTCGTTGACCAACGCTGACGTAAAGCATCTGGCTAAGCATAGAGAAACAACAACTTCATATGTGGTCTCTCTACTCATTCTCTCCGAGCGAAGATTTTGTTGTTAGCTGCGTGTGCATCAGACAGACAGAAGCACACACACAAACAATAATCGGGTTTCTTTTTCTATTTCTTGTGGTTGTTGCTGATGTATTTGCTTCATTTGTATTGGTATTCACGCGCGCGTAAGCTGATTCTCTGGGCATCTCTGTTTTAAAGGGATAGGCTACCCACTCATATGTAAGTTTTCTATTCGAACCTGATTATAAATTGGAATATTAAATACTGTAAGTAGTTCTGGAAATTTTATTGAGATACGCATTTCTTACGCTTTTTCGAAATCAGTACAAAATAACAAAGAATATTCTTGAAACCCATATTTTTGTATCAATCAAAAACTCGAAAAGTTATCGTTTTGAAAATGATAACTTGGGGTAACTGGTTCCAACCCTTCTCCAAAGGATCGTCTATTTTATACAGAGAAAGGCGGGCATTGAAAAAAATTATTATATTTGTAAAATTTTTTCAACAGTTTTCAACAAAAATAGTAAAGCTTTATTTTTATTTATTGTTGGAGAAATAGCGCTCCGCGACCAATCCTGATCTCCCTACTGAGTTTACAACTCTCCTAGCAGCCCTACTTTCTGAACAAAGGTCAGGATTTTCGTGGGTTCTAGGTTTCTGATATTATTTGGGTGTAAAATGTGTTTGCCAAATCTGCTGAGTTTGTGTGCTAATATATGCTCAGAGGACTCCTCCATCTCGTTACAATATCTGCATAGTTGGGTGTTTGTTATTCCCAACTTGTACATGTGGCTCTACAGTCTGCAGTGGCCCGTGTAGAGCCCTGTCAGCATACTGAGGGTATTCTTTCCTTGTTGGATTAACTATTGGAACCTTTTGAGGTTGTGGTTCACTATTAATGCTTTAGCTTGTCTCATCCTCCGGCTGTTCTAAACGTATTCGCTTCCTTTCTAAGGAGCTCCCTAATGGAGTGTTGTCCTATGCCACAGTAGGGTTCTGGTCCTACCATTGCGGTGGCTGCACCCTTGCTTGCTAATTCCTCAGCCAATTCGTTTACGGGGATAGTAAGGTTGTTCCTGCTGCCTAGTTGATCCATTTTGTTCTTTGTCTCGACTAGCTTAGAAGTGACCCACCTAGCATTTGAAAGATCATTTTAACAATAATCATCTTGGTGAGTCTTTTTCGAGCCCAGTTGATGATTGAAAAGATATTAGTTTCATGTGCGATTAAAGGAAGTCTCGAAAATGACTCCTGCAACTCGAAAAAGACTCGCAAATGAGTAGAAACTGATCAGAAACACGGGATATAAACGACTCTTCATAAAGAGTTGCGGCTAGGGTACCATTTTCTCCCAACAAAAGTATCATTAATGATCAGAAAACGAGGGCATTTATGACTATTTCAATCAGACTGAGGACTGGAAAAAGACTCGAATATGATCAGAAATTTCATAAAATGCTTGCTGGGGAACATGTTCCTGATTGTTGCGCATTGAGCGCTGCTTGGCTAATTGAAAGGATAGCTATTTCTCTATTATGGTAGTTGTTTCCCATATTAAGGTCTGCACTGAGGGAAATAAGCATGCAAATTCTTCTATTACCTCAGACCTTTTCGTTCCCGGTCCTGCTAACCCAAGTCCAGTTCCTTGGGGCATCAGGGACCCGTCTGGGTACCAATGAAGCGTGTGTGGTGGCATTTTATAAGTTTCTCTCTTATTAGTCTGCCACCATTTGGAGGATTATGGGAATTTCCTTCTCCAGCTTCTCAGAGCCCCTTAGGCTTACTATGTGGTTTCTACCCACTCCTTCTGCTGTTAGTCTAAAGAGTGGATGCTCTAATGCAGCTGTCGGACAGGTACGTATGGGTCCGGTCATGCGTATACATGCCAGGCTTTCCAGTTTTGGCAGCTGTGTCCCTACAGTGAGGAGTTTTGCTCTATCTCCCCACACGACAGCTCCATAAGTGAGCATCGGTCTCACAACCATGAGGTATAGCCAACGGAGTATGTGTGGTGCCATGCGCCTGCAAGTGAATTGTGCCCTAGAACACTTACTGAGTGTATACTCCAAGTGCTTATCAAATCTTAGCCTGTTGTCAAAGACTACGCCAAGGTATTTAACCTTTTTTTCTGGCGTAATGAGGCTGCCAGATAGGCGTGTTGGCCTCATTCTGCTTAGCTCGTATTTTCTAGTGAACGGTATTAGGTTGAACCCAACCTCGTTGCACCAATCGGACATTACTTTCAGACCCCTCTGGACTATGTCACATAGAGTTTCTTCGTATTTTTCTCTCGCAAGTCATTAGCGTATTCATGGCACGATATGTTCAGGGACGCGAGTCTTTCTAGAAGCAGAGTAAAGCTTAGTACTGAATGCTTTCTTATTATCTTGTTAAGTTTTGTAGCTTGATTCCCAGAATGCTAAAAAATACACAAAAATAATTTAGAGTTGCCATATCGTTGAATCATGTGGACTGTATTAAACAGCTGATATTTCTCTATGTAATATTGTGCAGTTATTTATTCCTTGTGACAGTTATCAAATTTAAATGGAGCGCAAAATGCCGTTATCACTTTGGCCAAGATTTAGCGGATTTGGACTTTATAAGTGTGGAAAACTAAGCTTTTCTACTGACTACTGCGAATTAAAAGTTCAACGAAAGTAGTGTTCAATTGTTCATGAGTCAGTGAACAGAAATGAGTTGCTCACTAAACTGAAAAAGTAATTAGACTCTTGTTAGTTCAGTTGCTCACCACCTGCTTATTCCGATTAGCTCTACTGTTCATTTTCTGTCAATTTTGCTCTTATTTGTAGTGTATTCTTAGTGTATTTTTCATAGTTCAGGGATGTTGCCTCATTAAAGATAAGCTGGCCAGATATTATATAATATATACAAATTTTTTCCACATATACTCCTCTCTGAACAGAACCAATAGACACAATTCCCTAACAAGACTTGACACAACATACAAATGTTACACAATCATCGGGACAAGCATCAGCTTTCAGAGTAGTTAAATGGAGAGGGTACAGAGAAAGAGAGAGAGCGAGCAGGCACAACATACGCTGACTGCACATCCTTTTATTCAAATTGTCAAACTAGAAGAAGACTGTACAACTGTAAAGTTCAACTGAGCGTATGTGTAATGTTTGCGGATGACAATTTACGAGTGCGCCCAGCTTTGGAGCCCTGGGACAGTGCCTGCCACTGCCACTTCTCCGCTAATTGCCAACAAAACAAACTCCACGCTTGCTCGCTCGCTGGCTGACTTCTGTTTGCGTTCAACTATTTTTAAGTGCTATTGCGCCCAAAAGTTGACTACACGCTTGTTTTTTTTTGTATTTTGCGTTTGTTTGTGTTTTTGTATGTTTTTCATTATTAATGGCTAAGTAAACTTAGCGAAGCGGGGACTATATGGTCTATGAGTCATATGCTAATACAAACCACCTCGAATTCACCTATACGCCGATGACATTGAACGATATAATTCAAGAAACAAAAGAAAGATGGAATTCGCTACACCAGCTAGATAGCAAAAAGAAGAAAGGCAGTTGATTGATGTTTTTTCTTTTTTTTTTTTTTGTTGTTTTCTTCTTCTACTCAAGGACGTTGGGGAAACAACGAAAAGCACTCAGGCAAATGAGTAACGACCGCGTACTCAAATATCTAGGTAAGATGTAAAATATGTGTGAGAATTTTGTTCTTGGGGTGTTGTCAACTGAAATTGGTAATCAGTGCTAGGGGAGAGTCTAATGATAAGAAATGAAGTGAAGAGCTAGGTACACACAGTACAAGATGTGAAACATTTTTATTAAATTTCGATTGCTTTTGTTTTTTTTTTTTTAGGAATTTCAATGATGAGTGTCTTAAGGCACTCTTGGGGTTCTTCGAATACATTTTTATGAATACTTTGGATAAAAAGTTTAGTTAAACAAGAAGTTTGTGGTACACACTAAACAAATCAAAAGCACCTTTTTAAGTCCATTATTATAAAGTCAAATTCCAGAAATTCAAAATATATTTACCTCAGTAAAATAAGTATATAGGCATGCATGTTTTTCTCTATCTTTTCAATAATAGCAACGCTACATTTGTTGTTGGTATACAAAAGTGTGTTCTTGGATTTTATTTTTAGATGCCTATGCAAAGTTATTCTTTGGTCACCATTTTTAGTACCATTATCATGAATTTTGTGTAAAGTGATGGCATTTTCTTAGGAAATAAGTATATGTGCGAGCTTAGTTTGATGTGCACTTGTCGTTGAGCGTCCCTTTAACCCTATAAATAACGAAAGGTAACTTGTGGTTGCATTTATAACATAAAACAATTATTATATGAGTGATTTTTATACTATCAGGCCACCTGGAGTGCAATTTGTCAGCTAAAGAGAGTGAATTAATAATGGAGCTCAAGTAAAGTGGCACTAAAACTGCTGATATAGAAGCTAGAACTAGAAAACTGGTCGCTAAATGGTCTGCCGCTCGAGAAAGTTCGATCTTTTAAGGAGTCACCTAGGAGTCACTCTAACGTCAAACATGTCTTTCAACACACACGTAGCAGAGAAACTAAGTGATGCAAAGACTGCCATCAACAGTA
This sequence comes from Lordiphosa magnipectinata, assembly GCA_037044535.1. Lineage (NCBI taxonomy): Eukaryota > Metazoa > Arthropoda > Insecta > Diptera > Drosophilidae > Lordiphosa > Lordiphosa magnipectinata. Next base: position 531,926 of record JBAMBO010000632.1, on the reverse strand, counting down.
CATGGAAGCAAATTTTTAATCAACGAAACGTACTCGCAAGCACGAAATATGAACTCTTAGAGGCAACAGTAAACACGATAATGTGCTATGGAGTGTACAAGTCTGGGGCTTTGAAGAATTTGAGGATGTGGATCGACTCTAGATTACTTTTATTACTCCCACTACGGTTAAAGAAACCGGCTTATCACCAATGTATACCGCCTGTCTCCGTGCGCATTTTGGCTACATCAGAAAAGTTCTTAACATTCTAAGCTCCAGATTGCGGAGAATCTTAGCCAACCAGCTACTTCTAGACAGGGCGCAGTGCTTCAACAGTTGGAAGACTTTAGTAAACAAGTTCAATGTAGAAATATTCGAAAGTCATCCTGTAACGAGTCCAGGGTAATCGAGCATCGTTCCAACAAATTTATATTGGACTTGCAATAACAACACAGGGAATTCTTTATTCTATTATTCACTCTTATGTTATTGTTATTATTCACTCTGATGTTTCTCTTAAAAATATGGTATATTCGCATAAACCGATCTTGCCAAATCGCAAGGTACGCCTCCTATCCGGCTTACCGCCGTGTTCGCAGGGTTTCGTTGGCCAATTACACGCCGTGCACGTCCAAGCAATCGCTTGACTCGCAGGTTCGCCTATTCCGCACAACTCCCACGTACTGCCCTACTATCGTCCCCCAAGGACTCAAAGGATGCGCTGGCTAGTATGACCTATAACGTCGAATCTGCGTTCGACACACAGGCTCTACGTGCGCACAGCTACCTTTCTCGATGATAGTCGATATCCTTCCGCCAGGATATCCTGTATCTGGTTCAAATCCTTCCACGAGGACTGTTCCGTATTCTTTTAAAGGATTCCGCACTCGTTTTCCCTTCTGTAGTATTCTGGGATACTCCGTTTCGCCGCACTTGTACTTTTACGATTCACATTGACTATCTCTTATGCCGTCAGCGACCCCTTATATAGCCCTCCTGGGCTGTCTCCCGGTGTCTCCTTGTCTTCTTCTAGAACGTTCGAAACTTCCAGATCTTCCATACGGCGCTTTATTCTGCCTAGCAACAGCGCTAGTTTGAAGTGCCAGCGATATCGCCCCCTCAGCTAATTGGAGCGAATGCGACAACCAGCCTTTGCTCCAAACTTAACGGATCCTTCCGTTTACTTGCTGCGCATCCGCCGTCTGTCGTGCTGCTATTCCCATGGACTCCCATTCATTTCCCCTTTCCCCTGAATCCGCCTTGATACCCCTTCATGCAGCAAATTCGCCGCACTTCTCCTTTTGATCGCTACATTTCCCCTTTCGCTCCATACCCTTCTGTCTGTAAGGAATAACCATTCCTTACCACTGGGAATACTCTCAAAATATTCTGCTGAAGAGGATTGCATATGAAAGTTGGACTCTTTATAAAAATGCAAACTATTTGCATGACAAATTCGACACTGCCACCATCAGCGTGATTTTCCGAGCCCGTGTCGAAATGACAGCACTTAACTATGCTCCATATACAAGTTCTACAAACACGGGTACGAGAGAAAGTCGAGCATTTCATCGCAATCTGCCCGATGCTACGCGAGATACGGGCTTTACATCTACAGAGCTCAGTACTGTCTGAGGCGGAAACACTAGAGTGGATGAAAGGGATAAACTAACTGTTCAAGCCTTACGGTATCGGCGAGATCTCATATTGCTAATGGATTAGGTACTTTCGTCCTGATGTTTGATTAGTCACTATCAATTAGATAAAAAATTCTTTACTCTTTTAATTATAAAATAAATTTAGGTAAAACATAAACATTCTATGAACCATGCCAAGAAACGATCCAATAAACTAAAACTACTACTACTACTACTACTAGAAGCTAGAGTCAACCGGCATAGGAACACGATATCAAACTTTTAAAAAAAAACCCGGCATTATATTAGTGAGATCAAACGCTGTGGCAGACCAACTAGCATTGACGCACGCTGCAAATGACAAATTCGCAGGCTTGCGGGTCATAAAGACATTTCATGGAACCAGATAAAGTGTTAGAAGACGTTTTCATCAAGTTCTTATTGAAAACAATAACCCTTCATATACTTCCCGAGTGCCTGTACCGAAACTACTTCCACCTCACCTGAACGCTCGAGTGTTGTTCAAACTTGAACATGAGACTCGTATGAGACATATCATAATCCTATCATTCTTTGTAACATTAAATCGTTAGCCTTTGTCGCCTATGTCATAAACATGCCACCTTATGTAACAATATTAAATATTCATAGCCGCAGTGACGAGGATCAGCCCAGCCCAGCAGATACACCACTTGAAAAGGATCAACCATGGGAACCATTAGAAAAGGTCATCCGGTCCCCACCATTTAATATGCATCGTGTGAGGCAATGTGTATTCTTCACACGAATGCATTTTTATATTTATACACACGCAGCTATCTTCCAAATACTGCCTTAGTTAAGTTAGAAGATATGGGATGATCAATTCTTAATAAAAGATAGCACGCTCACACTGAGCTTACAACCGTGCTCATCTAAAAGTGTATAAGTCTATACAAGTGTCATTTGCTGAAAGATAAAAATGTTGGTCAAGTGAGTTCCACAATCTGGCTTTTTCCGATGAGAAAAAGTTTAATTTAGACGGTCCAGTTGGATTTCATATATTTATTAGCGCGATTTACGGCATCTACAGCACACCCCGCATAAGCGATAAGATCCCTGAAGATTTGGCCTGCTTTTGGTCATGCTCCTTTCAGCCTTTGTCTCGGAATTGTTTTATTCCTACTAAAACTGAAGCCGAGATGTATGTACAGTTGATGGAAATTGAACTTGTTGAATTTGAAAATAAACTTCGAAAGAATTTTGAATTATTCAACAAGAAAACGCTGCAATTCACAACAAAGACGTCTATTTCATACAGAAACATTCCGGTTTTGGATTGGCCAGCGATTAGCCCGGACTTAAAACGCATTGAGGACCTCTGGAGAAAACAGTCTGCCAGAGTTTTAAGGAATGGTGGAAAGTTTTAGACACTCAAGCCACTTAAACACGTTTTTGTTGCGGAATAGAAACAAATCAAAAATTTAACTCTGCCAAAATTAATGGATTCTATGCCGGATCGCTTTAATAAGTTTATAACTGCAAAAGGAAAGCACATTAACTACTAAATTATAAGCAAAGTGTAAACATAAAACATAATAAAGCAGGCAAATTGACAATGCACATATACTTATTTCCTATATACTTCTTTTATTTAAGTAAATATATTTCGAAGCTTAAACAAATTGAAAAAAAAAAAATAAATTAAAAAGCATTCTAATCCGTCTTAATAACATATTCTTAAAAACATCCATCCACATATACTTATTTCACCGAGGTATTTAGCTATTCTGACTAAAGAAGGTTTTTTAAGGGATTTATACGTAAATACTTTTTAAAAAAAATTTGAAAACTTTAGATTGATCAAGTTGTCGAAAGAAACTTTTATCATTTTCATCAATTCTCCCCATCTCTTCACAAAAAAAAAAAACTTTGACACAAGCCATCTATGTATATAGCCAGTCAAATTTAATAAGCCTCCTGAGCGAAAATATATAACAAAAACTTCCAACTTCCTGCAACTTTTGTACGTAATTTTTGCAATTTATGACTTCATTGCGGTGTTGTCCTAAAACAAGCAACTGGCAAAAACTGTATAAAAATCTATCCAAGTTGAAAGCCAAATAAACACAAAAAGAAACTAAAGAAATGAAGAGGAAACACAAGTAAAATAAAGAGCAAAAACTTGTTTATGACTTGCAAATTTCCTGTAAATGCCAAAACGCGAGACGCCGCTGCCGCGTACCTCAAGATGAGCTCTGAATGACAAACGAACTAGAAATCCCGCACTTGAGTAAAGAACTGCGACGGAAGTGTAGCCAGTTGTGGATGCCAGAGGGCGTGGCAGTGAGTAAATGAACTTTCAAATGGATACCCCCCAAGGATGCAAGGAAGGAAGGATAAAGCAACAACTGACTAATGTAATCAAATCACAACGAACCCGCCAACCAGCCAACCAACTAAACCAAAGTCAAACTCTAAACTCGGTAAGGAAATATTGTCATTGGAATGCAAGTCCTGGCCTGCTCACCTGAGTCTGCTGAAGTGTATACAGCAGCCATGGCCATAACAATAATAATAATAATAATTTGCAACAAAAAGTCAGTCAAGTGGTTGACGACGACGACGAAGACGGTTAACCGCAGAGCCCCCTCCTTGTTTGTCTTTCGTCAATATGATGACGTGCCTCATCGATATGCATTTGGGAATTCTGTGGCTGGTGTCCACCGCAATCTTTTGGCCACCATTTCCTCCCCTCCCATCTCCAACGCGTTCTTCATTTGCATTTGGACATTTATTCAATCATTTGTTTATTTGCTGGCAAATAAACTGAAAACTGGCTTGCCAGGTACCCAGGCAAATGTGCTAATGGAAATGGGCACTCTTTGTGAACAAAGTCGGCAACTCTGGCTCTGAGGGAGCACACTAATTGGTGTGAATTGAATGGAAAACTGAAAATTGAATCATCAAATGTGAAAAGATGCAGTTGAAGAATAATCCTTTTCTGGCATCTAGATAAAGGCAGGGAATGAAGAGAGCGAGATATATATAAGAGTTTTGGCTTAAAATATTTATAAAAGTGAATTTGTTTATGGGAGTCTAAACTAGGGATGGGCAAGCAATGGCACGTTCTGGTTACCGGCCCATTATTCCTCTCAAAAAGCAATATTTTTCAACAATTCTGAAGAGTCGCAAACTGCTTTGCAGTAGATGAGCAGTTAATAAATTAAGTCATTGTTGTTGTAGCGCTCTTTCGTCAGATTCGGTTGCCCATCGCTGGTCTAAACTTCTAAGCCGATCTTAGTGTAAATTTTACAAATTTTTTATGTCCATCAGGCAAATTCCATACTATTATGGTATGCAAAGGCTAGCAAAACTCACAACTGAGGCACTCAAAACCCCTTAACCGAGGCATGGCAAAGCCCTCGACCCGAGGCAACAAAATCAGCGTACTTGGAATCAAGCCACTCTCTAAAGGCATACTGTCAACCATCAGCCAACTGCGCCGATTTCTCGGCGTTAAAAATCGCATCATAATTCGTGACCATATCCCTGGAGAGGCAGTAGTGTGGCAATGTGCCAGACATCTATCTATAACTATCTCAATACTTCAATTCTCTACGAGACTCAAAGATGGCTCATAAAGTACATATATTAAACATAAACGAAAGAATAGCTTCTCCTTATATCAGCTGTGGTCATGAATTTTGAGTTTGAAAGCAGCCCAACAAAAACAAACAGAAATAACAACCGTTATCATCGAATCTCGATCGCCCAAAATGCACCTGTTGCGCAGTCTGTGTGCGCGTCTTGCAAGTGCCAATGCTCCGATTTGCATGGACTTTGTTTTTGATCAAAATTAAAAGCGAGTTATTAAGAGAATGACTGACGCCAAGAGTCGAAAATAAATTTTGGAGCAATAGGAGGAAGCGCTTGCTCACCGCTGCCTTATAGCTATATTGGTGACCCCGACGTAATGTGTCTACGAGCACGGAGGCCGGACTCTCGTGCGCTAGAGATGGACAAATCTAAACAACGTTGCTGAAGTGTGATATCGATTACAGTAGGCAATAAGGTTTAGTATTTTGAAGGGTTGGTGGTGATTCTAGATAATTTTCGTATGCTGAACACGAATCTGATTTCGGAAATGGTCCATCACGTAGAGATTTTTTTTTACTAGTTTTAGCTTAAAGTGGCTTAAAATGTCTATTTTTTAGGTGATCTGTTGTGCTGCTTTTTGGTTCAAAACCCAAACCCGTTTGAAAATGTTTAATAAAATTTTCAGAGTCACATCTCGAAAAATATTTCATAAGGAGTTAGTGAACCAGTTCAAAAGTGGTTCCAAGTCGGTTGAAACCAGATCAGAACTGGTTAAGCATAAAGTCTCTCATGAATGGAACGAAAATTGTTTAGAACTTTCCAAAAGAAGAGGCAACAATCAACGACAAGCGACAGTGTATTGTCTGTACAGTAGTGTTCTGAAAATATCGACAGTGGGCACCATCTATAGTTTGAACATCGATAGTGAACTCTATCGATAGTATCGATAATGTTTGATTTTGAATAAATGAAATGAAATATTACCCCCCTGAGTGGAATACGAGGTCCAAGCTCATTTTCAAAGTTATCCCATAAAATATATGTATATAAACGTGCCTTTCAAATTTGGAAAATCTACCCCTAGTCGGCAAATGGGCGGAAGACTAAAATGATTTATGTTTTTCATTTGATCAGCTCCAAACATTTTTCAAAGCTTCACATTCTCTTCATTCTTTCATCTCTGTCTGTCTCCTTTCCTCAGTCACGTCATCCCTTCTTATTTACAGTGTGACCGTCGTTCCTTTCTTAAAATATTTTTGGAATTTCTTTATGGTGCTCTGAGTATTATGTCGAATCCGAATGGAAAACAAAAAAGATGTTTCAATATTATACCAAATTTTGCAGATTTTACAAAATTTGAAAATCACCTTGGTTAAATTTTGTTATGTGAAGCTTTGAAAATAAGTTTGGAGATAATCGGATGAAAAACAAAAGAGTTTCATACAATATTTTAAAAAAATATTACCAACGTGATTTTTAAATTTGAAAAAATCCGGAAAATTGGCGGAAAATGTTTACAAAAAAGTTTTTCTGTTTTCCCTTGGATCGAATTTAAAACCATTTTAAGAGCTCTATATGGAAAAACCAATAAACTGGGATTCAAACTCATTTTCAATCACACACAAAAATATTGAATAAGAGACTTGAAAATTTAGGAATATCTTCCCCAAAGTCGGAAAAAGGACGGAAAACTATTGTATGAAACCCTTTTGTTTTTCATCCGATTATCTCCACTTATTTTCAAAGCTTCACTTCAAAACAAGTGAGAAAGTCGGTCACGCCCGACTATAACATACTCTGTACCAGTTCATTTGCTCCCGACTATATTATTATAATACATCCAAGGAGTCACGCGGTTATCGTGCAATATTTTTATTATACGCGCATCTTTAAGTTTGTCTCTCTCTCTCTCTCTCTCCCAAAAATTAAGTTTGTTGGAATACAGCGGGGGTTGGCGTGAATGGAGAGGGGGGTGGGGGTGCCGCTTAACCGTTATTTGCTTATAGCTTGTGTATCGTTCATCCGATCTTTATCATTCCCTCAGCAAATCGATAATAAATTTTGACAACTATATATCTCTAGAAGGTACGAACAATATATCATCAAAACTGTGGGAGACATGACGTTTTTTCCAAATTGGGGGCCGCGAGGGGGCGTGATAAAAATTGAAAATAAACTTGATCTGCCTGCAAGTATAAGAAATATTTGTCCCATACATGTCAAACCTCTATCTCAAACTATCTCTGAGATCTCTTCGTTCATACGGACAGACGGACAGACAGACGCACACAGCTATATCGACTCGGCTGTTGATGATGATCAAGAATATATATACTTTATAGGGTCGGAGATGATTCCTTCTGGCTGTTACACACTTTTGCACAAACTTAATATACTCTATACACCTTCGGTACAGAGTATAAAAATTTTAGGAAGGTAGGTGATTTTCAAATTTTCAAAATTTTGTGGAATATTGAAACAACTTTTTTGTTTTCCATTCGGATTCGACACTATACTCAGAGCACCATAAATAAATTCCAAAAAAAATTGAAGAAAGGAACTGACCATCGTTCTGTAAATAAGAATGGATGACGTGACCGAAGAAAGCAGACAGACAGAGATGAACAAAGACAGACGCTGTATATAAAATGGACAAGACAGAACAAGGCCGTATTGACAATGTAAATAGTAAACCGTATGTGAATGGAAACCCATGTAAATAGTGTGTAAATAAAAGCCCGAAAACCCTAGAAAATCCATCGATAACAAACTTTTTTTGGTGATAATCCACCCACCATGGGTAAATTTTAAAATTTTCGCCCGATTAGCTTCAAACTGTTTTCAAAGCTACACATGATATAATATAGAATAAGAATAACATATTCAGAAAAACTAACTTTAATAAATTCGAGTCGCGGGTATAAGTTAGTGAAATACATAAATAGGAGATGTAAAATTTCCTTAAATTTGACTGTTATCTTATTACACTGTGAAGTTTTTGGAAATCCGTAATTTTCCGCTCTGCATCGAAAGTGCTATCGATGGTTTTTACAACACTACTGTACAGCAATTTCAAGGACCTTTTGTTTCTCTCATTAGCAGACAAAATTGACTTGAAAACCTTTTGAAAAATCAATTGGCAACTTAAGTTCGTAGCATTTATTTTCATATTTTTCCTTCCAATTTCCAAGCACCACTATTTTTACACCTTTCTATTTCCAATTTTCCCCCCAAAACAAAATAATTTTTAATTTACCTTTAACTAAGAACAATTTCACCTTATACAGGCAGACGGATGTAATAAGGTATATATATACCATATTTTTGTTGAGCCTTAGTTATGGCTGTTGTCCGTTTTTCGTTTTGTCGGACTCTCCAAAGAGATATACAACGGTAATTGTAGACGCTTGGTATGCGCAGCTTGTGGTTTATTATTACCATCTTTCCCTCCCTCCCCCTCACAAGTATGTATTCACTTGTGTGCATTGCTCTTCTTGAGGAGCACTGGGCAGGCAGCCAAGCAAACATTTCCAGCAGAGGAAACACACAACAATATAAGTATACAAAAACAGGAAAAAAAAAGAAATACTAATGCTTGGCCAGGCTGCTCTTACAAGCGAGACAATGGCCAAAGGCTGTAAATTGTTAAGGCATAACAACAACGCCTTGTTGTCTAGAGGAATGTCTAGATGAAGCAATGACTGTCAAACTGTAATTAAAACTGTGCAGCTCAAACTTTTCAATAGGAGAAAAGCCTCAGCCAGTCCGACGTGTGTCAAGAGTTTCAAGTGCAAAGAAATGCGAAAAAGTTGGAACATGGGAATGTCATACAGTAAGGAAAATCATTTTACGTGCACCTGACAGACAATAAATGAAAACATGATAGGGGGTGCCCGAAGGGTGGTTGCAAGAAAGCCAAGGTGCCTTTAGCACATGCAACAAAGTCAACACCTTGAACCAGTTTAGGAGAAAGAAGCTAAAATTATGACACAGCCAGGCAAAAGCAACTCAAAATAATGAAGTGCGAGCCAAGCAAAAGTCATTAGCGAAAAGGCGCCCTCAACACACACACACACACACACACATGAAAACAACAGTCGTCGGGCAGAGGACAGTGGTATACAAACTCTGTAAATTTCAACCAAATTTACAAATTACTGAAAAATTTCCGTCTTTTTTGACCAACAAAGCTTAATAAAGTGAACATAAACAAATAAGCAATTAAAAAATTGTACCACTATTTTTGTCAATTCTCAGACCACTGTGCTTTCTGTGCCCGGGTGGGCCCGTCTCCAGTTTTGTTCTGTGTTGCTGTCAGGAAATGCAGTTACAGCAGCAGCACAAATGGAGTTTCCAGCCTTAGGCCAAAGAAATTCTAGACGAGATGCCTGTCCACCTCCACGATGCTGTCGTGCCCATGTCAAATATTTAACACTTGGTTTATTTTGCATTTGTTTCACCTCCTGGCACATGGAAATTAAATGTTTACGCTTTTTGTGGCAGCAAGTGGGCGACTATGACGACGACAACGACGACGACGACATCGCTCGAGTGTAGACTACACACAAAAATGGCAACCAATTTAGACGACAGACTGCCTCCAGCCAATCCTCAATCCCCAAGTTATATTACGAGTAAGTGGTAGCCCACGCAATCAATGTGGCTGAAAAATATTTCACAATTGCAGAAATGCAATCAACAGTCATTCAGGCGACAAACCAAATGCTGTACAAATCACGTAGCATAATATTTTGTTATTTGGTCGCTGGGATCCATTGACAAGCAAAAGTCGCTGAATGAGTTCGTGGGTTAGTTGGGATGCCACTTTGTGCATATGAATAGCGATTTTCAAAGTCACGCGCAGGAAGGGCATACCAGCGTCAGCAGCAGATGGATAGACAGACAATCAATGATAATAACAGCGGAAAAATTGATAAAGAACATAACTAAATTTAGATGCCCTTTGAATTGAGAGATTGTGTTAAGGAATTTAGTTTTAAAAGAAAACTTGAGAGGCAGATACATTTATTTAAATATTTTACTTTGAATGACTGACTGATTAAACACCGCCCACGAATTTGCCTAGAGAGCTACCGAATTGCAAAGTAAGAAATTTCAATGTGAAACATAAGTCTAGTGTGACCAGACATAACAACAAATTACTTCGATATTTAAAGTTTGTGGTAGTTAAAATAAACTGGGGTGAGTCACACTAATCCATTAGTAGTGGTTTTTTTTTTAAAGAAAAAATTTGCCATTTTTTCTCCAATAGATATTAAAACTGTTTCGATATGAAGGTCAACAGATATCTCACCCGCAAACTAAGGCTTCGATGCTGAATCTAAAAACGCAGTTCGGTCTATTTTTATACCCTGGCAAAGGGTTTTTTGGAGCCACAGCAATTGGGTTCGCCGATGATATTGCTATCGTGGTAGTAGCAAAGGACCTTCTAGGCAGCCCCATTCTACCTAAAGGCGCAAAAGGTTGCGGATCTGCACATCACGACGACAACCCACAAGACTGAGGTACACATGAGAGCACTGCAGAAATGGCAAGATCGGTGGCAAAGTTCAACCAAAGGATGAAGGAGCTCATCCCTAATATGGGTCAATGGCTAAACAGAGGACACGGACAGGTTACATACTACCTGACACAACTTTTGACTGGACACGGGTGCTTGAAATCCTATATTCATGGGTTCAAGCACGCTGACGACCTGTACTGCCCAGACTGCTATGGGCAGACTGTCATTCAAGACGCAGAACATGTCTTCTTTGAGTGTCTTTTTATGAACGAACTGATTTGAGTACACGGGTGGGGAGGACACCAGCCGTTGGCAACCTGGTGAATATTATTCTCGAATCAGAACAAAATTGGTCAGCAGTTTGCGACGTGGCCACAATCATTTTTCAAAAACTGCGATCCGCAGAACGACTGTGAAGCTTTAATTCATAGGAGAGAATCCAAGGTGAGCCTTGGGCATTCCCCCCGGCGAAGTAATACCTAACGGTAGTACCGCCTGGAATCGGGATGGGGGTGGATTGTTTAGTGGGTGCGGTAACTCTAGTCCCACACTTTGGTTGCTACTCTTTAGCTCCAAACCGGCTATAAAGCTTTTAACCAACACTGAAAAAAAAACTACCCATCGCCACTGTGGCGCCAGAGGAACTGTGTCAAGTACTACTTACTACTAAGGCGAGATAAGAACTTTGTGCTGCTGCACAGTGGGCGAAACGGTTATTCTATAAAAGTTTATCTCAAAGCATTCCGATATATATCCTAACAGCTGTGAGCTATCAAAAACAACATATTTTTTGGCAAGTCTCAAGTTTTGTCAGCATCAAAACAAAAGCTTTTTTTAGTTTGGCTCAACGAAGATATCCACAAAAATAATTTTTTGGCTTTGGAAAACTATTTTTTGATACCGTTTTATATAACAAAACCTGAAGTAAGCTGGACCGTATTGAAATCTGAAAAAAAATTGCGAGATTTTACAAATGGGCTTGTTCAAAACGCCGATATTCTTCCAAGCTATGATGTATTGCGATCATCGAATATCAATTCGGTGTTTATCCATAGATTTTCCTTATTATAACGTTATTTTCTTCGAAAAAGTGCAATTCTTAAGAAGAAAAAATATTAATAGTTTTGTTGATTGACTCCATCTAACGTTTCTGACTCGAGATTTGGCTCAAAATGTAAGAGTACCTACCGAAAAAATGAAAAAAAACCTAAACTTAAATTTAAAATTAAAAAAAAAAGTTATTACAAATTTTTTTTAATTTTCTTATTTCTTTTATTCCAACTTTAAAAAATTTGTGCAATTTTTTTGAAATTAAAAAAAAAATTTTGTTTTTATATTTAGAAAATAAAAAAATTGTATAAAAAACCTTTTTTAAATTTTTTATATGGAATTTATTCCTACCTTTAAGAAATAAAACAGATTGCGTCTATCTCATTTACTTTGGAAGATGTTAATTTCGTTTCGCTAAATCGGTCATTTCGCCCACTGTGTGCTGTGGCGCCATACGAACTGCGTAAAGGAGCTATTGTCAAGCTATTGGCTATTCACACCGACACGAGCCAGACGCATGCCGAGGCTTGTGCTTAGAAAGCAAACAGCTTTTTAGCCGCTGGCCAGCGGTCAATGAAGTAGGTTAGAGCTGGTTTGTGTCGCTTCATTTTCGCACATTCTAACTAATTGGCCTCGCTCTTCTAAGGTACTACCCGTGTTGTGATAAGCGATATAAACATAAGTATACCACAGTACTTGTAGCGCTGAGAAGAAATCTGAAATAAACTAAACTAAACCCATTGCCGATGTGGTGCCACATAAACTGAGTGAACTACTAAACAGGACAAAGTTGTTTGTATATTCTGCATTCGAAAGTGCCAACAAAAACCAATCTGCACCTCTGATCTTAACCAATCTCAATCAAAGTTTTGACTGCTCCACCATTAAATAGTGTATTCACCCATAACAATAAGGGGACATCAGTTGAATGGGAGCTCCTCTCCAAGGAACGACGAAAGCACATTTCTATTAAAATGCGCAAAGCCTTTTTGTGTGGCTGGCAATGTTTGTGCTGTTTGGCGGCTACCCGCCAGTTCATCCCACCTCTCCTCCCCTCACACACACACACACACACAACAACCTTTGCCTTGTTTATGCGCTGTCTTGTTTATCGCTGGCTGCTGCTGTTGGCATTGCACTTTGCATGCAAAAAACATAATAATCAGCAAACAAGAACGAGTGAGCGAGAGAGAAACAACATTCGATTGCAAATGTCGACGTCGTCGTCGTCGTCGTCGTCGCCACCAAAAATAAACAATACAAAAAAAAACAAAATAGGGAGAAAAAAAGCCAGCCAAAGATAAACAATAAATAAACACAAGAAATTGCAATTGAAAATTGCATTAAAGAAACCCAGCGAGACCAAATGGCGGCAGCTAATTGAAGACCACAATGACTTCCAAACTGTAACCCACAAGCTAATTGAATTCAGACAACGTTTGGTAAGTAGTTTTAACAAACAAACAAAAAAAATAAAACGTCTACAGGTAGTGAATTTCACTTAAAATGCTTTTATTATGGCCCGCCGACGCCGCCGCCTACTGCTCGGCTGCTCTTATTCAGGGCACGTTCCAGGCAAACGTTGACGCTTCGATGGACCTGACCCAGGTACGGAGTGAGGAGGAGGGGGGCCCACAACTTTGGTTTTTATTTTTCTTGTTCAGCCCAACACATGAACCTGTAATGGGACTTGCATACGCCACACATGCCGCTTAAAAACAAATTATCGAACATGTACGCGAGACGCCTGTCATTGACAGCAAAGTGAAATAATAAAACAGAGCAAAAAGCAAAGTTAAACGCAAAATGTTTATAGACAGGCGCAATGAATACGAGTTAAACAAGGCAAATATTCAAAAAAAACATTTCGTTTAAACTAAAGTTCACTGCCTCCACTTCCAGTGTCAAGTTGCCACCCCTTCTTCTGACTGCAAATTACTCAAATTTGTTATATAAAAGTCCCTTCAACACGCACAGCGTGAAAAAAACTCTTTTGCTAAACACTATTTTTTGTTTGATGTTTCACATGGCCCCCAAGTTGAATTGTGTTTAAGCAGGCGTAAGGTCATGTGCCTGATTACTCATACGCGGTGTGGTCGTGTGTTGAGAGTCGTCTACTTGAAAAGAAAGAACTTCTCATATCAATGCCCTGACATATTAAACGGCCACCAAAAGCGGATTTAGCTTATATCTTTAGATGTGAAGAGTTTTCTTTTCACAAATCAGAGCGTAAATACAATGAAGTCAGCACACGTTCACGCACACACACACACATAAGCGATGAAAGGCAATGGGAAAGCGAAACAGAAGCGAGAAGCGATGCGTGTTTTGATAGTGGAATGCCCTGGAGCACTTTGAGCAGATGTGCCAAGATACAGTAGAAAGTCGACTAACGATCCAAAAAACCCAAATTTTTTGTGCCATTTATTGGGTTTTAGTTTATATTTGAGTTCTTTATGCTATAATTAAAAGGAAACGAATACAGTTCTGCATTCAGAAGTCAATTATTTTTGATTTTGCAAGAGAGAGCAAAATATGAAAAGAGCTCGCCATATTTTGATGATGAAGAATGCTGCTGCTGCCTTAACTAGGTAGTGCATTAAAAGCCTTGCTTGTGACTTCTGTAAGCTATTTGTTTAGTAGCTGATAAAATTGACTTGCTTTATTCATTTAGAAGTAGAAAAAATATCCTTCCAAGGCGTTCGAAAATTAAATTTATGGCGTTTTCAACCAAAAAATTAAATATTTCAAAAATATTTTTAATTGTTGTATTCTGTTCTATGCAATTATTGGCAATTACCTTTATATTTACATATTGATTAACTTCTTTAAACGTTTCTGAATTAAGATATGGCTTACAATGTAAAAATGGAAAAAATGAAAAAAAAATCGTACTTAAAAAAGTTCCCATAACAAATTTTTGAAATCAATTTTCGAGTTCAGCATACCAAACCATACCAAAAAAAATTCCAATTGCAAATGGGTTACTTAATTTTTTATACCTTGTTTCCATTTAAAATGGGAAAAGTGGATCATGAGCTTGTGTCATGGCCTACAAGGTGGCTTTGGGAAAATGGGATCGTGATCCTTTGCAGCACTTCTGCAAGGCTTATTGCATGGCACGTCAAGAGTTGGCCCTGCTTCTTGCCCTTAAACATCCCAATATAGTTCCCCCGATCAAACCACTGGCCCTGGTGCTGGAGCTGACTCCTCTTGGTGTCCTGGCTGTTTTACTTCGTCTGTATCGTCGCTCTGGAGCTCATATGGGTCCCCACACCTCTCAATCTCTGGTATTGCCAGCGGCCCGTGCCATAGAGTATCTGCATCGCAGAAGAATCATTTACCGGGATCTCAAATCGAAGAATGTGCTTGTCTGGGAGCTGTCGCAGCCTCATAGCGATGACAGACCACTTAGTCAGGTGCATATCAAGATTGCAGATTATGGCATTAGCAGGCAAACGGCTCCCAGTGGATCGAAGGGTTTGGGTGGTACTGAGGGCTTCATGGCACGCTACAACGGCGAGGTAGAGTACACCGAAAAGGTGAGAAGGTCAATCAATTCAGTGCTTTGCTAACATTTGTTCTTCCAGTTGGATTGCTTTTCCTTTGGCATGTTCATCTATGAGAACATTAGCTTGCGCCAGCCCTTCGAGGGTCATGAGTCCATCAAAGAGTGCATTCTGGAGGGCAGTCGTCCAGCTCTTACGCATCGAGCGACACAGTTTGCCACCTGTTGTCTGGATCTCATGGGTTCACTGCTGGCACGAACAGCCACGACGCCGACCTACAGCCAGCCAAATCGTTTTCATACTCAGCGCTCCCGAGTGCATACATCTGTTGGATGTGGTGGCGCTGCCACATAGCGAGAAGATTGTTTGCGGACTCTTTCAATACACATTAGGGGGAGGCGACGAGGAGCGATCAGGCATTTGGTTCTTGTATTGATATATTAGATGCCTCGCCCAGCGTCAATCTGTTACAATGCAGCAGCATTAGTTGTGCTCCTCAGCCACAAGTAACGCCCGCCAAGACCATCGAGAGTGGTTCTGCCCAGCGGATACCCAAATTGAATATGCTCTGCTGCTGCCTAATAGACTATTTGGATGGGTGATGTTACGGAAAAGTATGTATGCAAATGTAGGAAGCATCGCTGACTACAGATGAGTTGATTTAGCCAAGTCCGTCTGTTTGTCTAGTAAGAGCGCTGTGGTCGAGTGGCCCGACTCCAAAATACAATGTACACTTGCGAAACACATGCACACTTACACACACACGAATTGGCTACTTGCAGTAAGTACTGTGAGGCAGCGCTGTTGACGATGATGTACCCCAAATTTGGTTATAAATCGGATGCAAGACGACCAGAACTTATTGGAACACCCTGTAGTACATTTTTGCACGGCCATAATCAAAAAGGAAACAATAATCCCATCAAATTGAAAGAACTCATATTCTTGGACTATCAGAGCTGAGTCTATATAGGAATGCTATACTACTACATCAGTTCGCACCAAAATCCAACTATTTCTTACAATAACCCGGCATAAGACCCGTAAAATTATGCCATAAGAAAGCCCTCTGTGAAGCATCAGCCTCATACCCGAGTTTTACGAATAGGGAAGCAGCTTCGGTATCGGGGTTTTATGGGTACCTTGTTGGGTACTTCCAACACACAACGACAACATATTTTATCTTAATCGCATTATTATAGCCGGCTTTATGAACGATTAAAAATTCAATGGAAAATTCAGCAAGACTTGTGGACAGCGTGTACATTCGGGAACAGCAATACAAAAAATTCACTTCAATCAGGCAATTGGTTGAGGGTATCATCCAGAAGGACGCAATAATCCCATCAAAAAGAAAGAACTCAAATTCTTGGACTATCAACTGATCTACATATATAGAATGCTATACTACTATAGCTCAGCTTATTGAATTCAGATACATAATGAAATAATATAGCAAGATGGATAGAAAATATATTGATACAACTGATCTATATAGAATGCTATACTACTATAGCTAAGCTTATTGATTTCAAAAACATAACGAAATAATATAGCAAGATGGATACAAAATACATTTAATTCAATCGCATAACGAAGAAGGGCTAAGAAAAACGAAACAATGCATTTAGAAGCAAGCAAGATTTCAATGAGCTAAACCAAAGAAAAGATGGATGAGATGGATGGTCCTCTGAAAATCCCGGTCAAAACTTGTAGAAATCCCATATTTTCGTGTAGCTTTTGCATATTTTTTTTCTCTGTGTATTAAGACCAATATGATTCATTATTCTAGCACTTCTTTTAAGCACCAGAATTCTTTTTTAGACTTGTCTGGAAGAGCATTAGAGGCCTGATTTAAGAAGTAAAAATGATCAAAGAAGGTGGAACAAAAACTCACTCTAATCAAAAGGGCGGAATTATCCAGAGCAGCGGTGGGCACGAAATTTGAGTTTGGGAGCAGTCCAACGACAACAACAACAGAAAAAAACAACACTTTTCAGCGAGAGTCGATCGCGCACACTGCCCTTACTACGCCGTCTGCTTGATTTTGTTAATTTAGCTCACTCCGAAGCGAGGTAATTGCACTTGTTGTCAGGTTTAATGTAATGTTTTATAATTAAACAAAAAAGAAAAAAAATTGAGGAAAGCTAACTTCGGCTCGACCGAAGTTTATATACCCTTGTGCAGCTTGTATAATTTATATAAATTAAGAAATTAAATGATTTTCGTCGAACATTCTTAGCTAAGTTGTTTCCCAAACTCAACAATAGGTGGCTCCACTACTTTGACCATTTGCTTGCCAGTTTGTTATATGGCAGCTATAAGATATATTTATCCGAATTTAACCAAACTCCCCAAAACTGTGTAGAAACTGATAATATTCATAGCTAAAAAGTATAAAGACGCTACCATTGAAAACAAAAAAGTTTTTCTCACTAGAACTACTTTTTCGACCGATCGTTCCTATGGCAGCTATACGCTATAGTCATCCGATTTGGATCAAACTTGGCAGAATTGTGTGGTAGCATATAATATTGATCAGTAACAAGTTTAGGACCGATAGCATTGGAAATAAAAAACTTTTTTCTACTAAGACTTTTTTTTCAGACATATCATTCGTATGCCAGCTATACTATATAATTGTCAGATTTTCTTGGTGGAATTATGTAAAAGCATAGAAAACTGATAAATACGAGGTATGGGGGCGTTTGCATTAAAAACAAAAAAGTTTTTCTCACTAAAACTAGTTTTTCGACCGATCGTTCCTATGGCAGCTATATGCTATAATCATCCGATGCGGCCAGTTCCGACAAATGTGCAGCGTATTTGTACCAAAAGACTTCGTGCAAAGTTTGGTTAAGATAGCTTTAAAACTGACGGAGGAGATAGCAGAGAAACAGACGGACGGACAGACGGACATGGCTAGATCAACTCAGCTCGTCATGCTGATCAAGAATATATATATATTCTTTATGTGGTCGGAGGTGCTTCCTTCTTTGGGTATAAACACTAAGGTTGGGGACCTCTACATTCTACGGATATTGGAGGAAGTGGTTCTGGATTCGTGCACTTGGCTTTTGTTGCTTAGGATGAACAATAGACATTTTTGACTAAGTTAGTGGTCCTAAATTATGTAGGATTTTCACAATTTTTCAATTTTTCATGTTCCGAAAGAGAAATGTCACGCAAAAAGTGTCCCAGTTGATTTTCTGTAATTTTCCTATATAAAAGAAGGTACAACTGGCATCGGAGTTGTGAACGGGAGCAATCTGATAAGAGATATGGTTATCTCGATAGAGGCATAACTACAATCAATGCTGTCTAGACTTTGTTTGCGATTTTTCCATTTTGTTATCTGACGCCACATCTGGCACTGCGAAAAAAACTATTTACAAAACTTTTCGATGCTAATAAGATGAAATTCATTTTCTTCTTTTCCATTTTCATTCCATTCGAGCTGATATTTGTCCAAACCAAAGAGTCTTCACTGTGTAGACATATGCGGGCCATAGTCCAGTATGCCCAGTTGGGCATTGAAAAGACTTTTGTGTGAAAAGGAGGAAGCATCAGCAGTCAGCGGCCATTAGCTGCTTATCGCGCATTTTTTGTCATTGAGTAGCACACAGCAAATAGCAAAAAGGGGCCGGGGCAACTGAAGTTGCAGTGAGCTCAAGTGTAAAGTTATCAAGTGGCTGCCTGGGACAGTCAGACAGTCAAGGGTTAAAGTCATAGACAACGTCGAGTGTGTTTGGTTATGGCTTGTGACATAAAATGTTATCAAAAAGGATTATGACAGAGGGAAAAAAGAGGCAGAGCACAAAAAAAAAAGAAAGAAAGATGAAGAAATGTATCAGTAGCACAAAGAGAAAACACCGTCTGATGTTGGCGATGATGATATCGCTGACAGAGTCCGTGGTCATTGCCATGGAGCAGCAAGCAAAGAGGCGACAGAACAAACTCAAGATATCTCAAGAATTGCTTAAAGTGTCCAAGCAACAGACTAAGGAAAACTCAGGCAGTTAAGTGTCAGCTCACTTAAATGGAGTGAAGATTTGTTTAAATTGAGGAAAGGAATACGGAGGCAGTTTGAAAAGTCAGTGACCTGCTGCCGAAACCAAGGAAAGGCTTGATACAAAACTGTTGCTGCTTATCAGCAGGAAGCCTAAAGAATGCGTTCAAAGTGAATCACCTGTAAATTATCTCTGATAGAGCAGTAAAAGCTGCAAAACAGCTTCAAGAACCAGACATGATTGTCTTGAGGTGCTGCCACTAGCAGCAGGAACCTTTATCAAAACGTAAAGTTGGTTCTTTTTTTTCCACATTTTCTTTCAACATTCTCTAGTTAAATGCAATTTACTTAATGTCTTGTCTTGCGTTTGCCTTTTCCCTCATCTGCCATATTACTTACTTCATAACTTTTATTACCAGTTGCCAGTTGCTTGGCATAATTAGAAAGAAAACCCGTTGAAATTAAAAAGCAAGACAGACTGGAATAGGCAGCCAGCTAGAAGCAGCATCAGCAGCAGCAGCAGCAGCAATTAACGATAGTTAGAACAAGAAAACTGACAAGTCCCTGGCTACAAGTTGGATGACATTTCTTATTTCTTTTTCTTATTTTTCTTCTGTTTATTTCAAGTTGCATCAACAGCTGCTGCTGCTGCTGCTGCCGCTGCTCAATAATGCAATGAAAACATTTTAGACTTTCAGTCAGTGAAAGAACCAACTTTGTCTGCTGTTTTATCAATTGAAAAATTTATGAGCTTGTCATTCAATGACCAACTTGACTGGAAACAAAACTATGTACATATCGAAACGGCCAAAAAGAAACATTGGAAAATTTGTTTTCTTTCGGTAAAGGATTGCTCAATTGTTGAAGAAAATGTGTGGAATGCTTGGAGGAATTGTTGATGGGAATTGATTGAATTTTTTTGTTAGATTTATGGGAAAATTGTTTTCCAGCAACATAAACGGAAATGGCTGGCAAAAGTTCGAAATATGAAATTATTTGCAGGAAATGGTATTGTGAAATTGGAAAATTGAAAGATGCTAACGGAATTTGCAAAATCCGCAAAAGTTGCTAGGAAATATTTAATAACGTGTTTTACATGGATTGGTTTACTGTTTCAAGTGCCAAATGTCATAACTCTGAGTTGAGAATTTGATGAGATATGGGAGAGTATGACAATCTCTTCTGATAATCATAAAAATTATAATGTACAAGTGGGAAACAGAAGGAATGAAGGAAAAAACAGACAGAAATAGAATCACAGACTAGGATGTATAGACCGCTTATGTCAGATTTTGGTTAGCGGTTCGCTCTCACATACGCTCTCTGAGTACATTTGAGAATATGTCCGTCTTGCTCTAACCACTATGTTTTCCTATGCCCACTATAAGTATCTCAATGCTAACCATGGTAGTATTAACAACGTGAAGCCGTCAGCCTCTGCCGCGGGCCAGTAGATGTATGCCTGTGAGACAGAAAGAGACGACAGAACATTTTTTTTGGTCTCTGCTTGTGTATTGTTTTTCGCTTTTAGCATTCACAACGTACTGGCCGGCCCTTTGGCCCCCTAAAAAGAGAGAGAGCTGTCTCGCTCGGCTTCACCTTAACAATTCCACCATAATGCGAACTATCCCTATACAACACTCAAAATTGAGAGGCAGCGCAAATTTTATATCTAATACTCATTGCTCCATGATAGAGTAAAACAAAAAAACCAATTAGAAATGAAGGAGTTTTGAATCTGGGCATAAAAAGAGAGAGAGAGACGGCAAAGCTTACTTCTGCTGATCAATAAATAGGCAGTGGCCGACGAAAAACAAAATCAAAACAAAATTCAGAAACTTTTGCAAGCTCTCTGATCGTTTTCTGTTTATGCATACGAATATTCTCTCAGTTGCTAGCAAGGCTGCCAAACTCTAAAATTCTGCGGAAGGTTTAGCCCGAAGGTTAGAACCCGTCGTAAAGTATAGAGTTCAGTTCGGGGACCGGTTCATTTACTTATCGAACCTAAGGTCTATGTATATCAACAGCTATTGTCTATAATCGAAAGGACCACAATTATTGTTTTAACAGGAACATAAGACTCGAACACGATCCACACGTAGCATTAAATATCATATGCAGAAAAGACAACCTAACTAACCCATAATCATGTCTCTTTTTTTAATAACATTAAATTAAATAAGCGTTGCTGACAAGGATCAGGATACACTTAACACCGCATGTGAAGAGGACCTTCCGGCGGGAGCCACTTTAGATGCGTTGTGTGAGACACTAGGTACTCCTTACAACTAGACTCCCATAATTATACACACTTTGTGGACTATAACATTGCTTTACCTTATTTAGATTTAAAGGATGAAACAAACTTACAACCGTGCTCATTTAAAGGTATGTGGGTCAAAACATTT
Organism: Lordiphosa magnipectinata; assembly: GCA_037044535.1. Taxonomy (NCBI): domain Eukaryota; kingdom Metazoa; phylum Arthropoda; class Insecta; order Diptera; family Drosophilidae; genus Lordiphosa; species Lordiphosa magnipectinata. The sequence goes on along the minus strand of JBAMBO010000632.1, from coordinate 510,231 downwards.
TTTGGTCCTTCGTGCCGGATATGATCCATGGACAATTGCTGTCAATCATACGCTTGCTTCCAAAAGCAAAAAGAACGATTTACACACTATAATTGACCCTCTACTATGAAGATATGGCTTCCCCCTGTGGTCCATGTCTAGAGAAGTCCACCGCAAGGCCTTACAAATCTTCCAAAACGATACTCTGCGCATTATTACCGGCTCCCCTTTGTATGTGCGAAATTCTACTATCCACAACGTCCTTGAATTGGACACGGTGGAGGAAATCATACATAAAACAGTCATCTTGCACAACATGCGGTTTGAAAAACACGTCAACAGACTGGCTCGTAATCTAGGTAACCCAGCATCCCGCCAAAGAAGACTAAGAATGACCAACTATGGCACCGTATTAACGTATTAAGCTTGTATTGCCTTGCTACAACTTGCCTTTTGTTGTATTTCCCTTCTCATAGAACTCATATGCCGAGTTTGGATATGATTTTATAAAGGGATCTTCAGTTCGAACGATCCAATACTAAACAATGGTTATTTTTTCGAATAAAACATAGAAATTTAAAAAAAAAAATAAAAGCAAAAAAAACTCAAATTAGAAAATGGACTTAATTTTTCTGAACTCAAACTTTTTCCAAAGAGAGAAGATTCGATTTGGGTTCCAAGGTAATAGATTTAGAAGGTTCGATTTATGGTCCAGTTCGATGGACTCAATAATTACGAACAAAAGCGGTTCTGCGGGGCTCGGTTCCAGGCCGATTTGCAGCCTTGGTTGCCAGTGGCAATTTCTCTGCTCACATTGCCGACCCCTGGTCTAAACCATCGGAGAAGGAAGGTAAAAGACAGTACACAAATTTTGAATTGTTATAAAAATTAATATTAGAACTGAATTTTTGGATAGCCCCAAGTTGATCAAATTACCCGATGAATTGCAGGTGAAGGAAACAATTTTTTTGATTTTTAGCTTATGTAAGCAATTTCAACGCCAATGAAGACACTCTGCACTTAATTGAAATCTGCCATATACTTCGAGAATCCCGAGTGCAATTAGACCTATCTCAGGTGGTCGCCATCTAAAACCGATCCAACAACTCAAACAAGCTGTCTCACTTTTTTGAAGATTAAGCCTATTACGTTATTTAAGTTTTCCGCAATTGAAATAAAAGGCTGACAGTTAAAGGCTATAGCCAACTTTTGATTCAAAAGGAAAGAAAAGTATCGTATATAAGTGCTAATTAGACATTTCGGAAAATACCCAACAGGTCGACCAATCCAACATGAAGGCTCTAGTTCAGAGGTCGGCAATGCGAGCAGAGATGTTGCTACTGGCAACTACGAAAACGGACAAAAAACTTTTTAAAGCTTTTCTTTATTGTTTTAAATTGTTTGATTTGAAGCTGCCGACACAGTAAGCAGCGGCTGAAATTCCGCCAACGTCTCTGATCACAAAAAATATTTTTTGATAATTTTCATTTTGCTGTTCCGAGGGAAGAAGCTGATGTTTTCAGCTAAAGCGGCAATACTTTGATCCGTTACTCAACAACAGAAAATGTTAACATAATCGTAAATATAGCGGCTTGATCTAGTAGATATTAAAGAGACCACTTTACAGAATCATTTGGGCTGAAAAACTGCACATTCACCGAGAGTACCGTGTTTGCTCTCAGTAATAAATAAACATACGCAAAAGTGTGACCATTTTGCAAGAGTATATCACAGAGGTCGCAAAAATCGGTCCCCCTATGCCTTTGTCAGAAAACGACAGTTTTCGTGCGACCACCTTGAAAAGAGGTACCGAAACAATCTTTAACTACGCTCTCTGCTTGTATTTGGTTGTGGGCGGAGATACACATTTTTTTGTTTTTTTGCTCTTAGGTCTTTTTGAGACCGTTTGGCAAAATTCCCGCATTCAAAAGGTCTTCTTTGTATGTATGCTTCGGTGTGTAAGGCTCGGCTAACGATATGAATGTATGCGACGAACTGTATGCGCTCTCTCGTTCTCTGTCGCATAGACTCTCTCTATGCTTATGTTAAACTCTGGAGTCTGCAACCTTTTTAAATAACATTTTGACAGTTTGGTCTTTGAGAAGCACGCAATTTAAGACCAATTGACTGAGTTGGGCCTGTTATTCGGTTGCTGTCAGACCGATCAGTGCTGTGTGGTCAACCAAAGCCACTTAACAGTGAGCGCGATAACAGAACACATTCGGTTGAGGGAAGCCCGAGCCCGTTTTTTCTTAGATTTTTCGATTCGAACGAACAGAAAAAAGGGTTGAGAGTTATTTACGAGTTATGGCATTTGATAATTAACTGGAATCAGAAGGATTAAGCACGAAACTTGGAACCACAAACTAAAGCTAAGGTCCCACAGTCAAATAATTTGCCCAAACTATGATGAAAAGTTTGTTAATTAGGCCAAATAATGAAACTTTTCGAACATATTTCATCAAAATTTTTGTTTTAGTTTCAAGTCTTGCCAAATTATTATTTAGCCAAATTTTCATCAAAATTTGGGCAAATTATTTGCCTGTGGGACCAAAGCCTATTTAACAATTTAAACAGTAGAATTCTTCAGCGGAAACGAAACCAAAGCAGGCCTAGAGAAGTTTGTCAGCTATTATCAGTGAAAAATACCAGTAATACAGACTTAATCTGAAACTTAAAGCTTAACAAAAACTGCATTAAAAAAAGCTACCAAAAATTCCTTTCAGAGTTTTTAATCCATTTCCCCCCTCTTTCCTAATCCCCATACATAACATTAAGCCACCTTCACACTCACTCAGCATTTTCTGCATCAATGCGTTTTTTGTGCAGTGCTGCAGTCGCCTGCAACTTTTCATTCACAGTAGAAACAATATAAAAAAATAAAAAAAACCAAACAAACAAAAATCGCAGACACAAAAAATACCAAAACAAATATTCGCGAATTCCAACAGACAAACTGTCAATGTTGAGTCATTTAGGAAAGCTTTTAATGGTCAAAAACACATTTTTTCGGGGTTGTCAGCTCAGTTGTGTATTGCGGGCGACCAACTGGGTAATTGAATGCAGTCATTGAAAACTGTGGGATCGACTGAATGACATGTAAGTGGTTCAAAAGAATGCACAGTGAAAGGGGGGACATTTTAAGTGGGGGTTTCTAGTTGGTTATGGTTTTTATGGGGCAAATATGAATGCAAATGCAGAAATTTTACATTCAAAATGGTTTTAATAGTTTTGTGTCTTGGCGCTCAGCTGGAGTATCTGGTATGTACACACACACAGTTGACTCACCCGTTGAAACCCGTTTCGGCCGCTTGATTTTGCGGCATGCGGCTAATTGTCTTTCAACGCCCACAATCGTTTTTGTTTTGTTTAATGCCAGAAACGAGTTCGTTTAGAAAAAAAAAAAAACAAAACAAAACAAAAACTAAAACCAAACCACTTTGGTGCCTGTTGTTTGTATGCTGGAACAGCTGTTTTAACCATATCAAGAGAGATTGCTCTTTGGGTTAGTCAGCAGTATTTATTGGTAGCTGGAGAGCATGGCCAAAAGGGGATAGTTTGGTTAATAGTTAAGCAATAAATTGGTCATATATGGTTTGGTTTTTGATATTGATATACAAATGTGAGGGGGTTGGAACATGGGACTGTGTGCAAACAAATAATGCGCGCTGTGTGCATAGGACTTGTGCACCCTTGTTCTAGGTATATCTCTTTTTCCCCCTTCCCTGTTGTTAGTTGATAGGTAGAATGTTCTACGTGCTTCATGATACTAAATTAAATTTTAATTGGAATTGAAAAAAGTTGCTTTAATAAGGAAGTGCCAAAGATCAAAATACATTAATTCACAGCCCTTACAACCATTTATTATAGTAAAATATTCAAAATGGCATCTTTAAATAGTATTTTGAAGTCTAACATTCACAGATTCTAATCTTTTTGAAAAGTTATAGTGAAATTTGTGTATAAATTTCTCAGCAAAACAATTTGCATCATTTTGTTTAGCCACCTTTACAACAAATTTCCCACAAGTTGTAACTTTTAGTTGATGATTCATCTCATTACATTTTCGTATTGCTCAATACGCCAAACGAGTTTTAAGACACAACTTCATATGTCTATGATATTACCATAACTATCTATTGTCTACAACTGGCGACTGACTGCACCCACAGTCTGTCCAGCTCTCCCACTTAAGGCAATCTTGTATATTCCCACTATAAAGTAAATGTTTAAATGTTAAAACTTACTTAATCTGCCAAAGCTGTGAGATAGCCTCTTTTTGAGCTTCTGCAGGGCGCCGCCTTTTTTCTCGCGCATGGTGACGCCTGAAAATAGAATAAAAAATACAAACAAATTAAGTTAAAATTTATGACAATGTTATTGAATTTCTGCCACAATTATTAAACCAAACAAAATGTAAGAGCAACACAAACAAACAACAGACACCCAGACAGACAACACTGAAATTCTGACATAACAAATTAACATAAATCAGTCGAGCGTGGTCAGAAGGGAGACAATGAAAAACCAATTTTCCTATTTGTAACTTAAAATAGAAAATGCATTTTGAGTTTATTTTGGTTCCGATTGATGGACTGACTTGTTGGCATCGCCCCTCTCTATAATTTAGTTATTATATACAGAGGGGCACAACCCCTCCTTCCAATAATAACATTTAGCAAACTTATTTGTGTGTTCAGTGAAGCATGAAAATTGTTTTTTTTTCTTCTCTCTATTTTCGCAATTTGACAGTGAAAATGTTTTACGATGCATAATAATTTAAAGAAGTTTATAGGCTGACAAAAAGGGCGTGTATTGTTTTGCTGGTATACACATGATTTGAAGTTTAGAATACCATAATTTATGCGTCTGGGAAAAGTTTAAATTATGGGGGAAAACTTTTGAGTGACACAGATTTAAGTTATTCTTTTGAATATTGACTTACTTGCATTGAGAAACAAAGTCAATCTTAAATCTAGACTAAAAATCTCTTTATCGAGAATATTGCAATCTTATAAAAACAAGACTGCAAAACCTTGAACCTAAGAAATCTCAAAAACCAGATTTTTCATCTCGCAACTTAGCAACTTATCCTACAGTTTTCTGTAAAGCTTCAGTTGAAAAATTTTAATGTTTTTTGTAACAAACAACAATTTTTGGCTGTCCCCACCACCCTCCTGGGACACGAACCACGACTCGAACTAAGGCACATAGTTTAAGCTTTTGGCATGGCTTCTTAGCTCGCTTTGCCACTCGCTTTTCACTAAGACCCATTTTTCGGCCAATGGTTCCTACGGCAGCTATAAGATATAGTCGTCCGTTTATGACCTAAGTTTGCAAATCTGTTTGAAAGCATACAATATTAATAAAAGCTGAGCTGGAGGACGCTAACAGTGAAAACAAAAAAGTTTTTCTCACTAAGACCCATTTTTCGGCTCAATGGTTCCTACGGCAGCTATAGAGACTAGTAGTCATCCGAAACAGACAGACAGACGGACGGACAAAGCTCATTCGACTCAGCTCGTCGCTCTCATCAAGAATATATACACTGCTCGCCACTTGAATAGGACACCCTGTATGCTCTCTTTAAAACTGCTCGTAACTCGAAAACGAAATGGTAGAATAACGGTATTTTTTGCATATTATCTTTGTGCAAGCATTCTTCGCTCTTTCTGGTATATTCCAAGTTTTGGAATAGAACCGTTATAAAGTTATTTGCACTTTATGTGAGCATTCGCAAAAATTCAATGGAATTTTTGCGCCACTTGAATAGAACATGCATTTTATTTGGTCGGTATCGTTGACACGTGTACACAAATTTTGGTTTACTTAAACTTTTTGCTTTAATTGAAGTGTATATAAAATTAAAAAATATTAAAATGGGGCGTGGCATTTCATTATCTGAGTCGGAGAAAGGAAAAATCCATCTTACAAGGATTCTGGCCTTTCTATTGCCAAAATAGCAAAAAAAAAGTCGACAGGAGCCGTCACGCCATAACAAATTTTTTTAAAAATGAGGCTAATTATGGTAAGAACATGAAGGGCCGCACCCACAGTGTGCTTACCATCGCGGACAAGCGACTTATATTAAGAGAAGCTTCCAATTCGCACGACTCTTTGGCCAAGATAAGGGAAAAATGCAACGTTAAAGCAAGTTTGACAACGATGCGTCGTGTTATTAATAATGCTACACACCTGAAGAGACTAAAAATCAAGAAGAAGCCACCTCTTAACCCGGCTCGGAAGTTACAACGCCTTGATTTCGCGCGCGCACATGTCACCTGGACTTCGGAGTGGCAGCGTGTAGTCTTTTCGGACGAAAACAAGTTTAATTTGGAGCGCCCCGATGGCTACAGCTACTATTTTCATGATCTTCGAAAAGAACCACACCATCTTGATAAGTTGCACAGCAGTGCTGGAGGTATTATGGTATGGGGGGCCATTTCCTATTATGGCACCTGTGAGCTTAAATTTATTCCAACCACCATGAATGCGTTGTGTTATAATGGTATACTGAAAGAGGCCTTTCCACACTTCCAAACTCTTTTTGCAAATCTAAAATGGATTTATCAACATGATAATGCCCCTATACCCGGCCCGGATTGTTAAATCGTATATAGCGAGCCAAAACGTGGAGTTATTAAACTGGCCACCCTATTCACCGGACTTGAATATCATTGAGAATGTGTGGGGATGGCTAACACTTGAAGTATATGGATCAGGTCAGCAATATTCGAGCGTTCCTGAACTAGTTGCAGCTATCAAATTAGCATGGGGCTCGTTATCGTTGAATTACTTGGGAAAATTGTATGCATCCCTTCCAGACCGAATGTGTCAGGTTTTGGAGAAAAAATGAGGCTCAACACACTATTAAAAACTTTTTTTGGTTTCAAAACATGTTAGTAATTTCTTATTTAAGTAATATTGTTATTTGAAAAGGATTGAAATATTCTTAAATGGTTTTTAGATAAAGTGTCCTATTCAAGTGGTGCAAAATGAAGACTCCAAAATTTGTTACTTATTGGTTAACAATGTTTTTTGTATACCTACAACTTTTGAATAATTTTGTAATTTTCGTCTAATTACTACATTTAAATAAACTTTATAAGAAAACAAAAATTATTTTCCTAGATGGCTTGGTTTAGTAGCAATTAACTATAGAAAATCGACTTTAGAGGTGTCCTATTCAAGTGGCGAGCAGTGTATAGTTTATGGGGTCGGAAATGAATATTTCCGTAGTTTAGTAGTAGTTTAGTTTACTTTGTTCTGAAAATTTTCAGAACATTTGGTTGACATTGGCCGTAGTTTGACGTCAGTCAAAGTTCTGTTATGATTTGCTGTTTATATCTTAACGTTTCGAAAATATAAATAGCCAGTGTGGTTCAATACCGCTTATTCAAAATTTCAGTTACTTCTGCTGTGTTGCCAATACACAAATCGTATTTCTGCCAGGATTGGACTTTTGCCAAAGCGAGCTTTCATTAAAATATACCATTTCTTCATGGCTTGAAGTTCAGCTTATACTTCTCTGGGCCTGTTTAAAACATTTTTCTCGAGTGCCTTCAACTATGCGCTCCAGTATATTTTGTGTGTCGCCGTCCATGATCGATGGTTTTGGAGGTCTTGTGGGACGTTAAGCTTAGCAGCTAGAAGTCGCCATTCACTAAAGCATTGAGCTTCATTTGCGAAAAGCAGCCTCGCCGTTTTATTCACCAGTCTTGTTGCTGGTTTTTCCATCCCTGCCTCATGCATGCAAAATGACTGCCCAAGATGTAGCGGTACAGCTCGGGTAACCCAGTCTTTATGTGAATTGCATAGTTTGGAGAATTTCGTGGCAGCTGGAATATTTTCTTTATAAAAAACCCCAGCAACTTCTCAATATCTTTATATCGGAATATTTCCCATACTTGTGAGGCGTAGCACAGTACGGAGCGAGCGGTTGATTCATACATCTTATATTAGACGCTCGGTAGTACGTTGTTGTTGCTCATTAGTTTATTCCAAGAGCTGTTTAGCGCCATGATGGATTCCTTTAGTTTTAGACGAAGGTGCTTTGTAAATTTTCCATTTGAGGTCATAGTAACTCCAAGATACTTGTAAGATGTCGCTCTCTCTATCTCCGCACCGTTTAAGCTCCATGTTTCTCCTTGAGCTATACGTTCTCTACCATCGCTAAACACCAGAACTTTTGACTTGTCAGTGTTTATTTTCAGATTCCAAGTTTAGCAGTACTCGTTTGGGTGTGAATCAGCCAAAAGCACCAAATCAGTATCGTTTTTATGTTGCCAAATGAAATTCCTGCTAGTTATGCTTCCGCAATATCGTGTATGTAGAGTGAGAGAATAACAGCGGGCTTAGCAAGCAGCCCTGCTTTACTCCTGTGTTACTTTGGAACCAGACAGTTGTGAACCATCCCATATAGCTGCTATATTTTCCGCATACATTTTCTGTATGACTCTCAGGAACTTCGTCGATAGGCCCATATTGCTGAGTTTGTAAATAAGGCTCCTTCTGTTGATTGTGTCAATTGTTTCGCTGGTAGGACAAATTCCCTTTTTTTCACTGTTCTTAAAGTTTTCAGGATTGTCTAACTTCAGTTACTAAATTACACATTTGTCTTTAAATTTGAATCTATTTGAAACGCTACTAACAGATTCTGGTGACTCAATCAACCCGCTGCTCAGACTAGAGTCGCCCTCATAAGTAATTAAGATTTTCCAGTTGTCGTTTTTTTTTTCTCCACCCAAAATATGTTTTAATTTTAATTAAGTTGGATTTTCCCTTTAACTCTCTCTCCCTCTCTCTCGCTCATCCCTTTCAATTTCATATGGCAATTTGGCAACTTTGATAAACGAGTGGCAAGCACGCAAAGTTAGTCAAAAAGTTTCGGCTATCGTGTGCGAATACTATTAAAACAGGTGGGCAATATCAAAAACAACTCCAGGGACGAAAAAATAAAAACATGCAACTAGTTGACTAATTTTTCATGTGGCTGAACGAAATGAGTTTCTTATAAACCACGCCCCAAACTGACGATAATTTGATGAGATTTCTTGTTACCGATAAAAAAAAAAGAAGAAAAAAAGAAATGGAAAAAATTTTAGTTCTATATGGTAATAAAACTTGGTAAATTCGCCTTGAAAAGCGTGCGTTGTTTAGCATAAAAGGCATATAAAATAAAATATGTTAAATGAGTCTGAATGATGGTTTCCCACCCCACAGCTAGATATTTGTGTGTGTTGTGAGTGTGTTTTCTGGGGGTTATTTTGGGATAATTTTTTGATGGTTTTTTAATTTTATTACTTGTCTGATAAATAAATGATGTGTGCGCGTTGGGTGAGTGGTGTTAATGGTTGGCAAATCCACAATTAGACAATTTAAAGTGGATGAGAAAAAATTTAAACAATAAAGCTTTAAAATGAAGCACCGTGTCTCTGCGATGTAAAAAAAGACTAGTGTTGGGTTATTTTCACTTCTAAATACACAATTGAAGCCAATAGCTGGTGAAGCTGACCGCCTGTATAATCCTGTAGGTAAGGTCAAACCTAGACCGGCCACCAACAACCTCTCCGTAACCTCCACAGCCACCAGCTTCACCACGTGGAGAAAAATAGTTAACACCCAGCTCGACGTCAACGTGGATGGCAAAACAATTCAAACTTGCAAGTACTCAAAAGTTTTAGGGGTGATGTTCGGCAACCTCTACACCGAGAGCACGGCTTGCAAGATGACAAAGAGGAACAGGGCGGTAAAGGCTATATCAGGGAGTTCATAGGAAAAGATAAGGACACGCTTCCCTTTATCTATAAATCCATAGGCAGAACGCTCACTGACTATGCTGCAACAGCTTGGTCCTCCAGCTGTCAGTGATACGCAGTGGGGAATCCTACAACGAGCGCAGCTGGCTACTCTTAGGACGGTCACAGGATGCCACTCAAACTCAGAGCCTTGGAGTCCGAGCCCACTGCACCATGCTCGATAAGCAGTTCCTAGCCAGCTGCCTTGTGAAGGACCAAGCAAACCAAACTTCGCTCAAGGTCCCCCTACCCTCACGTACAAGCAGACAAGACGTCACGATTGTCCTGCCAGACTGACTAACAAGCCCAACAGGTGAGAGAGGAAATCCACAACAGGACATTTGAATTCGACATAAATGGGCTCTAGAATAACATTGTTCTGGGGGGTCGCCCACCACCAATCAGCATGGATGAATACCAGCTACCTAGGACCACCAGAACCAATCTTGCCCAGCTCAGATCGGACTATTCCTGCTCCTTTGATAGGTACCTAGCGAGGATTAACACAGAGGTGGCAGATGAATGCCCGAAATGCAAAGGAAGCTCTCATGACACTCGCCACTTTTTCAACTGCCCGAATGCTCCCAAAAGGAGTATCCAATGGACTGCGCAGCCTTCCTGGGGCTGAACAATTGGGATTCGACTTGTCCCCCATCATAACCCACTACCATAACTTCCCCAAACTCTCAATTTTCTCTCCTTCTAAACCAGCGTTGGTCAACAAGAGCGTGGCCAAAATGTGAGAGTGTGTTGTTGTGCGAAAATAAAGTGCCGTGAGACAGTTTCGATCTGACCGCATCGCAGGCTAGCCAGCGACTGAAGTCTACTCTGTTGGCCTCAGCTTCGGCATGCGTTCGGCTCGTGTATGTGTAAATAGCGAAATGTCTTCGGCCCCTGGGGGGTACCGGTAACCCTCTCTGTTCTAAAACTTACTTTTCCCTCTCTCTCTCTTCCCTCCTACACGTACACACCCAATTACACATATAGCCGCTACAACAACAACCAACAAAATCTAATAAAAGAGCGCTACAGCAACTACACAAAAAAAAACAAGGCGAGCTAAAATCAAGTCCAAAAAAATTGATTTGATCTCGACCTTCGGATTGAATCCAGCACGAAAGGATTGGAAGGAATCCTAAAAGGCTTGGATCAATCCGAAAATTATCATTTCAAGTACGAATCTTACTTGAAAATCAAATTATCTTGACTCGAGATTGAACTAAGTACGGAATTTCACTGTCAAAACGAAAGATCGAAAAGAAACCGAGAGCAGTCTCGCAACTGAGAGTGAAAAGCCCTCTCAGGTTAAATGGGTACACAATACACATACACAAACTTTTCTCACAGCACAGCAGTTATTGGTGGTCTAGTTCGATGCAAAACTATCGATAGTGACGCCATCGATAGTATGACAAACAACTGATACTATCGATACTACTATCGATGTTTTGCAGCACTAGACCTACAAACTATCTATAATGACGCATTCGAACAGCAACTAATTATTCGATACTATCGATGCCTTGCCTTGGAATCCCCTACTGCTGAATTACAGTTGATGGGTCAAGTCTATTGAAGAGACTTCAATATCGACCAGCCTTCATCTTAATGTTGTTTGTGTCCTGCTTTTACAGTTGTATGGAAACTAATGACCTCGAGCCGGCTAGAACTTGCTGGTTTGATAATCAAAAAGGTCGTTAAAAAAGTAGCATAGAGTTCTTGTGAGATGCTTTTTTTGGAGTTTAAACATCGAGCTAAAGTCAATCTCAGTCATTTTTTGATGAAATCCTTCTTCGAATTGAATGTAGTTCGAGTATCGAGCTCAATTTATTCTAGAATATTCTTGCACCAAGCCGACTTCGAGATCAATTCAAGTACTTATATCGAGCTTGAATCAATATCGGACCCTTTTGAATGGATACGACTAAGGGATCAAATCGAGCTCGAATAACTAGATAAAATCAATCCCGTTCGTACTCGTATTCCGGGATTGAAAATTCCGTAATCATGGCTTGAGAAAATCCGGGCTTGACCGACTTCTGACATCGTTGGGAATTGATTTTAGACCGAATATCTTGGATTTTTTTCTGTGTATCAGTTTTTTGCCCATATTTTTCAACTCGCCTTCTCTTGTTTTTCTTTTTGATCTAAGCATCAAAAGTGCCAGCCGATTCAAAACCGAACTGATTTAAAAACGTTTAGATTTAAGTTCTTCTGGGACCATAAACTTAATCTAATAAAGTAATCTGTTCAAATTTAGAAAATGGACCCACAAATTTAAATTTGCGTGTTGCCGGTGTGATCAATTGATCGCCTTTGTCTCAGTACAAATCCACTAAAATGAGCATTTTAAAATGCAAATAAATTTTTCAAAACCCTTTCAATTCTTTCTAAGCTTCCAAATTGTGGTTTGTCCCTCCATTATTTGCATTTAAAAACCTTCTCACATTTTATTTAATTAGTTTTAAATGCCATTTTAATTAATATTCCATAGCATAACAACAAAAAAACACTGTCTAAAATTGGCTTATGCATTTCAAATGAGCAGCAAAACAAATGGAAATAAATTTTGTAAAATTGAGTTTAGTACGCAAATTTAATATTGATTAAAACAAATGAAGGGTCGAAAATACGATTTCAGTAAAAGCATTTTTCACTGCGAGTTCAACGAGGTCACCAGCACCATACACAGCCTGGAATCGATTGATGTGCCATTGTCGACTCACGTGTCCAGGTTTGTCACACACCTAGACTATTTTTAGCTGGAACGTTGTAATTCTTTTTTTTTTTTGCCGGCCGGCAACGTTGACAAATTGTTCACGTCATTTATAAGCCGTTTAAAAATCATTGCATTTCGGGTTTTTCAGTTCCGTCAGCACTGCACTTTAAATCGCTTACACTTTTTTTTTTTGGTTAAAAAACTTTTCACCCTCTCACAATTAGTCAGCTGCTTGTCACCCACCAGCAAATAGAAAAAGTGTCAAAATATTTTTGTGTGCAGAAAAGTTTGCACATTTTACTCACCAATTCTATTTTCTCTTGCTTGGTATCAGAAATGTTTTAACTTTGGCCAAGAGCCCAGAAATTACTAGAGGGGATAGAGGCTGTGTGTGGAGTGTGGTGTGGGGCATATGAGCTGTTGCATGGCTTGGCCAAAATGTCACGTATATGTCGTGTGGCACGCCATGACAACGGAACGTTGCTCGGACGCCTTCATCTCTCTTCGTCTTCGTTTGCCGGCGGCAAATTTTATTTTATTGTTGCTTTTGGTAATTACGTCATTAACAAGAAATTTAAAAGAAATATAAATGCCCCATCATATCATTTTGCGCTTGTATTTATTTGGTTTCTGTTTTGGGATGTCTTATGTCAACGATTGTGAATGATTTTTGTGCTGATGATGGACATTTGGTGAAGATGATGCTCTCTTATGGTGAAAGGCAGATGGTTTTAATTAGCTGATATCAGATATTCTACATTATTTACTATTTAGATATATACTCGAGGTGGCTTGGGTTCCAGAAAATTGTGCAGTTTCTTTTATAATTCAAAATATTTTCCATGTGGTTATAAGATACGCATTGTCTCTAATTGAAACTAAAATTAGTTTCAGTTTTGTGGTATCAATATAATACTAGAAATTTATAAATTGATATTTTGGGTATTAATTTGATACGAAAATGTGTTAATTTTAAACTTAATATTTTCAATGGCAACAAATTTTAGTTCGAAAATTTGAAAATACTCGTCGACGATTGGTATGTTACATTAAGGGTAGATTGATATATGTCACATAAAATTACATTTAGCATTGCAAATTATGAGCTTATCTCACACATAGCAGCTATATGAAAGAACCGAAATCGACCCTAAGTGTTGTAGTTCTAGATTGAACACATCAGTACCTCGAAAAGGAAAAAAGCAATGATGGAAAATATGCTACTTTTATATGACACTCCCTTAGACGATGAGTTGAAGGCAAGGTAAGTTTGTGCAACTTGACGTCATTGCGGCAAATGTTTACTTTAAGGTAAACAGCTCCTAAAATTCTGAAACTAGTTTTCCTCGATAGATCACGAATTATGAAGAATTTACGTGCAAAAAAAAATTCGCGATCGACCATGGTTCTCTTGTAATTAAATTTCAAAGTTTGAATTTTTGTCCATTCAAATTTATGCTCGATCACACATGCTTTTCGAATTCATTTTGTTTTTGTAAATAAATAAATTGAAAATATTTTTTATCTATATATAAGGCATACGTTTGTTCGAATATCTCGTGGATTCTTTGAAGATGCGAGGGATACTTCTTATGGAAGTGAAATTTGTCAAGATAACCAAGATAGTGGTCCTTTCTGCGACCAAAGCGAGGAATGTTTTCTTAGAGGACCCTCCAAAACCGCACAAAGCGAAGGCTTTGTAAGAAATTGCACTGAAGCCTCTTCTTCTTCTTTTTGCTCAAGCTTTCCAGCCAAGCGGTGCACCTGAATCGTTCACGATTTGTCTCGTGAAAGCATAAGAGATTGCACCTCGGACATATCAAATCCTTGGCTATGACACCGTGATCACATAAAAAATTCCTAAAGGCGTCCGGACTCAGTGACAGGAATTCCTTCAATCACAAACGGCAATCGGTGGTACAGCACATTTTTGCAAAGTTAACATTCAAATTGAATAAAATGACAAATGAAGTTCTTTCTACTCAAAATATTGACATATATTGTAAAAGAATATGTGATCGAGCATATATTTGTATGGGCAAAAACGCAAAATTTGAAATTTAATTGCAAGAGAACCATGGTCGACCGCCATTTAATTTCTGCACGTAAATTCTTTATAATTCTCTGTACATCGAGGAAAATTAGATGAATTCGCGAATTTTAGGTGCTGTTTACCTCAAAGTAAAGCTGCTGCGATTGTTAATAATTCAGAAAGAGACTCAATGCGAGAGGACCGAAACAATAACAGCCCTTATTTGAAGTGGTTGGAAATGCAACATCAGGAGAACACAGAGCATACAATATGAGAGAGCAATGTTTTCCCTAGTCAGACGAATTCATATGTATATATTACAATGTAATTAAAAAGAATTCGTCACATTTCAAAATCTTATCTTTTATGGAAATACCAAAATGATACTAAAAGTTTGCCAATTGAAATATCAAATTGATAGTAGCTGGTATCACAATGATACTAAGAAATGAATACAAAATAAAGGAAAGCTAACTGCTGCTCTACCGAAGTTTATATACCCTTGTAGCTTGTATACTTTACTACCATAAACCCAGTCGCGCTTCGCTGCGCCGCCATCAGCCTTTATCAGTATGGAACCAATATCCCACATCCCACCCACATCCCTCTCACTATTCAATAATTTCCCACCCACTAACCACCCACTTCCCATCCACTTCCCACCCAATAACCACCCACTTCCCAACCACTTACCACCTATTTTCCACCCACATACCACCCACTTCCCACCTACTTCGCACCCACTTCCCACCCACATCCCACTCACTATCCAATAATTTCCAATCCACTAACCACCCAGTTCCCACCCAATAACCACCCACTTCCCAACCACTTACCACCCACTACCCACCCATTTCCCACCCACTTCCCACCTACTTCGCACCCACTTCCCACCCAGTTCAGCACTATTCAAATTATTTCTATCCTTACAAACCGAGTTTCAAGTCACTCGGATGTGTAACTTTGAAAATGAGTTTGGAGCTAATCGCTGGGAACTACCCACCCAGGGTGGGTGAATTTTCCGGAAAATTGGTACGCAGTTTTTGTTGAATTTTCATATAGATCTTTGAAAATGAGTTTGAACTTGATCGGATGAAAAACAAAAGAGTTTCATAAAACAATTTTCCGCGAATTTTACGACTTTGTGGTCGAATTTTCCAAAATTTGTAAGTCCCGTTTCTAATATTTTATGATGTGCAACTTTGAAAATGAGTTTGGAGCTAATCGTTGGCAACTAAACTTTCGCTTAAGCAATCTTGACCACCCACTTCCCACCCAGGGGGGTACATTTTTCGGAAAATTGGTATGCAGTTCTTGTTGAATTTGCGAAAGACCTTTGAAAATGAGTTTGAATTTGATCGGATGATAAGCAAAAAAATTTCATACAAAAGTTTTTCGTGAATTTTCCACATTTCCCGACAGAATTTTCCAAAATCCGTTCTTAGTACTCGCTTTCGGCAGGAGATAAAACTACTGTGAAAAAATCAGCATCCTATCTCTTATGGTTTGGGCTGTGCGACGGTCACCAGTCAGTCAGTCAGGTTGAACTCTTTTATAAATATAGATATAAATTTAGGTTTAAAATGATTTTCGTCGAACATTCTTAGCTGAGTTATTTCTTAAACATCAGCAATAGATGGCGCCACTACTTTGAGCATTTGCTTGCAAGTTTTTTATATGCCAGCTATACGATATATTCATCAGATTTTGACCAAACTTCTTAAAATTGTGTGGAAACCGATAATATTCATAACTGGAAAGTAAAAAGACGCTGCCATTGAAAACAACAAAGTTTTTCTCACTAGAATTACTTTTTCGACCGATCGTTCCTATGGCAGCTATATGCTATAGTCATCCGATTTGAATCAATCTTGGCAGAATTGTGTGTAATCATATAATACTGATCAGTAACAAGACTGGGAGCGATGGCTTTAAAAACAAAAAAGTTTTTCCCACTAAGACTTTTTTTCAGAACTATATTTTGTATGGCAGCTTTACTATATAGTTGACCGATTTTCATCAAACTTGATGGAATTATGTAAAATCATAGAAAACTTTTAAAAACAAAGTTTGGACAAGTTTGCTTTGAAGACAAAAAAGTTTTTCTAACTGAAACTACTTTTTCGACCGATGGTTTCTATGGCAGCTACATGATATAGTTCTCCGATCCGGCTGGTTCGTGAGAAATTTGGTTAAGATAGCCTTAAAACTGACGGAGGACAGAGCATAGAAACAGACGGACATGGCTATATGAACTCAGCTCGTCATGCTGATCAAGCATATATATACTTTATGTGGTCGGAGATGCTTCCCTTTCAACGTTACAAACATCTGAACAATTTTAATATACCCTCTCTCTACAAGGGAAAAAAGGGTAACACTAAATCAAATTTGTAAATAAAAGACTTAGCTTGAAAGACTACTAGGACATTTAGGAATCTTTCAAAATTCACAAGCCAGTCGAAAAAGTTTAACATAAAAACTATTTGTTAAATATTTCAAATTAAAAATCTTTTTGTAAATTTTACTAATTTTTTCCACTTATATTCACCAACTGTCTGTCATCATTCACTGAAACTTCCGCTATCGCTTTTAGTGTACAAACCAAATTTGCAGAATCAAAACAAGGAAATTGACACTTGAAAAGTCATTTGTCAAACTCTTTACAACTCGACAAAATACAACCACAGAACGGACACTGATTATGCCTGGTGCCCACTCTGACTCCGACCTCCATATGACAACCACATTCCATAGGGGGCTGCTGCCCACAGACCAAACAACCAACTAGCCAATCCAGTTAACCAACTGAACTGTAACTGACTTGGACAATTAAATATGAAAAATGTATATTTTATATTATTTTTTCATATTTTTTTATTCCAACACTAAATCATATGATAAGTGCCTCTCTAGTGTCAGGTTATCTCGCTCGGTTGTTGTCAAAAGCAATTTGGCTTAAACAATGCAAGCCAAGTTGAGCAAAGCAATTTGCGGTATGAAGTAGGTGGGTTACCTCCTTCCTTCTAAACAACACTCCAACTCAATTACAGGCCATCAGAGTCATAACTATAAGCTGTTTTGTTGTTGACTTCTAAATGGGCTATTCAAAATCATAACCCAATAAGGCCAGCAGGAGTTGGGGGGGGGCAGATAAATGTCATTTTGATGCTGATGCGGGTTGACAACAACGACAACAACACAAACCCCTCCTTTGTCACTTTGGTGATTGCATATAAATTGCATGCAACAAAATTTGCATAAAATGCTTAAAAGTTTATCTGACAAATTGTTTTAAAATGCCAAAGACCAGGTCCAAAGAATTGCATTAAATTTTATAAGTTAGTTAGTGAAATGCAAACAAAGGAAAAACTTATTTAATTAAGACTCAAATAAAAACTTTGCCTCAGTTGCATTTGCAGTTGGCCACTTAATTAGATGCACACGCAATATCAAAAGTTTGCAATCAAAATCAATGTCAAAGGCAGGCGACAAATTTGTGTACGAGTCTCAATTCAGAGCAAAAGCAAAAGCGATAGACAGGTGAGTTCAATAGCCTCACAATATGATAGCACCGAACTGTGGGCGTGGCCAGTCAGGCATGCAAAAATAAAAATGAAAAAATAGCAACAGACTGAGATGACAGGGTGTGCGAAAATAGAAGAGATGAAGAGAGGTAAGGGGAACAGTGAGTGCTAGCAATACTCGTCTTTGCGTTTGACATCTAATTAGTGCGTTAGTTTGATATGCAAATAATTATGGGGAAAAAGAGTTAATTGATGGGGAAAATACGCGAAAAGAGAAAGATTGATAAGAGTTAGCTGTAAGGCCCGTAGTCGTTGGCCATTTTAATCTTATTTTGCGATTGCTTTTCACTCAAAAATATCTAATTAAACGAGAGCGTTAAAGCCTTTTCTCACTGGACGCAACATTGTCGTGGCTGTGAAAAACTGCAGCCTGCGTTCACGCCAAATCCGCAGCTTCAAAAACAGATGGCAGCTACCACTACTTAGTATGGTTGCAAAGTATTTCCAAGAGCACTCGGAAACGCTAGTTATAGCTTGAATTTTGCGACTTTTGAGTGACCACCTAGCCTACGTGTTTCCTATAATAACAAAATCTCGCAGCTTCGACTTTGACAGTTTTTCCGCTGCAAAATATACATAAAACACGTCGATGAAATGAACCGAGTTGGATTCTTTTGCAATTTTCGGTTCGGCATTTTTGAATGAGAACAGAACAGGTAGGCTTCCCTGTTAATAAGGCACATTTTAAGCTTTTTAAATCTAGTTCGCACAATTTCCACTGACAGCTGTTTTTATACTCTGTACCGAAGGTACATAGAGTATATTAAGTTTGTGCAAAAGTATGTAACAGGGAGAAGGAATCGTTTCCGACCCTATAAAGTATATATATTCTTGATCAGCATCAACAGCCGAGTCGATATAGCCATGTCCGTCTGTCCGTCCGTCCGTCCGTCCGTCCGTCCGTCCGTCCGTCCGTATGAACGAAGAGATCTCAGAGATGGTAAGAGATAGAGGTTTGACATGTATGGGACATATATTTCTTATACTTGCAGGCAGATCAAGTTTATTTTCAATTTTTGCCACGCCCCCTCCCGCCCCCGCAATTTGGAAAAAACTTCATATCTCCTACAGTTTTGGAGATAGATCGTTCGTTCCTTCTAGAGATACCTTGTAAACAAAATTATTTATCGATTTGCTGAAGAAATGATAAAGATCGGATGAACGATACTCAAGCTATGGGCAATAAACGGCCAGTTAACACCACCCACCAACAACCACAGCAACATACCCTAACCGTTCAACACAGGCAATCTTAGTGCGAGAGAGAAAGAGAGAGAGAGAGAGAGAAACTTAGAGAGCGCACCGCGTTGTGCGCGGGGTGTTAACTGGCCGTTTGACTCCTGAGCAAATGCGAGTGTAAGGGTACAGAGTATGTTATAGTCGGGCTTGACCGACTTTCTTTCTTGTCTTTTTTGTACGTTTTGTACACTGCCGACATCCAAACAGACCCGCGACTAACAATATTCACTTTTATGGATGATACGGCAATTCTGAGCAGATCACGATGTCCAATTATCGCATCAAGACTTTAGGCAAGCCAGGAGGAGTGGCTGGCCAACTGGCGCATAAAAATTAACGAGCAAAAGTTCAAACACGTGACGTCCACACTCAACAGAAACACCTGTCCCCAGATATCCCTAAACGCGACTATCAAACGATGTTGTTTACCTTGGTGTCCACCTCGACAGAAGGCTCACTTGGCGCAAAACACATGGACTCCAAAAAACTTCAAATAAGGCTAAAGACCAACAGCCTTCACTGGCTAAACTGGAATATAAAGTCATAAAGCCTGTCTGGCTCGCAGCTATAGGGATATGCCTGTGCAAGCAGTGTGGACATCCTTCAAAGATCTCATTCAAGAATTCTTAGAACACTCACTGGAGCGCCATGGTACATTCGCAACGAGTGTATCCACAACGATCTGAGGATCCCATTGGTCGAAACTGGAATACAGCAACTAAACCCAAAAATACTCAGAAAAGCTTCTAGCCCACCATAAAGAACTTGCACAATCTCTCACCCTGCAAGCAACGCATTCTCGCCTCCGAAGAAAAGACCTACTCAAAGAAAACAGAATTGGCTGCACGGCGCGTGTAGAAACGTCAAAGCTAAACGAAACGTATTGCGCCCTGCTAAATTGCACACGCAAAATGTAGAATTCAGAGCTACACGTGGCGTGCAGAAAAGCTACACGTAACGTGTAGGATTTCAATATCTAAACGTCGCGTGTAGAAAAGCTAAATGCTGCGTGGGCAAATGCAAAATCTACACTACATAAGAAAATCAGCTGATAGCTCAAATGATAAAGCTACACGCGGCTTGTAGAAAAGCCACACGCCACGTGTTGAAATGATAAAGCTAAACGCGGCAAACGTTATGGGTTGAAAATCCCGGTCGAAACGTGTAGAAATCCTACATTTTCGTGTAGGTTTTGCAGGTTTCTCTGTGTAACAACCCAGCGACAGAATTAAAGGGCCGCAGAACATATAAACTACCTCCAAAAGGGGATGGTTGTATAATAGTTTCTAGAATAAGATTTGAAAAATTATTGTTAGTCTCAATAAATACTAAAAAAGCTAAAGAATAGTTTATCGATGAGAGCCTTTTCAATGCTTTCATAAAGCAACTTTTTTTCGCACTTGTTTTTGACGTTTGTATGTCAGTATACAGAAAGTGAGGCTATAATCCATTTTAAAGTTCGAGCATACATTAACGTTTATCATAGCTTCGTATACTGGACGCTTCCTTCTCAACAGAAATATGTCTGTCTGAACTTTGCTTCGATAAGTCAAGAAACCAATTTGCGGTCCGAACTTTAGACTTTTTAAGCCATTTATACCCCCATATACGAACCTTCTGCAGCTTTTCAGAGGTCTGCAGTTTTGGTATTGATTGGTATTTAATTAAAATTTTGAAGTTACTTGATCTTGATGTTAAGGCACCCAAATGGCTTCAAATTGTCGTAGGATAAGGTATATTAAGGTCCATCTATACACGGCTACTTTGGCAGCAAGTTAATTTAATCTAGTATATTCTATTTTTATATTGACATATCTATTCGTTTAGTAGTTCATGCTTTATCGATATATAATCTAGCCGATAAGTATTTAAGCACAGATTGTTATCGATAAGTTCTGGCGAAGACCAATAACACTGTGACACATGTTACAACAAAAAAATTTTGATACCAACGAGACCAACAAAATTTGAAAGGTACTTAAGGTAGCTGTATTATTCTTTTGATTTGTTTGATCGTTCGTGGACACCATATATTGTAGACAGACGTTGCTACTGTTATATTTTAAGCTGGTTGAACAAAAACACACAAGCTGAAATGGATTACGTTGTCGCCAAGCCGGGATTGTCTCAACGCAAATCTGTATTTTTATCTAAATAGTTAATTTTACGAGTTTCGATTAAACTTTTAAAAGTTTCTAGGTCAAAATTATATAATATAAAAGAATAATCTAATGAAATTGTTATATTCATAAAAAATTATCGCATTTTTCGTATCAACATTCACGGAATAAATACTATATTAAAACGGTTTCGGTTTTCAAGATAAAAGCAAAACCCTTAAAAAAAGCTGTGGAATATGTTGATATTTTTACATTTTTGTGATTTTGAGCATGAAGACGGTTTTTTTTTATAGCTGGTCCAAAAAAGTGTTTTGTAGGAGTGGTGAAGAGATACATAATTGCTGAAGACAGTAAAGTTAAATTTCAAATTGTTTATGAGATATAGATTTGAATAACAAAACATTTTTTCAAATAAACTGCAAACTTCAAGAGTCCATTACAAGAAAACCAGCCAGGGTTTCTCAACTTCCATAAGTACCTTTCAAATTTTGTTGGTCTCGTTGGTATCTAAATTTTGTGGTGCACTGTGTAATCAGACCAATCGAAAGAGATTACAAGCGTGTGTTTTAAGCTGTGCCTCAAGAGTCATTTGTCTCCCACAAAATGTTCTTCCTTTTCGGTGAAGCGAAAAAAGTTGTAATATGTAAACATCGTTTACCAATATACTTAATCGAAAATGGTCATTAAAATTTTACTGCATTTATATTTGTCATATTACCCAACAACACTCATAAATTCAAATGAAACTTCCTTATTTTCTTGTTTTGCTTGCATGATTCATGCACTTAAACAAAATAAATAAATAAAAATATTTTAAAATTTACATAAACCAGGATGCCAGAGGGCTTATACGGTTAAGTCGAAGCTTTGATACACTTCTTTTGTTATGTAAATGTTAAAAGCCTAAACAAATCTGTTCGACAGGTTTGGATAATATTTTTTACGACTGGACTGCATATATAAACTAACCTTTATTCTGCTCAAGCTTAGATAAGGCCATAAATAAAAACTTAATAAATCCAAATAATTTGGACCAACACAATATCACTTTTGTAAGGGTCTGCGGTATGATTCGAAATTGTGTTATGTAATAGTATAGGAATTGTTCATTTTTTGGACAAATGATTACCTCAGTGATGAGTAGCTCAGAGTGTGTAAGGCAACTAAAAGAGTTGTTTCGAAACTTTGCATAAGAGTAAACGGTAAGGTACACTCAATTGAATAGGTGCAACACATGTCAAAAACTAAAATTGCTATATCGCTTTTCTCAACTTGTCGATGTCAATAAAATATTTTTTTTTGTATGTTTTTTTTTTGTGCAGAATAATAACTCGTTAATGAAACATATAAGTTTCCAGTCTCGAACACTATTATATACAACAAAAAATATTTTTTACTTTTTTGGCTCAACTGAATAAATTCATTAACTTAAAAATAAAGAAAAATTATATAAAGTAATAATTTACTGTTGTTGTTCATTCAAATTTATAAATTGGTTATTAAAGAATATTTTAGTATTTGGTACAGCCTGCTTAGTTCTAGATAACCAAGCAATACACAAAAGGAATTTCAAGAATTTCAATTTTCGGTGTAATTTTTTCTTAAGTCTGGTCACACTAGACTTATATTCCATATTGACGAAATATGTGACAAAGAAATCACGTACGTCGAATGACGGTAGAGGCACAATAACTACAAGTTAGCGCAACCGGAAGAGCCTTTTTGCGCGCACCAGAATTTATCGAGCCATAGGGCTTATACAGACACAAAGTCCGAGGCCATTCAGTCGTTGCTTACATTTTTTGACAGCTTTCGATAGAAGTTTCGCACTACATCAATCGAAGGCGACCATGTCGGTCGCAACTTTGAGTCACCGAACCAAGGCCGACTGAGAAAATGGAAGCTGCGCAGTGCGCTACCTTGTAATTATTGTAGTAGTAGTGTTCTTCTTAATTTAAATTTATAAAACAGATAATACATAGATGATAGCTTAGATTCTAAATTGATATCTAAACAAGAAGTTTTTTCGTATATAAAATACTAAAAATAAATAAATCGACATGGTATGAAACCGTCAGTCGATCACTGCCTTCCAAATTCTTCGCTATTCAGTCTAATACACCTGGCTTCCCGGGTCTTCCCCAGATACCAGATCGTTCAACTGCATTTGTTACTCTGTTTTAAAAGTCCCCTTCCAATATTTGTTTTCGATATTTAGTTGCCTGACTTATAAAGTTATATAGGATCCTCCAATTTGATCCTTTTAATAGCTGGTGAACTTCGTGCAGATGTAGTCTTGCCTTACCAAAATGTAAAAATTCTGTATTCCCTCAAGATTGGTCAGTTTCCAATAAAATGGACAGTGTTTTCCTGCTCGTTCCAATTGCAAAGAGAACATGCTGTGTTGCTGCTTGCTATGTTTGGGACAAAGTTGAGTTTGAGCAATTCACCTCTGGCCATAAAAATTGTGCGAATTTGCTCCACTGAAAACGCGTCGTTGAAATAATTTTCTTCTCCTAGGTCGTAGTTCAATTCTTTGTATATTAGCCTCTGAGAGCTCCGTTCTGAATCAATCATAAAAGATGTTCTATATGAAGCATCCATCTTTTTAAGAATTTCTGTAGCCCATGATTCCCACTCTGAACTTTCTTCGAGGTTAAGTCTTTCGCATTGAGTAGCTGATGGAAGCTCACATTCCTGAAAAAACTGCTGACGTCCGTTTAGCAGAAGCTGAGCCAATATTTTAGGCAGTCTTTTCTCGGGCATGCGAAAAACCTTCTGCATATAGGAGAAGTGCATGTCTGCGGTAAATATGTGGAAAGGTGACAATCCTGTTTCCAGATACAGCATTCTGTTTGGAGTGTTTCTGGGCAGTCGGAATAGCTTTTTCAGAAAGTATCAGAGCAGGTTCTCAACTTCATCGTACTACATAATCCCCCAGACTAGTGCGCCGTAGCACATATTGGACCTCACAGCTGCTCCGAAAAGTTTGTATTTGGTGCTCGTTGGTACATCTTTCCTGCCCAGGAGAGATTTCCAGGTGCAGTTTATCGCCACCTTCGCGTCTTTCAGTTTTTCTTGCAAATGGTAATTATTGTATCATGTGGTAAAGGCCTTTCAATACAGTTTTGTAGACATTTGGACTCGTTTTGACGTAACAAACTATAGCTTACAAGTTTCATATTATGATATTTATTTTACTTTCAGGTTTTTAAAATGTTAGGCACTCCGAATAATGAGTTTTACATTTGCTAGACTTGCATTAACACAGCATTTTTTTCTGATTTTGGCAGCAGAACGATGAGAATTTGAAGCTTGTCTGATAATAAGTCTTCTGGATGCTGATGTGGTCGTGTATTTAACTTCTCTTTTCATATAATTTCCACAATTTGATTCATTTCGAATAAAATTACCAACAACATTTCGGCTTCGTCCAATCTTTTGAGTGATTTCACGCTGCTTTAGGCCACATTCGACATAGAAACGAAAATATGAACAGAATTTTTGTAACGTTTTCAGTTGAACGGCAGTATAAGTGAGCTCGCATGCAACAGAGATATTCACACAAAAGTCTTTGACTGGAGCGTCCATTATTGCCCTAAGTATACTTCTTTTTCCCCAGCTTTCCATTGAATACCAACTCTACTTGATTGCGAATACTGTGAATCAAATTCAGTCCAAAAATGAGCATACTCACTTCGGCGTCAGCATAAAAAACCTCCCATTTAATATGCTATGCAAATATTGAAAGGAAAAACCCCAAATGCATTCGCATCCGAAACGTCAGGCATCACAAATAAAAACCATTTTATTAAAATTAAGCGTAAATATTTTGACAGACAGTGGAAAATAAAAGAATGCGTATAAATGCAGTTGCATTTAATTGAAAAATTGTGCAATGGCCATAATATTAAACAAAAAGTGGAATTCCAGTTTCTGTTTTGATGCCATCAAAACCTGTTTTGAAGACGCACGCACTTCTGTACTTCGCTTGATTGTGATTGTGCCCTCACATATATTCATCGAGCAATTGAAATTAATTCAAGTTGAATTGAACTTGTTTTATTAGAACATTGACCCAAGCAGCGGTTACTCTGCGCGTCATTCCGTGCCCTGGGGCTGGGCGATAAGGCAAAATCAAATCGAAAATTTGTGTCTAATCATATGTTTAATCAGGTATTATGCTTTATGGTTTCCAGATAAGACGTGAAAACCACTTCCCAGGCACTCTCTTTCTCACTCTCTTATCGCAACTGAAACCCATTATAGGAGCAACAGTTTTTGGATTGATTTATTAAGTCAGTTTTGTCAACTTCCCATATCGAGTAATACCGACACAGAGGCTATTAGTAGTTGAAAGCAATTTAATTATAGCTGGTTTGATTTAATATGTGTATTTGAGTAATTAATACCGCCTGAGAACAAGCCGAGATAATTGTTTTACATGGATTTGGAGGTTGATCATCGTTTGATGCAATTTATTCGATGGTTAAATCAATTAAAAAGTTGAAAGGAAATCCAATGTGATTCAGTTTTTGTTTTTAATATTGTAGATTTATGATGGGGGAAGCGCTTAAAGCGAGTCCGGAATTTGAATTGAAAAATCGCATATAAATTGAAAATAACTAACACCAAAGCTTTATTTAAGCAAGAATATTCGGGCCGACAGATTGCAACATTTCGTTGTCAACATGTTGTTAAATTTGGAATTTAAAGTTAACTTTTTAATTTTCTTATTTAAATTTCTTTAGCAAATCGGGTTAATTTTTTTAATTTTAATAATCAGGTGTTAACAACATTCTCAGCAGTTAACGGCTTTTCTTTCTGAGCATAACTAATACATATTGTGTTATCTCCTCTAACCTTGCCTGCTTCAGAACCGATTTAATAACATTCCGCTCCAATATGCAGCGACGTCTAAAAAAGTTTAACATTTTTCTGTATTCGCCGCTCTCGAAAACAATAAAGCCAAATTTGTACGAAAAGCTGGAGTTAACATTAATTTAAGTACGGACTATTCGAATTTAAGTACTGATCCGTGCCTGAATTAGGTCTTTTCAGATTGATACAAGAATTCAAGAACTTTTTCATACTTTGCCTACTTGTTTTCAGTACAGTGAAATATGAGTAGTACTTGAAAATTGATCATGCAAAAGTATGCCAAATACTTGAACAAGTATTTTCTCTATTTCAGGAAATTGCCTTAAATTTTTTATGGGATTAATTTGTTTTCATCCGCTTAACATGAAAAGTTGGATTCGGGTTCAAGGCTAAAGCGTCTGCAGCAAATACTTCAAATGCGATTCGCCGCTCATGTGGATACAAACACATGGAACAGCACACAACTTGCGATCATTGAGGAAGCTTTGTCCAATCAGGACTTGCGCATTCGCATCCTGCAACAGCAGCCAAGATGTGGTTTTAAACAAAGCAATTTCTTCTACAAATTGTGGACCAGCAACGCATTTTGGCGCATTCGCACACATGACGACGGCAATACGATACAATACGGATACTAGCGGCAAAGACACTGTTATGGACACCATAGGCGAAGAGCATCTTGTTTGAGCAATGCACCGAGTTCAGATCAGACCTGCGCATGGCCTTTGTGGACTTCGCCAAGGCCTTAGACAGCGTAAGCAGGGAATGCATATGGCACGGGTTACGAAGGAGAGGAATACCGGAAAAACTTATTTCCCTCATCAGAGCGACAAAATTATTCAAAAGTTGTAACAAAAATGTAATTGTAAAAAAAAACAAAAAAAAAAAAAGTAACAAATTTTGGAGTCTTCATTTTGCACCACTTGAATAGGACACTTTATCTAAAAACTATTTAAGAATATTTCAATCCTTTTCAAATAACCATATTATTTAAATAAGAAATTACTAACATGTTTTTAAACCAAAAAAAGTTTTTAATAGTGTGTTGAGCCTCCTTTTTTCTCCAAAACCTCACACATTCGGTCTGGAAGGGATGCACACAATTTTCCCAAATAATTCAACGATATCGAGCCCCATGCTAATTTAATAGCTGCAATTAGTTTGGGAACGCTCGAATATTGCTGACCTGATCCATATACTTCACGTGTTAGCCGTCCCCACACATTCTCAATGATATTCAAGTCCGGTGAATAGGGTGGCCAGTTTAATAGCTCCACGTTTTGGCTCGCTATATACGATTTAACAATCCGGGCCGTATGTATAGGGGCAGTATCATGTTGATAAATCCATTTTAGATTGGCAAAAAGAGTTTGGAAGTGTGGAAAGGCCTCTTTCAATATACCATTATAACACAACGCATTCATGGTGGTTGGAATAAATTTTAGCTCACAGGTGCCATAATAGGAAATGGCCCCCCATACCATAATACCTCCAGCACTGCTGTGCAACTTATCAAGATGGTGTGGTTCTTTTCGAAGATCATGAAAATAGTAGCTGTAGCCATCGGGACCCTCCAAATTTAACTTTTTTCGTCCGAAAAGACAACACGTTGCCACTCCGAAGTCCAGGTGACATGTGCGCGCGCGAAATCAAGGCATTGTAACTTCCGAGCCGGGTTAAGAGGTGGCTTCCTCTTGATTTTTAGTCTCTTCAGGTGTGTAGCATTATTAATAACACGACGCATGGTTGTCAAACTTGCTTTAACGTTGCATTTTTCTCTTATCTTGGTCAAAGAGTCGTGCGAATTGGAAGCTTCTCTTAATATAAGTAGCTTGTCCGCGATGGTAAGCACACTGTGGGTGCGGCCCTTCATGTTTTTACCATAATTAGCCTCATTATTTAAAAAATTTGTTATGTCGTGACGGCTCCTGTCGACTTTTTTTTGCTATTTTGGCAATAGAAAGGCCAGAATCCTTGTAAGCTTGGATTTTTCCTTTCTCCGACTCAGATAATGAAGTGCCACGCCCCATTTTAATATTTTTTAATTTTATATACACTTCAATTAAAGCAAAAAGTTTAAGTAAACCAAAATTTGTGTGCACGTGTCAACGATACCGACCAAATAAAATGCATGTTCTATTCAAGTGGCTACTTAAAGGCTCACATAAAGTGCAAACAACTTTATAACGGTTCTATTCCAAAACTTGGAATATACCAAAAAGAGCGAAGAATGCTTGCACAAAGATAATATGCAAAAAATACCGTTATTCTACCATTTCGTTTTCGAGTTACGAGCAGTTTTAAAGAGAGCATACAGGGTGTCCTATTCAAGTGGCGTGCAGTGTATATAGTTTATGGGGTCGGAAATGAATATTTCAATGCGTTGCAAACTTCTGGGCAAAATTGTAATACCCTTTGCAAGGGTATAAAAATATTATTTATCTCGTCTGAGAAGCAATTTTTTTGTTTAATGTTTAAAAATTAACTAGAAGTTGATTGTGGTGCCTAATTATGCATAAAAATGCCAAATTGATAACAAAAATTACGCATATTTGTGGCATTTTTATGAAATTCCATGGAAATTTGATTCCAACGAAATTAACTGCAAGTCATATGAAATTAAATTTAAAAAAAAAAAAGAATACTAATTAGGTTCTTAATATAGAGAGCTAACTTAACTATTTTCCTATTCAAAATTTAATATTTTAATATATTCAATTTTTTATAGAAAGTTCTAGATTAAGAATTGGGGTTGCAATATTTTTGTGTTTCACAGGCATTCTGCTGTGTCTTTTTGCCAACTTTTTATTACGCTTTGGTCTTTTTTTTGACTCATTTGCACTTTAATTATTTAAATTATAAACAAATAGTCTAATTTTATTACACACAAAAAAATTCCACTAAAACCAAAAATAAACTCACAATAAATTCCTAAACACAGAAACCAATTAGGGGGGAAAATTATATATAACAATTTACAGACACAACTTTTTTAATGTTTGTTTATTTTAGAGAGAAATAAAGATTTGGGTCTCTATCTCTTTTGCTCTCTCTCTCTCTCTTGTGATTGTTTACTTACCGGCACCAAAATTATTGTTGTTAATTTTTGTGGGTTGATTAATTAATTCGGCAATTTTGAGGCCGTTTTTTTTTTTACGAAGAAAAGTTTACAAAGTTGATTTTCCCCGCAGTTTTTCAGCGGCTTATTCAGTTTTTTTGTATTTTTTGGAAAAGAAAAACTTTCTTTTATGGCACGCAATACAACAACAACATGTTTTTCTTTGGTTTAAAGGTTTTTCATAAATTTCACTTGGTTAATATTTTATGCCTGTTATCGGGCGACGACGCTGACGAAGTTGCATGTAAAACGAGGTCAATTATTTTATCTACAGACAAAACAACAATAAATTTATGTTATGTAGCGACGGCCACAGACAATAGCAAGAACAACAACAACAACAACTACTACCAAAACCAGATTCCGCTGCTGTACAATAGAATTGTAATTTTTTTTTTGGGGGTTGTATTTGCTTTTGTTGGGCAGAGGCTTTTTTTTTTTAGGGGGTGTTTATATAGTATAATTTTGTATTATTCTTCACTCGCGTTACGTTTCGAATTTCATAAATTGCGACAATTTGATTTTTGGCTTCCTTCTTTTTGCCGGGACCCACAACCTGCCGCTTTGAGTTTCGCACACGAAATGAGGTCAACAAGATACACGGACAAAAAGGACGTCGACAGCGACGCTACTACGTCGTTACGATGATTTTACGTTACGAGGAAGCCGAACGAACGAAGCCCCCCCAACATGAAAGTAGCGCAAGGGCGCCCACCACCTGATTTGAGGCAGGAAGGGTGGTGGTGGTTATGTGAGAGAGAGAGAGAGCGAGTCGCTGCTCTCTCTTAAGTGACCGGCTTGTGGAACCCAAGTGTGCTTTGATGCTCTTTACCAAAGCGCCCGGGCAAAATAAAGTAAAGTCTTGCATCTTTTGGGTATATTACGTATACAGCATGTTGATTACATGATTTGAGCGTGAGTAGGTCGTGGGCAGGTGACTAATGATGATGATGACGATGATGAGAATGTTCGGTGTACTTCTGGGTCAAAGGCACGTACGTAAGTCAATTGATAAGACATCAAATGGGGGGGCCTACAATTTTGTATTGTATTCCGTTTACAGTTTGAAAGTCACTCGGCCGAATGAATGTATTTGCGTCACATGCCTTTTGGATGCAATTTGCATGAACAAAAAGTTTTACTCAGCTGACATTTTGTTCGGTTTTGTTGTTGTTATAAAACAAGGGGATAAACCGTAACTGAGATTGGCGAGGGAACAACATGTGGCTTGACAGCTCGCAGGAGGAGGAGGAGGCGGACTGCGTTTCAACTAAAATTGCGTGGGTATTTCTAAAACACATTTTTTTTCTCTCTTGTTTTTGGAAAGCAGGAACCAAGTTGTTAAAGTCGAGTTTGGGTTACATAAAGTTTAATAGTTTGTAATATTTTTACAAACAGAGATTTGGGTACATTAAATCAAAGTGACTTTGAATGTAAAATTGCTACTGTCAACTACCAACTGTTAATTGACTATAGTAAAATTTGTGTGAATTTCGGAAAAAAGGAATTTACAGCACAAGGAAACGAGCATTTAGTTCAACAGCATGTGTGTCGACGGCAGCGCTGTCGCTACGATATTTTCTTGGAATTTACCAGCCCACCAAAATTTAACGCAACGCAACAACAACAGTAATTACCTTCAAACTAGCCGAGTCAGCTAACGGTAAATGTTTCATTGTGTGTGTTGAGAGGACGCCAAATGCAAAATGCAAAAGTAGAAAAGAGATGCAAGTGATTTCACTACCGTCGACTTCTGCAGCTTAGACTTACTTCACTGAACAAAAGCAAAATAGAAATGAAAATCAGAAATGATGCTGCGACGACTGTTGCTGCTGTTTGCTTTTTCTCAACAATCATTTTTTGCTTTTGATTAGCTGCGGGTTCTGTTTTTATCAAGAGAAGAGGCAGAAGCAAAGCAGACGAAATGAAACTTATTGCTGTTTTTTAAACACTGATCACGCCAGAAATCCTCAATACCATCCATGGAACTGTAAACGACTCGAGGATAAAAGTCTTGCTAAGCGGGTACAATACATTTTGCACGATTGCTGACACTCAGCCATAAGCGCAACCGTTCGTCCACTTCAAAGGAGTGTTTTTTGCTTGGATGAAACATGAATTCATCGCAACACACCAAAGACAGTCAAAGCAGTGCTTTTTCAAAAACAACCAAAGGCAAAAGTTTACTTTGTGTCATTCACACTGATTATCTTGAGACAGTAACAGAAGCACATGCGACATTTTGGCGAAGCAAAAAAAATTTAATTCCAAACGAACATCAATTATTCTACGTTATCCTATTCAGGCAATTCTACTACTATTTCCTGTTTCAAAATGTAAGAGATTTGGGTAAAATCAAGCCATGTGACTGTTTTAGGGACCTTAGTATTACACTAGTTTACAGCCAAAAAGACCCATTTCTACTGAAACTATTTTTAAGTGTAGTTTGGATTGGAGATCTTAAAAATCGATTTCAAAAATTTTTTAATTTTTTTCATTTTTTCGGTAGATGCACTTACATTTTAAGTCATATCTCACTTTATAATAGTCAGATAGAGCCAAGCAAGATTTGAATCGAAAGGTAATTAAATGGTCAATAATCGCACAGAACATTATTTTTAAATCGGTTGAGTAGTTTCTATAAAATAACACAAAATATTTCAAAAAAATCGATTTTTTTTCTCGAAAACGGAATAAATTTCGTTTCCAATCGCCTAGGAAAAATATTTAAAAATTCTAAAAACTATTTTTATTTTCTCTACTTAAGAACCGCAATTCTCCGAAGAAAATAAGATATCGATGAACAAAATCTATAAGTAAATACTGAAAAAAGTGATGTTTTTGAGATTTTGTATAAATAAATTTTTGTTTGCTTCGACTTTTGTTCTGTTCTGAAATTTTATTTCAGATGTGGCTATTCGCCCACTTCTAATATTGACCAAAAAACAAAAAAAAATAGAAGAAAAAAAATTTCAGAACACTTAAAATACTCAAATTTGACTATTAATTCCTTCACTTAAATTGATCCAGCTACAATATTTATTCATAGATTTTCTTTATCAATACCTTATTATCTTTGTAAAACTGCGATTCTTAAGTCAAAAAAATAAAAATAATTTTTTTGGATTTTTTTTATATTTTTCCAAGGCGATTAAAAATGAAATTTCTTGAATTTTCGAGCAAAAAATTGATGTTTTTTGAAATATTTTTGGTAATTGTATTCAAATTTCTAAACCGATTTGAAAACAATATTATACGTTATTATTAACAATTTAATGACCTTTCAATTCGTATCTTGCTTGACACCTTCTGACGATTATGAATTGAGATATGGCATAAAATGTAAGTGCACCTACCGAAAAAATGAAAAAAATTTTGAAATTGATTTTTGAGATCACCAATCCAAACTACACTTAAGAATAGTTTCAGTAGAAATGGGTCATTTAATTTTTTTTTTTTGTAAACTAGTGTTATCAATCATAGAACTTTTTAGCTGGCTCTAGGTCTATAAGTTATGATTTTCATCATAACATTTCTAAAACAAGTCACGCACAACACCACAAAGGAGGCTGCCTATTTTGAGGACCTTAAGAAAAAACATTTTTTGTAATTTATAAAATATTATAAAAACGAGCTGTATGCAGACAAATAGCTTCTTTCCACTGACTTAATTTTTATCATTTTAATTTCTTAATAATTTTGCAGTTTCCATTGACAAAACGTCATTTTATTGACATTCACAAGCAATGCCACTTTGACAAAAACAGCTGAATGGTTTTTCTGTTTTAATTAAGAGAGGCCACTATCAAACGCTCCCACCAAATATATCTTGCATCATGATCCGTGTCTTTCCAGCTATTTATATTGTACATTATTATTATGCAATTTATGTTGATTGTCTTCTTGTGTGCAAGAATATGTTCCTAGTTGAAACTTCATATTCCAGTTTAAACACCCAACATGGGGGTCATCCGTGGAATATTATTGCGGTTTATTGTTATCGCAGTTATGAGTGTGCAGTTTGGTCTGAAAATCCATTTCAAAAGTATTTAACGGTTATTTTAAGGGGGGAGCCTGCTTTAGAGGCTTCAAAAAAATCGATTTTTTTTTGCATAAATGTCTACCCAAACTATCCAAGAATGTGTCCCTAAAATTTCAGAAGCAAATTCATAATATTTTAAAAGTTACAGGAGAAATAGTGAGCAAGCGTCGAGATTTTTTATATACGAAAACTTTGACGTGCGATTTCTCGGTTTTTCCTTTTTACGATTTTTCCTAATTGGCGGGAAAGATAGGGAAAAAATTAAGCGTCCTTTCGAAACGAGACAAAATTTATTGTATTCGGGATTAAATTCTCTTCTAGTTGAACCTAAAAAACCTTAAGAAAGTTATGATTAACCCACTTTTTAAACAATCTGAAGTGATTTTTTTTTTAAAACAATTGATTTTTTTTTCTAGTTTGCGAAAAATTTTTGAATTTTTCACTTTTTGTTCAATTTTCTTGGTTTAACTAGAAGCTATACTATTAAAAATAGAAAATTTTTTGGGATTTTTTGTTTCAGATGGAAATTGCGACCTGCATCTTTCCCGCCGCACGACACATGCACACTCGAGGCGCCTCGGCGAAATGCTTGTACCACGCATAATATGACTGTTGAAATATTTTTTTTCTTTCCTTCCCAAAAAAGTCCTCGGAAAAATCGATTTTTTGAAGCTTCTAAAGCAGGCTCCCCCCTTAAAGAAATTATGCATAATTTCCTTGGTAAAACTAGGTTATAGCAGGGCCTGTTCTGAATACTGAATTTATGCATCAAAAACGAAAGTTTTACTTTTTCCTGTTCGAAAAATGATATTTATTTGAAATGATATTAGAAATGAATTCCGTAGAAATAATGCAGTATTGCTTTGGTGGCTAGAGACTATAACACTGTGTCACATTTTTGAACTCAAAACAGTTGATAGCGTCGAGACCAAAAAATTCTGAAAGACTATGATGGTAGTATAAAAACCCTGTCTGGGTTTAGTCCGATTAGCTGCCGTTTTCTTTTTATTGCACTTTGAGCTTTCCAGCTTCAAAGTAAGTAAGTAGTAGTAACAATTCCATATCTCGTAAATTATTTCGAATTTCGGTTTTAAATCTTCAACAAAGTTGTTGCTCTTGGTTTGAACTTCAAAACATTTCTTTGTAGAAAATCAAAAAAAATTACATGTTCATACTCAAAATTACAAAAGTTGAGCAAAAAAGCCAAATTTTGAGCACTTTTCTACAGTTTTTCAACTTCATCTTGAAACCCGTTTCCAATTTGGACAAGTAAAAGAGCACAAAGTTGTAGCTTAGACCAAAATAAACAAACCGTTAGAACGAATCAACTTCATTTAGTTACTCATTCATATAGTTATATGCCCACTAGCACGTACAACTGTCATAAAAACTCGAAAAAACGAACATTTTCGGTAAAAAAAGTTAAAAAACTAAATTTTTTAAAATTAGTTTTTAAGTTATGTTTTCTTGATTTAATACAAAACAATCGAAATTTTTGATTGTGTCAGCCAATTGGTACCAAAAATTTTCCATTTTTTGAGTTTTGGTTCCAATTCTACATGCTTAATGGCCCGTAACTATACGAAGGACCAATCTAATGAAGTTGATATGGTCCAATCGTTTGTTTATTTAAGTCCAAGCTGCGTTTTTGTCCTACATTGCTTAGTCAAATTCGTTACAGTTTTCAAGACAAAGTTGAAATATAGTACAAAATGAGGAGAAAACATGATGATTTAAAGACATTTTTGTAATTTTGAGTATAAGGATGTGACTTTTTTGACTTGTTACTTAAGAATGTTTTGTAAGCCAAGCCAAGAGCAACAACTTCCTCTAAGATGTCAAAGCGAAATTCCAAATAGATTACGAGATATGGAGTTGCGAATCCTAATCAGAAGCTGAAAACTTCTAAATGCAATAAAAAGAAAACGGCAGCTAACCAGGCCAAACCCAGAGAAGGTTTTCGTACTACCATCATAACCTATCAGAATTATTTGGTCTCGACTCTATCAACTTTTTAGTGTTGCACAGTGTAATTGGCCCTTTCTGAGTTTCAAATATACGTATCAAAAGTCAAGTATCGTCTCTTTTGAAATCTAAAGAACTATTAATATAAACTATTGTGCCAAATATCACGATTAATGATAAAGCACAAAATTGTATGCCAACTTATTTGGAAAATCTTTACAGATTCTAAATGGTTCTGGGTGACTTCATCGAATCAGATTATCATCTAAATATTCAAATTTTGTGCTGAAGTTTTGTCGATTTGCAAAATTCCACTACACAATGTAAAAAAAAGGATATTTGTGGATGAATTGGATGCTTTTGGTATCCATTTGGAATGCATAGTTTTACTACCATAAAAAGTATATTAAAAATATCCAATTAATGTTAAATTGATCTTAGATTTTCATCCAATAGAGCTGAAAATCATCCAGAGGATATGAAAAATGTATATTATAATATAAAAAAAAAAGGATATGATAAAACTATGCATTCCAAATGGATAATTAATGGATCTTTTTTTAGTGTAGTTCTTAAAATTCGAATTGTGAGAAATAAAAAGCTTTTTTGGCTTCAAAATATTTCAATTTTTATGCAAAAATTCACTCACGACCTATGTGACTCGTTCTTTATGGTATGAAATATGGATACTGAAATCTATTTTTTCTGCTCTTTCACAAATTCCTTTCTTTTTTATGTCTAGTTTAATTTCGAATCATTTCGTTTCATTTTTTTTTTTGGCAAATCTTTTTGCTCCAAATTTCGCGCATCGCCTTGAACCCCAATAAATTTGATAAATATTTATTCATTTATCTTTTGTTTGTTCTCATCGTAAAGCACCATATAATTGCCAAAAAAAAAAGAACGAGAAGATAAAACAACGTTTCCGCATTGCCCCTTCTCAAGTTTTGAACGCACTTCAACCCGTGCAAAGTTTGGCAAACAAATGAACTAATTGGAACATCAGATAGAAGGGGGAGGGGGGATCTCTCCGGCTGCACAAATAAACAAAAAATCAACAAAAAAGCACACGAAGCAAATAAATAAATACAAATTAAATAAACGACAATGCGAACCGAAAATACAAAACTAACACTGAGCGCACACAAGCAACAAATTATTAAGTATGATTAAGTTTGTTTATTTTGTTGTTGTTATTTTCAAGTTGATTTATGAAGCTGCGGCAAACGAAACGGAAGCAAAACGTAACCATGACGTACACGAGGTTTGAGAGTCACTCTTAAAATCAGACAGAGAGAGTGTGTGAAAAACAGATAACGCTTGGAGAAAGAGAGAAAACAAGCGCGTCAGCTACGACGAACGTTCAATTGTGGACTGAAAGGCAGCAGCAGCAGCAGCAGCAAATTGCATTGGCGACGTCAACAGCAGCAGCAGCAGCAGCGGCAACTGCTGTGCTGCTGTGGTGAATTTCTGCGCTTACTATGAAATTTCATTCAGTCAGCCGGCTAAAGAGCGAGCTTCAAGCTTTGTTTAACTTACGTCATAAAAAAAAGTAAACAAAAGCAGCTAAAATAATAAAAGAGACTGCTACAAGGAAATGGAAGTGTGTGTGTGATAAAAATAAATTGTACAGCGGTCCATTGTTTAAGACAGAGAAAGAGAGAGAGAGAGAGAGAGAGTGAGTGCAAAAGCAGCAGCAGCCAAAAAGCATGAATCATCCGGAGTGTAAAGGCATCCCACAACAACAGAGAGTCCCCCAACCCCCCAATCATTAAGGAATGCCCTCTTTCATTCTCTTAGCTTCCACAGAAACTCACCACTTGCCACAAGCCTTTGAGGGGGGTCCAAAATATACTGCATATTTGTGTGCTCTATTTTAAATTATTAATAAGCGGCTTGTTCAGTTATTAAAAGCCTGGGAATATGAAGCAACATGAAGAGAAAAAAAAGAAACAAATATTTTGCCGAACGAATCGTATTCCCCAATTTGATTAGATTTGGCCTCCACTCTGCTCCCTTTGGTGGTGGGGCCCCGCTTAGACAGTTGAATTGTGGTTTAGCGCATAGATAATAAAAAGGTAAAGCCCCGTAAATACTGTTTAAAAGGAGATGGGCTTAAGCTTTTGCAGTGTCGAGGTTAGGGTCGTGCTTTCTTGTCCGATATTTAAGTGCGATAATAAAAAAAGAAGAAATGAAGCGCTAAAGGTTGATTATTTTAAGGGGGAAGGGTGGCTGGGGGGGTATAAAAAAAAGTGCTGCATCGTAAACTATTTGGCCGACTTGCGAAATTGTGTTTTTACAACTTCCACTTAACGTTGCTAAGCGAAAAGAGCAAAAGCAGCACAAAAAACAGCTCTTTTTTCAGGTTCGGAGTCAGAGACTCCGGGATTTTTGGAAAGCCCGAACAGACTCTGAAGCGGAGGAGAAAAATGTTTTACTTCCGAACCTGAAACGGAGCGAAAATAAAGTTGAGTTAATTTTAGGGCTGCAAACTGGGTTTGAGCCGAACCGGAAACACGAGGACGAAAATAGATGAACCCGAACCTGTTCCGAACCCAAGCTTTTGGTTCAGTTAAAAAAAAAATCTCCTCGACTTGTTATTTTCTCCTTTTTGCACTCCCAATCGTTATTACATATGTAAAACAATTTAAAAACGTAAAAAATCAGAGCGTACTATTGTATACATTCACAGATATTAATTTGTAATATACTACAATTTCAATGTAAACACCTATGTACACTACACAATGTATTGAACGTTTTATTTTTCATTTTATACATATACATATGCGCCAATCTAACCAATCCGGTGCATGGTACTGCAGAAACATGTCAGCCGAATACAAACAGAAGTGCATGCCATACGCAGCGTTGTCAATTTAGCTATGTTTCCCACCAAATATAGCTAATTTGTAAGCTCGAGAGCCGGTATCTATTCAGTTTGACCGGAGCCTGTAATTCTATCTAATTATGTGACATTGTTTAGCTATTTTAACTTAATCTCTGTTAAGTTTTAGCATTTTTAACAGTCGATATTTGGTGGGAAAAAATAGCTAAATTGGCAACACTAGCCACGCGCCAAAAATTGGGCGCAAAGAAGAATGGAAGTCAGAACAATAAAAGGTGCATTTCATTTCGTTTGAGAAGTTTTGACTGAGAAGTTGTGAAGC
Source organism: Lordiphosa magnipectinata (assembly GCA_037044535.1). Taxonomy (NCBI): domain Eukaryota; kingdom Metazoa; phylum Arthropoda; class Insecta; order Diptera; family Drosophilidae; genus Lordiphosa; species Lordiphosa magnipectinata. The sequence continues at coordinate 471,582 of JBAMBO010000632.1, read as the reverse complement.
AATGACGACAAATTTAATATTTACGCAGTTTGCATACAATATAAGCACTGAAAAATCAGAATGTCCCGAATGCAAACTAAACATAACCAACGGGCATGCAGCAAATTTAATACGGCACCTTCAATAGAAGACAAAGGCATTTTTGATGAAATTATTCTGAGAAAAAGTTCCAAGTGTGGCGAATAAACACCAATCGATGCTCAATTTTGTGAGTGAAACCCTAATTAAAGTGCATACGAGAAAGCATAATCAATCGGACTAAAGATTTATGCACATATACAATGAAGCAGGTCCATATCCAGCAAACGATCTACGTCTTACATTCTTACAATGTATTTATGCGTCAGGTGTATACCTATTGCATATGAAATTGTAAAAAAAATGTAAAAAAAAAAATGTCGAAATTTACAAAAATTATCATTCTTCAGCTTAGATCATTATAAAGAATATATAGATGAGATATATAGACGATTAAATGGAAGTTGTACACCGAGCAAATGAAAGTTCTAAAATATTGGGAAATATCTAAATTGTTCAATAATTTCAGATTTTTTTGAAGATTTTTTGGACGGCTATAGTACACTTGTAAATAAAGGAGATGTGGAACAAATGGTCAAAAAATCTCGAAATTTCAAAATTCGCCAAATTTTCAAAGGACCTACGATAACTATGAAGGTTGGATAGATGGCTATTGAAGACGCGTATATAAGAGGCTTAAACCAAAAAACCGCGAAATTTGTCAAATTTTCATTTGAGTATTTATATAAGAGGCGTAGATTGAACAGGTCCAAATTTGCCAATTTTTCATATGACCAAAGATTATGTGAAGACTTAAACGCAAATCGAACTGTTAAAAAAAATCGCAAAATTTTCAAAATTATTATTTGAGTTTTCATTTTTCGCGAAATTTGCAAAATTTTATGAGTTTTGGGAATCCTTAAGATGTGATAAATGTAAATTTTGGACGCTTAAATGGTTAAATCCAACGGTCCAAAAAGTTGCGAAATTTATAATTTAGACAGGTAAATTGACGGGTCAAGATCAAGCGGACCAAAAATCCGGATATATACAAAATTTTATGATTAGTTCAGATTATCATGAAGATTTAATAGTTGGCAATTAAAGACGGGTAAATAGGAGGTGTCAGTCAATCGGTTTAAAGAAATTTTAACATTTGCGAAATTCCTATATGAGTTTAGATTGACGGGTATATCGACGCGTAAATAGGAGGTGAAGATTATTCGGACCAAAAACTCGTGAAATTTAAAAAAAAAAAATTAATGAGTTTAGATTATCATGAAGATTTGATAGATGGCAATTGTCTATTAAGCTTCACTTCTACGTATTGTGTTTAAAATTCTAAAGGGGGCGCAGCAACGCACGCCGGGTTCCTGCTATGTAAATATGTATTGCAAAACAGTGTGATGGCAAATCTCTAAGACATTTTTGAATTAAAAGTGTGTTTTTGTCACTCATTTTCGGCATTTTAGTTGATTGGATGAATTGGTGATGTTGATTTGCAAGTTCAAACAGATTTGTAACAAAATCAGAAAATTGTTAGCACTGAAACATTAAGTATTTTCATAAAAACAGGTTTTTTTGCATATTTTGCATATTCTGCAATTTATGCAAAATTGTTTTTAGCGGACTTAGATCATTGATCAATAAAAATAAGATGTGTGCAATCAGAACTAAAATCGGACATGCGGTTCAAAATATGCAAATAATCAAAATCCGATGTCTATTAATCCGTAACAAGTTTGGAAGCAATAGCATTGAAAACAATAAAGACCTATCTTTTGTATGGCAGCTATACTATATAGTTGTCCGATTTTTATAAAACTTGGTGGAATTGTGTAAAAGCGTAAAAAACTTATAAAAAAGAAGTTTGAACACGTTTGCATTGAAAACAAACAAGTTTTTCTCACTAAAACTACTTTTTCGACCGATGGTTCCTATGGCAGCTATATGCTATAGTCATCCGATCTGGCCGGTTCCGACAAATGTGCAGCGTATTTGTACCAAAAGGCTTCGTACAAAGTTTGGTTAAGATAGCTTAAAAACTGACGGAAGAGATAGCATAGAAACAGACGGACAAAACTATATCAACTCACCTGGTCATGCTGATCAAGAATATATACTTTATATGGTCGGAAATGATTCCTTCTAAGCTTTACAAACATCTGGACACTTATAAGACACTTAATATACCCTCTTCAAGAGTATAAAACTGAAGTCTCTTGAAGTTCTGTGGTACCAAAGGATTTTTTTGAGCGTTTTGCAAACCAACCGAAGCCAAAATCTCTAGAAATATACAGGACAGCCCCCAATATGATTTCTGACTCACTTAGGCCAAGATAGGCCCATTGCGATACCATATAATTCTCTATTTAAGCTAGGTGTGGTTCCTCTCGATTGAGCCATTGAGACAACGTTAAAAATTTAAGTAGAGACGGAATCTCTATTTCGGACACTTCGGAGAGGTTGAGAGGTCTCCTTCTACTAAGAGCTGGGCAATGGCAAAGAAGATGTAATAATGTCTCCTCCTCTTCCTCAAACTTGCAGCTTTTAAAGAAGTCGTTGTGCGCGACGCCCAAGCGTGCTGCATGCCTGCCGATGAGGCAGTGACCCGTTAGGGCCCCAACCAGAAGAGTGACAGGTTTTTCCTACTTTGGTTAGTTTCAGGTTAAGCAAGGGGCACGTGACCCTAGCTACAGCGCAAATCGGAAGATTATTATATCGTTCCATAGCCAGTCGCCAGGATTCATTCCTTGTGATTAGCTTGTATGAGGCTAAGGGCATCCCTATTAAGCTCTTCTGCGGGAAGAGCTGAATGGATGTACCCTGTCTTGCCAGTTTGTCGGCTGACTCATTACCCTCAATGTTACGGTTAACCAGATGAGATGAAGAACCCTTAGAGCTGCTTGACTATCTGAGTAAATGTATATGTTCCCGTTTTCGATCATGAGTGTGCTAAGGTATTTGGCGGCCTCCTGGATGGCCACCAATTCTGCTTGATACACACTGTAATGATCAGGAAGCCTGAATGAGATTTTCATATTTAGGTCGGTGGAGAAAACTCCACCTCCTACTTTGTCGTCGAGCTTAGATCCATCTGTGTAAATATTGATGGCACTTGCTCTACTGTGGGGCAAGTTATCCCAGTCGCGTCTACCAGGGATATTGACGTCATAATGTTTCTGGAATGACGTTGTTGGTATACAAAAGACTGTAATGGCGGGAACCGCGTTTTGACGATTTAGTATAGTTGAGTGTCCTGAGTTACCCGCGTTCCAGCCTTTAAACTCTCTTAATCACAGTAAACTGAGGTATTTCTGTCGAACGTATTTATTGATTTACCGAAGGAACGATAAAGATCGGATGAACGATACTCAAGTTATGAGCAAAAAAAAGGCAGGGGAATTGGGCAACCTTCCGAATGGTGCATACTTCTGCTTTACATTGATCACCTTGATTCTGATTGGTGCATAAACGAGCATGAATAGAGCGAACTCGATCGGTTTCCAATGTGATGATCCCTTTTTTTTCCCTTTAGATTTTCATAGCTAATATAATTGTGTACTCGATCAGTTTAAAGTTGGTCATCTGCTTGATTGGTGTATAATCGATCCGTTGTTATTTTTGCTTCACACTGATCACCATGTTTCAGAAACACTCTCTCGATAATGCACTGCCATCTCGATCGGCTTCCAGTCTATTTATCCAGTTGCTTATTTGCTTGAATGAACAAATTCGTACAGTTGCCATCTGCTTGATTAGAAAGCGCTTGATTAGAGTATTAGTCTAAGGTTATGTTAGGTTAAATACGCCGCTCGGCTGAGGCCGAGTTTACCCAGAGGCTTTATGGCCCATTGTGATACCTAATTGGGGAGAGGGAAATGGGGTGATAGGTGGGGTTGGTTGGGCAGGCACTACGCATTCTACGCCAGGTCCTTCAAGGGCAGATCTGCCAGACTGCCCAGGTCTTCAAAGAATGGTTTTCCCAGATGCTGGGTACGCTTCCTAAGAAGTGCAGGGCAGTCGCAAAGAAGGTGTTGGATGCTTTCTATCTCTTCCTCTTTGCCATAACTACGACAGAAGACATGGTGCGCTCATTCTGATGGCCATGTGACCTGTGGTGCTGTGCCCAGTTATGACTCCGATCATAGTTCTAATCCTGTTCTTGCTAAGGTGTAGGAGTTGGCAAGGTGATTATCTGGGCCAGAGTGTTCGGGAGATGTGACAGACAGGTGTGAGGTCCCATTGTCGTTCCGCTCTAGTTCTGGATTTCCGTTGTACTTCGGACATGATGTCCTGCAGGGGTCTTTGTATGTCCGTTACCGCTTACACCAAGTATAGACTTACTTTCCACTCGTTGCCATGTTTTCGAAGGATACCCTTGATTAAGCTGAATCAGCTTATTTGCTTGAATATAAAGCGCTTGATTAAACAAATTCGATAGGTTTCCAGTGTAACATGATGAGTTTTTTGAATACATTTTAGTTTCCCATCTGCTTAAAAAAAGCTTGTTTTCCAGTTGCTCATCAGCTTGACTAAATAACGATTGATTATTGCAAAGTTGATTGGTTGCAAGTTTTGCTTTCCGCCTGATCTTGGCAAATCTGATGGCAGCTGGAGTAAAAGGAGTTCGATAGATAGAATAGAAATCTTACTTGAAATTATACAACACGGGTACTTAATCAACCCACCTTATATACAAAACACTCACAAAGAATTGGGGAGTAGGATTAATTATGCAAAACTCTGTCCACACTTTTAATTGGTCACGTTTAATAGGATTAAGTTTCCATTTAAAGCTCATTAAATGCTTAAAGTTCAGTGCTTGTCAAACTGCTTGCAGGAAATGTAAATTGTGTCGCTTGAAAACTAAGCCACAAACACACACACACATACACAAAAACGTAACCACATTTACACGCACACATACTCTTATAAATAAAACATCATTTAGCATATTTATTTGGCAACATGAATTATTATTGTGGCTTCTTTTTTTGGAGGGGGGGTGGGGGAAGGAATGATGTTGACTTGATAACTTTGGTGTAGCCTGCAGGCCAACTTTCGAGCTCTTAATCCCTCTCATTAGCCAACAGAGTTGCAGACAGAGAACTGCTGGCTTCATTCAAACTACAAGTTTCAGTTAATGTCAATTTGATGTGCATTTAGGTTCAGTTTCGTGCTCCAATTTCAGTTATTTGTGGTTATTTAACTTTATTGATTTTACGATTGGACCAACTTTGATTACATGCTAAGCTTCAGTTTTCCTCCACTCTATAATAAAGTTTTTTTGTTTCATATATTATTTAAATGATTTTATGTGTTCTTCCTCCACCCACACGAATGTGGGGCATGGACCCCAAGCAAGCAAGCAGCAGCAGCAGCTCATCACTTCCAAAGTCAATTAAGTTGGACAGTTAGGTTTGTGCCACGCCCACACACACATGCACATTGATTGCCTGTTACAGTTTCACGCCTGATCTTGGGGTGACTCCCTCTCTTTCGTTTCGATTTCAAATAAATTCTTGCTGTTTATTTTCTACATTTCGTATGCTAAAAGTTTACGGTCTTACCCAAACCCGACACACGTCGTTTTCCATTAAATTTGCCTATGTAAAGAAAAAAGGCAAAGAAATGTCAAAGTTATACGAAAAGTTGACTTATCCCCCAAGCACCTAGCTAAGATTATACACTGAGAAAAAAATAAATAAATAAAGCACTGTCAAGCCAGCAGAGTGGAAAAACTCATTAAGAGTTTTTCAATTTTAATAAACTTATCTCCATTTTATACTACAATTTTTTCATTTCAGTGCACGACCCCATCGAAACTGTCTACACATGCGGCGTATGCGTAATTCCCATTTTGCTTACCAGTTTCGTGTTGTTGCCACATTGAAGATAAAAAGCAAAAGTTAAAACCATTTCACACGCAATTTTTAGCCTACTGTTTTCTGACTGTTGCTGCTTGATGGTCACTAGGGGGAATAACTCCTACTCCTACTCCTACCCCTTCCCTTGGAGTCCTTTTTTGTGGAGAGTGCGTGTCTGTCGACTCACCTGAGCTGGAAAGCCTAAACAAATGCAACACTTTTGGGGCACAAAACAACAAACAGTCAAGGCTTGACTACAAATTTATTTTGTACATACAAACATACACACACACATACAAGTTTATATGGCAAAAAAGTTTTTGCAGGTGCGGTTTTGCGGTTATTTGTGCGGCGCCACGGTGGGGCATTTCAAAATGCAAATTAGCTGAGGTCTTAAATAATTATACACAAATCTGGGAAAATCAGCAGGATTTTGAGGCCAAAGTGATTAATATTTTTAGAGTCTAAAACATAAAATGGGTACACCTTTAACAGTGTACGTAAAGTTATGAGTAGTAAGAATGAGCAGATCAGCTTGATGGCTAGAGCTAGAGTAGGCAGAGTGAAATGTTAATGCTGATTTAGAACAGATTTCTCCACAGAGAGGGCAGAAAAATGGTAAATACTGTCCAAAATTTAGAACTCGAAAAATTCCCAAGCTATAGCTTTAAGCTTGGATATTTGAGAATATCGCCCTAAAAGGATTTTTTGAAATTCGAAATACTTTAAAGGATATACAGGCCTGTTCCGGTTTTCACATATTTTTTCGAATTCAAATGCAAACAAAATCGAACGATTTATTATTTTAATATAACAAATTTTTTTAAAAGAATGTGATATTGCAGAAAGTATCTAAATACACTAAACATTGCTACAAAAATAATTTTAGGCCATTATTTTGGCACCATTAGGTAAAAAAACGAATTTACTTTTGAATTCACCGACTCTGAGCAATGTGAATTTAAATCGAGTAAATCCGTCGAATTGTGAAAACCGGAACAGGTAACCATATCGAATTCGAGCAAATTAAGTGAAAGCGAAAACCGGAACAGGACAGATAGCCTTTTTTTTCGAACAATGTCTTCGCTAAAACCACATTCATTCTGGCGCACGCACTATCGACATTGCAAATTTCATCGCTACCTGTATTTTTAGCGAAGGTTTTCAACCTATCCAATAAATAATGACTTTGATGGGCATTTTGATTGGCAACCAAGCGTACAATTACGCATTATCGCGAAACGATAAGCGACTAGACCGCTCAGAAACTAGAGCATCTAAAGAAGGCAGAATGGCACGCAGAGCAGAGAGAGCTGCTGCTGAAAGCAGTTTTTTTTTGAAGTTGAAGAAGGTCCGCTGTATGCAGCTGTCATCGCCCACTAATATCCGTAAGTATATAATATCTGTTATATTTTTGGTTACTTTCAAAACAACTTTTTCGGACAGCCAAGCCTCTTTTCTCTACACAGAAAAAAATAGCGTCGGGATATTGTCAATCTTTTTAATCTTGGAGTAAGCCCGGCATGAGCTTGAAAATTCAATCTCGATTTACAGGATATTCGACACAATTCAAGCTTTCAGAGAATGGCCCAAGACTTTCTTTTCTTTCCTTTCTTTTACTTCAATCCCCTTTGAGATCACATGTTCATAATTAAGAGAGCGAGAGCGACAAAGTTGCAAAGTAACATTTTTGACATGCGACAACAAACGATGGCAATGGTCGTGAGCGATGATTCCATTCGTGTTCAGTGCGTATGGTCGTGGGTTCGAGTCCCAGTTGAGACGAAAAAATTTTTATATTTCTTTGTTTTTCAAAAGTTTTAAATAAACCAAAACTGGTGTGGGTCTTGAAGTGTATAAGGATATCCTATGGAATATGGTGGAGGAAAGGAAGAAGGGAGGTATCTTTACTGGGATCAAATCAATATTACATATCGAGCTCATAAACAATCTCGAACTTGCTTAAAATGATCCTGGATGGAGATTAAATTGTTCTCGAATTATTTGCTTAGTTCAATCATTTTTAAGATTACCCCGGGATAAATTTAAGCCTTTTTAAGATCAAAAAAGGCGGATCAACTTAATCCTTTTTCGGAACGGATCAAGAATATCCGGGACTACGTTGTTTTCATTACCGATTGGGAATGATTTGATCCCGTATGGATTGATTTTTTTTTTTAAGTGTAGTTCTACAAGACGATTTTGATAAAATAAAATGGCATCGTCGCAGAATTGTCACCAACCCCAAGAGATGCATTTTTACAATTTTAAAAAATTAACCACGTTTTTCGAATCAACCAACAAAAAACCCCGTGTTCGTTCACGTTCCGTGGTCGTCTCTTTTTAGGGTTTTATTTGCCTTTTGAGTGAAGGAACCATCGGTCGGAAAATGGGTCTTACTGAGAAAAACTTTTTTGTTTTCACTGTTAGCGTCCTTAAACTCGGACATTATCAATATTATATGCTTTCAAACAGATTTGCAAATTTTGGTCGAAATCGGCTGACTATATCTTATAGCCACAGGACCGATCGATCGGAAAATGAGTCTTAGTGAGAAACACTTTTTTGTTTTCTATTAAATCGTTCTTAAGGTCGGTGATTCTTAATATTAAACGCTTTCGAACTATTTTGAAAAAATTGATCGACATCGGGTGACTTTATCTTATGGTTGCCATAGGACCGATCGGTCGAAAATGGCTCTTAGTAAGAATTTTGTTTTGTTTTTAATGTTAGCGTCCTTAAACTCACTGATTACTTATTCTATATGCTCTCAAATATATTTGCAAAATTTGGTCGAAATCGGATGACTATATCTTAACGCTGCCATAGGACCGATCGGTCGGAAAATGAGTTGTGGTGAGAAAAATTTTTTTGTTTTAATTTTTATCTTTCTTAAACACGGCGATTGTGAATTTGATATGTTTTCAAAAAGATTCGCGAAATTTGGAATATTAGTTGTAGTTACAAAAATTTTTGATTTTTCTGTAAGCGCTCTTAAACTCTGACATTTCAAAACAAGTAAGAGCGCTGTAGTCGAGTTTCCCGACTACAAAATACCCTGTTCAATTGAGACACACATGCAAACACACTCACATACACAAACGCATACACACATACGAGCGCACACACACGCGCGCTCACACGCGGCCCTCGCAGGCAGCGCTGCCTGCATGAAGTGAATGTCTCCCCCGCCCCCATAAGCTAAATTATTTAATAACTTTTGCGTTTTTGCTCCTATCTTATTTTACTTTGGAGAGTAGTTAGATATAAGGCCTAGGATGGAATATAAAAAGCCACTAGGTTCTAACTTTAAAATTGGGGGGGAATTTTCCAAACCTGAAACAAACTTGAACTGGGTACGGTATACACCTATGTGCATGCAAATTTGTGTCTCTATCTTTTATGATCTCTGAGATCGACGCGTTCATACACACAGACGGACAGACGGACATAGCTATATCGACTCGGCTGTTGATGATCAAGAATATATATTCTTTATAGGGTCGGAGAAGCTTCCTTCTGGCTATTACATACATTTGCACAACTTCATGATCCCCTTTTCCCATTTTTAATGGGAACAGGGTATAAACAGCATTTGTAAGGGTATAAAAACTTAGGCAGAGACAGACAGGCAGAGTTAGCTTGGCCTTCTCGTTACTTTTCATTTCAAAAAACCTGGAGACGAGAAATCGTGGCCGCCAGCACTATACCTTTTTTTGGACTGTTTGAACAGCCCTCATATCGAATCAGAAAAATTTTTTTTTTACTTTAATCTGTTTGTAACTTTTATATTTTTAATAGTAAACAGTAAACCAGTTATTCGAAGCCAAAAGCATTTATCATTACGCGTCTCAGGACTGTGATATCATATACCAACAGAATTTACAACAGAAATAAAGTTCTTCTTCTTCTGGTATATATACGACACTAACTATTATTCAGTCTAATCCTTCCTCGACTGTGCATACAGTTGCCGTACTCGGCAAAAATACTGTGTATGTAAGTCCCGTCCCTCCTCTGTCTATAAAAGTTAATGAAAGTGGTAAATCAAACTTGAGCAATCTTTTAGTTTCTTGGTAACCGTTAACTCGAGCAAATATGTATAAACACAGCTTCCGTCTGACTTCTTAAGTAAAGTACAAAACTTCTTCAACAATATGCCAGTTCTTTCTTGTAGCTTAATTAAATAAAACGCAATTTAAAACCCGCTCATTGTACAAACGCTCCCAACTCGCACCGCTAAGGAAAAACGACACCCATGACGACACGACGTGTGGCTGGCAAAGGATGCAAAGGTCTGGCATTTTGCTTCCTCTTGACGATGACGAAGACTTAAGACTTCAACTCGCTCACACATGAGCTGATTACGATGGGTGGCCGCCTCCTCCTCAACTCTATAACCAACTTGCGCGGTCGTTTAACTTTTGCGGCAACGATTAAATTCCAAGTTCTTGGACTTTTGCTGCACCATCTCTGCCAATGCTTATCACGTGTTTATTGCACTGTAAAAAATGGAAAAAAAAAATAGAAGAAAAACCGAAAGAAATTGCTCTAAACGCATTAATTGAATTGTAATTGCCGACTGCTCTGCCTCTGCCGCTGCCGCTGCGACTAAAGTGTTTTTATGTCTTGGTATTCTGTTGTTGCCATGTGTCGCCGATTGGAGTTGAAGCCCGACAGTTGTAGCCTGCCAGTCAACTGGTTTTCCACAACGTCTCTCTCTCTCTCTCCATGCCTCTGAGTTTTCCAAGCAGTGTGCAGCATGCCAAGCATTTTGCCAATGCAGCCGCTGATTTGTGTTCTGAATGTGGGGTTTATTTAGAGGGTAGCAAATGGGTATAATATGTGGATATAGGCATATCAATATTTTGCGCTACCTTTTTTTTTATGGCATCATTCACGCACAGCCTTTACGTTAAGTGCTAGATGGCTGAAATTGGCACAGTAGCTTTCATTTGTGTTGTGGGTGGGGATTATGTTTTAATCCAATTCATTCGTTGATTTAGGAAAACCACTCCGCAAGCTGGGAAAATGTAGTTTAAACGATTCGTTTGATTTTGCTCTAAATTATTGTTTTTTTGAACAGAGATACGAGGCATTGGTTGCCATTACCAGGTATCACTTGGTCGTTGCCTCATTTGCCCCCTACTTGCCTACATCTTGTTGACGCTCTTGTTGGTGTGTCGGTTTGGTTCAGTGTGTGTGGTTTCGTGTGGCATGCTACATTGGGCGGCTATGGTGCCCACTCTGCTGACTGTGGCCATTGCCCACACCCCTTATTGGGTGGGCAACTTTAAGGACGCTGCTGAAGGTGAACAACTGCCTGGAACTGGTTCTTGTGCCTTTCCCTCTCTCTCTCTGGCAATGGGAAATATCTTGTTTTTACTAACTTCCCAACAAACTTGCTGTTTGCAGTTGCATTCACTGATTAGAACGTGGCAAGTTAGCTTGCCTTGTTTCCCCCCGCTGACTTGGACAAGTTACATAAATTCGCGTCACTCATACGCCACGTGGGACGGCGGCTGGCAGTGCATTAAAGTGATTTAAGTTTGGCGCCCCGCCCGCCCGCCTTTGCATGTTGCATCATGTAGCGGCAATTGTTTGGCGTTTATTTCACTTCCTTTTTGTCTTTCGTTTTATTTGCTCAATCAATTTATTACCTCAAATGGCCCGGCAGCTCCTTCTGTTGCCGCAGACACACACACACACTCATTACTCACGTATTTTTATTGGCCAATATGACGCCCTGCCGACTGCCACGCCACGCCCTGGCTGCAGTTAAACCATTTAACCCTTTTGTGTATTCCTCCAATTGCAACGATGCTTTTTAATTTTCTTCGCCTTGCGTTTCATTTTCCTCATTGTTGTTGTTTTCATTAAATTCCTTTGGCTCCATTCTTGCCTTCGTTTGTAATGCGTCCCCAATGGCCTGGGGGGGGTGGGGACTTTTGCAAATTTTCCGACATAATTGAGCTGTTGGCAAATTTGCATTGTCATTTGGGTCAGTTGGGTTAAACCGGGTTCACCAACTAAAGCGGAATTGGTCAATTAAAGTTTATTGAGAAATTAAAAGGTAAATATGATCAAAGGTTCTATTGTTATTTTGAGATCTGGGTTTCAAAAGTAAATACAAATTCTACCATCTGAAATAATTTCAGTTTTATTCTTTAATTTTTAAGGATTTTATAGAATTTTGTGCCAATTGAGGTTTATTAAATCCTTTTAAGAGTTCTTCGAATAAAGAGTTTTATTTGCGACGATCGTAAGCTATTTACTAATGTTAGACCCTGCACTTAATTGGCATTTAAGATAGAATATTGTGCAAGTTGAACGATTTTCTTAATCCAATCAGTTTCACTAAAATATCCAGTGGGACCAGAGAAAACCACCAAAAAGGAAACGGTAACACTGGTTTCAACAGCTGTGTTTTGATTACATCCCAACATCTTTTTTCGAAATGTGAAGAAATAATCTAGGTTTTGTGGTTTTGGACCTGGACGGATTTGTTTACCGTAATTTCCTCATCGGTTTCGAATTTCGTTAAGCAGTATTTAAACTTGTCTGAGTTCTCATATGATATGGCTAAAAAAATACCTCAGGGTACTGTGAGTTGGCTGTCAAAAAAATATATAAGAAATCAGGCATTTTTTCAAATTATCCCAACATTTTTTGAGCTTTCAGATTGAGCAACTCATATGATATATCAAACTAATGCAAAGATTTTAGTTAAGTTGGTGAATCTGTAAAACAAATGCAGCTTATATCTATGCTCTGAACCAGGGAATAAAGCCGAAACATATATCGATTTCGGTTATCTGTTATAATTTCGGTCCGGTTGCGATTCGGTTTAAAAATAATCGTTTCGGTTACCGGTTCCAAGCCGGTTAAGTATACATTTTAATTCAAAAGAAAATTACTTATGATTTGATCTTAGTATTATAAATGCCTTTAAGTTTTTGCGTCCTATTGGTTTCTTAATGGATTCATTATAAACTTAACACCAGAAAATAGCCGTGCCACACTTATACACTGAGCACATTTAACATCTAACATCCCACATCATAAGTCATAAACATTTGCCGTGGCAAAATTGTTCATCATAATTGGGTGGTCCTTTTAGACACCAACCTACTTTATCAGGGGTGCCACAGAATTCACTAGCGATTTGGAATTCTAGCGATTTGTCAAATCGCGCGAAAATTTTCGCCATACCACAGAATTTCGAGTGATTTAATTTTTTAAGCTTGGACACAAACCCTTTCGGACTTGACTGCGTAGGATAGACAGCCCAAGGGAAAATTAGAGTAAGCCTTTTTATGCGATTTTAATAATCTTTTTAAATGTAAAGTATTTGGTTAGTTCTTTTTTAAATAAAATAATCTTAATTTTCCGCCCGCCAAATTAAAAATGAAACCTTGCAACTCTAGCTACTGTAGAGTACGACAAACGAAAAGGTAATCAAAACGATATATGTAGGCAAAATTGTGTGGGTAATGCACCTGCTGCTTGAAAAGTGCCTTGGGCCCAGCTTTATTTAATTGAAGCAATCGGAGGAAAGGTTGGCCAAATTCATGGTCACTTTGTTCCAGGCTGCAGCCATCTGACGCCCTTTGTGAAATTGCGGGCTAAGTTCTTATGCTCCATCATAAGAGCCAAGAAAATTTCGCTCTGGACATCTGGTCGATGCTTTCCCCATTCTAATTTATTGAAATTATAAACAATTCGAAAGAATATTTCAATTAACTAACATTTGAGCGGCTTCTCGTCATTATTTTGGATTTTCGTTGACACTTTTTTGAACTCATACTGGAAGAAATCAATTTATAAATTGCAAAATAAATAAGCATAAGATCAACGCAAAAGTTATTGCTAATCTATCTAATTTTTGTATCTTTATTTCAGCACAAAAATCGCTATTTTTTACTCCTTAAAACGTAATTCGATTAATTTCGAAATTCAAATGTTAAAAGGTGGCACCACTGAAATACTAGCGATTTGGTGAGTTGCAGAGAATTTATAAAAATGCTAATTTAATAAACTTAAAATGCTAAATGTTTAATTTTTTTGATGTACATTATTCACAAATTAAACACCCTTTATGAATCAATAAGGATTATTTTAATGAAAATGCATTTATGGGGGCTTATTTAAGCAAATCGCCGGCTCAAGGGTGCGCGATTTTCAAATCACTCGAAAACAGGCTCTGTGGCAGGGCGAAATCCAATTCGCGCGAATTTCGAGCTGAAGTGATTTCTGTGGCACCCCTGATTATTTTGACAAAACAAACATTTACAAATGTTGGCATAGCAAATAGTTATTAAGCATTTTAACTCATGATGTGGGATGTTAGATGTAAAAGGCCTATATCTTGTGTTCAAGGAACTGCAAATACTACTTGCCATAATTCATATAGTTTTGGGCATTTATAGAAATTTTCTTTCCACCATTTGTGTAAATCGGTATTAGAACTCAATCTTTTAACATTAAGAAACGCATTTAATGCCACGTTCATACTATTTCATAATTCTTATTTAGCTTATGGCTAAACTGAAGCAATATCACTTTTGCTTGTGATTGGCGATTTTTGTTGCTGGCGACAAACGTATTGAAAAAATTATTTTCTTTTTAGGTATTGGTGTATTCTCCGCCGTAAGCTGGCCGGATTAAACCGAATTTTCGAGTTAATTCTTGGAAATCAAAACTTTTACGAATTCCGATAGATCGAACTCAGGACCGAGAACAGGCCGGACAATGTATGTATTAATGTATAAATAAAATGAAATACATAATTATAACAAAAGCAAAGCGGGATATTTTTGGCATGCTTACCCCAAATTCTTTATTACACACAAACAGGATACGTTTTAGTTTTTGTCCTATGTAAAATATTTTCGAAACAGATTTGTTTTTTTTTTTTGACGCGGCATTCTGAAGCAATTTATTTTTTAACATTTATTGAGATTTGAAGAGGAAGAGGCTTTAATTAAGGTGCAATCGAAAAGTCAGCAAGTTCAAGTAGATAAATGAAAGGTGGTTGATGACTTTGCTAAACTCATAGTCTAAATTTATGCTGACGTCTCTGCTGCTGCTGCTTAAGCGATGAGATGGACTTGGTGTATTAGTGTTAGTAGTTTGGATACTGGATCTGAAGTAGTCAGATTTAAGAATATCTAAAAATTTGACACGAAAAAATATTTTCCAAATTAATTTCGTTGTATGGCAAGAGGCCTCTAAAGTTCGTAGATTTAAAAATTTCTGGTGGCAAAGGCTTAAAAGTTTGCGATTTAATGATTCGGCAGTCACGGTAAAATGGCGTAAGTCATTATTTATGCTATTTTATGTATGGAAAGACTTTGCTCGGTTTAGTATTATTATAATTAGAGTTATTCTGCTATGTATGCTTATTTGTAGTCTTGAAAATTAGTTTCCTAAGTATTTAGCCGTTTTATAACCTTGGAAAACTCTTAGCTGAAAATTACGATAATTACATTTGATCTAGCATGATGTCCCACTTGATAGTTCGTAAAGTAGGTTTGCATTATAACTATTGTTATATTTTTTGGTCCTTTTAGTCACGGTAAAATGGTTGAATATATTCATAAGCCAACGGGTTGACCGTAACCAAAAATTATTTTCCACTTGAGAACTTCTACTCTATACATTAGTACGATTCGGCGCTATGCATTATTTGTGTTCAGTATTATTTATGTTTAAAACATACGGAACATACGGTACTTTAAGAACCCTGCTTTTGATTTAAAGTACAAAATTTAATAGGCTTAATACGAAATAATCTTAAATAACTTTAAGAATATAATTTGAAACGGAATACTATTCTCCTATGTCTTGTATTCAATTTTTGTTTCAAAAATCTGTGGGGATTGTGACTAAAGATCTAAATAGACTTTAATAAAGAATATTCTATTCTTATTTTAAACAAATACTTGTTTCAAGAGCAATTGGGACTGAAAGTTGTGTTAATTTTCTTTGCTATGAAATGTGTCTTCTTGTGTACGTGTCATACCATAACAACTCTACTCGAGTCCACATTTCTACCTTCCTTTAAAACAGTTCATTATAAACCACTAATGGCTTTCTAGACTCACAATTATAAACTTAAAATTATTTATATGCGAAACTCTATAATATTATAAACTGTGCAAAACTTCGCTCCACCTCCTTCAACGGTCAGCTTCATTAATCAAACAAACGACACAACACAAACAAAGCAAATTCTCGGAATTTTCTTGAATACATTTTTAATGTGCAACACTTCCTATTAAAAGCCGAGGGAATGCTCCCAGTGAACAACACCAACAACAATAAACAAACAGCATTTGGAGCTAATAAATTTCATAACTTGAAACTCACTGAAATATATATATATGTATGTACACACATACAGACAAACTCGAGTAACCAAATGCAAAAGTAGAGGAGGAAAGAAATCATATAAATAACAAGCAGCCGAGTTGCAGCTTCTTGCACAGCTTTTGGAAACAGTTTTCTCCGCAAGAAATATGTGTGGGGGAAAAAAGATTTGTGGTTGGTTGCAACTTGCACAAAATATACAACGTTTCTGCTCCTCCTAATTATGTAAAATTCATCAGCTAACTGACTTTTCAATTTCATTAAATTTTCAGCAATGGGCCACAAAAGTTTGCTGTCAAATTAGTTTGTTAGTTTTTTTTTTTTTTTTTTGCTGCCCTCAGCAGCAATTAAAACCACTTGAGACATTTTGGCACTCTGCATTCGAGAGGTTCCTGTCCAGTTGTGGCAAATGATTTCCGTTTTTTCCGAAGCTTCTCCACACGTTCAGTCACACACACACATGTGGAGCTCTCCCTCTATCTCTCCCCTCGAGCAATTTCATTTCCATTAAATGCTTGTGCGTGCTATTTGTTTGTTTGGCTTAATTTTTGTTCTTTTTGAATAGCTGCAAATTGGTTCTCACTCTTGCAACTCGCGAGCTCTGGTTGATATAGACGACGACGATGACTCAAAATGTTTATAGACCATTTTTAGTAGAAACGAGAACGTTTTGCATTTTATGCGTTTTTTTTTTTCCATAGCAATAAATTGCAATAGCAAAATTGAATGAAAGTGAGACCGGAAGTTTGTTTTGTGCCTTTTGATTGTGATTGTGTTGGATGTGCTGGGAATTATAGTTGTTGTTGCTGTCGGTGGATGTTTCACTATGTATGAGAACACACGGTTCATGGTCAGTTTATTGTTTGATGTTGTTGGAAGTTGTTATTTGTTTGATTTCAAGAGGGCGGAATTGTGATCAAACGAAAGGGATTTGGCTTAATAAAAGTCAAGAAAAGAAATATTATTTGGATATGATAAAAAAAAAACGCGTGCCAGGTTTTATAATCTACTTTTTATACACAACGTCGATTGGATCCTAAGAAAACCTCAAATAAAATAACTTTCCACCAATGCTGCACTCCTCGGAAAGTCTGGAGAAGGTTCGGTTCGTTGGAAAGTCTGTCCTTTACTAATCGAACCTAACATTTTGATTCAAGGATTGGGTTATGGATTCTTAGATCGTTAAGACAATTTTTGGTAAAACGAGAAGTCCAAGTTAACTTCGTCTGTGCCGAAGTTTTTATACCCTTGCAATTGCTGTTTTTGAAATATCAGAGTTTAAGAACGCTAGCATTAAAATCAAAAATTTTCCAACGAAAACTCTTTTTCCGACAGATAGTCATCTGATTTCGACAAAATTTCGCAAACATTTTTGAAAACATATCAAATTAACAATCGCCAAGTTTAAGAACGATTAAATTGAAAACAACAAATTTTTTCTCATTAAGAACCATTTTTCGAACGATCGGTCCTACGGCAGCTGTAAGATATAGTCATCCTATTTTGACCAAATCTGTGTAAAAGCATATAATATTAGTAAAAACCGAGTTTGGACACAGTAACATTGAAAACAAAAAAGTTTTTCTCACTAAAACTCATTTTCCGACCGATCGGACCTATGGAAGCTGTAAGATATAGTCGTACGATTTTGAACATATTTTTTAAATCTGTTTCAAAGCATGTAATATTAGTATTGGCCGAGTTTGGGGACGCTAACATTGAAAACAAAAAAGTTTTTTTCAATAAGACCCATTTTTCGACCGATGGTTCCTATGGCAGCTATAAGATATAGTCAACCGATCCGAACAAAATTGGCAAATCTGTGTGAAAGCATCTAATATTAATAATGCCTGAGTTTGGGGACTCTCTCGAGTCCTAATATGCCGAGTTTGAATATGATTTTGAAATGATAAAGCTCCGATTCCGATAAGTTCTAAAAAATCAGAGTTTACTTATTCCTTGAAGCAGGTGAGTCCGGTACGAATCCAGGTTCGAGGGATAAACAGTTTAGAAGGTTTAGTTCTGGATTCGGTTCGATGGAACCAAAACCTCGAACTGAAACGGTTCTCCGCGGTTCAGTTTAGGATCGGTTTGCGGTCTGGCTTTTCACATTTGACGCTTCCTTCTTGGAACAGAGCCTTGCAGGAAGGCTGATTATTGGATAGACGGCGTATGGCCTTCATCATAGTGCAGAGTCATTAAGGCCTATGGATCTTGTTATAGCAGATCATGAAGTTTTGATAGAATATAAAGAAAAACTCCGTTTGCTTCCCCTCTTCCTGTTTGCCGTTCCTTTACACAATCCTTGCCATGCAAATGCATGTCTTTCCCCTTGGGAAAGACCACCTCAAACTTATCTCAATCTTTACTCTGCATTTGCTCCAAGTCCAGAGCATCGCCTATCAATGTGAAGTCTATAACTTCAATTCTGAATAGTCCATCACCACGTGGCCTGATTCTGGGCGGACAGCCCATCTCATGGAATAGCAATTGATATGCGATAATAAACTCAGCCTGCTCATACGAATACTTGGTGCGTACAGCTGCCTTCGAGAACTATTTGCGGTTGCAAATTCATATTTGGTGAGATGCAACAGTGAGGAATCAAGTGGGGAGCGCAAGGCCACCTGAGCCTTGTCTGGCACCAGGCCACGCTTCTTGTGTCCTGCGCGTGTAATGCGTTTTTAAATAAATTCGGACACAGGCCACATCAAGCTTTTTAGTTCGGCCAGCTGTTTACGAACCGGTTATGAAATAGAAAATATACAACTCCTTCTATCCAACCAAATCACCACTTTACCAGCTTATAGCTGAAATAATTTCTGCGAAGAGGTCCAGAACCGACTTACTCTGGTTCAAAACCGGATTTCATTTTTCGGATTTCATGCGTAAAAATTTCGAACTTTAAGTAACCGACTATCAGGCATGCTCCCATTTTCACTTTTGCAAAACTTTGACTATTTGTAGTACAAATTTGTTCGAAAAACTGTTTTCAAATCGCTAAACTTTTAAGAAAGTGAAAGTGGAGCATGGATAGATACCATAGTTTTTGAGATCTGGTTCTGAACCACTTTTTGAACCAGTTCGCATTGATTCGAAACCTGGTTTGATATTATATTACCGACACTGGCTCTAAACCAGTGGTGTCCAAACTCACACAATGAAGTATTGCGCTTGTGTGCGTAGCAGCGAAATACGAAGTTATCATGTTATTTCAACATGAGCAACAAACAAACGACCAAATGCCTCGTGAGAGAACAAAAAGCCGAACACACGCATCGTTAGAAAGCAAGCCGCCGAGCGTGCTATATATAAAACCCGTATTCTCTCTCTCTCTTTACTTGTGTCGACTGCGACACCGGCAGAATTATGAGTTTTTATCTTTTGGGATAGGCGTTTGGCACTTTGGACACCACTACTTTAAGCCGCTGGAACCTGTTTGTATTGTAGAACTTCTAGCTGCAGATTATCAATCTACACACCTATAAAGTTTATAGCGAAACTATTTAAGTCGATTGCAGCGCCACCTACCCAGTCCAATTGTAAATCTATCATTTATTCAGGGAACCACTAAAATGCCCACAAAACAGAAGAGTTAATTGACAGACTCTTGCAGAAGAATTTGATATAGAAAAAATATACTTCGTTAGTCAATGCACTATTCGGATACATTCCTTAATTCATTTCTCAATTTATTCCTCAATTCATCTCTAGATTCATTTGAATTTTTATTCATTTCATTTCTCATTTCTATAGTCAATTGATAACACAACGCAACAAAATTAGACTTTTCTAGTATATTTAAGGGTTGGTGGTGATTCTAGATGATTTTCGTATGCTGAACACAATCTGTTTTCAGAAATGGTCCATCACGTCGAGATTTTTAGTAATTTGAGATTAAAATTGCAAAAAGAGCCTGTTTTGACTCTTTTCAGACGCGTTTTGTGGGCAACCTATACTTCTGTTTTGAATTTCTTTGATATTATCAGAAAGAACTACTCTTTAACTTTGAAATAAACTATCCCAAACATTTCTACGATTTTTTTCAAAATTTTTTCTATCATTTATTCATTCCTCTTTTTGGCAAAGTTCAGGTACTGAAAAGAATTAAAAGGCGTTCCAGTTTCTGCTCAGCTTCGTTATGTTCCTCATATATTCCATTGATCTCTATTGTTTTCCGGTGCAATACATAGAGCTTCTCTAGTGCAAGGCGTTACCCCGCTTAAAAGCAATTGATAGCATCTATTTCGATAGTCTACATAGACGATAGACTACAATATACCTATTGATTTCACAGTTGGTTGTTGTAAAATCTATTGCGTTGTGTGTTAAAAAAAGAGCGTGCTGCACTCATTTTTCAATTGACATTTCCATTTTGTCTTCCAACCTCTTCTATTTGTCTCGTTTTCCATATTTGAACTAATTAGCAAACAAATTATTCGTTAATTACATCCTCGGGACCAAAGGACAAAAGCAAAACTTTTCAACACAAAGAAAACATTCACATTCATTTCGCGTAACTATGATCCAAAACAAAAAACAACAACACAAAATGTGACACAAAGCTCGTGTAAACAGGAGCCTTAAAAGTTACATAATAAAACTAATAATAATTATCAACGCCATTGTCAAGGCATCACAACAAGAAGAAAAACAAACCAAAAAGCCAAACAAACACAGTGGACAGAGGGGGGGAAAAAAAAACTAGAAAAATCGTTACGACTCCCCCGCACACACGACAGCGGCCAGCAATATGCGCGTTTGACATAACCGACGGATGCTTTCTGATCCTCTGATGCCTGATGGTCGTGGTGGTCGTGGCGGTTGTCAACGTCATTGTGTTGTCTATGCCATGACAACCAACCGAAGCTGGCGCTAAAGGAGCACCAGCAGCAGGAACAAATGGTCGCCAGGACAATAAAATGCCATAATGAAAGTTTTGCCAGCCATTTTTGAGAGCCAAGCGTCGGCATTTTTCACATTTGGGGAGTTATAAATGGTAGCTTAATGGGTTTGTTGACTGGTTGCTGGTCGATGGGGTTATGTGTGTGTGACCACCACATGTATTCAAGTAGCGAGAAATGCTGGCTGTCATTCGGATTTCATTTATGCACATGATGAATGCATGTCCTTGACAATGAGGCTTGGTCGATATATGTTTTTTTTTTTTAGATGTCTTTTTATGACCCCAGAGCTGCAAGGGTGGAGCATCTGTTTTTAAGGACACTTACCTGAAATGAAAAAAATAAATGGAAAAGAGATTTATTAGTTTGGGGGGGAAGAATATTCAAGTATAAATATATTTTATTTAAGTTTAGTTAGTTATTTAAATAAACAAGTACAGAGTAACTGAATGCCGCAAAAGCTTCAGTAATTAAGTGCACTAAGCGCTTATAAAATTCTCTAAAATTTTCTTCACATAAATCTGTCTAATATTTCACAAATCACACGATCTATTACACCAAAAATTTGCAGTTATTAATCAAAAGGCGTCAAGTGAAATGCACTTCTTCCAGCCTTCTGTCATTCATTAAATATGCAAAAGGGCAACAGCAAACAGCACCAAAAACAATTGAGCAAAGCCCAACGTAAAGTGGCAAAGATTTACGACCTACTTTCATATGCATGACAGCTGCAAAATGTTGCCAACGTAGTGACTGAATGACTGACTGACTAACTAACCAGAACCAGTACAAGAAAATCAAGCTGGAACCATGCAAATTCTCTTGGTAACAGGAACCAAATTGCATGTCATAAGAAAGCAAAACTGACTCACATATTCGTACATATGCAAATGTCAGTGTGCCTGTTCCTGAAGGTAACTCTGCTGTTTGCAATTTGCATTACTCATTTGACACTTTGTCTATCAGGCAACAGACAACACCTGGAGCCGCCAAAAAATAAGCAGAAACCTCAGTCCAAACCAAGCAAGACGAAGACGAACTCTTGCAGTAAGACGTTGATGAACGACAAAGTAACTCTCTGTCTGAGAAGCGCAAAGGCATACAATTTAATCCTTAAGTGCAAAGCCAACTTGCAGACATGCAATTGCCGGCTTGTGAAGGGGGAGGGGAGCAGCATATATGTCTTGATATACATCTGGTGAGCATGCAACACACACGCACACAACATGCAACCACTAATTGAAGTGAAAGAAACAGCCAGACAAAGCCTGCTTGAAAAACTTTGCTTTAAGTAACTGATAAGGGAGAGGAATGCATGAGTAAGCTTGGGCTTTAATTAACCAGAAGACGGCAGAGTTTTTCTAATTGGGGTTAACAAGTCAGCTTGGAAGAACTCAACTCAATTATAATCCATTTCAAATGCAACACAAAACTCAACCTTGACATTAGCCTTGCCCCAAGCTAAACAGAAACTGACTGACTCACTCGAGCCTCCATCAAGTTTGAAGCCTTAAACATTTACACAGATACATAAATAAAATGTCAGCGACAGAGATGGCAACACATATTGTATGTATATTGCAATTCACAATTATGTTATGCAAATTTTGTTTGGAGGAGGCGGAATATGCAGATAAATGATTGCTCTGCGGTAATTTATTGTTATGACTGCCAAAGTTATTTGACAGTTGATTGTGCAAGGTTGATTTTATTTTTTGTGTACCTTGAACTTTTCAGTTGGCATAATTGATAGGCAAATTGAAGGATAATAAATAATTGGTTTTGTCATAAAATCGAAATTTATACAATAGACAACGAATTTATTGAATAACCATAACTTTTGTTAGTCACGGTTCAGCTTTTGCTTTAAACTGAAAGCCGCAGATTGACAGAAAGGAGCTGTGGCTCACGCACTGAGAGGCGTTTTCTACATCCTGGATCTCGAGTAGTGGATCCTCAGCTAAGATTTCAAAGCTGTGAGTCAAGAGCTGGCAGCAATAGCTGACGAATCAAACAGGATTAGTTTAACTATTCTGACCAAAAAGGATTTCAAAATCTTGAAATCAAGGCTGCAACACCATCAAAACCATTTCGGTACCATGAAGCAACCCTTTTATGTTAATGACCTCACGATCCTGACTTCTTCTCTTTGGCAAAATTTTCGGTTCTGTCAAAAAACGAGAAGGCCAAGCTAATTTCGTCTGTGCCAAAGTTTTTATACCCTTGCAAATGCTGGTTTTGAAATGTCAGAGTTTAAGAACACTTAAATCAAAAATATTTCTTACTTTCGACCTATCGTTATTAGATTTTGAGCAAATTTTGCAATTCTATTTGAAATCATATAAAATTAGTAATCAGCGAGTTTAAGGACGCTAACATGGAAAACAAAACAAGATTTCTTACTAAGACCCATTTTTCGACCGATCGGTTCTATGGCAACCATAAGATATAGTCACCCGATGTCGATCAACTTTTCCAAATTAGTTTGAAAGCGTTTAATATTAAGAATCACCAAGCTTAAGAACGATTTAGTTGAAAACAAAAAAGATTTTCTCACTAAGACCCATTTTTCGACCGATGGTTCCTATGGCAGCTATAAGATATAGTCATCCGATTTTAACCAAAAATTTGCAAATCTTTTTGAAAGCATATAATATTAATAATGGCCGAGTTTAAGGACGCTAACATTGAAAACAAAAAAATTTTTTTCACTAAAACCACTTTTTCGACCGACGGTTCCTATGGCAGCTATAAGATATAATCATCCGATTTTGACCAAAATTTGCAAATCTGTTTAAAAGCATATAATATCAATAATGGCCGAGTTTAAGGACGCTAACATGGAAAACAAAACACGATTTCTTACTAAGACCCATTTTTCGATTGATCGGTCCTATGGCAACCATAAGCTATAGTCACCCGATGTCGATCAGCTTTTTCAAATTAATTTGTAAGTGTTTAATATTAATAATCACCAAGATTAAGAACGATTTACTTGAAAACAAAAAAGTTTTTCTCACTAAAACCCATTTTCCGACCGATGGTTCCTATGGCAGCTATAAGATATAGTCATCCGATTTTGACCAAAATTTGCAAATCTGTTTGAAAGCATATAATATTAATAAGGGCCGAATTTAAGAACGCTAGCATGGAAAACAGAAAATGTTTTCTTACTAAAACTCATTTTTGGACCGATGGTTCCCATGGCAGCTATAAGATATTGTCATCCGATCCGGTCGGTTCCGACATATTAGCAGCGTGCAGTAAAAAGAAGTCTCTGTGCAAAATTTCAGCTCGATAGCTTTAAGACTGAGAGACTAGTTTGCGTAGAAACAGACAGACAGACGGACAGAGACAAAGCTCAATCGACTCAACTCGTCGCCCTGATCAAGAATGTATATATTTTATGGAGTCGTAAATGAATGATTCTATGCGTTGCAAGCTTCTGTTCAAAATTATAATACCCTTTTCAAGGGTATAAGAAAATCCAATTACATGTTCCCGGCGGATGGTCAAGGTTAAGACAGCTTAAAAAATTAACAATCCTTTAAATTGGGAGGGGATTACTCCGCGGTTCGAACCCTAACAACTTTTTGGGTTCAGTTCAATGAAGCGGGTTTATGTTCTTATCTTAGGATCAGTCTAATTTTTTTTTTAGTTTAGAAAGCAGTGAGCTGTTTAAAAACTGTAATAATGATGCAGGTCTTCCCTCTCCCGTAAATTGCAAGGAGTGCATAGCTCAACTCACACAGCGCATTCGTTGTTGTTTTGCACATAACGAACCAAAGTATATTGCAACAACTTTGTATGTTTTCTCTCTTTTCTTTATTTTCTATACCTCTTGCAAAATCCAAGGCAACCACAAATATGTATGCGTCGTCTTCAGCGAAGATTTTGTTGAGTACGTGCGCATCAGACGAACACTTGACCTGTCAATCTCTTCAAATCGTCTTGCAAATGCGTTTGACTGTAAATAAATATGGCGTTCACACACAATTCAAACTAATTTTGTCAAAATTTCGCCGTATTTGACAAATTAATTTGCTTGTGTCAACTTAGCTTTATAGATATATCAGGTGTACACTATTAAGTGGAGATTAAAAGATTTTTTATTGACAATTAAAACAATGGCTTTTCCCATTTGGGTCGCCGATTTAAACTGCACTTAAGTCAGATGGGATTCTTTTTTTAAATGGCTACTCCCTCAGCAGTCAAGAGTTCTGTACTGCAAGTATTTGTAAGGGAAATCGTATTAGACCCAAGAGAAATTTTTGCAAAAATATCATCAGCAATTTCCCCAACTCTTCACATATTTCCCAATGCGATTAAATTCAATTGAGCGAGTTTTCTTTAGCGACAAAATCTTCAACTTGCCATGTCTATACTATTTATAAGTAGGTCATATCAGAAACTTTTCAAGTGAGCTAATGACGGGGTGTGTGCACAAACTTTCCTTTGGCAAAAACTAAACACAAATGCGTCGCCAACGCTCGATATTTTCCTACCCATCTCTCAACTCCCACTTCCATTTGCCTATCAAAGTTTTCTATAAGTATGTATAACATTCGACAAATTGTGTAAAAATACAAAGTGCAAACTGCAAGGCAAATAGCAACAAGCGCAATCAAACAAACAAACAAACAAACAGACACAGAGCATGGCACATTCCAATGCTGCGCAAAATTTTCTATTTTCACACATATGTACGTTGGCCAAAATCCAAGAAATATAACCAGAATATGTATTTTATATCTGTATTTGAAAATGTAGGTAAACTGGGGGGAGACAGGAGCGAGCGAGGGGTTAGGGAAAAAGTTTTCCTCTGTGGGAAAATAAAAAAGTGTGAATAAATGGATGGGGGAATCCGTGGAAATAGCTGGTAAAATAATAATATCATTCTTGAGTCTGCGAAAGGCAGACAGCAGGACGGGAGCGGCGACGTATGAGTAATATTCGAGCAATGTGTTCGAAAAGAAGTTTTGAATGAGGGCAGAATGCTAGCTTACCCCCTGCTAAGCAATCAAATAAAAATATGAATAAAATATAGTGTATGTTCGTGTAGTTGGAGAACAGTGAAATGATTTAGTTTTGTGTTGGATTTTATGAACTAGGAACATTATTTTCCAATTAGGTTTGACCGTGATTAGGTTTTTCTACACTATTTTAGACTTCAAGCTCTTACAGTTTAGGCTGTGCGCTGATGACGCATATCAAATTAATCAGTCAGTCAGTCAGAAATCGCTTACCACTAAAAAAAAAAGAAAAGGTGTTAGTGTCGTTAACACTCACGAGGCTTTGATGTGAAACATGATGCTAAATTTAAGGGCCTAATTTCAAAATCACAAGCTATCTCAATGGTAGATAAATTAGCAATGGCAATCTTTCAAAAGAAGAAAACTAACAAGGAGCAGAAATACCAACAACAAGATCATGACTGACCTTTTTTTTTCTTTATGTCTTGTTTATTGTGCTGCTCCATAGATAAATTAAAACAAAAGTAGCAAGTCACTTTCACTGTTTCGTCACTGATTAGTCAATTTTCAGTTACTTTTTAGTCACTGTTAAGTCACTGTTAAGTCACAGTTTAGTCACTGATTAGTCACTGTTAAGTCGCTGTTCAGTCACTGTTTAGTCACTGTTAAGTCACTATTTAGTCACTGATTAGTCACTGTTAAGTCACTATTTAGTCACTGATTAGTCACTGTTAAGTCGCTGTTCAGTCACTGTTTAGTCACTTTATAGTCACTGTTTAGTCACTGTACAAGTCACTGTTTAGTCATTAGTAAGTCACTGTTTAGTCACTTTTAAGTCACTGTTTAGTCACTGTTAATCCTGATCTCTTCTTTCTGAAGCTTTTTTATGAGCATTCACCGTCTTATTGTGCACAAAGAAGAGTCCGGAATAAGGGTTTTTTTCTATGAAAACGGTCGCACTTAATGTGGAAGTTTTCTGGGACTAGTCTGACTCTTTTCGAACACAGATATAAGCTTTCACCCTCCCAATGAAGTATATAAAAACTTCTTAAATGACACTACTTTTCTACGCACTTGAAGGGCTACTGAATCGCCTCCTGAAAGGCTCTTTTCAGGCGCATATTGGAGTGCAACTCTGAAAATGCTCAGACATAAGTGCTTTCTATGAGCCCGTGCTTAGAATGCACTGAATGTGCTCCGAAAACCCTTAAATTTATGTGTTTACTCCAAAAACGCTCTTAAGCTCGGCTCTTTTCAGACACATAATTTGGAGCGCTCCCAACTTGTCTTGCTGGGAATTAAACCACTGCCCTGATCGTGAACAAACTTGGTGGAACTTTGAATAATGCGATTTTGAATCATTTAAATACGGAAATCTCTTCGAACCAAATTTCAACCCAAAACCAATTCTCGGTGTACCAAAAATCTCTTTCGGATGGTTTCAATTCTGGATTGGTGGCATCAAACCAACTTGACACTCAACCTCAGCTGGCGCCATCTATCTATTGTGGCGCTATCTATGTAACAACAAACGATCTAAGGGTTGCCAAGTAATACATCATGACTGGCCCTTAAATATTTTTAAATTTTGCACTATGTTTACTTAACAAGGAACATTTTAAACCTTAAATTTTACCCCAAAAAACACACACAAAAACTATGTAAGTGCAGTCATCCGACGTTAACCCAATCGACCCACTATCCGCATAACCTTTAGCATTTACTATCCATCCACTCATTCACCCCCATTCATAATTGGTTCTCCCCCCTTTTGCGCAACTGTCGCACAATTTGCCTTTCGGCCAAACATTTTACCATGTTTTACTAGGTGCTCCGCTTCTCCTCCTCTCTCTCTCTCTCTCTCTCTCTGTCCACAAAATTTTTTTAATTGAATAAAGTGCACTTGAAACCCTCACGGGTCAAATCAGCCCACTCCCACTTTTTGGTCTTGAAACAACTTGTCACACTTTTATTGTAAAATTGTCCTGACAAAGCAACGAAGCGAGACAAGGCGAGAGAATCGTGCGACAAGCATATTCCGGCCATAAAACTGCGCCAATAACCCACTGCACTTTGGGCACCCCTTACCCCGATTAACAGGCCTACTCTACTTACAACTCATAAAAAGGCAGTAAGACAGAGATAGAGAGCATAAGAGAGAAGTAGAAGATTGAGTTGTGTTGGAGGCCACCACTCGACTGATGCCCCCATTCATTTTTGTTAATTTATTGCCCTGTGATAGCCCAAGAAGGATAAGAAAAGGGATGTGGAACTGAGTAGGAGTCTGTGGGTTGGACGGGAGGTAAAACCATTGCACGTCGCAAGTGCCTATGCTTAAAACTTTTTGCTACGTGACTCGGCAAGTGGGCTGAGTGAAGCAGCAAGTAAGGGTGGAGGAGCAATGCTTAGCTGCTCAATACGTAGCTCAATATGCGCGTACGCATACCACGAAATGTACACTACAACAATTGGTGATCAAAATTTGAATTGTTAGCTAAAAGTTTGGTAACAGATGTAAAATATTAAAAATTGTACAATTTTATTACCAAGAAAAAGAAACTACGTCTAAAAAAAGAGGCAGCAATAGCTCAGCAGCATAATAGTTTACTATGGTTTTAACGACCCTTATGATAATCAAACTAGCAAGTTTTAACCGGCTCGAGGTCATGTTATATTTTCACATAACTTTAAACAGGAGCACACATCACCACAAAGCAGGCTGGTCGACTATACAGTTGTTTCAAGAACCTATCGATTTTATCTTCAGAAGTGTTTGCCCCTTTGGAAATTCCAATTCAGCACAAGTGCAAAAACCGACAGCAAAAGACAACACCAAATACACTAGCCTTTTTTGTGGCTTTGTGTTTATGTTTAAAGTTATGTGCAAACATAATATGACCTCGAGACGGCTAAAACTTGCTGGTTCGATATAAATATCTCTTATTAAACTTTTAAAAATACATTTTGGGCCGATTTGACATCTACTAAATAGAGCTATCCTTTACAAAATCTAACAAATAACAGAGTAAACTGTAAATTTATCTGACTCAACTCTTTCTCCGTTCCTAATCTATATTTTTCCCATATTTTGAAGCTCCGATCTCTAGATTTTGAGCGCAATCAAAATGCAGTTCTTTAAAATAGTGAAATTACACCTGAATTACCTCAATGGGCCTGTTTATTGTAAAAATATGTTTATTTATTGAAAATATCGATAACACAGGAACCACGAAAAAATTCGGAATTTTTCTTCTTCGTATGTGGTGCATCTATAACATTTAACAAACTACACAGGAGAAGAGGAAGCGGTGGAAGAGGAGGAATTGATGGGAGGATTGAAGAAGGAGGAGGAAGGATTTGATGAGGAGGACGCAGAAGAAGGGTCTTAAGCGTATCCTTTGTGCGCGATGTGTAAGGTAAAATTATATTTGTTCTTACATCGGAATGAATGTTCATTTTGCAGTGACCATCTCACATTGTTGAGCACATGTGGACTAGGCTTTCAGGGGAAACCACATAAAATAAAACGAGCCTTGAACTATACCTCAAATTGGTGGTGAGGAAAATAGTTCAGAGAAGTTTCATCTATTGTCGAGCGCCATTTTCACAGTCGGAAGCGAATAAAAAGAGGGTAAATATCCAACTTGTAGAAAATTTGCACCAAATTTATTTTAAATCAATTTTTACACATATTTTGTATGTGCAAAAATGCAAACTATGAAATTCAATTAAATTCTTCATAATTCGCGGTACATCGAAGAAATTTTTTTTCAAAATTTTTGGCTATGATGGACCTATACTAAACATTTACCAAAAATTTCCACAAATAGTATCGACATATTCATAGTATTTGGGTTGTCCTGATTTCAAATCTGTCATCAGTTTTTTCACATCACCCTCAGTTTCCAAAATATAGCGAAAAAAGTGTTCTCAATTCCACTTCCACGGTAACTTTACGAAAGTGGAATTGATTCATGTTCTTGCAATTGTCGGTGGAATGAAAAGTAATTGCCAAAAAATTACATAAAGTGAATTTTGCTTAATTCTGTGATCAATTTAGAAATTGTTAGCGAAGGCTTGTACTCAGAACGACAGAAAATTCCTTTCGTCACAGAATTTGCACATAAATAAAAATACTTTCTAACAGCACATGAGCATCAAAGCAAAGCCAAGGTGTTTCTAATTCAATGAAAAACTGTGACGAAAGAAGTTTTCTGTCGTTCTGAGTACGGGGCCTGAAATTTAATTTGCATTTGATTCTTTAATTGATTTACAAAGAATTTTTGTTTGTTTATTTTGTTCAAAATGTGTCACTGCCAGCAAAAACGAAAAGAGAAACCCACAAGTGAGACTCTCTCATTTCCGACTGTTTCATTTTCGATCGTTTTGCCTGGACTTGTGGTTTCTCTCTAGTGTATCCAGCACCAGTCTCGCTTGTAAAAACTAAAAAGAGAGCAATTTCATTCGGAATTGAAAACACGGAAAAGGAGCGGAGTTGCGTTCGATTTACTTTTGAATACTACCAGAATATCGATATTTTTGAGAACAGAGAATCAATATCAGAATGATACTTTTCAAATTGGGAAAAAATATTGATATAGATATTTTCTAAATATGCGGCAACCCTAATTTCAACTTTTCTTATTGAAAAACTTTCTTTTTAGTCTGTAAGTCCCAACACTTTTACACTTTAGTATCTGATGCCTCAACAAGACTCAAAGTTCACTTTGAGAGTAGTTTGTAACTCCAACCACTTTTGCACAACAAGCTCCTATGTTCCCTCTGAAAGTTTGAAGGCATCCAAAAAAGTTGAAATCAAATATACAAAAATAATTTCTCATTTTCGCTTAGTGTAGAATCAAAGTACTAGGCAGCAGAGGCTCGTTGGACCAGAGACACCTTCCAGCAGACTGTTGCCTTCATCATTTTTTGTCTTTGGGGCTGCCTAATTTCCTTCCCGCAGCATCTTAGACACACACAGACACACACACACGCATACATATACATAAAAATCAGGTCATGTTCGCTGCTTAAAGTAATGGAATTTGTAATGCGTTTCTGCCCTAACTCCCCCTTTTAGACTCCATACCCGCTCTCTCATCAAGAGTTCTATGCCGCGGAATGTCGTTTTGTGTGCTCGTCTCTGTCTTGGTTTTTGGCTCCCCTTTGCTACCTCTCTTCCTGCCCTGCCCACCCCTTTTTTAGCGTGCCCTTCGCTGCAAATTAACTTCTTCTTCTTCTTCCACTCCTGCTGCCTCTGCTCCTCTGCTACATCTTCGTCTTGTGTTGTGAGCTGTCAATGCTCAAGTGCCAAGGCAAAAGAGGAAAAACTTCAGTAGCTACGCTTGTTTGCCATTATTAACAATCTTTGTTGCCATTTTGTGAGTGTGTGTGTGTCAGTGTGATTCTGCCATGTGTTTTAGCTTGGCCCCACCTTCCAGCCTTCTTTTTGGCAAATGTATTCAATTAGTTAACTGAGAAAAATTATATCATTAGCTTTAAAAGTAGAAGGGGGGCATAGAGCAAACAGTGCTGCAAATGGCGATGCGGATCAGGAGGTGGTCTGCGTTGAAGTTTATTAAAATTAATAATTGCTTTGCCTTGACGTTGGACTTGTGTGTGGGGACAGATTCGTTTTAGGTGGGCTTTAGGTATTACGTGGGCTGTAGTTAAAACCTGTTAAGGTAAGAATAGAACTTATATGGCAACGAGGTTGGTTTAAAAATAATGAAATGTTCAAACTTTATACAAAAAGTCAAGTAAAAATTTTGCTATTTTTCTCTAGTACTGGACTAGCTTTTCTCTAGGCTGGAAACCGAAAGACCACACTTTCAGTTCTGTATTCTGATTCGCTGTTATCCTGAACATATTTTCTTCAGACATATTGTATGTGCGTCTCAGCTCGCGCATATATGTGGCACGCGCGCCATAAGAATACATAAAGCAACAACAAATTCATATGCGTGCTCTCCTTTCTTTCATTTCGAACTAAGGTTTTGTTATTGCTGGCGCGTCGGCCTGTCATGCAAAGCATCTGGAGCAGTGCTGGCCAAATGGAGAGGACAAAAAAGTGTGCTAGTGTTGGTGAGCAGCCGTTTTACTTGCAATTCAGTGTTCACCGATTCACACAATCATGAGCTCGGCTCGAGTTTGCGTAAAAACACGACCGACTTCGGCTCCTAATAGCTTTGGCTCGACGGCTCTGCTTTAGATGTTTTCTCTCTTTTCGTTCTCTCCGAGTGCAGGTTTCTTTTGTTGCCTGCGTGTGCATCAGGAAGCAGTAGCCCACACACAAACAACAATCGGGTTTTTCTTTCTGTTTCTTGTAGTTGTTATTGCTTGAGATATTTTTTGTGCATTTGTATTTGTTTTTACGCGGCCGTCTGTGACTGTGCCCGTTGTCACTGCCTTCGGCTTATTAGCTGCAGAGGCGTCAGCAGCTAGAATAGATATCACAGGTCTCATTCACATAGCGATTAATCACATCCGGCTTATAGGCATAAACATGATGGTCAGCTCCTGTAACGATTATAACGTCCACCATTTGGCTGCACAGTGGGCATTAAGTCGAACAACCGCAGTGTGAATTCAGTATTTACAAGCAGTTAATCATACGCGCCCAATCTTTCTCTCCCGTACTGTCTGCCTCTCTTTTCACTCAACAAAACAACAATAATTTTGGATAAATTTTGTCTTTTTCGCAAGGACACAAAATTTTACTCTTAAGCTAAGGTCCCACAGGCAAATAATCTGCCCAAATTTTGATGAAAATTTGAATAAATAGCCACGATTGCATCGATCGATTTTGCAGGACATTTCGCACAAACACGAGTCGAACGCATGCCGGAGCTAAGGCCAATAGAGTAAACAGCTTTTCGCCCTATGCGGTCAGGTCGAAGCTAGTTCACGGCGGTTTATTTTCACTTTTTGTTTTCGTTCATTTTGATCAAAACCAAAACTATGTACATAGTTTGATCAAATATGTCCGAACAGTTACCCTATTTGGCTTAGTTAGACTAAATTTTATCAAATTTGGGAAATTATTTGCCTGTGAGACATTAGCTTTAGCCCAGTGGTGTCCGAACTCACACAATCAAGCAATGCGCTTGTGCTTGCTTACACTTTAACATGAGCAACAAACAAACGAACAAATGCCTCGTGAGAGAAAAAAAAGCCGAACACGCGCGTCGTAAGAGAGCAAGCCGCCGAGCGTGCTGTTTATAGAACACACCTATTCTCTCTATGTATACGTGTGTCGGCTGCGATGCCGGCAGAATTATGTGTTCCTATCCCATGGGATAGGCTTTTCTCGTTTTGGACTCCACTGCTTTAGACAGATCAGTGCTGTTTACTCAACCAGAGCCACTAAACCAGAGTTACCCAGCCAGAGCCCCTGGGGTCCGAACATACTCGCCAGTTCACAACGAATGCTTTCACACTTTCACACTTTCGTGCTCTCTTCTTGGGGAACCTTGCACTAAACACTGTTCTACATACTTTGAGCGAAATCGGTTCTGCTTAATTTTTTCTGTTTTTGAAGTGTGCTGCGCTTTCTATCAAGTTAATTGGAATGTAGAAACAGCTGGTCAAGGCAAGATTTTGTATGCTCACATATCCTCTAGCCCCAGTATTCGCCTAAGTAGTGCTGTTCCACTTTAGATTCAATCTTTGCCAAGGAATAGGAGACAAAAAAGAATCCCTAAAATATGTGATTTTATTACTTTTCTTTCTTTTCACACTCTTTATATAACCCTTAAGCGAAAAGTTTAATAAAAATCGAAATCAATTTCATTTATGACAAATACGTGAACACAAAACGAAAGTACGTAAACAGTTCAACAATATTGTTGTATTGTCGCTGAAAATTCCACAGATTGTCCATTTTTGGAAACAACAAAGTCCAAGGATTTGTACACCATAAAAATAGTTGCATTCTCAACTAATTGATAGACAAGAAACAGCTTAAGGCTACGTGGAGTGTGCGGACTAAGCTCTGCTCGGCAAGGACAAAGCAGTTCGAGAGGATTTGTAGCGAAACTATTTAATAGACAAGGACAAGCCGAGACAAGGAGTGGCAGTGGCAAGTAAACCCTTTGACTTTTACCCTGTTTAGCTTTCGCCGCTCTGGCTGAAGTGCAACGATTTGTGAACCGGACAACACATGTGGTGTGGACACCATGGGGCGTCATGTTGACACTAACAAAACTTTTTGCTCGAAAACAAAGTAAAGTTGTTTTTTTGTGGGGGAAAGGAAGGTTTCCATAAAATATGTAATTCAATTTATATTTTACTTGTATATTTTTGTTGCTGGCAATTAGAATTCCTGATGTCGGTGCACCAGTCGTCACTTTGTGTGTGGCCCAACACCATAAACCAAATGGGTAAAGCCGAAACCAAAACAGAAACTTGGTTCGAGTGGAATTAGTGCAAACAGACGCATAAATAACAAACACCTAAGACTTTGATGCCACCACCAAAAGTGAATGGAAAGCGTGTCTGGGCACTGGGATGAGCGAGGTGTCTGCTAATATCTATGGAAGGTAGCTTTAAATGCAAATATTTTACATTGATATGCTAAGCAGATGCTTCGTTGTCTGTGACTTTGTCTGGCGATGAGAATGATTTGGTGTTGGTGTTGTTGTTTGTGTATTTGGGGATGCATATTGCATTTTGAGTGAAAATAATAATGAGTGAATAATAATTTTGATGGAAATGCAAAAAACAGATTTGGCAATAGAAATAAATTTGGGAATACTTTTAAGGAAGAGCAAATAAATATAAGTATATTTTTTTATGGCTTTTTCGCAGTGACAAAAGTAAAATGCGATTAGTAGTAAATGATGGCGATATGAAAACTCTAATAGAAAAGTTTAAAAAAAACATGCAAAGACATGTTATTGTTATGTTATGTCCATGTTATTTGTCCGAACATTTTGAGATTTACAGTGTTGTCCCGTTCGATTTGGAGTTTTATAGAGGCTGGAAACACATTCTTAAACTAACAGGGCTTTCACTCGGAGAAAAACTGCTTAATATCAAGAATTTTGATGTCAAAAGATTGGTAAAATGTATTTTTTTCCAAAAAGAAAATAGTGAAATCGAGCGTGGATTCGTGAGTCTAACATTTTTGGTCTCAAATCCAGTAGTCTTCTTATTGAGCATGACTAGATCTGCATCCATTTTGAAATTAAGAATACATTGTATTGGTTTTAAGAATACATCTACTTGAAAGGAAGCATGAAAAATTCTTGAATTAAAGAATCTTTTTGAAATTAAGCATAAAAAAGTTTCGAATTCAAGAATAGATTTTATTGGATTTAAGTAGAATCCGATCTCAATATAAAAAAAATAGCTAACTTCGGCTCGACCGAAGATTATATACCCTTGTAGCTTGTATAATTTAAATAAATTAACGTTTTAAATGATTTTCGTCGAACATTCTTAGCTGAGTTAGTTCCCAAATTCAGCAATAGCTGGCTCCACTACTTTGACCATTTGCTTGCTTATTTGTTAGATGGCAGGGATACGATATATTCATCAGATTTTCAACAAGCTCACACAAAATTGTGTATAAACTGATAATATTCATAACTGCTAAGAATAAAGACTCTACCATTGAATACAAAGAAGATTTTCTCACTTTAACTACTTTTTCGACCGATCTTTCCCATGGCAGCTATATGCTATAGTCAACCGATTTGAATCAAACTTGACATAATTGTGTGGTAGCATATAATATTGATCAATAACAAGTTTGGGAGCGATAGCAATGAAAACAAAAAAGTTTTTCCTACTAAGACTTTTTTTCAGACCAAACTTTTGTATGGCAGACATACTATATAGTTGTCCGATTTTCATCAAACTTGGTGGAATTATGTGAAAGCATAAAACAGTGATAAATATGAGGTTTGGGGACGTTTGCGTTGAAGACAAACAAGTTTTTCTTACTAAAACTACTTTTCGAACGATAGTTCTTATGCAGTTACATGCTATAGTCATTCGATCCGGCCGGTTCCGACAAATGTGCAGCGTATTTGTATGTAAAGACTTCGTGCAAATTTCGGTTAAGATAGCTTTAAAACTGAAGAAGGAGATAGCAATGAAACAGACGGACATGGCTACATCAACTCAGCTCGCAATGCCGATCAAGAATATATATACTTTATGTGGTCGGAGATGCTTCCTTCTATGCGTTACAAGCATATGGACAATTTTAATGCATTTTCCCTCTGCAAAGGGTATAAAATTAAAAAAAAATGCAATAAAAATGTTCACTCAAAGTTGTCACCTTACCAACTGGTGACTTCCAAGATATATATGGCACTGTGACGAACAAGTAGTATAGTTAAAATAAATGAATCATAAACACTGATCACCCGCAAGAGATAACTTATTGGTGAAAATTTAATAGCGTTCACTGTTAAGTGTTGGCCCAACTATTGATAACGAATGGCTGATAGGCAATTACTCACACAGATTGGTTATCACTGATCAGCGATAATTATTGTTAGTGTTTGCTAAATGATTAGTTATCAGTGATCAGTGAATGCGTTTGCTACTACTATCTGAACACTTTGTAACAGAGCTGGAAATATACATATATGGGAATTGCCCAAACGTCTTTAGAAATTTTCAACTAGTTCATTGCCCACCAAAACCAAATGGTAGAAACTTTACCTAAGACCAGCTTAAACGGATACTCTTAAAATTCAGTCCGTTTGATCTTTATATTTGAAGTCATAAAATATGCATAAATTCAAGTTCGTTGTCTCTTCAAACACACACACACGCCACACCTTTCACCACTAAACCAAAACCAAAAATAACTTTTATTAAAAATTGCATAAATTTAATCAAAATCATAAAATCAACCAATGTCTAATTTAGAACACACTGGAACCCCAACAGCGTACGTGAGCAGCAACTC
Organism: Lordiphosa magnipectinata; assembly: GCA_037044535.1. Taxonomy (NCBI): domain Eukaryota; kingdom Metazoa; phylum Arthropoda; class Insecta; order Diptera; family Drosophilidae; genus Lordiphosa; species Lordiphosa magnipectinata. The sequence goes on along the minus strand of JBAMBO010000632.1, from coordinate 434,519 downwards.
AATTTGAATTTAATCAAATCAATTAAAATAGAGTACAACAAAATAAATATATATGTATGTACAATTTTTGCTGAACTAATTCAATTAGCACAATGCAGCAAGGCCACACAAAGGGGCAAAAACATTGATTGGAAGCAGAAAGGATATTCCTTTTGTTGTGGTGGTGGTGGTGGCATGACAAAGTCAAAAGACGACGGGTCCTTGCACTCTTTAATAATATAAGAGGAGCAGACAAAGCAACGCAAAGGAGTCTAACCGGACCAAGGTAAAAATTTGTATACACAACACGCGCACAGGATCGCGCTTATGTGTGTTTGTGGCAACATGTGAGCAACTCAGGACGTATCAGGAAACCTGGCAAGACCTTTTGCTCAAGGCTCAAGTGCACTAAACTGCAAGCGGCTACATCCGTTTCATAAACGCAAAAGTCGGTGACAGGTTGCAGCTACCTAGCTAACTTTAGCGGAGCACAGTGGTTCCAAATATGCAAATATTAGAAATGGTTTAAATATTTAAAATATTAATTGCCGTTTTTAGCTGACAATCATGATTGAATCAAATGGAATCCAACAGATAGTGCAGACAGCTTAGTGTGTGTACTTTTTTCCAGCATTTCTCAGTTTTTCACAGTAAGCATGGAACTTTACAGGCAAAAGTCGATGTACATTGATCAACTCTATTTAATCTATTATTAAAGGAATGAAAACAATAGACACAGTGACCTGCAACAACAAACTCTGGGTAAGATTGCGCTAAAGAGTTTAAAAGACTTTTTAATAAAACTGTCTAATATAACATGGTTACACCCAAAGTAGCCAAAGGAAAAAATTATAAAAGGTGACAATTTGATAATCAACGAGAAGGGCAAGCTAACTTCGTCAGTGCCGAAGCTTTTATACCCTTACAAATGCTGGTTTTAAAATGGCAGAGAAAATCAAAAAATTTTACTAACTTAAATCTATTTTCCGAAAGATAGTCATTCGACTTAGACCAGTTTTCGCAAATCTGTTTAAAAGCATTTAAAATAATCGAGTTTAAGAACGATAAATTGAAAACAAAAAAGTTTTTCTTACTAACTTTTCCTTACTTACTTTTCCGATCGATGATTCCTATGGCATCTATAAGATATAGTTATCCGATTTTGAACAAATTTTGCAAATCTACTTGAGAGCATTAAAAATGAATAATTACTGAGTTTGGTTACGCTAACATTGAAAACAAAAAAGTTTTTCTCACTAAGACGCATTTTACGACCGCTGATTCCTATGGCAGCTATAAGATATAGTAGTCCGATTTTGACCAAATTTTGCAAATCTGATTGAGAGCATTAAAAATTAATAATTACCGAGTCTGGGAACGCTAACATAGACAATAAAAAAGTTTTTCTCATTAAGACGCATTTTCCGACCGTTGATACCTATGGCAGCTATAAGATATAGTCATCCGATTTTGAATAAATTTTGCAAATCTGTTTGAGAGCATTAACAATTAATAATTACTGAGTTTGGTTACGCTAACATTAAAAACAAAAAAGTTTTTCTCACTAAGACGCATTTTCCGACCGATCGGTCCTATGCCAGCTATAAGATATAGTCATCCGATTTTGAATAAATTTTGCAAATCTGTTTGAAAGCATTTAAAATTAATAATGACTGAGTTTAGGGACGCTAAATTGAAAACAAAAATGTTTTTCTCACTAAGACCCATTTCCGACCGATTGTTCCTATGACAGCTATAAGATATAGTTATCCGATTTTGACCAAAACTTGCAAATCTGTGTGAAAGCATATAATATTAATAATGACAGAGTTTGGGGACGCTTACATTGAAATCAAAAAAGTTTTACTCACAAAGAACCATTTATTGACCGATCGGTCCTATGACATCTATAAGATGTAGTTATCCGATTTTGACAAAATTTTGCAAATCTGTTTGAAAGCATTTAAAATAAATAATGACCGAGTTTGGAAACGCTGACATTGAAAACAAAAAAGTTTTTCTTACTAAGACCCATTTCCGACCGATTGTTCCTTTGACAGCTATAGGATATACACATGCATACTAGCAGCGTGCAATAAAAAGAAGACCTGTACAAAGTTTCAGCCCTACAGTTTTAAAGCTGAGACTAGTTTGCGTAGAAACAGACTGACAGACTGACAAAATTAAATCGACTCAGCTTGTCACCCTGATCAAGTATATAAATAGTTTATGAGGTCGGACATGAATGTTTCCATGAGTTGCAAACTTCTCGGCAATATTGTAAAATCCTTTGCAAGGGTATTAAAAGATGCTAAAAATGATAATAGGTAGATAATCCAAATTATCTTAAATTTTAACAAGACTTTTTTAGATCAATATGATAAAGAACCGTCCGTCGATCTCAACAAAATATTTTGAGTAAGATTGTGATAAGAAGTTTTATACTTTTACTTACTAAACAGAATTGCTCATCTTTGTGCAGATGCTCACCTCGTACCTTGTACATTATTTGAATCGAATCAATGGTGAAAACCTATTCTTAAAATTTGTATTAAGTTTCCAATTTTCAAGTATATATATATTTATTATAAGCTCATTCACTTAACAATTTCAATTTCCTTTGAGCCAGCGCCCACAGTACTTCACAGCTTCTTTTCATTTGAAACACATAACAAAACCACCTGCCCCAGGAGTCCCTCTCTCCCTGTACCAAAAGTTCCTGTGTGACAATTTTCTATAGCCTTTGCTTCATGGCTTTTGTACGATATTTTCGCACGCTTTTACGCCGCAATTGTTGTGTTGACTCTGAGGAGCGGGGGATTGTGCAGAGTCATAAAAGAGGAAGTCTGTATTGAAATATGACTTTAAAACTAACCTACAGTTGGCACTTTGTATTGCCACAGTTTGACAGTTACTAAAGCAAAGGCAGTAGGGAGGAAGTCTATTTAGGACGGCGGCGTCTATTGTGTGTTGAGGCCACGGAAAAAGCCAAAGTTCATGAACTTTTTGCTGAGAAAACCACACACACACACACACACACACACAAGGAAGAAGTTAAAATAACTTGTAAAAGTCAAACAAATCTAGCAATGAGTGTCAAACTGTAAGAGATGGGGGAAAAAAAGTCATTAACAAATTGCAGAAAGTGTAAGCCAATTGCTAGCTGTCACCTGACCATGACGTAAATGAACTTGGACGGGAGAGCAAAGGAGAAGGGGGTTCAACAATCATACATGTGCTCTACATTTGTCTGGGTTCTCAACATGTCACAAAGTCGCCACGTCATGACTATGACAACGTTGATGGTTAGTGAGTGGGGGTTAGCAAGCGTGATGGAACACTTAGAAACCATTAATAACTGGGTTATGTAATCGAGACGAGAACTGTATAATGGCTGGTGGAAACCACCAAGAGAGAAAGAGAGATAGAGGGGTAAGAAGAGGTTAAGCAGGAGAAAGGTGTGGCTGTGCTTGAATGAATGTGGGCCAAATAAGCGTACACAGTGAAAAATATTCAAAGACACGAGTGCAGTTGTCTTTTTTATTTTTAACGACAGCTGATCTAGGTGCTTTATTTAGTTTGGGTTTGTCAAACTTCTGAATTTCAATGAAAATGCTCCAAAGAGGGTCACATCGTTGAGTTATTCGCGGTGCCTTTCTCAAGGATTGCCTTGGAAAGCGTAAAACGATCACTGCAATTTTTATTTTGACATTGATTTAAAGGAAAACCAAGCTCATTTAACGATGAAAAATGTACTCTTTCACCATGACATGGCAATAAGCCATCAACTGCGCTGACTTTGGAGTTCCCGAATCTATATTCTGGCTATTCATGACACAAACATCAAGAAACCAGAGATATTTCCCCCTAATCAATAAATGGTAAGCAACACTTTGGTATTTGACGCCTCATATGTAAAATTTGCCAACCAAAAAAATTCACAAAATTCCATATATTGTGAAAGCTTTTCTCTTAAACTTTTCCTTCAAGTGTACAATTTTCCAACCAATTTTCTGCCACAAATGTGGATTGCTGAGGCTGTTCTTCTATGGCCCTTAGACAATTGTGACAACAATTTTGTAAAAGAACGTTTTCTAACCAACAATTTCAATTTAATTGCCCTGCCATTGACAAGTGTCAACAATTATCAAGTATACGCCACCTGCTTTTGGTCAACACACAAACACACACACACACTAACACGGTGCGTCAATTGCCAGCAAATTAATTGAGCGCACTCATGAGACTGTCAATTAGCAGAGCAGAGCAAATTTATGGCCAGCCAGCCAACTGAACCGATTGCTCTCAAAACAGAAAACTAACAAAAAAAAAAAGAAGAAAAAAAGAATAAAACGCGTGTCCAGCCCATAAAGAAATACGCTAATAAAAAATCCATATAAAAAAGTATATTCTCTGAGACCAAAATAAACAAGTGCAAGAGAATGTCAGAAATTAGCTGAAAAAAGAAAAGTTTTTTTGTAAAGATTTTTTTTTGTCGTTATCTTTTCATTTGACAACACAAAACGAAGCCACAAAAGAAAAAAAACCAGGAAAAATATTGACTCTTATTTTGACAACAATTTGCAATTTCTTTCCCGTCTCTTAGGTTCATAACTTTTTGTTAAAGCATCTTAATGATGGCTAATTAAAAATCTCAACTGTCAAAAAAGTTAAAAACTTTATCTACTTTGTCAAGTCATGGCCCAAACAAAAAAATAAAGAGATAAGTCCGACATGGCAATTAAACAATTTTTGTGTTTTTGGATAACAAAAGATCTTGTGGTTTATAAATAGTCCATAGAGATAGACTAAAATATATATTTGAGCAAAGATGTGTCGGGCAAACAAATGGAAATGCTTAAGAAAAGCAGCTGAAAGCAAAAGTCGAGGCAGGCCTACGCATTGCGGGAGGAAAACTAAAGGAAACTGCAAACAAATTACAGCCTCCAAATGACAGCTAAAGTCTACGACAAAGGCAAAAAGCATCAGCAACAATGGCAATGACAAGCAGGCACCATAACACTTTGCCTGTCCAGCTGAAACAGACACACCAAAAAACACAACAAAAAAAATAAAGGTATGAGAGAAAAGGGAAGGAAAGCTATGACGAGGATTATATACCCTTGAATGAATTGAATTCTAAATTTCGCTGAAGCGTTAAAAACAATTTTTTTTTTTTTTAACTGATTAGGTCTTTCCACAAGCTAACAAAACTTACTGTTTTCCTTCAAGAAAAGGTTCACTCTACACTCAAAAAATTATTTTTCTACATTTAAGAAAATTCAGTCAAGGGTTAAAATGGCCCCTAAATTTAGAAATAGTTGCTATATTTTAGACATTTGTTCTGAATTTTAGTAAAGTTGTCCTAAAAAAGAATTTTAAGAAGAAAAAATAGAGGAAAGCCCACTTCGGCTCGACCGAAGTTTATATACCCTTGTAGCTTGATGGCGCCACTACTTTGAGCATTTGCTTCCCAGTTTGTTATATGGCAATATATTCATCCGATTTTGACCGAACTCCCCAAAATTTAGTGGAAACTGATAATAGTCACAACTGGAAGGTATAAAGACGCTACCATTGAAAACAAAAAAGTTTTTCCCACAAGAACTACTTTGCGACAGATCGTTCCTATGGCAGCTATATGCTATAGTCATCCGATTTGGATCAATCTTGGTGGAATTGTGTAGTAGCATATAATATTGATTAGTGACAAGTTTGAGAGCGATAGCATTAAAAACAAAAAAGTTTTTCCTACTTAGACTTTTTCTCAGACATATCTTTTGTATGGCAGCTATACTATATAATTGTCCGATTTTCATAAAACTTTGTGAAATTATGTAAAAGCATAGAAAACTTAGAAATACGAGGATTAGGGACGTTTGCGTTGCAGACAAAAAAGTTTTTCTCACTAAAACTACTTTTTCGACCGATGGTTCCTATGGCAGCTATATGATATAGTCATCTGATCTGGCCAATTCCGACAAATGTGCAGCGTATTTGTACCAAAAGGATTCGTGCAAAGTTTGGCTAAGATAGCTTTAAAACTGACGGAGAAGATAGCATAGAAACAGACGGACAGACATGGCTATATCAACCCAGCTCGTCATGCTGATCAATAATACATATACTTTGTGTGGTCGGAGATGCTTCCTTCTATGCGTTACAAACATCTGAATTTTCCTAAATTTAGAAGAAAAAAAATTCTGATTGTATGAAATCCCAAGTCAATTTCAGTCTGCCAATTCTGGATTTGACTCTAAAATAGTTTAAAGTTCTTAAATTAGAGGCTGAACACGATTAAGATTCAGCAACAGGGATGCGTGACACCTGGCCTGCAGTGTTCTTGCACGGTCAACTTATGGAGCACCAAAGCAGTTCATAAATATCTTATGGTCATTGGATAGAAGACAGACATTGGGGTATCAAGTCAAGGCAACAGCTCAGGCAGAGGCTCCTCAACCCCAAGAACAAGCAGGCCACCAGATATTATAGATATGGTTCCATACGCAAATAATTTGATCAAATATGGCCGGAAAGTTCCACAATTTGGCCTATATAGCCAAATTTTCATAAAAATTTGTCCCAATTATTTGTCTGTGTGAATTTAGCTTTCGACCTATTGCTTAATCTCCCATCAGAGTAACAAAGTCAGAGTAACAAATAACAAGTCATTTCAAAATAAAAATCTTCTCCTCTGTAAAATTCTTGTTTTAATTGTTAAGATTATCGCGCAATAAACAAAACAATAATCAGCAGAGTGCAGAGGTGCTACCAACCTACTATTAGACCACTCCAGCCCTCCCGGTGTGACCGTGGCGCAAATGCCCGAATTTATAATTAACCTACATGAGACAAGCAATTGCACAAAAACCACCTAGTTGCAAAATCTAGGTGGAATTCGATTTGAGCAAAAACAGGAACATGAGAAAACGGCCCTAAGTGGATTCATACAAGTATTTGTATGAAAAGAAACAGGACAATATAAATAGTTAAGTATTTTCATTTTCATTCAATTTTCCAGAGCTTAAAACATATACAAAATAAAGAAGATGTACTTAAATGGTGTTCAGAACATAAGTTTCGGTACGTACCAGAACCGGAACCGTAACCAAAATACGATTCGGTTTGATTCCCTGGTTCTTAAGGTGCTTGACATGATGAAAGTTAACTCGATTGGAGAAAAGTCGTCCTTGAAGTGCTAATATAAGTGAGAAGAACCGTTCATGCACTGTATTTGGTAACATTTGTGCTCACCGGTTAATTTTATTGAACCCCTATCGATTCTTAAACATTAGTGCTGAAAAAACTTATATCGGTTCAGATACTACATTTGAATCCGTTAATATTGGGCGTGTTCAGTAGAATAATTGATCCCTGAGCAGGTATCAGAAAAGAACTATGCATCGAATAGTTTCGGCTGTTGAAGTGAGTAGTATCACTTTAAAGTAGCGTACTATTTCTTTGATACATGCTCCTGTATCATGATACCCCAAATTGACTATTATTATACCGAATCACTCGAGTTCAGTAGGAATATTATTGCAAATTTATACTTGATCAGGGAGCAAGTTGTTCTGCTTGGTAAACGGATCCGTATTGATTTACTGTAACGTGTAACGTTTTCACTACTTTGTATCGTTTTAAGTCGCAGGGCCGCGGTGCTTGTAGCTGTTGTTTCTAAGGATCCAAGGAACCTGATGTCAAGTCGTTTGGTTGTCCATTGCTGCTATATAAATTGCTTTTTGGTTTTAATTTCAATAAAATTGTCACTTATGCTTACCAATAAACCCAATATTTGATTAAAGGAAATCTAGCAGCTAAAACTTTAAAACCGGCAAGGAGTTTTCTCTGTATTGAAAAACAAAAAACACCAACAGCACACTTAAATTGAGAACAACAAACAAAACGAGAGCGTAAGTTAAAGTCGGCTCTAACCGACTTCGATATACCCGTTACTCATGGAAACAAATGTTTAATAGCCTTCCTGTATGCCTGAGGTGGGTCAGCCGAAAAGTATGCAACATTTTTTAACTCGTCTCTCTCTCTCTCTCTCTCTCACTAAGATTGCTGCTGAACGCATTGCTTAGGTTATGAGTGGGGTGGGTGGTGGGTGTTAACTGATCGTTTTTTGCTCATAACTTGAGTATCGTTCATCCGATCTTTATCATTCCTTCAGCAAATCGATAAATAATTTTAAGTACTAGATATCTTTAGAAAGTACGCACCATCTATCATCAAAACTGTAGGAGATATGACGTTTTTTCCAAATTGCGGGGGCGTGAGGGGGCGTGGCAAAAATTGAAAATAAACTTGATCTGCGTGCAGACAATAGGAGTCTACATTTCAAATTTGGTTGCTCTAGCTCTTCTAGTCTCTGAGATCTAGGTGTTCATACAGACGGACGGACGGACGGACAGACGGACAGACGGACAGACGGACAGACGGACATGGCTATATCGACTCGGCTGTTGATGCTGATCAAGAATATATATACTTTATATGGTCGGAAATGATTCCTTCTGCCTGTTACATACATTTGCACGACTTTAGTAGACCCTTTTACTCTACGAGTAACGGGTATAAAAACACACACACTGGGAACACAATAACAAACAGAAAATGGCATAATAGGCTTGTGGGTGTTCACACACACACACACACACAAAAGCTTAGTGGGCGTGGCAGAGCGAAAGAGGAAAGCGCAATCAAGCGTTGTGCATAGTTTGAAAATTTTTTCAACTACAATGCCTACGCAGAGAAAAGAAATGAAAAATAAAATAAAGGAGAAAACAACTGCTAAAAAAAAAGGTAAAAAATCATAAAATGCCTGAAAAAGGAAGAAGTAGCAGCAGCAGCCGAATACTCATAAAAATTTTTACGCACATTGAGCAAAGAAAAACGCCAAATGCGGGCACCCGGTTGCCTGAGTGCGGGTGCGTGTGCTGGTCGAAAAGGCCCTCAAGGACACAGCTGGAGCGGCACGGGAGGTGGGTGAACAAATTGAAAAAAATTACACAAAAATACAAATTTCTACATATCACATTTTTGTCGTTTCCTGCAACGGGCACTAAAATTAAATGGAAAATTCTTGCCACATGTAAATGGGTTTCTACAATAGCTCTGAAAACTGAATTACATACACATTTGCATATAATTAATGCCTGTACATAAAATATTTACTAATTTGCGGTAATTTAACAAGAAGGCGCATTGTCTGCCCGCCCATTCTGTATGCCAATTTGTCTAGCTATGTGGAGAGGTTGTGGACGAATTGTCCGGCCTTTTGCATTTTGCGGTGATTTTCACCCAACGCCACGTGAGAATTTTCGGTTCGATTTGATGCGTGTTCCGCTGCGGTTGGCACTTGACTATCACAGTACAAAACGTGTGCGGGGTGGGGAGGAGGGGTGGATGGTTATGGGCACAGTGGTTTCAATTTGATGCCATAATCTAGATAAGAACTGTACATATTTGAAAATTGTGTCGATTTTTGGTTTTGCGGTGATTATGCATCATGGAAGCCATTTTTCGATGCAAGGGAAGCGGTTGTGGTTCTTTTTTTTCGGGTGCTTTGATAGCGTGAAAATTATTGGACATGTTTTGTTTGTTGAATTAAGCTAAAGGAGAAAAATGGAAATTATAATTTGGAAATACGTTGCTCAAATAGGTTTGCTTATTTGATGGCAAGAGAATATGATTTTTTTTATGAATCAACTTATGCATTCAACACTAATAGATATGTTCGATCTCTTTTCGACTCTCTCTCCATGCGGCTCTCATCTCTTAGGTTGCACGCACACATGCGGCTGAAAGATAAACTGACGGCTGAATATGATATTTTAGTACGTCAGCAAGCCGAAATAAACAAAGCAAAGCTGAGCTTTCAAATGAATTCTGGAGACCAGTGCTTGTGTGGTTATTTGTCAAAATCAGCCTTAAGTTCTGCCGTCAGTTCATCTTTCAGTCACAAGTGTGCTTGCGCCCTTAGCTAGGAGCTGAAAACCGAAGATTGGAAGCCGTGAGTACCAAACGGCCGCCAAAATCAATTAATTTTTTTCTCAGTCGTGTACAAAATGTTCTTGAAAACGGAACAATATTAACTCAAATCAAGTTCTTAAAAACGGAACAAAATCAACTCAAATTCAGTTTTAGCGTACTCAAAAAATTGTACTTGATGTGAGAACATTGTATTACAACTGAGAAATACAGTTCATGCATTGTTTTTAGTAAAGTTTGTGCTCATTTTGAGTCCAATGTTCTCGGTTTTTTTCCCTAAGTGTGGGTTTCAGCATGAAGCACACCATTACAGTGACTTCTGCTTATGTTTAAACAACATCCTATTGGAGAAGGAGCATGCAGAGTGAGAGAACAATGTTTTCCATAGTAAGTTGTCCACGCCTGACGATTTCATTTCAATATTGTAAATAAAATACATTTTGTAAGAGTTCAAAGTATAAGAAAAGAGTTTTTGAAATGTTATTTTTTAATTTATATGGCAGTTTAAAGAGAGCTGAATTGGTACTACAAATTAAATAAGAAAAAATATCAAATTGATAAAAGAAAGTATCAAAATGATACTAAGTTTGACAATTGAAATGTCAAATTGATAAGACCTAGTATTAAATTGATACTGACGCAAGTTAGTATCAATTTGATATCTTTGATATATCATTTTAATACATTCGAAAGTATCAACTTGATACTTGGAGTATTGAAGAGAATTTGACATTCAATAGTTTCAAATTGATGACTAAATAGTATCATTTTGATGATTATATTTTGTAGGTAGGGTGTAGGTTTTTCTTCTTGAGAGTACATTCCTACATTGGCTTTGGGCAAATTTTTCATAACAAACAGCTCGCTAGCCGAGGGACTATGGCTCGCATCTTAAAACTGAGAGCTGTGGCTCGCCATATTAAACTGAGAGCTGAGAGTTCGCAGCTTAGAGCCGAGAGCAGTTACTCCCGACTACTGACTTTCGGCTATCGAGCCTCGGCTTTTAGCTCAGAGCCAAGAGCTAAGATCGAGTACTGGCTTTCGAGAACTTCGAGCTTCGAGCAAAGCGTAATTCCGAACCCTGATAAACAATATTAATAGTTAAATAGCTTCTTAAGAGTCGTTCTAGCTGCCTCTTCCATAAAAAAGAGGAAGGCTAGTACGTTGCAAGTCGTTCTAGCTGCCTTTTCCGTAAAAAATGGGAGGGCGAGTACGTTGCAGTATTTTCACCACATCTGTTAACGTACTTCTCATGAAATTTGCCCTCTGCCCTCTTAATAAGGCCTGTTTACGTTTCGACTTTTCGAAATCGGAATAGTCAAATGTTTCCGCTTCAAAAAACTTCCTGGGTTATTCGGCTTTTAACTTTAAAACCCCATTTATATTTAGACAACCCTCGTGATGGGGAAAATGTTTTGGCCGAAATCTTTAATAGTTTCTTAGAAATCACAACACTTACCAATTTCGATCAATCAAATTCGAAAACAAGAGCCGGACTGAATATATTTATCATATATATAAGAAAGTGTATGGAAGATTAATTTAGAGATCGATACGAATTTTTTTGAGGCGCAAGAAGAATAGTGATCCGAAATTCGTGATCAGAAATCCAGAAACGGGAAGAGTCCTCTTAATATACTTTACTATACGAGCGTAAGCCACTAATACACTAATAATCTTAATTCCAAGCCAAAATGGCGTATTTTCCCCGTCAAAGAAAAATTTTTCTACCCATCTAGGACTGATTAATTCATTCACCCTACCGTTTCATGCTTTCGACATACTCTTCTCGTATATTAATAAAGCCAAAACGTTCCCTTATCCTTAAATGAGATGGCTATTACTTCTGGTTTTTTATGTCCGATACAGATTTGGGCGTGGCGTACCAGTCGTATGTGTGGCGGCTGGTGCGGGAGGTTGTGGGTTCGATCCCGCCTCGGACCATCTAATAGAAAAAGTTTTTTCTTTTTTTAGAAAAAAAAGCTTTTACACACCCGATCACCTTCACCAGCTACTGGCGCCAGCTGTGAAGTAACTAGCTATGAAAAAGCTAATTCTCTAACTATTGCCGTTCGGATTCGGCGTTAAACAGTAGGTCCCTTTCTCTTGTGCGAAAAATTATAAGCACACACGCCAAGAGATTTGAGAGAAGCTTGGCCCTGGCCCTCCTGGAGGTGCTGTTTGAGCCAATTTTACTTTTTACAGATTCCTCATTGCCTGGTATGCCTAAGTGAAGACAAGAGTGATGGAGTGCTAATGAATTTGGTTTAGGACTGTCACGACGCTATAAACTAGATTGCTATAAGACTCCAATTGCCACCAAGACAAAGATTTTTTGCCTGAAAAAAGCTATACCAGTTCGGTAAATGGAATAAGAGCAGAGTCGCTAGGTCATCAGAAAAGATATGACCTCTTCCGTATTCGGGTGTGAATACCGAAAGGTATTCGGCCACTGCGGGCCAGTCATGTCCATCGTTGATGGAGATGATCTAGCTCGTTCTCCCTGACGAAATTGTCAAGCTTCTGTTTAATTGAAAGCGTAGAGAGAGCATCTCTGTTTTGGGTTATTGTTTCATCGGTGGGCATGAAGCCCGCCTAGTTATCACTCTCAACTACTTCTGCAGAAGAAGGATATGAGGCACTTTAGCAGGTATTATCTAGCTTTTAGTGGAACATTTGGCGAGCCTCTTTTACTAACTTCTTGGAAGTATCCGAAATAGAGGAAATTGACTCTATACCAGGCATGCCCAAAAGCAGCGTACAGCAGAGCACTCACCAATACTCACAAAAAAAGCACATTGAAATTGGGTAAGGCAACAACAAAATCATATGAAATGGTTTTTGGTCAGTTTGCTTGCACGCGCAAACACCAATCAAAGAAGAGAACAAAACCGGTTTTCGTTCTACTCGGCGCATACACACGAAATCTTTTGCATGACTGTGCCGTTTTGTATAACTCGCGCCCTGCATGTATACGATCATTGATTTCCTATCTTCGGTGCAATTACAAAAACAAAACGTACCCAAAGAGCATACGGCTGGGCATCGCTGCTCTATACTATGAGATTCATAAGCGAACGAAAACGAACGATCTCAAAAGCATTCTTTAAGCTTAGTTAAAAGCTCTTTTTTGTTTATGACAAAAACACTCGCTGAAGCTTAATAAATTTTGGTTATATGCCTGATAAGGTTCGTTTTTGAACGTATTTACGAACATTTAGCGAATGTTTGTTAAATGCTTTTTCAAAAAAACTAAAATTTTTGGTTATTTATAGTCTATATCTCTTAATATTGTTTCAGCACACAAATAACTTCTCGAACCTGGTTACTAGAGCATTTCAGTGAGCTGATTTAACTGTTTTGAGTATATAAAGGGTGCGTTTACACACACTGGCAGGCTGCCATACTTTTATGTTGCCAGTTGCTTCCATACATGGCATGAACACTTGCCAAATCAGTGCCAGTTTCTCAATTCTCATGTATTTTACTCAGTCTGAATAGACTGACATAAAAAAAACTGAAAATTAAAAAAACAGTCCCAAACTAAAAGCACCCACCCTTCCACTTACACCTAAACATATTACAAATTCATATGTAGTAGAAAAACCCCTCTACTATTTCACAACACAACCCATACCACTGTACAAATTGTGGGATTTTGCTGTAATTCCGACATGCCCTGACATGCCTTCAATGCAAGTTTAATTAGTTTGAGATGCTCTAGGAAATTACATGAATTTCGGCAATTGGAAACTGTTGCGGTTGTTGGCATTTTGAATGGGATTGATTATCGAGCGACTTTTGCATTGGAATTTGTCCTGAAGGTGGCTGATAAAATCAATGCTCAGTCAGCGAAACTTGAATGGCATGCATGAATACATTCATATCTCATATCTATCTGTGTCCATAAACTATCTACCGAAACTATAATTGCAATGACTGAGCACATTTTCCGGCCCATTTGGCAGTTGTGCGTCAGTGCAGTTTGCCCCAAATTTGGCGTTGGCTTAATATGCAAAATATGCAAAAGCTTAATAGAGGATACATATACCAATTTAATATGTACACCGAGGATGCTCAATGGAAAACAATTCACTGGAAACCAAAAAATAATTGCGAGACGCCCAGTTTGGGATATTTGTCGATGACAGGCAAAACGAGGCGAGCGACAATTAAAAGCGAAATTCCACAAAAACAACAAAAAACAAAAAAAAACAAAATATATAAGAGAGAAATTGTTAGGCGATTGCATCGACAATGTCGATGAATCCGCGAGATACGTCACAGAACATTCAATGGCATTCGAGTGGAAATTGTGCGCCTAATGAGGAATGGGGAAACGAGAGACACAGATGGAGAAGGTGGATATTCTAAGGGCTAGAGATGAGAATGGAACACTTCAAGAGCGAAGAACGGTAGAATGAAGAGGAGGTATACAGAAAAATGTAGAAATTGTAAAAAGGTTAGATTTTTAAAAACAAAAGTTATAGGATAGTTATATATATAGTCAAACTGTCATATAGATTACATAAAAGGGCCCATTTCAAGACGTTCTTGTGTTTAAATGAGGCTTGTCTTGGATCTCGATTCTAAACAAGTTCGCGTAGAGCCCCGCCTGTCCCGCAGGGGCTGAACACGAGCCGAACGAGTGCCGAGGTCAGACTAGGTTATCTAGACCAGCGTTGGTCAACGAGAGCGAGGCCAAAAAGTGAAAATGTATTGGTGGAATGTAGCCTCGAAGGCTAGCCAGCTACTGAAGGCCTGAAAACTCTCTTGACTTCAGCTTCGGCATGCGTTCGGCTCGTGTATGTATAAATAGCGAAATGTCTTCGGCCCCTGGAAGCTACCGGTGACCATCGCTGATCTAGACTGCATAATTGCTTAGTCGACACCGCTGCTGTCAGAAATTAGTCAGCTGTTTGCTCTCACTTACGCTCTCTGCATACATTTGGGCATATGTCCGTCTCGCTCTAACCACTGTGATTTCCTACTGGCACTTTTTCAAAATTGAGAGTTAACGCAAATTTTATCTCTAATACTCATTCTCCATGGTAGGTCAGAGCTGTTTTAGTGTCGCACTCTCAATACACTCTCACTTTATGGCCATTATCCACCTGGAAAATCTCATTTTGCAGCCCTGTTTTAAATATTTCCATCTCTTAACCAAAATACAAATGTAACCCATCCATCCCATCCACCTGAACTCTTAATAAGTTTGATGCGTCCACGCGCCATTTGATTTATGCCTCATGAAATGAAAAAAGATGAACGAAGCTAGAAATAGTACCAGAACTGTGGGGCAGGTGAATCGTCCACTTTATCTCAAAAAGAAAAAAAAAGCTGCTCTCGAAGAATTTGTATTCATCTTCGTGTGCCCAGGTACAATTTTCTGCTTTTTAATGAACTTTTATTTTTTGTTCAAACCGTTTCTTCTTTGGAGGCAATAAACATTGTAATGAAGCAAGCAACATAAAACGAAACGCCAGATTAGACATTAAAGGCGAGGGAAATTTTATGCGCGTAATTAGCAACAATTACCGGAGTGTGCTGGGGGGATATTCAATATTCGGTAAACAGAGCTTAACATAGACTTCTTCCTCAACCCATTCATTAAAGTCAGACAGCAAATTACAAATGTGTAGTTTTTTTTTTTTTTTTTTTTGCTTTTATTCGCACGGCTCGAATGGCATTTTGCAGAATGCAAATTACGCTAAGCAAATTAGCGCGGAAGCGCCAAAGTGCAAAGCGAAACAAGACGAGGCGAAAAGAAAAGGTGAAGTGTGCAGTTGAAATGTAAGACAAATTAGTTGGGAATGGGCGAGCAATAAAGTTGCAATGCGTTGTGGGTGAATTTGAGTGGTTGGGGAGGAGTAGGGGGAGGGGAGTGAATGTGAATGTTAAAGTAAATAAAGAAACTTGATAACTTGCATGATAATATTTTCAGCAGGTTGTGAGTCATTTATGGCAAGTGTTATTTGGGGGGGGGAACTAAAATGAGCAATTGAAATTAAATTTGAAAAAAAAAACAGGTTGTAAAAGTGTTCAAGGATTTGCTATAACCCAGAAGCGTCCTACTAACTGCAAAGTGCTTATGGCAGTGCTTACTTAGTTGTTGAGTTTAGCAAAGGCAAAGAAAATGGAGTAAAAAAAAAATGACGAAATTGTTTGGCTATTTCGCAGTGGTAAGTGCCGAAAGCAGTGTGATTGTATATGGATAGGGCCTCCTTTCGGCGCAATGGGTAGATGATACCAAGGCTCGGAAGGCTTGGAATTGACATATGTATAATCGAAAAGTGTAAGTGGACATCTTCCTAAACTTTCTGCACTTTAACTAAGAAAAACTGGAAATACCTTGTATTAACAGCAGATGTTGAAATGTCACTACATGTAGGATGCTTTAAATCATTTGCCAGCAGAGCAAACAGTTTCCTAAAGTTTCCTCGCAGGGACTGCGGATTATTAGTAGGCATCACCCACGACAACAATCGTCTCTCACACACTGGCATCTCTGAAAGATGCCTCCAATAAAGACTACGGCTGCGGCTACTGGAAGTACTTTTACTATAAACTCTCAATGGTTTCAAACAGTGGACCTTCACGGTTAACCTAACCTAAGCTAACCCTATCGGAGCAGTTTTTTGAACTTGTTTAAACAAAGTCCACAAAAATTTAAAGAAACTTGGATTTATTCCCTTGCACGCTTTTCAGTCTTGATTGAAAGAAATTAATTATAACCAGCTTAACTGAGTGATCAGTTCGGAGGTGTCCTCAACTGCTTTGAAAACCTCTATTCTATTGTGTCTAAGTTTTGTTATCGTGTCGCAAGTTGGGGTGACTAACACCTTGGTCGGTTGGCTGGACTTTTTTGAGTGTTCCTGAATAGCCAACGTCTGGTTCCTTGAGGTCTGGAGCCTTAATTATTAAATAGATAATTGATCAAAAAAAATATATCAAATTTCAACAAGTTGTTTAGGGTATTCAGTAGTTCTCTTAACATGGGTAATGGTAAATGGTAAGCTCCAAAAAACTGCGACACAACAACAAAACACATGAGAAAAATATGACCACATTTTTCAGTGTTGTACAATTATTCAAAGTAAGCACATTGTCGAGCTTTACATAAAAGGCGTTGGCGGGTCGAACAACACAGATACGTTTAAAATTCATCGTTAATATTAAGTAGTGTTGGATAAAGGTCGTTCATTTCACTGAACAATTCTGTGCACAATTCAATAAACTAGTAACTGAACAACTGACTCCGCAAAAACCATTGAACAACTCAAACTGTTCAATTTTGAAGTCATAATCAAATTTGGAAGAATATCCAACGTATCCAACGCGTCAGGAATTCAAACAAATTTATTTTGAGCAAGAAAAACTGAACAAGTGTCTGAGCAAGAAAAACTGAACAACTCTTTATGGGCGACATGGCATAAAGCCCACGGATATAAAGCCCATCTGAAAAATTTTGATCACAACTTTGAAATATAAATGAAAACCTTTTTGGGCACTATGTCCGGACATAAGGAACATGTGCGATAAGTCCGCATTTGTTTAAAATATTGTTGACAACAAAACCAAGGCTGGGGCTTAAATTAAATAACCTTGAGATTATTTAATGAAAACCACACCATGGGAAAAATTATATTAATCGAGTCCAACGTAAGAAATAAAGGCCAAATATATTATTCTGTGAAATCGCAAATAAATCTGTAAATTGACAAAAATGTTTTGAGGAGTCTTTGAGGAAAGTTGTTAAGATATCTATGGCCACTCAAATCCCTGGAAAAAATAAATTATCCCACACGAAATTTTTTTTTAGCTTAAGTCTTTATTGTGAAATAATGGTAAAATAATTCTATAAAATACTCGTTTTTCCAACTTTCTGAAAGTATAGGTAAAAGTGCACATATTTTGAGGTGATCTAAAGATCGACCCAGCTTCTGAGTTCTTGAAATAAAAGGGAGCTAATCAGCCAAGCATTTGTCATTGATCTAAACTAGCGGTGGGCACCAAAAATAACAGAAAGGACTCTGCTGCTACAACATTTTGTTCCGTCACTAATCACTATTACATGAAACCGTCCCTTCTCTGTAACAAGAAAGAACGCAAAGAAAAACCCGAACGATTTCCAAACGCTGTTTTTTTTTCTGCCGTTATCTAGGCAATGCTTTTGACACCTATTAATGGGAAGAAGAAATGTGGAATGTAAAGACAAACGAAGCAAGCCAAGGGAAAGAAGACAAAATAAAGAGAACGGGACAAAATTAACATTTTTGCGTCGTTACTTTTATTGGAAATTAAACCGATGTGTGAATTATATGAATAATAATATAATACAGTAGTTTCCACAAACTCAACTCAGCATTATATGGTAAGAAACAAAATGTATATAAATCATCACGAAATACCTTATCTAAATTTATAAAATTCCATAGAAAGGCGTTTCAAAGAATCTAAAACAAAGTATACAAAGCGGCTACAGTTGCAAAAAAAAAAACAGGAAACAGCGATCATAACTACACTGCTCGCCACTTGAATAGAATACCTCTAAAGTCGATTTTCAATAGTTAATTGCTGCTAAGCCAAGCCATCTAGGAAAATAATTTTCGTTTTCTTATAAAGTTTATTTAAATGTAGTAATTAAACAAAAATTACAAAATTATTCAAAAGTTGTAAGTATACAAAAAACATTGTTAACCAATAAGTAACAAATTTTGGAGTCTTCATTTTGCACCACTTGAATAGGACACTTTATCTAAAAACCATTTAAGAATATTTCAATCCTTTTCAAATAACTATATTATTTAAATAAGAAATTACTAACATGTTTTTAAACCAAAAAAAGTTTTTAAAAGTGTGTTGAGCCTCCTTTTTTCTCCAAAACCTCACATATTCGGTCTGGAAGGGAGGGATGCATACAATTTTCCCAAATAATTCAACGATATCGAGCCCCATGCTAATTTGATAGCTGCAATTAGTTTCGCTCGAATATTGCTGACCTGATCCACATACTTCACGTGTTAGCCATCCCCACACATTCTCAATGATATTCAAGTCCGGTGAATAGGGTGGCCAGTTTAATAACTCCACGTTTTGGCTCGCTATATACGATTTAACAATCCGGGCCGTATGTATAGGGGCATTATCATGTTGATAAATCTATTTTAGATTTGCAAAAAGAGTTTGGAAGTGTGGAAAGGCCTTTTTCAATATACCATTATAACACAACGCATTCATGGTGGTTGGAATAAATTTAAGCTCACAGGTGCCATCATAGGAAATGGGCCCCCATACCATAATACCTCCAGCACTGCTGTGCAACTTATCAAGATGGTGTGGTTCTTTTCGAAGATCATGAAAATGGTAGCTGTAGCCATCGGGGCCCTCCAAATTAAACTTTTTTTCGTCCGAAAAGACAACACGTTGCCACTCCGAAGTCAAGGTGACATGTGCGCGCGCGAAATCAAGGCGTTGTAACTTCCGAGCCGGGTTAAGAGGTGGCTTCTTCTTGATTTTTAGTCTGTTCAGGTGTGTGGCATTATTAATAGCACGACGCATGATTGTCAAACTTGCTTTAACGTTGCATTTTTCCCTTATCTTGGTCAAAGAGTCGTGCGAATTGGAAGCTTCTCTTAATATAAGTAGCTTGTCCGCGATGGTAAGCACACTTTTACCATAATTAGCCTCATTATTTAAAAAATTTGTTATGGCGTGACGGCTCCTGTCGACTTTTTTTTGCTATTTTGGCAATAGAAAGGCCAGAATCCTTGTAAGCTTGGATTTTTCCTTTCTCCGACTCAGATAATGAAGTGCCACGCCCCATTTTAATTTTTTTTAGTTTTTTATATACACTTCAATTAAAGCAAAAAGTTTAAGTAAACCAAAATTTGTGTGCACGTGTCAACGATACCGACCAAATAAAATGCATGTTCTATTCAAGTGGCGCAAAAATTCCATTGAATTTTTGCGAATGCTCACATAAAGTGCAAACAACTTTATAACGGTTCTATTCCAAATCTTGGAATATGCCAGAAAGAGCGAAGAATGCTTGCACAAAGATAATATGCAAAAAATACCGTTATTCTACCATTTCGTTTTCGAGTTACGAGCAGTTTTAAAGAGAGCATACAGGGTGTCCTATTCAAGTGGCGAGCAGTGTATTATACATGAAATATTTTTTGGGTTTTTTTTTGTACGTTTAATAATACTCAAGAAATTAAATGAATGTATAATTTAACGATTTTTTTTATTTTATTAAATAAAAATATAATATGAAGAAGAAAATTTTGTTGGCTCTTTTTGAATGAAAATGGCTCTTTTTTGAAATTTTTTTTGGTGTAGTTTAATTTTTTTCAAGTGGCAACCGTGGCCTTAAGTCTGAAATAATCTGGGCATTATGTCCGAATTGTATGCGGACTTATCGCCCATATTAATTCTGATTTTTATATGGGCTTTATGGTTAAGTCACCCTTTTTCTGAAAAACTCACACTAAACAAAGAAGAACATGCTCGCTTGTTTAGTTAAGTGAATTACTCAATATTAAGCTTTAAGTCTCAAGTAACTGCGAAACATACAGCCTTTCAGAAACAGATGGTTTACTATAGTAATAACAATGTCGAGTTACAAAAGGTTGTTTAGTAGCTCGTTTACCATTTACCATTTTATGAGGACAAGTGAATAACTTCATTTATAACCGATTTCACAGCTTCTAAGTATCACTAAATATCAGGGCTGGATTTTAATTTTCTTGAAAGCTCTTATGTGCCAAATAAACTAACAATGTACTCTCTTTATATGTTTGATAACGTGACAGATGGTGCTGTGTAGAAGATGTGAAACCGGTCCATAATTGTTAGTTTATCTGACATCTATCTGCTAGATTAGAAATTTGCCCTTAAAATAGTTAAAAATTTGTGGCTCCTGACTCGTTAAATTCGTTGGATTTTCTTCCAAATCTAATTATGACTTCAAAATTTGACCCAACAGTTTGACCCTCATTTAAAGAGTGACTCTCAAACTGCCCTTTAATGACCTTTTCCTTTTAGGGCATTTTATCAATTCCATTTGCATATATACACAGTACAACATACATATTTACATTATATTATACAATCATATTTGGTTTCTGTTCAGTTTTTTTTTCATTTTATCAGTTGTGATTTCGTGCTTATCGGCAAGGTAAATGCAAATAATAAAAAAATATATAGAGAAAAAACATTTTCTTGTTGTCGTTTTCAATTAGTGCACTATAGCAAAAAGTCAACACAAAATGTTTTATAAAGAGCTGAAAAAATATTTAAATCGCTGATAGCTTTTTGTTTACAAAAATTTAATGATCGCACTCACACACATACGGACATTTCTATGCCCTTTATTTGTTGTAGCTGAACACAAAATTTGCAATTAGTGGGGTGAACAAAAAAAAAAGTAAAGTTAAGCAAATGGCATTTATTGACATATAGAGAGGCAGGTACAACTCGAAACGAAATTCCCTCAGCAGCTGTTGCTGTATTTTTGTTTACAATTGGCGAATGCATTTCATACAACGGCTGGGCATCATTTTTCACTTCTCGTAGTCCACGGTGGCAGTTTGTCATGACCTGGGCAGGTGTGCTTCCTGTGTGCTCTGTCTGCTGGGTAGCTGAATTTGATTTGTGGGCGAGTTCTGTGTGAAAACTTAAGCGTAATTGCTGTGAGACTATTGTGTTGGGAACTAATGTAAAGCTGTGTGGTTTGTTGCTGTAGCTTTTGTATGTCTTTTTTGTCATATCGTGTCGCTTGTATTGAAATTGAAAATTTTATGAACACTTTTTCTTGTACAATTTCTGGTAAATTTTGCCAACTAAGTTTAGTCATCTGCCTTTAAAAGACATGGACCCATTGCACAGTCACAGCCACACACACACACAAGTTTTAATCCTAATCCATCAAAGCTTAATCTTACGTTGCAACGAAACAACCAACCAAACAAACAAACAAACCAAATCCCCACCAACGCTGCTGCTCCATATGAAGCATCTGACGTAACTTGTTGAGCAATCATTTGGATTATTATACCGACTACCGACTCAAAGAGCAGAAAAGTTTATAACAAAAGAGGCATAAAAACCATAATAATTAAGAAGTGCCGGGCCTGCAAATAAGTGAGTATCGGGGTTTATACATATATACAAATTTTAATTGCCTTAGCCAAAGAAGAGAGAAGGTCGGTCGGCCGGCACAGGTCTATGAAGGTCAAAAGCATTTCGACGTTGTCGTCACCTCTGAACCCGCTCGAATTTATTGATTTTACACGCAGGCAGCTGCAGCAACAACAAACAGAATATTTAAAAACAAAAAGCATACAAACATGACGCTTGCTGTTTTATATATTCGTATTTTTTTTTATACCTTTTATTTATATTTCTCGCCTCTTTTGGCCGTCAGAGCGACTTTTGCGGCTTGCTGGGCACTCTCGAGTAGTTTTGTGGCTTATGCCAAAAGGCCAAATGTAAAACCGGCTTTAACAAACAAAAAAAAAACCAAGCAAAAGTTAACTTCAAACCATGGTCACAGTTTTGCAAGAAAGTTTTTTTAATCAAAGCTAACGGTTACAGTTTGCGAGTCACTTGGCAACTGATTAATGAGTGATGGATAAATGGTAAGGGGAATTTCTACATTGATAACAGAAAACAGAAGTGATATGCACTTTTTGTTGTCAAGAACAATTTGTCATGTTGTTTGCTTATCGGGGGAAAAACTGTGTCAGTGAGTTGTACTACCGAATTTTAATTCTATTCACATTATTTCATGCCAAAGTTGTCAAATAGTTGCGCCATGGATTGGGCGTACATACACGTAGCCCTCGCTTAACACGATCTCTTTTAACACGAACTCGATCTTACATGGCTATAAATTTATTGCCTTGCCTCTTTTGACAAGCGAAAAACCTCGTTCTTAGACAATTGCAAAAGATCGAAAGGAAAAAAATTGTTGGTCAATTGATGCTCATGAGCTGTTGTATCACTAAGCACTAGTGTTAGGTAAAGGTGGTTCTTTTTTTCCAAGTGAGCCAACTCATTCAAATTGCTCACTTGTTCTAGGTCTATGGCGGAAGGTTGTGTGAGCGCTAGAATTTTTTTTTTTTTTCGTTTCGCCTTCGGGATTTCCAAGAGGTTTCTGTAGCACTGATCGCTTTATTGTTTTTGTTGTTTCTGCATGGCTTGTTCTACAGTGTACAATCTATACACACATATCAAATTTTTGTGAATGGGCGTCGTTTACTCTCGCGCTCACTCTCCCGTTTTCTCTCTCTCTTGCCATCTTAGCAAAAGCGCTTAGTTCAAAATGTTGGCTGAGCGCCATAGCTGTTATAGTTGTATCATGGTACAGCCCACTGAACAACACACAGAGCAAGACAGACGGAGTCATGGTATAATTAACAAGTTAGAGTTATCAGAAATTCACCCTGCGAGAGTGGTACCAGTTGATATGGCAGTGGATATGAATATGTGACAAAGAAAATTGAACATAGAAGCACAATCTGCTGCGTCGACAACATTTTACTTAGATAATTGTCAGCTGTTAGCTGTAATTTTGGCTCTTTGAGTTATTTTGTGACTATTACCCTGTTTATACACAACAAAATTATCATGATAAATGCCCTTAAAAGTATGCAAACTATAATTTCTTTAATAATTACCCATTTAAATAAGAAAATTGATGGTCAGTTGTGACAGCGTACTACATAATCCACACCAAACATTCACTCAGGTCGTCGGAGCAGTTGGAGGTATTCAAAAGATTAAGTGTTAAGCCAAATATACTTTTAGTATTTTTCAGAATTATTGTTATTTTTAAACAAAGCATACTTTGAGGAGCATTGATCATGATATTTTGTTTGTGTATAAACAGGGAGTCTGTCACCCTCTAACTGCCGTGTTTTCCTATGTCGACAATAATTTTGAGTAAAAGATTTTGTTGTCACAATGAAGTATCTCCTTGTCGCAATGGAGTTAACATCACTCAAAAAAGAGAGACTTTTCAAAATTGTGATTCAATGTTAAATTTTTTTTGCATGTGAGAGCACTACTGAGGGATTTTCACCATTCAACTGGTACCCCAAATAGAGGCAGCCTACTTTAATAACTTTCCCTTGCATAATTAGCTCACAGAGCAAGACAGATGGAACAGCTCACAGAGCAAGACAGACGGAACAGCTCACAGAGCAAAGCAGACAAAACTATTCACAGAGTAAGACAGGTAGAACCATGATACAATTAGATAAGGTAGTCCGCTCGGCAAAATTAGGTCCTTTATTGTATGTTTGAAGAATTAGTGCGCATTAATGCTTACGCTACGGTCGGCAACGAACTGACAATAGGGGACCAAAACGAGAGAGAGCACTTTCCGAGCGGACTACCTTGTCTAATTGTATCATGGGTAGAACAACTCACAGAGCAAGACAGACAGAACAACTCTCTGAACAAAAGAGAATGAACAGCTCTTAGAAAAACTCGGAGCAAGTCAGACTGAACAACATATACTGAACAAGACTCGCTGAACACAAATGAACAATTGAAAATTATAGGAAAGCTAACTTCGGCTCGACCAAAGTTTATATACCCTTGCAGCTTGTGTAATTTATATAAATTAAGGTTTAAAATAATTTTTGTCGAACGTTCTTAGCTGAGCTTTTTCACACACTCAGCTACAGAAACACTCAGCCAGTTTGTTATATGGCAGCTATAAGATATATTCATCCGATTTTGACCAAACTTCCCAAAATTGTGTGGAAACTAATAATATTCACAACTGGAAGGTATAAAGACGCTACCATTGAAAACAAAAAAGTTTTTTTCACTAGAACTACTTTTTTGACCGATAGTTCCTATGGCAGCTATAGTCTATAGTCTTGCGATTTGAATCATACATAACAGATTTGTGTGGTACCATATAATATTGATCAGTAACAAGTTTGGGAACGTTAGCATTGAAAACAAAAAAGTTTTTCCTACTAAGACTTTTTGCAGAACTATATTTTGTATGTCAGCTATACTATATAGTTGGCCGATTTTGATAAAACTTGGTGGAATGATGTGAAAGCATAGAAAACATAGAAATACAAGGTTTTGGCACGTTTGCGTTGAAGACAAAAAAGTTTTTCTCACTAAAACTATATTTTTGACCAATCCTTCCTTTGGCAGCTATATGATATAGTCATCCGATCCAGCCGGTTTCGACAAATGTGCAGCGTATTTGTACCAAAAGGATTCGTGCAAAGTTTGGTTAAGATAGCTTTAAAACTAACGGAGGAGATAGCATAGAAACAGACGGACATGGCTATATCAACACAGCTCGTCATGCTGATCAAGAATATATATTCAGTTTAAAGAAAAACTCAATTTTGTTCACTCACTCATAAAAAAACCCAACACTACTAAGCACTCCTTGACGTGCATCAGGTGTTTAGTCATCGACATCTACAAAATTTACCAATACACCAAAATTAGAGAAAATGGAAAGTAAATGCTGGTAGCCCAGACCTGAATCCATGGGACTACAAACTGTGTTCCATTCTCGAGGCTATGGCTTGCTCTACTCGACTACCAAATATTGAGTCTTTGAATCGCTTCCTTATTCGAGCAGTGGACAATTTCTTAATGCATAAGGTGTGCACTGCGATCGGTGAGGGGCCAGAGAGACGAATAAGTTTCGAATAAGTTTTTTTACAATTTGTAGCCATTGAGAGACCGAATAATAAGAAGAAAAAAGTTTTGAAAAATATTCATGCGAGTACTATGTACCTAAATTTTCAATTGTATTTGTAGATAGTTTCCATTCCATTTTATGAAGCTTGAATTCATTATAAAAGGGTGATCATACACTCAAAAAACAACTCACCCTAAAAAGTGCCAATTTGTGCTAATTTTTAGAAAATCGCACTAAAAAAAGGGCCAAAGACGACGCCTTATTCTTAAGAAAATTTTTCTAAAAAAAAAAAATAAAGGCAAAAAGCAAATTCATCCAAAAATTTTGAAAAAAAATATAATTTTCTAAATTTTAGAAAGTTTTTTCTAAAAAATTCATTTTTAGGGCAATTTTTTTAAAATGCAGAAAATTTGTTCTAAAAAATATAAATTTTTTCTAAATTTTAAGGCTATTTCGATTTTAGGGCGATTTTCTTAAATATAGAAAAAATAATTTTCGGAGTGTAGACTTCACGTAACCCACCACAGGAAAAAGTCCAGTGGTGTGATATCACATGATCTAGGCGGAACGCGAAATAAGCTGCTCACCGAAATGATTTCTCAATAAAGCCGCGCGATGTGTGTGTCTTACTGAAACCAATTGTCGCCGACATCAAGGGCTTCAATTTTAGGTAACAAAAAGTTATTTATCATGGTGCGGTAGCGCCATTGACAGTTATGTTCTGTTAGGCCTCATTTTTAAAGAAAGACGGTCCGACCACACCAAACAGTGCATTTTTGTGGATATAACGGTAATTTGAGAGTCTCTTAGAGTTGTTTATCAGCCCAAATGCGAAAATATTGTTTATTAAAGCATCCATTTAGCCAGAAATGTGCAAGTGTGTGTACCAATGCTGGAAAGAGTGATCCAAAATTGTACCATTTGCGGCGTAGTCGCGGTCAATATTTGAATGAAATTATCTTTGAAAAGTAAATGTCAGAGATTGTTCTTTTAGCCCATAATAAAGATTTCGCCCTCCAATTCCATTTTTAGTGTTTTATTTGTAATTAAAAAAAAAAACTTCTTAATGGATCACCCTTTAAAAGAAACAATGCCTAAAATAAAGCTGATAAAGTTATACGAATTCCAATAAGAACATCAGCGAATTCCTTTTAAAATTAAAACCTATAGTTTTAGATTCACTTGCTTTTCTATTAGAATCCAACTCCAACTTCAGCGCCTCTCTCCCGCTCTCACAAAATCTAGCCCAGAATGGCTGACACAGTTTAGGAGCAACTGCTTACTGGCTTCCAAACTATGCTGCCTTGAACTTTAACCGAGCTTATAGAATTGTCCCCTTTGATTGCATATTGTTTTATTTTTGTGGGTCACCAATTTCGTTTAGGAGCTTATAAGAACGACATCCCACTTACCATCTTTAGCATTTGTGTTTGCCGTTGTTGTTGTTGTTGTTGTAGTTTGGGTAGTTGCCATTGTTTTAGTTGGTGTGGGTGTTGTACTGGCAGAAGCCGCACTAAAAAATGTTGCGGTATCCGTGGCGCTACGCGAGCAGTGCATTAGTCACGTTTTAGGTGGGAGGGGATCTGAGATAAGGGGCAAATGTCGCGAAATTGTTGCTTTTGATAATCGACAGCATATGTAGGAGTGCAGAGACACACACACACACACAGGAAATGCACGCGAGACGGATGGTACAAAAGCAAACAAAGACAAACCAAAAAGAAAAGCCAAAACAAAACAAATAAGACACACAAACGCACGAGATAATTTTTTTTTCCGTTTTTATTGTATTATTTCATTTATATTTCATGGCGACACGGCTTTTGAAGAGGCGGTGAGGGGTTGGGGGAAAGGGCACAATACTTTAATTTGGGGCAACTTTTTGAATTATTTACTTTAATAATATTCATTTGTTTTTGTTTTTACATACGCAGAAAAACCAACCAGAATTTATATAAGTTTGGTTTTTGGTTGTTTAATTTATATATTCTTGAATTTCTAATTAAAATTTTGTTATTATTGGCACTTTGTTGCTCTTGTTGTTGTTGTTGTTGCTGCTGTTGTCGTAGCTGCTGCTTATGCCCAACTTGCGCTTGTATGTGTGCGGTGTGTGTGAGTTGGTTTTGGGCGCATACAAATCAAATAACGGTAGCAGCGGCACAGCACTTAATCTTTATGGTTTATTCACTGCATTTCCGCTGGCCAACAACAACTCGAGCACATTGCACATGTTTTAAACAATTACCGCGTGTTTATTTTCGGAATTGAACAATAATTTTGTACGCGACTCGTGCGATTTCGGAATCAGCTTGGGCTGCACACACACACACACTGTATGAAGATTTATAAAAACAAGCAGTGTGCCCGTATTACACAAGTATGGCACTATTATTTCGGGATTTTTTTTGCTGCGTCGCCATTTTTTCACCCGAAAATGAACAGCTGTTCAGGAGCGCGCAATTTGAATTTTCGAAGTCACTTCGAATTTTTAGCGGCCTGCGTTTAAAAAGTGCACAAAAACTGCATAAATTCAATTGATTTAGGGGTTTCGTGTTGAAATTAAGTTGCTTTAGTTGCTTTGAGAATTGATATAAATTATGAAACTAGAGCAGTGGTTCACATATTGGCACTTAAAATTTGCCTACGAAGCCTTAAGCCTTCACACAGGCAAATAAATTGACAAATCTTTAGGAAACTTTGATAAAAATTTTGCTTAATAGCCATGATTGTAGATTTTGAAGTACTTAAAACATAAACTATGATTCCATTCACTAATAGTTTGTACAAATCTGTCCGAAAAGTGCGCCAATTTAACCAAATTAGCAAAATTTTCATTAAAATTTGTCAAATTAAAGCTTAAAGCTAAGTTATAAGTGAATGGAATCATACACAAACAATTAATTTGACAAATTTTATGGATATTTTGATGAAAATTTGCCGTAATAGCCATGATTGTTGATTTTGCAGCACTTAAAACATAAACTATGATTCCATTCAATAATGATTTGTTCAAATATGCCCGAAAAGTTTGCCAACTTGACAAATTTAGTCAAATTTTTAATCAAAGTTAAAAAATTTTTAGGAAATTTTCATGAAAATTGGGCTAAATTTGCCAAATTGGCGAACTCCTCCGACATTTTTGAACAAATTATGACTGAATGGAATCATGCCTGTCATTTGGTCATTTTTGTGCATGCAATTGCCCTAGAGCAACTTTGACCATTTGAGTAACGGCAGCTTCACCAAAATTATGCAATTAATCTTATGATAAAAATTCTTTATTGCCAACTAGAAATAGTAAAATTTAATTTTTAAAATTTTGCAATTTAAATTCTTTATTGGGATTTTTTAGCTTGCCGCTGGCGGTCACACTGGTTTTGAAATAATTTTGAATTGCGCGCGAGTTTAATTTCCCTGCGTACATGTAGATAAAAAGTAGTTAAATGTAGATGAGGTGTAGATGCGCCATACTTTGAAAAAGCCGTTATGCCTAAGGCCGTCAGATGGAGCCAGTAAAGCAGCGCTCTCTAGGGATAATCACTGAAACTGGTTTACACTGAAAAAGCAGTTATGCCTCAGGCCGTCAGATGGAGCTAGTAAAGCAGCGCTCTCCAGGGAAAATCACTGAAACTGTTTTCAAATATTTGCCAGTTTTACAAAATTTTCCCACTTTCGCTTCTGCTTTTAAAAACTAGCGGATCTACCGGAAATGGGGAAACAATTTTATATCGAATGTCTCACTTAGCATAAGCCAAGTCTTGGATAAGAACTACAGCGATATATATTCATTCCATGTGAAATCAGCCACACAAATTTTTTTTGTTTCTTAAAAAAAATTGACTAACCGCCCTAAAACGGTCTACACAATAGGATTGTGAAAATATGTAAAAAAATATCGTATCGATGATATATCATTTTTTTTAAATATATCAAATTGATAAAATATTTATCAACCAAAAAACATCGATTTATCGAGTATTTTTGATATTTCCTCATTTTTATTTTTTTTTTTTTTAACCACCAACAAAAAACCTTTTTAGGTTTGTTTCCTGTTTAACATTTTCTTATTTAATTTTTGGATATGTTTAATACTTTTATAGGAACTTATTTTACATTTTTTCATTTTTTGTACTTATTTTAACATAACGTTTCTTAACATATTTAGGAAATTCTTTTTAAGAGATCATTGATACATTATATGTATATATTGATAGGTTACATTTTAGCACCAATGATAATTTTTTAACGATTTTAGAAACACCCTTTGTGTTACGTGGAGGTCTGTCATGCGGCTTCGACTGTCGCACACGACACACTTAATTGCGGAGGCCAGCCTCTCTGATGATACGGAGCTACCTGGTGTGATTAGATAGCCCATTGCTAGCTTATACAGCATTGGAAAAGTTTCCTTTTGTGAGGTCCAAAATGCAATTGGATCACTATCCAACGAGGTGAATGGTAGGTTTAAGAACAATTCTAGCTCTTGGTTATCCTGAACTTCCTCCTGGGCTTTCTGAGTTGGTCGCGCTGCAATCGATCGGTTATGCGCCTCAAGGAACCCTTCATTTTTGTAAGCAGTATCATCATCATTATAAAACAGACTCTCATTTGGAAAAATCTGTGATTTCTGTATTAAATACATTGAAAAGGAAATTAGTTTATTAATGTTTTTGTTGAGACAAAGATATTTAATTCTAGTGAACTATTCAGATTAATGTATAAATCATTAAATGGGTTACTTAGTTATTTAAAGTGGTATTAATAATGTTTACAAAATACTAATTTTACGTACTTCTTCGTTGCTGTATTGTGTAGTACACAACCATAGTATAATCCTAATTGTGTGACATTCTCATCACCAACAGCTCGAGAGATAAACGACAAAGAACAGAAATCTGCAAACAATTATAACATTGATATGGTGCATCCTATAAAAAGTGATGAAATTGTAATATTACTATTATCATGTCCTCTATCCAAGAATCCAAATAATTAAAACGCAACAAGCATGGGCAAAAGGCATGGGCAACAGGCATGGGCATGGGCAACAGGCATGGGCAACAGCAAACTTAATATATCCTGTGTACCTTTGGTACAGAATATAAAAAGTAGGTGGTATGGTGTGGGTGTGGCATCAGAATTATTCTACACCCAGAAAAATAATAATAATAATAATTAATAATAATTAAGTATACTTAAATCCAAAAAAAATCTTTGCTTGAAATCGATACTTTTTATGCTTAGAACCAAGAAGATCTATGCTTGATATGAAGCCAACTTGATTGAAAACCAAGTATTTTAATCTCAAAAATTCGTGCTAGATTTCATTACTTTCGTCTTACCGATGTTTTGACATCAAAACTGCTCAGCGTAATCTGAGTGCATCTATGATTGACGTCAGTTCAAAAAGTTTTTACTTAGTTCAATATTCTTGAACATTAAATTAGAATATTTGCATGTCTCTGGCGTGTAATTCCCCCGACCTGGAAAATCTGCTTTTGCCCCGCAGCCAATAACGAAATCTAGAAAAAAGATTTTCCTTAAATTTTAGGAAAATGGATTTTATTACCTAAAATGTGATTTTCAGGCAATAATTTTCTTAAATATAGGGCACCCTTGTTTTAGGACTAAATTTTTTAGGAATCCATTGCCTTAAAATTATGCCATTTTC
This sequence comes from Lordiphosa magnipectinata, assembly GCA_037044535.1. Taxonomy (NCBI): domain Eukaryota; kingdom Metazoa; phylum Arthropoda; class Insecta; order Diptera; family Drosophilidae; genus Lordiphosa; species Lordiphosa magnipectinata. Next base: position 403,179 of record JBAMBO010000632.1, on the reverse strand, counting down.
CTAAACTTGAGCTGCCTTTACACTTGTCATACATCTCTAAAGAGACTCTCTGACGATAGTGTAATAGCAAAGCAAATAACTAAATATTTGGAAAATGTTGGCTTTTTTGATGTAATTTGACAAGTTCAATTCGATAAGAGATACTCTTTAGAGAAGTTTGACAACCTACTATTTAGAGATATATGAAAAGTTAAAGGCAGCTTTAGTATTATTATTTCCAGGGCTGCAAACCCAAAAATTTTTTCGGAACCTCCGGTTTGCAGGTTCGAACCAAAATTTACCAACGGTTAGGGTTCGGAAATTCGAGGTTCGAGGTTTTTGGGCTTTGGTTTTGGTTCGAGCCTTGGTTCGTTGCACGTTTTACCCAATATATACAAAATTACAATACCATAGGTATACACCTGACGCATAAATACATTTTAAGACTGTAAGACGTAGATTATAATTGACGTGAGATTGGCGCTCGTTTGCTGGATATAGACTTCCTTCATTGCTAGTGTATAAATCTTTAGTCCGATTGATTATGCTTTCTCGTATGCACCTTAATCAGTCTTTTACTCACAAAATTGAGCATCGATTGGTGTTTATTCGTCACACTTGGAACTTTTTTTTACAATGATTTGATCAAAAAGTCCTTTAACTTCTTTTGAAGGAGCCGCATTAAATTTGCTGTTTAGTTTGCATTCGTAATATTCTGATTTATCAGTGCTTACATTGTATGTAAATTTCGTAAATATTTAATTTGTCGTCATTGTTTCACACCTTCTCAGTCAAAGCTTCTCAAGCGAAATGAAATGACCGTTTTTATTGTTCTGTCTTGTGTGTCTCACAAGAGATTAACAGAGATTAATTTAAAATAGCTAAACAATGTCAAATAATTATCTAGAATTACAGGCTCCGGCAAAACTGAATAGATTCCGGGTTTCGAGCTTACAAAATAGCTATATCTGGTGGGAAAAATAACTAAATTGGCAACGCTGCGTGTGGCACACACTTCTGTTTGTATTTGTCTGACATGTTTCTGCAGTATCGTGCACCGGGTTGGTTAGATTGGCGCATATGTATATGCATTTGTGTATTTATGTATATGCATATTGTGCAGTGTAAATAGGTGTTTACATTGAATTCGTAGTATATTATATATTACAAATTAATATCTCTGACTGGAAGTATTGTGGTCTATGTGTATGTAATATAATTTAAACATACGTATGAATGTATACATATGTACATAGGTAGGCAAAGAAGTACTACATACAATAGCACGCACTGATTCTTCAAGTATTTAAATTGTTTTACATATGTACATACATATATGTATGTATGTATGTTAATAAACATTGGAAGTGCGAATATGAGACAATAACAAATCGAAGATATTTATTTTTTGAACCGAACCAAAAGCTTGGGTTCGGAACGGGTTCGGGTTCATCCATTTTCGTCCTCGTGGTTCGGTTCAGGGTTTGGTTCACAGTAAAACAAAAGCCGGAATTCCGGGTTCGAACCGGTTCGGTTCAAAACCGGTTTGCAACCCTGATTATTTCATATATGGGTAATTATTTCTGACCAAACATTTGAATTTTTTGTCTGGCTAAGCAGTTTTTCCCATTGTGGGATGCAAAGATATAGCGATTGTTTTTTTTTTTGTTAAAGTTGCTTATAGCTAAATATTTGATGGGTCTAAAATATTGTTTTTCCTTTACTTTGTTCTAAAAATATTTGCGATGGTTGAAGAAAAAAAATTAAATCGCGGTTTGTGGAAAAACTTCCATATTGAGATTTTCCAAAAAAAATTAGTAGCAATCCTTTGGATATTCTTAGTACTCTAAAAAAGGTTTCATGGTGGGACATCCATAACTTTCCGCGAAATTCACTTGGAAAGAATGAAATAAAAATTTTATATTAAACATGCTTTGACACTGAGCATATATATTAATGACAAGCGGGAAATCAACCGTTTTTATATGTTTGAAAAAATTCGGGAAATATCCTTCCTTTCGTCCCCGATGGGACGTATGGATATGGAAAAAAATTGAACAATTTAGTGGTGGAGGTGTGGTGTTTTGGTGTGTGTATTGGGGGTGGTGCTTATTACCTAAAAAACGACGTTTTATAGTCTTTTATTGCCTAAAATTTTAGGTCACATGTTACCTAAAAAGCTTATTTATTGACTAACCTTTCTCTTACCTAAACAGACGTTTTATGGCCATATATTGCCTAATATTTTAGTTCACATATTACCTAAAAATCAAATTTATTGCCTAGAACACTTTAGGTAATAGAGGCCTGAAATAAAGTCCGTATATTCCTTGGCTGTCATTTTAGGTAAAATGGACTTAAATTTCTGGTAATTTTCAACAGTTTTAGGTAATATTTTTTTTTGAGTGTTCTAATGATAGAACTGGAAGGTTCTTGAAACTGTTCCTGTTCCTGAATTCTAACACAAATCTTAATATAAATCTCGCTCTGTCTTGACACTTTTTGGACACTTGATAAACCAAACAAAAGTTCCAAACAAAAAAACCTAAGCAAATTGTGTCAAATTTGATAAATCAATTTTTTGTGCGCAGATTTTGTCTGACCTTGACAAGATATATGACACAAATAAGTCTTACGTTGACCATATGAGGAGGTGTGGTAATTTATGATGACGAAGATCTGTCAGTCTCCTCCAACTCCTCCAGCAGTTGTTGTCACCCACTTTGCATGTATTTTTTTTGTTGTTGTTTTTATTATTATTCCGTTCGATTGTTGAGTGAAAGTAGCCACCGGTATTTTTTTTTTGGGCGCCTTTTGTGGTGGTTGCCACGCCCCACTCACCCAATTGCTAACCGCCCACTTGCTATGTGAGCAAGGTGTTAATTCGACTTGCGATGTGTGTGATAACAACACAAAAGATTGCATAATAAAATGTTATTCAAATTGAAACCGAAACTCGAGCAACTTAAAAAGACACGCACACACAAACAAAAAAAGGCAATTATAGAAATCCAAGAAAAACCATAAAAAAACCAAATTAAGAAACTTGTTCTTGATGCTCTTAAAAAGCGGAAATCAATTTGGCAAAAATCAAAGCTGCAGAAAGTCAATGTCCTTTCTGCTTAACCAGACAACTTCAGCTCGTTTGGCCTGTTTGTTGAGCTCTTGTAAAGGGTCCAAACATCCATCCGTCTCTTGGCCTAAAACAAGTTCTGCCAGTTTGTTTGCCAACGCGATCATTGCAAGCCAAGCGCAATGCAACTCCAAGTGCTTTGGCCATTTTCCATGTCAAGTTCAAACAAAAAAAAAAGAAAATCTGGCCACAGTTTTCACCTCTAACGATCGCTGACCCATTTAACTACATTTGCATAACATTTGGAGTTCCAAATGGCTTTTGGTCTGCATTGAAATTTATGCGTTGTGCATTTCTAATGAATTATTAACCCAGAATGAGATGAAAACGCAGCAACGGCGGCTGCTGCTGCTGCATCATTGGCTGGCTGAAGCTGGCTAATTGACTCTAAAAATAAACCCAAGCCTGGGGTTTCCAAACGGGTTTCCAGCACTGAAGAGAACTTTAATACCAAGAAGAAGTCCAAACAAGAAAAATCTGCGTGATCGAAATGTCTCTGCAATCAAACCGACTAAACCAAGGGAATGAGAGTGAAAAACAAAGCAACAAGAGGAGGGAGGGTGACGCGTCAGCAGAAGGGGAATTGGGGGTGGGGCATGGTGGTGGAGGTGAGGAGGATGAGCAAAGTCTGCATAGTGGTAACAAGTGGCAAAAAGATTTTGATTTTACAAGTCAAACTTGTAAAATTGTTTGAAAGACAAACAGCTAAACTGTTGTAAGATTCGTTGGTTTCTAGAGAAAGACACACAAATTCTTCATCTAAATACAGCCTAATAAACTTTATTATTTCCAAGATGACAGAAGAAGATATTTTCGGTTAAATCTTTTAACTTTGCAGCTGCCACTACGTGCAAACCTAGACGCTACAGTGGAAAAAAGAAGAACATAAAAACCTTACAGGTAGAAGGATTATATCCCTTGGCTTGTCCTTTGATTTACTGATATAGCTAGGTAGCAAAATTTTTGCCATTTTTTCGGCTAAAAAACCCGACCTCATTTATATTAGAATGGTAATTTATGCCAAGTTCTAAGAAAATGTACGCCAGAAACCATATTTCTAAACTCTACATTGAGACTGAGCAAAAAAAAAATATCAAAAATATACGTAAGAATATATATCAACGATTGCGCACTTGTTTATGAGAAATTTACCTCATCTTTTAGGAATCAAAATTAATTTCATCATTTCGATATAATTCAAATAATGATGTTGATTCTACAGAGGGAAAAATTCAGTAGTCGCTTCCAAAAACCGACTGTGTTTTTCGACTTATAACTTCAAAATCCCATTTATCTTACCTTTCGAACGTTTTGTAAAGAAAAAGATTCGCCCGAATTCTTTAATCGTTTCTTAGACATTTTACAGATTTTCCCAATTCCGATCAATACGACAGTTTGGACAAAGGGACCCAGCTGTTGCCGGAATATGAAAACGCGGCATAAGTTGCTTAATTAAAATAATGGCTAAAAATAGACCTCGAAATAAAAACAGTCGCCTCATACCCAGTTGATAGTAAGTCAAAACTTAAGCAATTGACTTAGTTTTTAACATCTAACCATCCTAGAATAAAACCAGCATTCACCAAAACCCTATTTCATATAATTTTAAGACTACAAATACTTCATTACCAGTAGGAAAATAGATCGCATCATTTAAATTATATTTTGTCCAAAGCAACCTAGTGTACCATGGTTTGGCTTTGTCAAAGCGCAATGCCAGCCGAAATTCAAGTATCCCTATACTAGGTTAATGACGAACTTTACTCATGCAAGATGTAGCGTTCACAATGTTGGAGTATGCTTCATATTACCTAAATGGTCAATGCCGCTCTAGTGACAGTTGCTGATACAAAGATGGCTTGAAAGGGTGCAAACCAAAACTTCCTTGATGAATTCTGAGCTCACAGTTCGGGCTCAATTTTTCTGATCCTTTGCCGCTCATACTCCAGTATGGATGTGGCTTCGTGGATGGATCCACCCTAGAAGATTGGAGAACTCCAATTCGCCGTCTTTATTGGCTGTCGAGTGACCATCGTCTGAGGGACATGCTTTAATAGTCCATAATACCATCATTAAAGATCGATTTTAATAAAAATCTACCGTGCGCTTTGTAAGATCTTCAAGAATCTAAGGTATAACTCCTTCTGGAGGTACCCTAACCAATTGTCCCGATTGACGTGAATTTTATGTATTACGTTGCCAGTGAACCCTGTCCACATATGCTGAATTTTACAGATTTTTACTCCTTAAGCTCGTTAAAATCTAAGAAAAAATTGTTGTCGTTGTGTGTTCCAATTAGAAAAGTACCCATACAACGCGAATCGAGGCTTTTAATGAAAAACTGGGTATGGAGTGATGCTTACAGAGATCCCTTTTATCATAATTTAAGGGTCCCATGCCGGGGTTTTTTTTAGTGTTGTACTGTGATATCAATCGAATTTGGAAAAGGGAACCAGTGCTTCCAGAATATGAAAAGCGAAAGTTGCTAAACCAAAATAATGGCTAAAAATAGCTAGAAATAAAAAAAGTGGCTAAAAAAGGCTGATAGAAGTGAAAACTTAAGAAATTATGGTTTTTAGATCTAAAATCCTAAAAAAGCATTCAAGAACCCTTTTCATATAGCTAAGACTACAAAAATACTTAATTTGCGGTCTGCAAACTGCTCTGGAGTCAGACTCTCCAGGTTGTTTGTGAGTCCGAGCCCACCAACAAGCATAAACTAGATTATATCACAGCAAAAGTTGCTAGTTTCAGTTTAAAGCTGATCTGAAGGGAAGGTTGTGATTTCGGCGTTTTAATTTAACCTAAAAATTTTGCCAACCAGTCAAAATAATATTAAATAATAGAGAAAAAGAAATTCTTTAAACCATCCTTATGTTTAAACACAGGGCTGCACACCGGTTGTAAGCCCGGAATTCCGACTTTTTTAAACTGTGAACAGAACCTTAAACGAAACAAAAGTAGAGAAAATTATAAACCTTAACCTGTTACCAATCTTATTTTACGGTTCGGTACAACAAATTTAAAGACATCTTGCAAAACAGTTCTTCATCTTCTTCTATGGCCCGATATTTAAATCACAACCGCTTAACAGTTTCGACCGCCGCTACCAATGCCCGCCAGTCGCCTCTGTTTCTTGCGAGCTGGTTCCAGTTGTTCAGACCAAGCTTGGCAATGTCTTTCCGCACCTGGTCTTCCCATCTCGAGTCTTCTGTCTCCCAATGTCTTTCTTCTTGAAATTGTACACCATTCCTGCAGGAGCTTGTTCATCCATACGGGTAACATGTCCTAAATCCTCCAAAGAATCATTCGCTTGAAAACGCCAATCGCCGCCTCACCCGCTGCTGTTAATGCCCATGCTTCTGCGCCATATTGCAGGACTGGGATGATAAGCGACGTGTATAGCGCTATTTTCGTTTTTCGAGAGAGTGGCTCTACTCTTGAACTCCCTACTGAGTCAAAAGTAGCATCGGTTTGCCAGAGTACTTTTTCTTCGGATTTCCAGTTGTCGCTGATTATCACCGTCCCGAGGTAGACGAACTCCTTTACAACCTCAAAGCTGTATTCTCCAAATGTTACAGCTTGTCCACGACGCGTAGACTCACTGCGCGTGGATACTAGGAACTTCGTCTTGTCCTCGTTTACCGCTAAGCCCATCAGTTTAGACTGCTTCTCGATCTCTGACAACGCCCTGCTTACCGCCCGTTCGTTTGTGCCGATAATGTCAATATCATCGGCATATGCGAGTAGCATTAAATCTTTACGAAAGATGGTGCCCGATCTGTTGGCATTTGGGCACTAGCGCAGTATATACTCCATCAGCAGATTAAAGAAGTCACACGATAAGGTATCACCCTGCCTAAAACCTCTTTTGGTTCTGGCGGAGAGGTCCTTCCTATTTTGACGGAGCTTTGCGTGCTTCTCAACGTCATCATGCAAAGTCGAACACACTTTGCTGGTATACCAAAGGCAGAACAAAGCTTCAAAGAACTTTGACCTTATCGGTTTGTCGAAGGCGGCTTTATAATCTACAAAAAGATGGAAGGTGTCGATCTTTGTCTCACGGGTCTTCTCCAGGATTTGCCGCAGTGTGAATATCTGGTCTGTGATGGATTAACCAGGTCTAAAGCCACGCTGATAAGGTCCAATCAGTGTGCTAATAAGCGGCTTTAGACGTTCACAAATAATAAACGACAGAACCTTAAATGCAATAGAAAGGAGACTTATCCCACGGTAGTTGGAGCAAACTATAAAGTTTCCTTTTTTAAATTTTTTAGATTCTTGATACCGCGTTCAGAAGAAGACAAAAGCTGTGTCTGCAACTTTAACGCTTACCAAAGTGCTTTTAATAATAATAGAGAACCGACTAAATCCAACATCCAAAAATTTAAAGCTATTGCGCTTACTGTCTTATCAGTACCATGGAATGTATTCTCAGTTGATAGGGCCTTAAAAACTTATTTTGTCTGATCAAAATTTGGAATTTTGGAAATTTTGAATGAACCGAACCAAAGATCGACCTAAAAACCCACTCCAAAAAAATACAAACTTAAAATTTCCAAACATTAACCATTGGCCAATGTCGGTTCGAACCCGAATCGGAGTTAAAAACAATAACTGGGTTTGCAGCCCTCCTTCAAATAGCTAAAGTCTGTTAAAGCAGCCTTTTCACTTGTCCTATATCTCTAAAGAGACTCTCTGACGATAGAGAGTAATAGCAAATCAAATACTATATCTCTAAATACTTATGATATCTAGCCTTATTTGATGAAATAGAACAGGTTCTATTTGATAAGAGATTCTTTTTAGAGAAGTTTGACAACCTACTATTTAGAGATATAATCTTGGTCGGGCGTGGCGTATCAGTCGTGTGTGTGGCGGCTGGTGCGGGAGGTTGTGGGTTCGATCCCGCCTCGGACCATCTAATAGAAAAAGTTTTTTCTTTCTTTAGAAAAAAGCTTTTCCACACCCGATCACCTTCACCAGCTACTGGCGCCAGCTGTGAAGTAACAGTAACTAGCCATGAAAAAGCAAAAATTCTCTAACTATTGCCGTTCGGATTCGGCGTTAAACTGTAGGTCCCCTTTCTCTTGTGCGAAAAATTATAAGCACACACGCCAAGAGATTGAGAGAAGCTTTGGCCCTGGCCCCTCCTGGAGGTGCTGTTTGAGCCAATTTTACTTTTAATCTTGTAACTTTAAGAAAATTTTGCAACACCAAGCCAAAAAGTAAGCAAACAAAAAATGCGATTTATTTTAACACGAATATGTAATTAACGTTCTTAACTGATTCTAGAAATTGGCTGATGGTGTAAATCAGGGGAGCACGCACTCGTTGTTGTTTTGCGCAAAGGAATAGCTCACGCGTATACGGTCCACGAGCGCCATAAGCCTACATAAAGCAACAACAATTTTATATGCCTGCTCGCCTCTCTTTCTTTCCGAGCTAAAGATTTGTTGTTGGCGCGTGCAGACCTGCAACAACAACGTCAAATGTGACTTTCTTCTCTCTCTCTCCCCCATGTCTGTGGTAAATTAAAAAGCAACAACAATGTTGCTTATGCGTATTTAGCGCTCGCCTCGCTCGCACTGCCCGAACGCTTTTCACTATTCACGGCGGTATCCCCGTACTCAGAACGACAGAAAATTCCTTTCGTCACAGTATTTTATATAATTAGAAACACCTTGGCTTTGCTTTGATGCTCATGGGCTGTTAGATAGTGTTTCTATTTATGTGAAATTCTGTGACGAAAGAAATTTTCTGTCGTTCTGAGTACAAGCCTTGATCTGTCTATACTCTGTACCAAAGGTACACAGAATATATTAAGGGACATATACTTTTAATACTTGCAGGCGGATCAAGTATATTTTCAATATTTACCCTGCCGCCCCCGCAATTTGGAAAAAACGTCATATCTTTCAATGTTTTGTTTATAGATGGTTCTTACCTTATAGTGATATTTAGTAATCAAGTTTATTTATCGATTTGTCGAAGGAATGAATATATAGGATAACCTATACTCAAGCGAGCTGCAAAGGTATATACCAGAGATGGGCGCGTCACGAAGTTCCAATGCACACGAGGCAGCGCTGCCTCGTGTGCATAGGAGCTCTGCCGCGGCCGACTGCACAAAATCACACGTACGCTATAAGCATTGAAAGCTATTTATAGAACACGAATGGGGCGCACGCAAATTGTGCTTGTATGCGTGTGAAAAGTGTGTCGATATGTGTGCATGCCCATCTCTGGTATATACACTTCGGAATGATAAAGATCAGATGAACGATAATCAAGGTATGACCGAAAGAAAGATTCGGAGTCGGGCTTGACCGACTTGCTTACTTGTTTATCTATGCTAACCTCGAACCTAACCTATGCTTCCAAGAGAGGGAATAGCATAAGAATTTTATGGGCCTAAACCAGAAACACAGTGTATTTACTTATTCTTTCAAGTATTATTTAGGGTTTTTCCTATTCTTATTGTAGTAGTAAGTCAGGATTGACTTAAGACTATAACGTCCTAGATTTTGAAAATAGTTCGAAATGTTCTTAACTTAACCCGAAATGGTCTTGATTCCTGCGAAGTTTTTACCACACCATTCACTTTGTATATTCTTAACGCAAGTACAAAATGTTCAGTACCCTCCACAACTATTGCTAGCTGTCGCATCACTTTCCAACCAATGTAAAAAATCTGCCCTTTGACGGCACTTGCCTGGCCACCAGCTCCCCCTGCTCCCCCGGCTATCTGATATCAGTTCAATGACATTTTACCAGAATTGGCCAGAAGACAACTTGGTTCCCTTTTGCCATGGCAGTGGACCAACGCCGTTGTGTTTGTCTTTAATGCAGTCGACGTCGGACGCAGCCGCAGCCGCCGCCGGCCGCTGGGTGTATAAAATGCGTCGAGGCTAAAGAAATTTCAAACAGTTGCGGCCGTGAGGCTCTAGTGTACGTAGCTCGCGAGTGAAGATCTCTTAAAGAAATAACATAATGAAGTTAATTGGCTTGATGTTGATACTTGGACTGGCTGTGGTCTGTCAGGGGCGGGTGGTGCGCCAGGAGGAACTTAATATACCTGTGACCATTATAGAGGATAAAGTGGAGGAGCCGCAAGCCTTGCCTTTAATTAAAGAAGAGAAACTGGAAGAACAGCCGGAGGTACCCAAAAAGTTGGAAGAGAAATTGGAGGAGCAAATAAAACCAGAGCAGATCAAGACTGAAGACAAGCCACTGGAGCAGGAGGCACCAGTCCAGGTCCAGCCGCTACTCAAAGTACTGCCCGCTGATGAGACATCTGTGGTGGTGCCAGTTGAAGAGCCCGCTGCAGACCTGGATCCTCTGAATGAGGAACAAGCGGACGGAGCCATCCAGCCGCATCTACGTCAGGTAACGCAGGCCACACCCACTCAGAGCAGCACACAGCAGAATTTTGTCCAACAGCTCATACAAAACTCACCCATTGGCCAGTTCCTTAACCAGTTGCAAGGTCAACCCCAACAGCAGCAACAACAGCAGCAGCTGATTGCAGCTGATGCTCCTGCCGCTCCTGCCACTCCTGCACCCACCATACCCGGTTTCCTTAATCCTGCCGCCGCCATCACTTCCGCTCAACAGGCCGTCCAGAATGCTGCCCAATCTGTGGTCAACTCCACCACTCAGGCCTTCCAGGGCATTCAACAGTTTGCCAGCAATTTGGGCAATCAATTCCAAAACACACTTTCCGGTCTGACCAATCCCAATCAAGAGCCCACCACACCACGTCCACCCGGACCCATTCAATCGTTTGTTAACAATGTTTTCGGTGGCGGCCAGAATGCGTCCGCTGCACCCCCACAACAGCAGCAGGGACCGCTGCAGGGTATCATCAACTTCCTGGGTGGCAATCGTCCACAGAATGCTCCGGCACCCATTCCCACACAGGCACCAGTTGCTCCTGAGAAACCCGCTGTGGATGATAAAATTGATCCGTCCAATGAGGAGGTAGTCGAGTCAGATGATCAGAATGAGGTGCGAAATAGTGTTGAGGCCATAGATGATTCCTTTGAGGAAGCGGTGCCCTCCAATGAGGTGATTGTTGTCAACGATGATGCCGGCGGTGATGTGGCTGAGCCCGTGGAGTTGCCACAGCAGCAGACCGTGGTTGTAGATGCTGTGGCCCTCTAGACAGGAGGGTGAGAGGGCAATCTGCTCTCCATTCAACGACTGACGCCATTTTCGTCGCCATTTTTTCGCCATCTAAATTTGAGCTGAAAAGAAAATGTTTCTTTAGGTTTTTTAAGTGCATGCAACAAACAACAAAACAAAACAAAACAAATTATTTATTTCATTTTCGCAGGAATTTTTATACACATATTTATTTAAACAAACAAAATCAAACGAAAAGAACAAATCATCGAATAATAAAAAACAAAAACAACAAATTCAAAATATATTTAAACAATTTTTTATAATCGGGCAACAAATTTGATTTCTTAAATTTGCAAGCTTTACAGATATTTTGAACATTTTTATTACCAGAATCGAAACTGTCCGGCAGACTGGCTTTAGACGTGTCAAAAACAGTACTCGGGACTTTTCCGCCCGGTAGGGACTAACTTTTGGTGGGTGGAGGGGGGTTAAATATAAAAAATCAAATGGGGTATCATTTTATAGGGTTTCGGGTTTCGGGCAATATTTAGCATTGGATCCGCTCGGTGGGAAGGGAGCTGACTTAAGGACTGACTTAAGGGAAGAAATGGAATAAAATCTACAAAAAATCAAACTGGATATCGTTTTAAAGGTTTTTGTGTGCTCCGATTTCATTTCTGGCAGTATTTTTTTTGATCGGTTGGGAGGATGCTGGCCAGATTTATGCAGAAGTGTCTATTTCCTTGACTGTATCAACAATCGATTTAAAATCGTATGTGATGTGACTCGAAATTTTCAAGTCCAGTCAAATACAAACTTGTTGTCTTATTGGTAATTTTGCGACTGAGTGTCTTGTATGATCGTCTGTCAAAGTGGTTGATTCTGCTTTGAGTGGCACTGCGTGTTTCTGACTGAAAGGACCTTCTCGGTTGTTCAAGAGGGAGAAGCATCAGAGACAAAGCTTATCAGCGCTGGTGTCCCACAAGCAAGTGTCCTAGGCTCAACGCTCTACACCATTTTCGCTCACGATATGCCATCTAACTAAGGGATCCCTGCATATATTCCGCTACTGACACCATGCAAGACTATCTAGTAAGAATCGGAAATTGGTGCTCAAAATGGAATATAGGACTAAACCTTTCAAAGTGTGCCAGTGTTAGCTACACGCTGAGAAAAGACGATTGACTCATGCATTTGCTTAAAATATGCTTCATTTAAAAACGACTCGCAAATGACTCGAAAATAAGTCGAAACTGATCAGAAAAACGGGTTAAAAACGACTATTCATGAAGAGTCGCGGCTAGGGTACCATTTTCTTCCGACAAAAGTATCATTTATGATCAGAAGCGCATTTATGACTATTTTAATCAGACTGAGGACTCGAAAAAGACTCGAAGTGATCAGAAATTTCAAAAAATGCTTGCTGGGGACCTTTCTAAAATGAAAATTTAAATTCAAAAAAACACGCAATGTAAAGCTAAAACAACGTATCTCACTAACAAGACAAAACTGTACAAATAATTTGTAAGAAAGCTTAACTCACAAACCGTAATGCACAATAACACGAATATCTAAATAGAAGATAACTCAAGCAGGACCAAAATGTATAAATCGTTAATTTAGGTAAAGGAGTCAGAAAAAGGTACCAAAAAATTAAGGTTAATAAATGCTTTTAATTAAAAAAGAAAAGAGTGACATTCGTATACGAACAGCACACACACTAGAAATACAGGGATATGCATAGCTTTCATCGCTCTGGCTCTCTCTTCTTTTTTCTACGAAAAAGCAACGGTAAGCGCCGTTAAGTTGTTGTTGTTATCTCAAGAGATAGAGAGAGACAAATACAAAGAGCGTTGCAAAAAATTTTTGACGTGATTCCATCAACACCCGCTCTCAGCTTGTACGAGTATAAAAATGTGCCCTTCGAAATGCGACGGGTATCATTAGCACTTCTAAGCGAAGCACAAATATGCCATGAATGTTGTAAACACCGCATTCATTTTCTGGAGTAGTTGAAGACACTCGAGTGTGAAAAATATCAAGTACGAATGAAGTACACTTGTAGTTGCAGTGCACTCATACAGATCTGTGGTGCTGACAGTTTTTGGTACACGCCTATTTTAAGTGGGTCCTAACATTTTCGCCAAGTTTCGTTAGATCGGCCAATATTTAGATGTAACTCCCACACAAATTTAAGTAAAGAAAAGCATAGGTGTAAATCTAAACCAAAAAAAAAGGGGAAAGCTTACTTCAGCTCGACCGAAGTTCATATACCCTTGCAGCTTGTATAATTTATATAAATTACGGTTTTAAATGATTTTCGTCGAACATTCTTAGCTGAGTTATTTCCCAAACTCAGCAATAAATGACGCCTTTACTTATACCATTTGCTTGCAGGTTTGTTATATGGCAGCTATATGATTTATTCATCAGATTTTGAACAAACTTCCCAAAATTGTGTGGAAATCGATAATATTCATAACTGGAAGAAGATGGATAAAGACGCTACCATTAAAACCAAAAAAGTTTTTCTCACTAGAACTACTTTTCCGACCGATCGCTCCTATGGCAGCTATATCCTATAGTCATTCGATTTGGATCAAAGGTGGCAGAATTGTGTGGTAGCATATAATATTGATCAATAACAAGTTTGGGAGCGATAGCATTGAAAACCAAAAAGGTTTTCCTACTAAGACTTTTTTTCAGACCTAACTTTTGTATGGCAGCTATACTATATAGATGTCAGATTTTCATCAAACTTGGGTGAATTACTTAAAAGCATAGAAAACTGATTAATACGAGATTTGGTGGCGTTTGCGATGAAAATAAAAAAGTTTTTCTCACTAGAACTACTTTTTCAACCGATCATTCCTATGGCCGCTATACTCTATAGTCTTCCGATTTGGATCAAACTTAACGGTATAGTGTGGAAGCATATAATATTGACCAGTAACCAGTTTGGGAGCGACAGCATCGAAAACAAAAAAGTTTGTCTTAAGACTTTTTTTCAGAAGTATCTTTTGTATGGCAGCTATTCTATATAGTTGTCCGATTTTAATAAAACTTGGTGAAATTATGTAAAAGCATAGAAAACTAATATGTACGAGGTTTGGGTACGTTCACGTTGAAGACAACAAAAATTTTCTCACTAAAACTAGTTTTCCGACAGATAATTCCTATGGCAGCTATATGCTATAGTCATCCCATCCGGCCGGTTCCAATAAATGTGCGGCGTCTTTGTAATAAAAGACTTCGAGTAAAGTTTGGTAGAAACAGAACGACAGACCGACATGGCTATATCAGATCAACTCGTCATGCTGATCAAGAATATATATACTTTATGTAGTCGGAGATGCTTCGTTCTATGCGTGACAAACATCTGGACAATTTTAATATACCCTCTACAAGGAGATACAAAAATTCTGTTTCGCATCGGACAACTAAATAAGATTAGAGACTTCCGTAAAGGTCTCAAGCAGGGCTTAATACCGAAACGAATTTCGGTTCCGGTACCGGTACCGGTACGTACCGAAATGGATGTTTCGGTTAAAGGTTCTATTTCGGTTTTCAACTAATTTCGGTTTTCGGCTTCGATACGGTACCCGGATTTTTATTTCGGTATACCGGTACGTACCGTTATAAGTAGTACTTATTTTTAATATTGGAAAAATTAAATTCTGAGATAAAGCTAATCCATTTTATGCCTGTGTAATAAAACGAGTCAAAATTCAATTCAATTGTGGTTGAGTCCATACAACATCTTAGCAGATTCATTATAAATTTTACGCTTGAGAAAAGCCGTTCCACGCTAACCTGCGTATCTGGAACAGAAAGCAAGACTTTTGATATCACATACAATTGTGGGAACTTAGTGAAGGATTTTGACCACCAGTTAAGAATGTTTTCATGGTTTCGAACACATTTAAGTATGAAAAATTGATGTATTTTTATCACCAAGTTACTTTTCCTGCAATATCATATATGCCTCAACTTCGTCGGCGCTTTTAGATGAACTAGTATTAGAGCTGCATTCATCATTAAGCAGTGATTGATCAGCAACCGACGAAATTTGTGCATAAATATTTATTAAAAGATTGATTCATATACAATTTTTTTTCTCAGTACTTAGCGTTACGTTATAACTCGGGTCCAAAAATATGCCACATAAAAAAGCATTGTTTTCAAAAAGGGATTTCCCTCGCATTTTTTAAACAAACGTTTTCGCTATAGAGGACGAATTTTCCATATTTTCAATTTGCAGTGTATCCAAATGAAAAATAAAAATCACCCAAAACTAGATTTACGGCTTAAAGTTTAGTTGTGGTCACCTACGCTGGTTCTAATATGCGTACAATTTCGCGAACTGTGTCCCACTCTTTCTGGTGCAGAAGAAAGTCGCTATCTACAGCCGCAAAACTGGAGCAAATGTTGAAGATGTCTTGCGCAAGCAAACATTTTGGCATCCTGACCAAAACTACGATGCTCTCTGCAATGGTAAAAAAAACCGACACTATACCGATACCAACGTTTCAGTTTCGTTCCGGTGCTATCGGTTCCATTGATAATGGTAAACGGTTTTCGGTTCTCAAAAAAAAATTTGTATCGGCTCCGGTTCCGGTATGTGATTTGAAACGGTTTATTTCGGTTAGCGGTTCCGGTTCCAGTATTAAGCCCTGGTCTAAAGTATTTAAAAATGGCAACCTTAGGCCGGACAAAGCTTGACCCAAATTTACCTGGTTCAGACAAGATGAAAATGTGTTTTTGTTTCGTTCGCCACTTGTTCTGGACTTTCGTTTGCCACTCGTTGTGGACTTTCGTTTGATATCGAGAACTTGTAGGCAGACTCAGGCTGGCATCAATTGCCAAATAAAGAGCGTCGCGAGTTGAAGCAGATTGCTTGCTGTCGATCAGGTAAGGGGATAGTTTTGCATTAACATCGGCGATGTTGTGTTTGTGATGAAGATCCAAATTCAGCTACGCGACGTACTTTCACAAGTAGGAACGATCGTCTGGCAGGCTGCGTACAAAGGAAATCGGCGGAATTGGTGAATGTTCAACCAACGTACGATCGAATACATGCATGTGCAGGTTCGGCTGCATACAAGGTAAGATCTGAAAATGACTTCAACCAACGTCAGATCGGTTAAGTGGTGTAGCGTCGGCACACAAATTGCAGGCGTAGGGCAGGTTGGGCGATGAACGTTTTCACACATGGACAGCCTGACGTGAATGGCATTGGCTGCAGCTGTACGTGCAGACCCGAATACATACAGGCACGACTGCGTTGGTTTTAAGCCTCCCTGAACCACTGAACCGAACCACTCTTACTTCCCGAGCGGTTTGCCACCCTGCGGAATAAAGAATATTGGACCTTTCCTTGCTTAAGCCTCGTACTCAGAACGATAAAGAAACACTTTGGCTTTGTTTTGAAAGTGTTGCTATTTATATGAAGTATTGTTTTAAGTACGAAGATTTAAAAGCAAATACGTTTTGCTTACCTCTATCGATTGGTCTTATCATTCTCCCATGAAAACAGTTTAATTTTTATTCAAAAATTTATTTTATATTTATTTTAATTGGTTTGTTTTTTGTTTTTTTATTTTATTTTGTTCTGTTTTGTTTTGTTTCACATTAAGGTGGTTCAATAGCTCAAAATTGTTTTTTGTTTTTATCAACCTAAGCTGGCAAAATGTACACACATTATATAAGGCTAAGAGTAATACAAAACTCAGGCGAAAAATGTAACTTATATCTGGAGCATTAAGACTAACTTATAACGTAATATTTGCGCTAGTTTTGTTTTTTGTTGCTTTTCGAAATTGAATTTCAATTTTGTTTAATTTGTTTTTTTTTTCTTTATGCTAGAGAATTTCAGAGCTGCCTTACGTACTGTTCCATTGAGCTGGGGTGGAAATGGGTCTACTTAAAGTTAAATGAGTTGACTGAATTGCGGAAAGGGCAGTGTTCTATTGCTTCTCTAGGGGTGATTTTTGATATAGTTTTTTTAGTTTTTGATATAGTTTTTCAAGTTAGAGTTTTGAGCACTGAGTTGCGTGTCAAGGAGCAAAAAGGTGATGAACTGAAGTGCTTAAGATCAGCGGTGGACATCAGAATCAAACATTCTTTTGTATTGCTTTTTTCCGCCGAATAACTTGCATAAGTCGCTGACCATCGCTGATTTAGCTTAAGTGTGTTTTATATGAGAATTTATGCTAATTAAATGTTTATAATTAGGCCAAACATAACAGTGTCATTTAAAGCGTTTCCATTTAGCATTTCGCTCAGTGTATACATGGTAAAGTAATCAAGATTTCGTATATATATGTAAATAGTCGAGTAAATAGGCATTTAATTTTGATTTTAATACGACGGGTGAAGGGTTTTCGGAGTGGAGTACATTCATATAAATTGAGAGAATAGTTCTTGAAGCCGTTTACGTTTTTTTTTGTTTTTGTTTTTCGTTGAGTGTTTTGGTTTGTGAGGGGCATACACGTACATATAAGATGAATATGGTTTTTGATGCGTTATATAATTTATTCTTGTGTATATATGTATGTAAATATATGTATGTTTGTATTGTGTGTGTGTATGTGTGTGGGTATTACAATCATATGTCTGTTCAGATACGTTTATAATGTTTATAGTAATGCATATGCCTGGATTTTGTAGCAATTAGCAGAGGATTACACATTTCTCGTCTTTATATGAAGGTCATCTAATGGGCAGGAATTGAGTACAGTTGCTGCAAAATTGTTTTACTAAGAAGGTACAGTACTTGTGTATAGGTTTAATAGAGTTTTTAGAAGCTTTTTTGTTTTACGTTAGGCAGGCAAGAAATTGTGTAGGTAGAACTTAGTATTTAAAAATAAAAAGGTTTCTCAAAATTTTCTTTGGTCGCATTTTATAAAAATAAAAATTTGTGTTCTTTTTTTTCCACGCCACTAAAAAGTATTGCACGATTTGGTTTTATTTTTGGAATACTAGAAAATATAACGCGCTTATCAAATATTTATCGTATTATATAGCATAATTATCGTATTTATATTTAGATATATTGTATATATGTATATATATATATGTATGTATGTATGGCCTAGGCATAAGTTTTCAAATTGTGTGGGATATATTAACATGCAGACACCAAAAAGTTAGGCAAAAATTTGTGATTTTTGTTTTTTTCTTTTGAAGTAGCTTTGGGAAGTTTATGTGGCGTTGCGTTTTTGTGCAGAAAATAGTGGTTAGCAGGAAGACTTTCTTGTTGTCCTGAATGTGTAGGGGACTTATTTTATGGAAAAAGAAGGAAGACATAAAGGATTTGGAAAGATATTTGGGCAGTCACTGTTAATGATTCTGTATTTCTTACAGATTGATTGGTAAGATGGTGCAAGCAGGACAAAAAACTTCATAGATTCAAGAATCAAGAAGATCAAGAAGAACGAATATGGATTAATAGTTACGCAAGCTATAAATTTTAGAACACTTTTCCCTACTTTTGTATCACTTTTTGATCCCTCCCACAAATTGGCTTCTAGCTTGGAATTATGACGCATACTTAGTCTGAGCTGAATTGGTGTTTTTTGGGATGTTATTTCATATTGGAAGTCACAAAACAAGTGACTGATAGCAGCAATTTATCAATGCAGTTCACAGCAATTTCGGTTGAATCTGCAGGTGTGTTTTCGTGGTGGAACAAAAGCTTTTTGTAGCCAATTTTAATATCGAATCGCCATTTTTTTTGTGTTCTTCCAAAAAAAATTCATAATCAAATTCGTACACTTTGATGGAAAAATCTTAAGTCCAAGCGTGACTTTGTTTTTATCCCGAACTTCGTAAGCCAGCTACAAGCAAATTATTTTTTCGAAAATGGTAAAAATTTGATTCAGCGACTTCTACCATGGTAAATCCAGAAGAAAGAGCACTCACTCATAGTATCTTTCCGAAGAAGCTATAGCTCTGCCTTTCTTTGCTGATAAAGTTTCTAACGCTGAAAAGGGATTGTTGTGCCAAGCACTTAAAGAACAATCTGAGCCTGCTGAAAACACTAGAGCAGAGTCCGGCACCTCTCAGTCTCCAGTGTATTGAACAGGGCTCTGAGGCAGCGACGTCGACACACCGACAGTTTACGAGCTTATACTGCTCTATTTTGCAACAACAAAGATGTGCTAAATGAGCGCGCTCTCGCGTAGCTAAACACACAAACATAACGCCAAAATGTGATGTGTGTTTTGCCGGCCCCTGCACTAGAGCAGTGGTGTACAAACCCTCTAGTACGGCCGACCCACGCTGTATCAACGTTCCGTCGACGATTTTGTGACTGTCGTTAACGCTCGCTTATTTCCCTCACAATGGGCTCGACTGACGTATTTTTCAAGGCGATGTCCGCTCAATACGTTAACGGCTCTTCAGGCACGCTAGGTCGACGCAATGCCATGCAGAGAAGCGATATAACCGACCCTCGTTCGACACGATGCCATGTAGAGAAGCGACATAAGCGATGATCGTTCGACCCAATGACATGCATGGGTTGACTTAAGCGACGCTCGTTCGACCCAATGCCATGTATGGGCCGACTTTAGCGACACTCGTTCGCCCTTAAGCCATTCATGGAGCGCCATAATGCATTCCACTGGCATGCTGTGAAATATTTTGCTAAAAGGGTGTTCGAGGATTGATATACCTTTTTTTTGAAATCCTTTCCTATTCTTTGCACACGCTCTCTCACGGAAAAAAATTAGAGCGGACGCCTTTCCTCTCTCTCTCTCTGTTTAGCGTTCGGCCCATGTTACAATTTGACAGGCGGCACGACGCATCACCGTACAACTAGCAAAGCTGGGTTGACGAAAATAGAGTGACTGACCCCAGCCGCACTAGAGGGAACTCACACAATGAAGCAATGAAGCATGCTTCGTATTCTCTCTCTCTCTCTCTATACATGTGTCGGCTGCGACGCCGGCTGCGACGCCGGCCTATCCCATGGGATAGGCTTTTGGCATTTTGGACACCACTGCACTAGAGTATTCAAACTAGTTATACCGCCTACAAGAATGACAAATCAAAGGGAATGGAATTTACATAACTTCACTCACCAACTTCACTGAAAAACCCCATACACTTTTTTGTGAAAGATTCGATATAAGCTTTCAGTTCATGGGAGATGACCCTTGCCTATGAAGTAAAGACGAAACTTATCAAAAAATCAAAATATGCTATGCAGCTTTCAAGTCGTCAACGAACACGCCGAGAGGCCTCCTGTTAAGCTATTCACTGACTTCAATAAGTCAATTAAGAGTGATGAAGAAAGTAAGCACTATCTCATGCATGTTGTTTCTGAGTATAGGAATATGCTCCAAGTGGCAATAAACATAGTATGAAAATTCAAGTAATTTATTTTTCTATATTTAATATGAGAAATAAAAAACAAATCCTTGATTTACAATTCTGCTGATCCTAAAATTTGTATATACATATTATGGGGAAGTTCATAAAATTAATAAAAATAAATTTTTATTAAGGTACCGTTATAAGCATAGATGTTTTTCTCACTAGATTTCATTTCAATAGCCACACTTTCTAGGGCAGCTACTTGATAAAATGTTGCAGTTGTGCTGATAAATATGTAATTTGGTAGTTGTAGCTTACAAAGGGTAAGAGATATTCATAGAAGAAATTTTTATCCAACTGGTTGCTGATGTCAAATTGTTATTTGTATCTTCTGAATTTGACATATTTTATGGAGGACAGTCAAAAATCAATACATATTCATTTTGGCTTAGATACCATCACAAACAAAGAAGTTATCCCAGCAATCGTCTCTATGGGAGCTAGTTGATAAATGCGCGGCAAGCGGACCATAAAAAAAACATCTGCAAAATGTCGGCTTTTTACCGTTTAAGCCTTGGCCACTAGAATTAAGTCAAATTTACGAACTTCAGAGACCCCTTGCCATAAGTTTTTCCACAACGAAATTTTCGAAAAAAAATTTGGAAAATAATCTTAGAACTTTTTAGCAGGCTCTAGGTCAATTAGTTATGATTTTCATCATAACGTTTCTAAAACAAGACACGCACAACACCACAAGGGAGGCTGGTTGATCGTATAGCTATTTCATAAACTTCCAACAGTTCAATCATCAGCGATCTTTTGCCCAACTTCAATGAGTTGGCAGATGCTACCTCATGACAGAACTGCTACGACCGCTTGGGAATCCCAAGTCGGACTTGTAGCAAACACCAAGTCACAGAAGCTTTGTATATGTGTTTGTGCATTCCCCCTAATCGGCCCTTCTGTTGTTAGTATACATATAATATATTTTTTCTTATCAAACTTTCAGAATCCGTCAAAAGATTTTTCAATTTCCATAATTTTTGAAATCTGGACGAGTCTAATGTACAACCACATTTTCAAAGCAGGAGAAGGGTCTACTCAGACCAAGGGTCGACAAAAAACACGTTCACATTTTGGCACTGCGTAGCCACTGACACGAAGGTCTTTGTGCTCGGTGGCATTGTGGTCGAGCTTATACTGTAGGTGTGTCGATTGCGCTGCCGTTAAGCACTTTTGCATGAACAGTAGATAGCGGCGAGCCCAACCTCTGCCTTGGATCGAATTCAACTTCGTTTTTTTTCTTTCAATATGGCGCTTTTCCCATTTTATTGAAAAATACATGTAAATACATGTTCAGTTGTTCTTGTTCACCTGTTCTAGGTCTATGGCGGAAGGTTTTGTGAGCGCACGTATTTTTGTTTTGTTTTTGTTTTGCCGACGGCATTTCTAAGGGGTTGGTTTCGGTTGCACTGAACGCATTGCTTTTTTGTTATACAGACATACGAAATTTGTGTGTATGTGCGTCTTTTAATCTCGCGCTAACTCTCCCGCACTCTCTCGCGCGTTAAGTTCAAAATGTTGGCGCCATACCAAAGACACTACAAATATGTAGTAGATACCGCAACTCATACAAATTTTTTTATTTTTCGTGTTTGGGATCCAATGTCAGCTCCCAAGAACAATCGTTTTTTGCATCACATGCGTCATCTATAATATCTATAGAGCTTTGGTGCAGACCACAGAAAAACACTTAAAGCAAGACAGATCAAGCTCACAAAGAGAGACTGAGCAGCTCAAAGAACACAAAACAACACTTAGAGCAAGACAGACAGACATAACAACTCAACAGACATAACAACTCTCTTGAGCAAAAGAGACAAAAGCTCAAAGAACACAAAACAACACTTAGAGCAAGACAGACAGACATAACAACTCAACAGACATAACAACTCTCTGAGCAAAAGAGACCGAACAGCTCTTAGAACAACTCAGAACAAGATGGATTGAACAAGATAGACTGAACAAGACTCGCTGAACAAACATAAACAATTGAAGAAGAACATCTTCACTTGTTCAGTTTAAAGAACAACTCAATTTTGTTCACTCACTCATGAACAACCCAACACTATTAAGTAGCCCTGGATGAGCAAACAGCACTTATCTGTCTAACAGTAAAATCTTAACAGATCTTGTGAGAGAGTTAGTTTGTTTATTGTTGTGGTGTAGCGTGAATGATTAGAGTCAGTACGGGATAGAATGATAGGGCGCAAGTCATATACTACACGCAGATATGCGAATTTTAGCGGACCGAGGTGCACACACAATTGCATACGCACATATCGATTTGGTCAACATCAAATATTAACCTTCAAACAACATCTTGAGTATGTCGGCGAGAAAGCAATCAAAACCTCAAATGCGTTAGCGGATATGATGTAAAATAGTGTCTTTTTTGTATTTACTAAGTGCACTGTTAAACGGGAAGACCTAAGCCTATACAGAGGGAAACAATAAGTTGACTTTAACTCGAAACAACAACAAAATATTCTAAAATTTGATTTTGACAAATGTTCTAAATGGTCTTCAAATAAGAAAAGTTCAACTCGACCGGAGAAAAATTGTTCTAGAATCAGAAAACCCTGTTTTTGACCATGTTTCTGATCATCTTGAGTAAAATGTTTTTGAATTATTCTGTCTCAATATAGATTGGGAGGTGCAAATTTCTAGAAAATGCGTGCAACAAGATTTTACAAAATAAAAACTCTGAAGAATAAATTTGTTTGATCCTAAACTTTGGTATAGTGCTCGGCTTAATATATTTAAGGTATTCTTAAAGAATTATTCATATAAAAGCCGAGTTATGTTTATGGTAGAAAAAGTTTTGAATTGCAATCCAACGCCACATTTTCCCCATTGGATTTTTGAAGCTTCTTGGCTAGCTTAGGTGTACCTTATGTTTCTTTTGTGGTTTTAAGTATTACATATATATCGTACATAGAGTTGATCATTGCTATAAGCATGTATGTAAGGCTGGAATGAAACATTCAATTTTTCAGAAACAATTTGTGGTCTAAAACGCATTGCCATCCGTTGTTTACCAAGTTACTCGATAAGTTATCGATAAATACTTATCGTTAGCTTGAAAAATTGAATGTGTCACTCCAGCCCAAGTATTTTTACCCCCAACTTAAGTGACATCTAGAGCATTGCTTAGCCACTATTTCAGATCATTAATCCCCGTTTTCTAAACTTGCACTAAACTAGAATACAATTTGGTTTACTCTTTGGTTACCATTTCATTTCTATTTCCCTTCCCGCTTTGCTTATAAATTCGTTTCAGTTCTGTGCGGCGCCAGGACGCCAGGTTGAGTAGTAGACACAGCTCCACCTGGAGTGGCCATTCTTACACGCTCGCCCACACCTGGACCCACCAGGCGAGTGTGCCTGATTAGACGTGGACCGGCTGCTGCTGCTGCTGCTTCATTGGGCTTGCTCTCTGCCCTCATGGACCATTCATTCTGCTTGAGTAGAAACTGCTTGACATTGTACTCCATTTGGGCTATGTCCACATGCTGTGTGGTGGTATGTAGCTCTGCCTGAACAGATCTAGTTTTATCCGTATCATTGGGATAGTATTTATAGTTGAGTATATCACACGTGGGCTGTTCGGGGCAGATTAATGGTGGAGAACCAGTTGAGGAGCAACGCTGGGAATCATTCATGGCGGCGGTGGTGGTGGTGGTATAGGCCACCGGTAGACCCGAACGTGTGGTGCGCCTATAGTAGGTGGTACATAGCTCTGCCTTTTTGGCTACACTTTGCTGTGGTTGTTGTTGTTGTGGCGGTTCCGTTAAGGAATTGCTGGTTATATCCGTTTTGGGTGACAGCGAATCCTCTGTAGACTTGCCCGCATCTGGATAACCATTAGTTATTTGTTGCGGTGTGGTCTTATAGCCCGAATCCACAGATAACTTCTCTATAGATATGGAATCCATACGATCCAGAGTCGAGTAAGAACTCTGTCGTTCAGTACCTGAATTGGAGTCACTTGGTTGCAGGGGCGGCTGTTGGAGCGTTCTCTGCTCCAACTGTTGGGTATTATGCTGCACCCATTCGGCCACACGACTCAACTGCTGACGACGCAGCAAGACACTCTCCTGATAGTCAATGACATCGCTCAATGAACTGGAATTCGCCGAGTGCTTGGGTGAGTTCACAGCTCCGGCTACGCCTGAACTTGGTCCTACTACAATTTGGTCGGGCTTAGTCTCCGCTTCCTTCTCAGTCTCTTGCTGGGTCTCTATTTGTGGCTCCAGCACGGGTTGTAGGGCCACATTTTCATGCGGAGCCGCGGATGCTTGCCAGGCCTCGACTGCAGCTGCTGCATTGCTCTCCTTGGAAGTAATGATATCCTTGCCATCGTTGAGCTCTTCATCTAGCAGACGTTCACGTCGTTTATAGATGACAGGCGTATGGGTTTCAATGGACTCTAAATTGTCCAGTAGTATGTTACTCTGGCCATTCTGTTGTATGCGCATGGCACACAAGCGAGGTCCACGATATTTTGGATTTTCGGCCTGTAAGAAAAAGGAACGGTTAGAACATTAGAGAAAGAGTTGGATGAGGGGTTTTGAAATAAGAAAATATGTATTTAACAAATTGCAACAAAAGTAATGGTAACATTAGAGACTTATTCAAAATAGAGTGTTGTATTTCCTTAACAGAACAACGACTAGGGAATGGTCTTACAATGTCACACACGTACAAAGGCCACAGAGAGCGCAGCTCTTGGTCCTTGTGCCGCTTTTTGCTATTGAGTCGCATTGTAGTTCCCAAGCGATTATGACATTGCAGGCATGAGGAGGAAGCTGTTGGCTGATTGTAGACCAGGCAAAGACCGCTGATGATTTGGTAGAGATGCCAATGAAACTAATGTTTCGTCAACTAGCCTTCTTTGTAGTGTGATGTGTTCCTGTTTTAAATTTATGTACAAACATAACAAGACCTCGAGCCAGCAAAAACTTGGTAGGTTTGATTATCCTAAAGGTTGTTAAAACATACACATATATAAAACAAATACCGCAACAGAATTTGTAATATCAAATCCCATGAAAGTCCCAGCTTAACACTTCCCAAGTCAAGGGCAGAGTCAAGCTACCTGATCATCCAAAAACTATGAGAGAGTAGCAGGCAACCCTGGTGGCAGAGTCGAGACGCGCCACCGAGACGCGCGTTTCGACCAGATCGCTCGAGGAGTAAAGAAAAATGTTAGTGGAACTGATTAGAAGACTACTTTTCTTCAGAGAATTTCGTGATGGGCTTATTGTTGGTCAACCTAAGACGTCACGAGAGGGCTAGTGATAGATGGTACACTCCATAACGGTCCTTGCGCTATTTGTGTTGTTTACAGTGAGTTGAAAAAATCAATTTGGCTTTAAAATATAAATTTCAAAAGGTTTCGTTGGATTATTTTTTACAACTTTCGACGTGGATTATCTCAACCAGAGTGTGTCGATGAACTCAGTTCTTTATATGGCAATAAAGCACCAACACAAACCACTGTTTATCGCAGGTATCTTCTTCTAATTCCAATCCCCAGAGGGACATAGGGCATCAAAGCATCAGCAGGTATAGTGGAATTCAATCGTGGTCTTAGTTCGCTCAGCGACTAAATCCGTGAAGGAATCGATGTAGTGCGTGAACTAATGCAAGATCGTGTGGCTTACCGTGAGATTGAGCCATCCCTATACATTAGTTAAACCAGCATAAGTAAGATTTTGCAGGAACACATTGCCGTATTGGATTCCGCATAATTTAACAACCGCTCAAAAAACCCATTTTAATGCTGAGGGAGGTCCTCGTTACAGAACCATTGTGTGGGCAGAATGAATATGAGTAGAGCTGGGATCTCTAGCCCGGATGTCTCCGAGAGGTTGAGTTGCAGAGTTTGACCAAGCGTCCTGAGTCTCCTTCTACTCAAGGTGGGGCTATGGCAAAAAAGGTGTTGTATCGACTCCTCCTCTTCTTCGTATCCGCAACTTCTGCAGAAGTCATGGTAAGTGACGCCTAGGCGTGCTGCGTGTCTGCCAACAAGACAGTGACCCGTAAGGATCTGCCCACCAGAAGTGATATGTTGTCTCTTCTGTGACGTAAAAGTGTGTTTGTACGTATTTGGTTAAATGTTGGCCACGTAAGTCGCGCTACCATACAGAAGGAAAGGTTTTTCCACCGATTCGTAGCGAGACGAAGTGTTTCAGCTTTTGTGTGAAGCTTATAAATATGTTGCCTTAGGCAACCCTATCGTGCTCTTCTCTTAAAGAAGCTTGATGGTGGTACCTATTTTGGCCAATTTAACCGCAGACTCATTTCCCTTTATGTTGCCATGTTCAGGCACCCATCTAAGGTGTATACTGAAATGTCGTGCGATCTTATTCAGAGATAAGCGGCATTCCGTAAGTGTGAGTCAAGTGCTTCAAGGGCGGCTTGACTATCTGAGTATATAAATTCTTTTCCTTCTTTGACCTTGAGCGTGCTAAGTCAGGTGGCAGCTTCCTGGATGGCTACCACCTCTTCTTGGTACACACTACAGTGATGAGAAAGGCGAAACGATAAGTTCAAGTCTAGGCCGGGAAAGAAAACGCCCCCTCCTACTTATTCGTCGAGCTTAGAACCATGAGTGTAGATGCTAATGGTGTTAGCTCTGCAGTGATGGCCTGTTTCTTCGGCCGAATGGGTCATGTGGCCACTGTTCCGCTCAAGGAACCCGCTAGGACGGTCTATTCTGAGTGGAACACGACCATTTGTTTGACGGAAGTGTTCAGAGAAATTCGCAAAAACAACCGAAAAAGATGAATCATTCTCCATCATGACAATGCGAACTCTCACACATCACGTCACACTAGAGACTTTTGAACAGCCAAAACAGCCCTGATTAAGCACCCAATAATTTCTATTTATTCCCAAACATCCAAAATATACTGCGTGCTGGACGTTTTTCTACTGCTATTCCCGAAATCTATATAGTACCACGTACTGAAGGGAGAGTTCGGCCCATGTGTTTCACAAACCGCTTTCGACCCAAAAATGACCCAATTCCTATACGATTTCGGTTGTTTTAGGTTCAAAAGCGATTTGTAGAACACATGATATAGTCTCTAATTGCCATAAATGCCTATAATCTGGTCTATAACAGCTTACATAACCTCTTATATAACCATCATCTCTTACCTTAATAGTTTTGATAAGATTCCTATTAAATGTCTCAAACATTTTGGCTCCCTCACAGCTGCTGGTCTTATTGCTCCATAAACTTTGAACACTACCCGAATCGTTGGACTTTAGTTGATCTCCACTGGCGGCGGCGGCGGCGGCAGCTGTCACCGGCACCTGACTAGAAGTGAGCTTTGCTGGTAAGGGCTCGCACACATCCTCTAGCTTGGCTGGAGTCGTTGTCTGCTCCGCTTCAAGCAAATTGGCTTGTGATATGCCCGACAGCAAGGGCTTACTGGAATCATCCTCCAAGAGCTCGTCCTGTCCAGCAGTTACAGCTGTCGCTATGCCAGTTGTGGCCTCATATTTATTCAACAACTGCAGGGCTGTTCCACCGCCATCTAAGAATCTTCTTTGATAGCCATTCCTTAGTTGACCCAGATTACTGGTTTCCAGTAGATATTTTTCCGCTGCATAGGCTCCCAGGTGTGTGGTGGGATACATCATGGTGGAGGCTGTCAGTTTGCCGGCTGCATAGTCTTGGGCCTGTCCGGTCGTGGTCCTTTCACATAACCGATGATGACCCAATATGGGATTCACCATTAAATCATCTTTCTTGGCTGGCGTAAACAATTTGTCCATATCATTCAAATCGGAAACGGAACTTTTAGTTTCCGAAATCACAGAATCGCTCGACTTGACCAGCTTCATAAGATACGGACTATTGGTACGTGAAGGTGAATTAAGATTGCTATGACAACGCAGACAAAGCTGAGTGAGTGGCTCATTCAAATTGGTTGTGCCCGGTGTCTGAGTGGAAACCGTATAGGAACGTGAGACATCGGCCAAAACTTGAAGATCCTGTTTACAGCATTGACATGTATCGCAATGTTTTACCTCATTGGCTTTGAGTTCATCTTCTAGAAATTTGGCCATTATTGTGGGTGAAATCATATCGGGATCTGTAGTGGTAGCTGTGGGTTGACTATTTAGAGATTGGGTAGAGTTGAATTTGTTGTTGTTGTTGTTGTTGCTGGGAGTGTTGTTGTTATTATTGATCGAGTCCTTTGTGGCATTGTTATTGTTGTTGTTGTTATTTGATGTGGTCTGTTGAGCGTTGTTGGCATCTGGAGTTATGAAGATCAAAAGTGAAAATTAGTTGAAGAATTGTTAAATTTTGTACTGCGTGTATAATTAGGTAACTATTTCTTAAATGTATTCTACCATAAGGACCCACTTAAGATGTCCCTTAAATCAAAGTCAGCTATTTTGAACGACTGCCCTGTTGGTGACCCCGACAAAATGAAAAGCAGAAGTGGAAATAAGTTGAAGAATTGCTAAATTTTTTAGTGTGTATTTTTTGGTAACTTTTTCTTAAAGGTATTCTACCGTAGGGACCATAAATTGGTCTTCTTTTGAATCAAAGTCAGCCATTTTGAACGACTGAATTTTTTGGTGACCCCGACAAAATGAAAATCAGATGTGGAAATTGGTTGAAGAATTTCTAAATTTTTGTTAAAATGTTTCGGTAACTATTTTTGAAATGTATTCTACCGTAAAGACATATAATAAGTTGTCTCCTAAATCAAAGCCCGCCATTTTGAAGGTTTGCCCTATTTGGTGACCCCGACGAAATGTAGTTCAGATGTGGAAATTAGTTGAAGTAGTTGTTAAATTTTTCTATTTCTTAAATGTATTCTACCATAAAGACCAAAAATAAGTTGTCCCCTAAATCAAAGTCAGCTAATTTGAACGACTGCCCTTTTTGGTGACCCCGACGAAATAAGCTTAATTGTTTTTGTTAGATTTCGAAGGTTATTTTGGGACTTGTTTTCAATTCATCTATTTTTCTCCAAAAATAACTAACTTTTCCCATGTCATTCTAATTCATAAATGTTAACTTATTCATCAAATATTTTTCTATTATGATACAAAATTCATTAGCAAATTGTTTTCATATTGTACATTTTGCAAAATATTGTATAAAATCAACAAAGTGTAAATATTTCATAACAAGTCAAACAGAAAACAACAAAAAAAAAGAATAACAACACAGAAAATTTGAAACGTTTTGAAACTGCAATTAAGGTTACGGAAAATAAAGCAGCAACAGCATAAAATTGCAGGCAATTAAGGGAAATGCATATCATAATAAATGATAATAATTGATAATTGTAGTTATCAATGATGCAAATGATGGGTATTAAATTACAGACATAATATTTGCCGCAGGCCTTTCTCTCCTCTCTCTCTCACTCTCTTTAATTGTGTGCGCCTAAAAGATGCAACAGAAAATTTCAACAAATTTAAATCAAATAATAATAATAAATTAAAGAAATCATAATAAAATCAACATGGTCTACTAACACTTACCAAGTCCCCGCATTGAGTACACCATGGCTGTGGGCGGAAAAGGGCATGGCGCTGGCGGTGGCGAATCGGAAGCTGGAAGCACTTTATAGGAAGCAGTTGTGGCCACACCCACTCCGCTATTACTACACTCCGAATCGGAATGCGAATTGGTCTCCAATCTCATATAGGCCGAGACTTTTGATTGTATCTCAATGGGCAGCTAATGGAGAGGTAGGGAGAAAGTAGAGTCAAGTATATACGTTTCTCAAGCACCTTCACTTACCGAGGACACCTTTTGGGGCACAAAACTGTCCGGTTTACATTGCAGCAATTGTATGGCAAGACTAATGTCGGCCTTGTAGCGTTCCTGTAAAAAAGAAATGGACAAAAAGAAAAAAGATAAGAACGTGGCGGAAGTTGAGGTTGTGTAAGTTAGTTTATATATGTTGCTTTTTGCTTCTTAAGACACTTTGCCTATGCAAATGTCAAATGTGTTTTTGCAGTTGGGATTTTTTTTTGTGTGTGCCTCCCTTTCTTCTTGCCGCTCTCTAAAACCGCTTACAAATTGTTAAACCAACTTTGGCTAGCAGGGTAACCTTGGGGGTATTTGAGACGCTATCGAATACACATTTTATTTTGTATGCAAAAATGTAGTTCAACTGCAAAGTAATGTATTTAGTTTAGTATTGGTTTATATATACTTAAATGCTCAAATATTTATTAAGATTTTTTTTTGATTGAGCAGATGTTGGATTTGTTTCACTCTTTCTGGTTTCATAGCACAAATATTAAGTTTTTTTACTTGAATGCCCAAGAGTGTCTTGAGACACTAATCGGATTTTTTGACAGCCCTATCTAAAAGATGATAAACAGCAAAAGACAATCAAAAATTCTTATATTTTTAAAATTAAATCTTCCTCTTTAGGCTTCAACTCGAAGTGTACTTAATCTTCTTCGTTTTTATTTCTCGGTTATTATACCCTTGCAAAGGGTATTATAATTTTGTCCAGAAGTTTGCAACGCATAGAAACATTCATTTCCGACCCCAAAAACTATATATAATCATAATATATTCTTGATCAGGGCAACGAGCTGACGTCGATTGCAGATTTGTCCGTCTGTCTCTCTGTCACGTTTCTACGTAAACTAGTCTCTCAGTTTTAAAGCTATCAAGCTGAAATTTTGCACAGAGCCTTCTTCGACTGGATGGGATGACTATATCTTATAGCTGCCATAGAAACCATCGCACAGCCGTCCAGAATCATTGGACAAAGTTCTGTAACTTATGAACGGCTCAAAATTTTTAAATCGTTTTTTTTTTTTGGTTGAAAATTGTTCAAGGTCTTATATAGTTGAGAGTTTATTAAAAGTGATTCAGTAGTTCCGGAGCTATAGAGCGCCAAAGTCCAAATTTTGTAAAAATATGCTTCCTTTCAAGCACCTGTAAGCCATATTAATAAAGATAGGGTACTGATTTTTGGTCAGATTCTATATAATGTAATGCTCAGCTGTTTTTCAAAATTACAATTTAATCCGTTAAGCTTTAGGTACATTTCTTATAGTATTAAAATTTTCACACCTGGAATTAACTTTATTGCACTTTATATTGTGGTCCACCAAAATTAGTGAGTGCCAAATTTTTATTAAACTTATTTTTTTAGTTGTTTTCAGTTATCTACCAAGTTTCGAGCAAATCGTACATTATTTAGATATAGTTCCCATACGAAATCAATATTTTTTCATACGTTTTATAGAAAAATTCGAATTTTTTGTAAATATTTTTGAAAATCATTATTTTTATTTGAGTAAATTGGGTTTTAAATAATTTTTTTAATTGTTTCCACATTTTTACCAAGTTAAACGCCAATCGGACATCATTTAGATATAGCTCCCATACAAAATTTTAATTTTTTCATACATTTTCAAGAAAAATATAAAAATGAAGATATTCGAACGAGCGAACGAGTCGTGAGCGGGTTTTCCTTGCGAATTTGATTCGTGAACCTCACGAACATCAAGTTGCACAAGTTACAATGAGAATACGAGCCACGTGCGAATGGTCTAAGGCACAAACAAACCTTGACTTTTTTCACATAAGTCAATTTCGATCGGTGTCGGCTATCGATATTTTCCTTAAAGGGGACACATTAGACTGTAAAATGAAGCAATCAATTTTTTGAAGACTTTTGAAGACAACTTTTGCCAGCCTCGGAAAGTTTAAAAATAAAAGTAAAAGTAAAAGCAATTGTTCACAAACTAAAACTTCGATTTTAAAATGTTATATATTTATTAAAAGAAAAGTAATAAACCTATCCAACAACAATTTAACAGTTTGAAAGTGTTCACTATAGCCGAAGATATGAGAAGTCAAACTTTATTTAATTTAATTAATAATTCAAAATTTTTTCACTTTTCGAATTGTGAAAAATGGACTAAGCTTAGGCGGCTATAACATTTATATTCGTAAACATATCAAAGCAATATTTTGGCTACCTTAATTTGTGTATTTAAACTGTCGATTTATCTAAAAAAAAGTTTAACTTTTAAACAAAAATGAAATTAGGGCTTTGTCCAAGGCGGGCGCGGCAGGATCACTGTGCATCGGTCGAAAAAACTTTTTTGTTTTCAAGGAAATCGTTCTTAAGATTGGTGATTATTAATATTAAACGCTTTCAAACTAATTTGAAAATGTTGGTCGACATTGGGTGACTATATCTTATGGTTGCTAGTAGGACCGATCGGTCAAAAATGGGTCTGCGATTACATCGGAGCGTCACATTTCAGTGTCATAGTGGCACAGCGCAATGTGAACGGCCCATGCCTTGTCACAGAAATCGTGTGTCACAGGAACGAGTACTTTTCAATGTGAACACAAGTATTCATTTGGCGTCACAGTGGTACTGTGACCGAGGCGGGCACGTTTGTGACCACAATTAGTTGAACAGCTGATCCAATGAGTTAGCTAAAAATTAGCTAATTTGAACTATTTTTACTGTGCCAAGCAAATCGCGCATGTTCGATTTTATGAACTTTGTTTGGTTTTTTTTCGACATAAAAATTTTAATAAAGGTAAATATACGTCATTTTTAGTGCTTTCGTGTATTTATTTAATTGTAATTAAATTAAATTTTTTAGCTGCAAGAAATGAATGCGCGAAAGGCAACAGAGCTAGTGGCGTGTGCTGTTATTGCGTTGTGGGTGCTGGACGAAGATGAAGATGATGATGAACCCAAGGCAAATCGCTCATGATGGTTCGACAAAATTAATTTGACTCGAGGAAAAGAAGGCATTATTGCCAAGTTGAATGCAGAGTTGCGAAGTATTCCGCACAAATTGATAAATGATGTGCGCTTGGATGCAGCCACTTTCGATCAGCTCTTTTGTTGGGAGAAAGTAGACGGCGACTATTCGCGAGCCCATTTCACCAAATATGTTTATTTATTTAATATGTGTATATTGAAGTAGAAGTGGTAGCACTTAATGCCAAAGTAGGTATCTTTAAGATCCTCCAGAACCTCTTACTTTTAAAGAGATCCCTCTCTCCTTTAATTTGGTCAAATTCATCCAATTGACTTGAATGTGCGGCTTAAGTAGCATCGATTGGCCGTGTAGCTTGAGGTGCCTCAGTTAGGCTGAAGCCTCATATTACCAAGTAGGACCTTCTCCTGCATGTCTGTTAATTTTTGAGTTTATTCATTCTTTTTGATCTTTCTTTTTAAATTGTTGTTGATATTGAATTGTGGATCTGGCATCAGTGCTTATGAACTCGTTTAATGCTCACTTTTGTGCGCAATATGACCTCTGTGACGACAACAAGAAGCGTTCACATCAAAAGAACTCATTTGGCTTGTCACGGCGCTGTCCCGGCACTGTCACAGACGACATTGTGGTTTTTTTTTTGCCATTTTTTGTCATAAACTCTAGGTGTTGAGATATTGAGCCCAAATTTGGTTTGTACGCATATTTTGGCCCCCAAAGACGACTTACTAAGATTCACTCAAATTGGACCAATATTTCAGTATGAGCTGCCATATAACCGATCATGGCCGATTCTGTCAACACAACTTAGTTGATTTTTAAGATATTGAACTAAGCTTTTTTAGCGACTTATCGAAAACGGTTCGATTCGGCATACTATTTCATATAGCTGCCATATACCTGATTTGTCAGATTTTCTCCAACTTTGTGGTATTTTATGCTATTGAGCTGAAATTCGGTTTGTACTTTTATTTCTAGCTCTAAATACGACTTACAAAACTTTTCTGTGTTTGACGCTAACAAGCAAAAAAAATTTTTTTTTATCTCTTTCTCAGTTAATCTATTGCAACTTAAGCATCGAATTCAGCTGCGGAATAAAGCCGATTTTCTCGAAAAGTCGCACGTTGTAGCAAGAAGTGTTAATTACTCAGTAATTCTGCACACTTTCACTAACAACTTTGCATTTAAAACCCTGTGCAGCGTTGTGCCATGCTTAACTATTACTCCATAAAACACAGTTACCACTGGTTGGGGTTAACCTGAAATTACACATTAGCAACACGCGACACAATTGGGCGACCGAAAACATAAATGACTAAAGCGTTATCAACTTATAATCTTAATTATCTTGGACTAAACATTTGAATTTTAACAATTTTTATTTTGACTTCTAACTTTTTAAGCAGACGCACTTATAAATTTGGAAAATATTTGCTGCCAATTTCACAAAAAACACGAGGCACAGAAACAGCTGACTTCAACAGCCCGTCAACAAAACAGTGTTGCCACAAAGTTTGAATATGTTTTGTTTTTTATCTAATAGGAGTATGTAAATATTTAAAACCAGTTAATATTTGAAATCTGAAAAAAAAACATTTTTGTTGTTTTTAATGTTAGCGTCCTTACAACTCGCTGATCACTAATTTTATATGCTTTCAAATAGATTCGCAAAATTTGGTCGAAAACTTTTTGTTTTCAATTTTGTGGTTCTTAAACTCGGCAATTGTTAATTTGATATGATTTCAAAAAGACTCGCGAAATTTGGTCGAAATCAGATGATTATCTGACCGAAAATGAGTTTAAGTTAGAACAACTCTGACATTTCAAAAACAGCATTTGCAAGGATATAAAATGTTAGCTTGGCCTTCTTCGTTTTTAATGTGGTTTCCCTAGAAGGCCTAGTCCACATATGCTCAACAATGTGAGATGTTCGTTCCAAAATAAATGTTAATGCCATTGAAGAACAATTCCTAATTTTACCATTCACCCCGCACACAGAGGCTACGCTTGTTTACGATCCTTCCATCGCTTCCGTCTCTTCCAATCCTTCCACCACTTCATTCTCTCCCTCTTCCTGTGTAATTTGTTAAATGTAATAAATGCACCACAGACGAAGACAAACAAACCTCAAACCTCAAACGATAACAGCTAGGCTTGACTACTTTCCTACTTCTTTCCTCTGTGCTCTAGGGTATTATTTCGTCGATTTGTGTAACATAGTAATCATTTTCTAACCTTTTTCTTTTGCTGTTGTTTTTTTTGTGTTTTGGTGTCAGCGACAGCCTCGAAAGTTTGCTCCTGTTTTTCTTTCTTTGGCACACAAAACACACAGACGCACAAACACAACAGCTTTCAGATGCGTTTTAAAATTTGTACCAATGCGCGGCTGCACTCGAACTTGTTAAACATGCAACCCAAAGCAACAACAGCTCAGTGGCATGGGTGACCCAAATACAACAACTGTGAAATGGTTAGGAAACAGGCGACGGCATTTCGCACCACGTTTACCAACACTTACACGCTGCCATGCCTTTTACTTTGGTTACGTTTCGGTTTTCACGCTGCATTTTCACGCTGCATGATGACATAGCGGGGAGAATAGAGGAGTGAAAAAAAAAAATTGCTGCCGCTTGCCGGTTGTGTTAACACAATTTGCTATATTTCTTTTTATTCTGCCAGTTTAGACAGGCATTTTTATTATTTTTTGTGCTCAACGCTGACAGGCATTTTTATCAAAAATATATAACAAAAAACAAATGCATAAAAAGTGCATGAAAATGAAATGAAATAAATTCTAGAAACTGGCAGCTAAATAAACTGAAGCATTGATTGAATTCGAATGCTGTTTTGTTGTTGATAGCTTTAGTGAAAGTAATTTATGTAAGCCACGCAATATCACAGGGTAAAGTTGGTAATCCCTAACAGCTTTTCTTTTTTATATTTTACAAATAGTTCAATATGTGATTTTGGGAAATTACAACGTGAAGTTGGGAAATGGGTTTAGGGAGCGAAAAGCCTGCTGATGATTGGAACCGGGAGGTTCATGAAACTGTACTGTACAGGCAACCAGCCCTTTTTGGTGTAAAATGCATAAGTTCTATAAATTTGTTTTCTAAAAAGTTCATCCAAATATACAACTTCAGGCCAGTAACTGTGAAGATGACGGCTGCTTAAAAACTAAAAACAGTTTTTGAAAACACTAAAGTGCTTGAAGCTTTGACTTAAAGATTTCAGTTTTGATATCAAGCAGCGAAAGTTCATCCACTTCTTTAAACTCCTCACCAGGGCCTGTCGACCAGCCCCCTAACTTATGAAAACCAATCGGAAACGTGTGCCATCAACCATACCATTTTGTATGGATATTCCGACACTTCAATCCAACCGAATTTCTCTCTGGGTCATCATCAACCATTGCAAATGCATTTTATTCACTTCCAACGAGAGTGTAACGCGGCACGTTCTGTGTTGTGTAGCCTGAATGCAAATAAATTTTCAACTTTACACTCTTTAATGAAGTGCCCAGTGGGGGCGCCAAGCACTGCACAGACTACAAGCACCAATGGCCTGAATCCAGGCTGCAGTAATGGTTGAGGCTAAATTTAAAACGTGCCAGGGCAAGCCATCGATACGAATCGCTTTTAATTAAAATAAGCGCCCCTCCACCAAATGCAATGTGGCCGGTTGATTGCCTGTTTCACATATTTAACATAGCATCCGTATGAGAGTGCGAGCGTGTGTGTGTGTTTAATAAGGATAATTGAATCATTAGCGCGTGTTGCATTTTGTATGCATTTAATTAAAAAATTCCTCAACAGTAAGCTGGTCAAGCTGGATGCCATTGCCTCCTCTTCCTAATCAAACATCATCAATAGAGCATTAATTACTATGACGAAGAGTAGGGGGGTAGAGAATGCGGATGGTATGTGAATGTGACCAAACAAAAAAGGCATTGCATACTTTGCGGCTGCATGCGAGGGTACATTGAAAGGCCGCAGGTTTGATTGCCTTTTGTCCTGCTTCATGTTGTTGATTTTTTTTTTTTTTTAACAGAGAGAAGGAGAGATGGATTCAGTTTGTCACGGCTTTTGTGCAATTTCACGCTTGTTTGCTGACCAACCGGAGACCAACTGACCGCAAGCCAAAAGCAGAACCAAAGCAATGAAGTTCACAGGGGGAGAGAAAAGGAGAAAGGAGAGCCACTCTCACTTCGTGTGTTTGTGATGGCTTTGGATTTCCTGCTAAAACGCTTTGACATGCAGGCCAAAAGTTTATGCCATGTGTGGAAACATGAATAAATTTGTGATTTGTGTAAAGTTGAAAGAGCAGCCAGCTAAGTTAACTGGCAGTTGAAGCTGTGAACTTGTTGTATAGATCTCTGTCAACTTGAGTTTAATTACAGGCAATTCAGTTAGGTGTTGACATTCAATTTGAATTTTATGCTCTGCATTTTTGAGTTTGAGAATAAAATTGTCTACAACCCACTTTTTTGGCCATCCTGCCTTTGGACTTGGGCAGAAAAGTGTGGGTCCTACAGTTTTAAGGCTTTTCAGGAGCTGTTTACTTCACATTTGACTTCAGTAGCTGGTAAACAGTGATTGGAAAGGTACCCAGTTTTGTCACCTAGGTAAGTACAAGGTAAATGTCAAAAAATATACCTAGGTAAGGTAAAAGGTATCCGGAATTTCCAGTACCTACACAGAGAAAAAAAATATGCAAAAGCTACACGAAAATGTGGGATTTCTGCACGTTTTGACCGGGATTTTCAACCCATAACGTTTGTGTGGCTTTTCTGCACGTTTTTGCAGTTATTTGGAAATAATCTAATTTCATGTAAACTTTGCTTTTGCCCACGCAGCATTTAGCTTTTCTACACGAGATATTGAAATCCTACACGTTACGTATAGCTTTTCTGCACGTGGCGTGTAGCTTTCTGAATTCTAAATTTTGAGTGTGCAATTTAACAGGTCGCAACACGTTTCGTTTAGCTTTGACGTTTCTACGAGCGCCGTGCAGCCAATTTGGTTTGCTCTGTGTTTGTAAAGGTAAAGGTACAAAAAATGAATTTTTAAATTAAAAAGCATGCTTCACCAATTTATATTAGTAACATATATTAGCTGTACGGGCTTAAATCGAAATATAAGGTTTAAAATCCAATTTTATTTGGAATCTACTTCAATTTAAAGCAAAGGTCTTTGCCTTTTTAAAGAGCATCTTTAAGTTGATTACAATATTTCAAATTTTGAAATCATTGAAGTCAGGAAATATCCTAAACTAAAACGAGATTTGCCCTGCAAAGTTGTGACTAGTGCGTTAAAAATAAGTATAATCTTTTAGCACTGGGCTAGAGCCGAATAAAGAAATTAAATTAAAGATCAATAGCCTTAGCGAGCTTTATTCAATGCATGCAAAAAATAAATTTCTGTATTTGTAAATAATGGTTTTTTAAAGTTGTACCATCACTTTTTAAATTTTGTTTTCGTTCCAAAATTCGTTCAATTCTGTCATGAAAACTTGAATAATTTTGTTTGGAAGAGCCCGTTAAGCATCTTTCGTAACAACTAAGATCATAGTGTGTGATGCGCATCTATCTAAAGTACCTTGGCCGGCATTTCCGAAATGGCACCAATGGCAAGGCTGGCAAACTCACTGCCCGCCGTCTGCAAAATCGAGGGACCCACCTGGCCAATGGCACCACCATTTGCCTCATGCGATGTGGTATACCGATAGTGATCTAACCGCTGATACGTGGCACCACAATACAAATATTATCAAAACGCACGGCCAGCACCAGGAACGGTATTACCACAATGGCCATGTTGGTGGTGGTTATACCCACATAACCCAAAACGGTGCAACGAATAAATATTGCGAGAGAGTACAGGGAGAGTATTTATTATTTTACTGATGTGGATGATGCTAAACTCAGCATGTCAAATAATTTTGCTAGGATTAGAGATCAAATATCTTCGCTAAGTAACAGGAAAAAGCTTAACTTCAGTTGTGATTCAGTTTAATATGATTTGGATTGTTAACAGGAATCGTGGATTGTTGTCAGAGAGTAAACTTATGGTGGCGCAGCGCTCTTATGCAAGTGGCTTCTTCCTTATCTTTGGGGGCGACTTCTGTTGAGTCAAACTTTCTTCGGGCAATCGTGCAGTTAATCAAGATTCCCACGCTATTGCATTACTAAACTATTTTTGCGTTCGTTTTTTTAAATTCTCGTACTTATCCCGTAACTCTTTCCAAGGGCGATGAACTCCGGCATGCCGGAAAACTGTTCTCCAAGCCCAGGCCTTCTGCATCCAGGTCTCCGCATCCCTCTTTTTGTTCTCCAAAATGCATTTGTTTGACTCAAAAAGTCTACAAGCAAATGTTCCTCAGCCGCAGAAAAGTTCTTCGCTCTTGGTCTTTTCGGTGTTTCACATTGATTCATCATCGCAAGCAATTTTTTTAATGACCGGCCGGTACCTAATCGCAACTTTTGAGAAATTGGGCCAAAATCAGATTCTTCTAGAAACCCAGGCTTCACTTGTTTCCTTCAAAACTCTACACTTTATATGATTTTCAGCGGTTGGATACATTTTCTGTAACTGTTTAACATTTGGATATCGCTAAGTCGGTATTTGCTATGAACTTTAGCTAGTATAGTACCAATTATTTCATGTGTGTGGGAAAATCACAAGCTTTCACTTTCGTAAAAAATTTACGATTTTAATCCGGTGTTCAGTACAAAATTGGTCTAAAAACCGCAAAAGTTTTGCGAAAGTGATAATGGGAGCTCGGCTGATAGTCCTCTTCCTCTTTTCTAGCATGGATCGTATTGTTTTTGAACACGGAATATTTACCGGACGGCCAGTTAAAGCCACAAACAGGTCCCGGATTCTTTTCTTTTGAAAATGGCAGA
The DNA here is from genome assembly GCA_037044535.1 of Lordiphosa magnipectinata. NCBI lineage: Eukaryota > Metazoa > Arthropoda > Insecta > Diptera > Drosophilidae > Lordiphosa > Lordiphosa magnipectinata. Next base: position 362,890 of record JBAMBO010000632.1, on the reverse strand, counting down.
GTGGGGCGGCATCTGGACTATAATGTAATTGGAGCGAAAAAAATCACGTACAAAAAGTACCTATTCCCTTACTTATTGACAAGGTAAATGAAAATTAAGACCTAGGTAAGGTAAAAGGTACTCGAATTTGAAAATACCGAGGTAAGGTAAAAGGTACACAAAATATGTATCTAGGTATGTACCTAGGTATTAGTACCTAGATACTTCCAAACACTGCCTTTAACAAAATAGCTAGATACGTTTTTGACCTAAAGCCAATTGACCACATTTCAAATTACTTCAAAAAGATTTTCGATCTTAATTTAGATAGGTGGATCCAGTATAGAGCATTGTTATCACCAAAGTATCTTTATGAAAAACTAGAATTCTTTACATCTTCACGTACTAATAATATAGTCTGCCTAAGACATCGATTATTCTTATCCGAAAAACATTTCTACATATATGCTGTTCGCATGATTTAAAGACAATTAGAAGCGCACCTCAATTTCTTCCAAAATCAACTCAATAGACATTAAAATCTTGGCACATTAGAATAGTTTACTTTCAATATTATTTTGTCCCAATATTAATGTTAATTTATTTAGATTTAAGGATTAAATTAGAATTTTGGTGAATTTTTTATTTTAGTGCCCTAATCATAAGTTTCAATCAACTTGTTGCACTAGTTGAAGTAAGTATAAATACAAATTTGCCCCCCATTAGCTAGTGAGTACTTTTATTTCTCTCATTCATTGCCTTAGGAAGTATTTTATCACTGCATGTACCCCATTAATAAATGGCACAGTTGTTCACTCTCCCATAAGCCCACACACGCATATTCATACATACATACCACATGTGCAATAAATGTATTCCTGTGCTAATTAGCATTTAATTTTTAGAGCTAGAAGCTTTTTTAATATGCCTTTAAGGTCGACCAACCGCAAAATCAAAACCACAAATGCAAAATGCCAACTAAATTATGAGAAAATTAATTTTCACAAATGACTGCAACAAGGACAACAGTGAGATGGAAGATAGAGAGAGAGAGAGTTGCATAGTAAATTAAGTTACACTTGGGAGGAGGGGGGCGAAAGTGCGGGAAAGGGTTTGGTTTGAATCTAATTAGTAGCTCAAAAGCTCAGCAAATGCATCAGCCTCAGTGAGAAGGCGAGATGGCGAAGAGACAGTTGAGTAAAGTGAATCAGCATGTCATTCATGACATGACATTTAGTGCAAAAGGATGCTGACTATGCTCCAGGGGAATGCCTAGGCTTATACATGGTTACAAACAGGTCCCCTATTAGTATTTAGCTTAGTGCAATTTAATTTACTGATTTATGGGGCTCCCCTTCTCCTCCATAAACCTTTTCACCTTTCAGCTGGCTTAAATGTATCTTAGAATATCATAAAAGCACACAAATTTGTTCCATGTGTTGTTGTGTCAAATTTATAGAGAAATGTCAACATTTTCACACAGAATGGACTTTCAGTTTTCTTCCCAAAAATTAGCATAAGCGTAAACATTGCCAAGTGGTATTAAAGGGGGTTTGGGGGCAGATGCTTCACTACCACTTCAAGTCAAACGTTTTTGGCACTGGGATAAGGCATTGCCTAATGCAAAAAGCAAATAAAAATTGGCCTATCCACAGTTGAGAATGAGTTTGGGGTTTGTTCTCGTTGTGTGTGTGTGTGTGTGTGAGTGTTATGGAATGGGTTAATGTGCGCTTGTGCGTGGAAAATTTAGAATTTACATTTTTATTTTCTACAAAGCAGCATAGAAAATAATACGACACATGGCCAATGGGATTCCAAATGGGGACATTTGGAATATTTGGGTGCAGAATGAAAGCGAATGGGCAATGCTCTTTAAATTGTGGGCATAAGACGCAGGTACTCTTAAGAAGTATCAACAAATTTGATGGTGTACAAACTGCAACTTTTATAGAAACCACAGCCTAAAATCAAGTTTTCCACATAAGATACAAATTCTTAAATTAAATTTAAAACTTCCCCTAAAAAGTCCATATACCCTGAGCAACGTTTCCCACATTCAACATTTGTTTAGTATACAGCAAAGCAAAGCAAAAAACTAAAGCAAATCATTGGAACTTGACTTGGTCGCATCATTTATTCATCACACACAATCCGAATGTCAGAAAGACATGGCCATACATCATTATATGCCCAACCCGTCTCAAACCATAATGTGTGCACAAGTTGGTCACTCATGAAAATGGCCATAAATATATATGGATGTATGTACAAGTTGTGTTTTAAGTTTTGTTCGATTTCACAGTGAATGAGAGCAGAGACCAAAACTTCTTTGAAGTGCTTAAGTTTATGGTAGCTCAAGTAAAAAGTTTATTTTTTGATTTATTTCTTAAATTTTCTATAAATTTTAAAGGCAAATTCTTTGCAGCCTTAGGGGGCCACATTTCTTTTGGCTTTTGTAAATAGAAAATATAATTTTTTTCCGTGCAAAAAAAAATTATGGAAGCCAGAAATTTCTTCACCTGTTAGCTTTTGGTTTGCCTTTTCTTTATTTTGTATAATTTTGTTTTATTTTTTTGCCTTTTCTTACCAAAAGCAGATGTAATTATTTTTAATGAGCGCCTTGCAAAATTACACATCAAACAGTCCAAGGGAGAAGGAGAGAGAGGTGCATGGGATTGGTGATGAAGGGGCAGACTTCGACATCTTGTTTATGTGGGTCGAAGTGTGTCTGGCTCCAATTTAAAGACAGCAAATTAACAAATTCAAATGAGGACATCAAATTGTTTCAATCTAAAATCAACTAAATGACTTCATTAATGGATAAACCAGCACACACAAAAGAGCAAAGAACTTATTTAAGTTTAAGGTCAACTATTAAAAAAACCAAGGAAATTAGCTGGAGAAAAGTCATTACATATAACACACACACACTCGGTTGACTCTTTCTCTGTGCACTAATTTGAGGCTTGTGTTTTAATTAAAAAGGACAATTTATTTGCATGACAAGGATGCCGTAAGAAAGAAAACGCAGCTGACAGCGGGTCATAAAGAATGACAGGACTTCAGCAGGACACCGAGAGACACACATACGTACATATACATATACGTAGGTATTTGTACTTGTAGAAAATTGGAGAAATAAGGGCGACTCTCCGATTCTCTGCATTATTTTGGAGCCTAAAAGTAGGCAATTGTTTTCGTTATTGCTGCTCTTAAATAAAAGTAAATAGGCTAATGGAAAATATTTATGACTCAGAATGTTAGATATTAGATGTGATTAGTGTGATTAGTCTATTACCCAATCTCTTAAGAAGTCTGCTGCAAATTTGAGCCAAGAGAATCGTCTCACCTTGGAACACATTTAATTAACACATACACATTACAAAATTTGTATCAATATCAATTTGATACAAGTTGTCTAAAATTTTTTGTATCAATATAAGCCTAGAGAGTATCTAATTTATATTTTGGGTATTAGCTTGATACGCAAAAGTATTAATTTGAAACTAATACTAATTTTAATGTCGACGAATGTTAGTTCGAAAATTCGGAAAGTCAAACTTTTATGTGCAAACCAAGCAAACCAAACTTGACGTATCACATTTAGTGTTTTCAGTTTTTGCAAACACCTCTGTACTTAGTTAAAAGCAAATGCTATGAAAGACACTTTCACAGACAAAGGGCTGAAGATAAATTAATGCTTAGAAAAAAAGATCACAATATTTAGTATCATACGGGTATTTTGAGTATCGAATCGGCCTTCATCTGAAAAAATATCAAGATGATATTATCGCGTCTATATGTTAAGGTGGAAATAGCATCCCTTCAATATATAAAATTAATATTATTACAGATAGGGCTGATATTTGATCTTTTTTTTCCGTATGGAGCACGAACTTCTTTATTAACAGGGTAAGTTTAAGCAGCTAAGCATTCATAGGTATATATTTTGATGTGGTCGTGTTTTTGCAAACATTTGTAAATAACAAATGTATCTACTGTAACTGTAAGCACATAGTATACTGCTGTTTCAGCTCTTTGCAAGATGACGCACAATGCGAGAGGTTCAAAATGAAGACAGCTGCAGAAGACTTCTGATTAAACAACATCCGCGTGGATGAAATATATTTTGTAAGAATTTCTAATATAGTGAAAACTTTCCAAAATGTTGTGTTTTAATTTTAATGGCAGTTTGTAGAAAACTGAATTTATACTTCAAATTTGATAAGCAAATGTATTAAGTTGACAAAAGCGAGTATCAAAATGATACTAAAAGTTTGACATTTTAAATATCACATTGATAAGACCTAGCCTTTGGGATGCTGTCAGCTGTTTGGCGATGCTCGTCATATCCACGATGGCTCAAAATCAGGCTCTTCAAGTCGAACGTAATGCCAGTGCTCCTATACAACTTCCATAGTGTCGAAACTCCAAACATTTGTGAACCGTTGCCTGCGCCGCATATTCCGCATTTTCTGGCCTAACAGAATACGTAATTCTGAACTACTCAGGCGAGCGAATATGTAGAGTGTCGACACAATAATACGCAGAATGAAATGGAGCTGGATAGGACACACATTGCGGAAAAATAACAACGCAAGGAAGCAAGGAAGGCAATGGAGTGGAACCCGTTGGACGGAGTCAGGCGGACACCATGCAGACCCAAAGAAACTTGGAGGAGGACTGTCGGTAGAGAGACGGAACGCATCGGGAAAAGTTGGGGAGAACTTAAAGCGACAGCTAACAACAGAGAGGAGAGGAGTAGTTGATGCCCTATGCCCCACTCGGGATTGGAACTAGAAGACAAAGAGGACCTAGTACCTAGTATCAAATTGATACTAAAACAACAAGTGAGAAAGTCGCTCAAGCCCGACTATAATATACTCTGTACCACCCATAGTGTGTATATGTCTGCCTTAAAGTAACAAAGAAGCCATAGAGTATGTGAAGTGCTGCCCATCGCCTTAGCGGCCGGTGCTATCCATCATAATTGTTTGGTTTGCTTATAACTCGACTGTCGTTCATCCCACCTTTATTATTCTTTCGGCAAATTGATAAATATTCTTAATTACTAAATATATCTGGAAGGTACGAACCATCTATATCAGCGGTGGGCAAGCCTTTGCTCCCATTGCTCTGAGATCTTTTTTTCGATAATTGGCGCCAGTCAGTCTCATAATAAACTGCGTCGCAAATTAACTCGCTTCAAATTGTGAACAACAACAAAGTCAATGCGAATCGTAGCACGGCGCCTACAAGCTGCGCACACAGACGGCGCAACAGCTGCATTTTGGGCGATCGAGACTCGCTGAATACGGTTGTTTTTTCTGTTGTTGTTGTTAGGGTGCTCCCAAACTCAAATCATGACCACCGCTGATCTTTATACAAAGCTGTAGGAGATATAACGTTTTTTTCCAAATTGCGAGAACGGGAGGAGGCGTGGAAAAAATTGAAAATAAACTTGATGCGCCTGCAAGTATAAGAAATATTTGTTCGATTCATGTCAAACCTCTATCTCTTACTATCTCTGAGAGCTGTTTGTTCATACGGATAGACAGACGAACATGGCTGTATCGACTAATCTGTTGATGCTGATCAAGAATATATGTACATATGTAGTTTATAGGGTCGGAAATGATTCCTTCTCCCTGTTACATTGTTTTGCACAAACTTAATATACTCTGTGTACCTTCGGTACAGACTATAATTAATACAAAACATTGCCAACCTGATACAAGTTAGTATCAATTTAATATGCTTGAAATATCATTTTAATACTTTCGAAAATATCAACTTGATACTTGGAGTATTAAAGAGATTTTGATACTCAATAATTTTAAATTGATGACTAAATAGTATCATTTTGATGATTACTTTTTTTTGGGTGAAAGAATACTTTTAAACAACACCCGTATCATGCTCAACAAGCGGAATCCAAAGCAACACCGACTACTTCTATGAATAGGAGAACTACGAGCGACATTGCTTTACGCAGCACCTAACTGGAGTGGCTCTAAGAGTAAAGCGTTATACAAAGGGCAAAGTGGATTCCGAAATGCTGATGGAAATAGCTGAAAGGCTACTAATTGACCTTCTCAAAAGCGAATCGTAAATACTTTCTAAAGCTAAAGCCAGAGAACTCAGCATTCGGCGATGGCAAAGCAGATGATATCGCCAACACAGCTAAGACTGACTGGATTGAGGCAAATGGGTCTTAGGTGGGTAGAAAGCTGATAGAAGTCGACTTCTTTCTCACCCAGTTACTAAAAAAGGAAATGGATGCTTTACAGATGCGTTTTCCACACACTGTGTGTGGTTAATAGAAAACGCAGAGCTCCGACGAACGAGCAGGCATTTGAAAATCATCATCAGTAGATCACTTAATGGAAATCCTACTTAAGGCTTGATTTCAGATAACATAAAAATATACTCCGGCACAATACTTCTTACAAATAAGACTGCTGTGCAATAGCATTCAGATTTCAAAACAGTTCAAAAGTGTTTCTATTCATGTGAAGTTTGACATAAAAATGTATTTTCGTGCGTTCTGGAAATAGTCCTTTAGCTAGCAAAAACGAGCACGCATTTGGAAATCATCCTCAGTAGATCACTTAAAGAAAACCCTGCTTAGCTAGCAATCGCCCATTTTGACCCTTTGTAGAGAACCCACATATATGATAAATTAATGAAATCATTGTCTAGCCTATTCCAAAAAAATCTATGATTGGTTTTGGATGTACATGTTTTCGAAATTACATAATTTTCTGCTGTCCAAAAGTATGCAATGCAAAAATAGTGCAAAAGGCTATCTATTTTATATTGGATTCCAATGAAAATTTTCAACAAAATCCATTGCCTACTTATGGGCCGAGCTAAATGTTGGCATTTCGGACACTTTTATTCAAAATGGTACATCTTCGCTTAAAAAAATCAGAAATGTTTGGGATAGTTAATTTTAAAGTTGAGAAATAGTATTTTACGATAATAAAGAAAGTCAAAACAAAAGTGTAGGTTCATGACAAATCAGCTCAAAAAAGCGTCATAGTAGGCTTTAAGCTCAAATTACTAAAAATGCAGACATGATAGACCAAGATAAATTTGTTTGCCTTGTGTAATCCTTTTGTCAACATACTAGGAACAGTGATTGGTTTACTTTATGTGTGCCTGAGAAAAGTGAAAAATTTTGCCTTATTTGTTAAGGCAAAATACCATAATAGTTTCAACCAAAATATCAAATTCCCCAGGCACACCGAGCATTAGAAAAGAAGGCAATCCGCCAATTAGTTAGTTGAATTTTAGAACTTTCTTTATTCGACATGAATTGTCTGGTCACGAAAAAAACTAGAAAGGGCTTAAAATTGCAGACAACTCGTCATCGACCGTAATCGATGTACCGATGTACCCTAAGTATAGATTGCGGTTTCACGAAGCTAGTTCATTTCTAAAGAATGGTTTTTTCTCAAGTATAAAATGTTTATTATTATCCTATACCTAAGCAATCTCAAAATAAACACTTTCTCGTTCTTCTTTATGCTTTAAGGATCATCGATATATTAAGTTTGAATTGGTCTGTTCAGGAATTAGTGTAAGGAAGTAAATAAACTGTAAATTATTTGCCTTATACACAGCCAAGTGTAGCTCAAACACTAAGAACATTTATTGTATAAAATAAGGTACAGATTTTTGTCGCTTAGAAAAGACTTCTCTGATTCGATTCACCCCACGCACTTTAAATAGGTCTTTTAGTCGTACTTTATTTTAATACAACAAATTTATAGTACGATTTTCTTGATTCATTGAGGTGCTCCAAAAGTCAACTTTCATTTATCTACCGGAATAAGTATAAAGTCAAGTTTATATGTAAATTTAATAGCTTGAAATCAAAGTACATCACAACACACTGCCTCACGGAAAAAAAAAAATTAAATTGATGGATCGATAAAAAACAGATTTTCATAAAAATGCGCTTCAATCAAAAGAGGAGGCAGAGCCAGAGACAACATGACGAACGCACACACAAGCGAAACGTGCGAGTATAGGGAACCCAAAATGGAATCATGACAACGATGATGACGATGAATCATGCAGCCAGTTGGCGCCAAATGTCAAAAACAATGCAACCTTCGGGACAACAGCAACAAAATTATGATTTACAACAATTGACGTGGAGCTGGAGAAATGTGCTGGGGCATGTAACCTAAATCTCAGTAATTACAAATGTGGGTACGCAATGTTACAGATACACGTACATTTGTATGTATTTTTTTCTTACTGAGCAGTGAAAGGAAAAAGGAAATTTATTTGCGTGTCAGGCAAAAAATGCCAAGTCTGGAAAAACAATAAAAAGGAAATCCGGTAAGCTGTTCGAAGGAAACAGGATAACAGATGGAGACGAAGTTGATGTGTGTGAGTGTGTGAGTGTTCGGTAGCGAGTGGAACGCTAAGCAGTTGCAATTAGTGTGGAGTGTTTGCTGGTGGTGAGCCCAAAAGGATTGGAGTTGGCATCTAACTTATGTAAATGGTTTTGTGTGAGAGCAACATAATGTGCAAAGGGAAGTGGCTAAGTTGGCAATAAATCTAAGGAAAAGGTAAGAGATTGATCGAAGTAATGAATAGTTGAAGACGAAGAGGTTAAGTTGAGTGGTCGCAAGGTATGGAGTAAATTCCAATGTAGATCTTAAGGCCCAACTGCTGCTTCTATTTAAAAATTGGCGAGGGCAAAACAATGACAACAGAAATTAAATGAAATAAAGATAGAAAAATGGTTGATTTTTAATCGCATTAGAAGTTTAAACTTGCATAAAAGCGAGTACAACATACATACAAAAGAAAAAAAGGTGGCCTAATAAAATTATGTCCATCCTACTTTAATGTTTTTTTCGTTTTTGACGAAAAAAATCGGTTTATTTGATTAAAACATATAGACAATGCCTCAAATACCTCAAAATGCTAATACCCAGCGGTGCAAATGCATATTTCGGAATCGAGCACCTCTTAAACACTTCTAAGGCTGTGTGCCCTACAGCATCGATTACAACCCAGTATACTTTTACATTGGCATGGCCGCTTGGTGGACTGCTAGCTTTCGAAACCTCCTTACATGTAATCAACAAGTGGGCGTTAGCCAAACGCTTTTCGGAGCTCCATTACAACTGCATATATCTGATATATGCATATATGCTTATCTAAGAAATGTAATCGACGGTATGCATGGTCCGACCACTAAATGATACACATAGTATGCGGTGTTGTAATGTAGATACCATACGACGTAGTGTACTATGGAGTAAAAAGTATATAGACTGATAATTCGGTTGAAGGACTGATACTGATGATCCTTGTGCGGTAAGTTATGTCAAGTTATTTATTAAAAGAATATTTAAACAATTTATTAACCATTGCATATATTGCATTTATGTTTGTGTGTGTATGCATAAAGACAAACAAAAAACGAACGCATAACGATTTTTCGACAAACGAAGCATCGAAGATATGACAAACTTCATATGACAACTCGGTATACAAAGTGTAGCGAGAGTGTTCTATTAGTGAGTTTGGCTGGCTCTAGGTCCGAAAAAGTTGCGTTTGTTCACAACTGTAAACAACTTATGCATTGAACCACCAAAAAGAGCTTGTTGTCAATACAGAACTGTTTCATCGTTATCCCTAACGACTAGTGTTTTATACTTTTGGGCTATTGTAAATAGAGGTGGGCGCGGGCCTGTATTTTGAGGCCCGAGCCCGCACGAACACGAACTCTTTTTTGAAGAGGCCCGGCCCGGCCCAACACGAAACTTTTTCACCAAGGCCCGGGCCCGGCCCGGCCCGGCACGAAACTTATTTACACATATAAGGAAATTTAAAAGACATGCAATTTATAGATATATATAAGTACATATTTATTAAGGTATACATACATGAATATTGTTATGTATTTAATAAAAAACAAACTATGTCATATTTTTATTTAAAAATAAAATTTTTTCTAAATTTGTGCTTTTTAGCCTAGTGCGTTTTTCATTTAAAATATGGCCCGATGTTGAAAAAAGCCTTTCGCTCGTAGACGAACTGGCGGGAATAGCCAGAATGGTCCGAGCTAATTTGGAAAGGTATTTTAAGTCCCTTGCATTTTTCCAGAATTCTAAAATATGTGTGCCAGGAGCTGCTGGATAGGCCAAATATTTGTCAAGCTCTATGTCGATAGCGTTTTTCTCAACTTTTCGTTTTTTTATATAACTTAAGTCTAAAAATTCAGCAAACATTCCATTTTCGGAAATTATTTGGGCTTATGTTATTAGTTATGTCATCAAAGCTACTATATTCATGATCCCCTATAAATTCGGAGAGCATTGCTTTTACCGTAGCTAACACATTATCTCTTTTTCCCTCTGAGAGGAAATTCATCTCTCTATAAGGAGGGTTCAAGAAAAGCCCAACCAAATGAGCGATTGCCGGAAGAAACCGTGTGCAAACAAGTAAAATATGTATAAGCAAATCGATAGTAGTATCGATAAACAATTAAAATGCGATAAATGGCGGTTCTAATTCGAGCATAAACAAAAATAGCGCGAACAAATCAAAATTGTTTTCGGGCCTATTTCGGGCTTTTACGGGCCGGGCCTTTTTGCTAAGGCCCGGGCCCGCACGAAGCCCGCACGAATCTTAATTTTAAGGCCCGGGCCCGCTCCGGGCCTGTGTAAGCCCGCGGGCCACGAAAAAAAGCCCGGCCCGCGCCCACCTCTAATTGTAAAGCATGATGTTGGCTCGCCTCATTTAGCTGTGCGCCGCTGGGAAGCACTAGGAAGAGTACGCATTTTATTTATAATTTCTATAGGAAATCTAAGAGTCTATCTAAGTTCTAAGTCTAAGTCTAAGTTTGTTGAACTTTGTTTTTGTTTTACTTAGCCATATACCCAGTAACCCAGTTTATTTTGCTATGAGCTAATTTCAGCCAAAACGGCTGTCTCGTCAATATTTTATTATTATTATTGATATTTTAGCAGCCGAGGCTTGCTTACTCTGTTTTGAGCCGCTCTCAGGAGGTCGCTCTGGCACTCTCTAGCTCTCAGAGAGAGCAGAAGCAGTGTGGGTTTTAGTATAGAGCAGCGATGGTCACCGATACGCCACAGGGGCCGAAGACATTTCGCTATATACACGAGCCGAACGCATGCCGAAGCTGAGGCCAATGAGCTGGCTAACCTTCGATGCGGTCAGATCGAAGCTGTTTTACGGCGCTTTATTTTCGCACACCAATACTATCTCACTTTTTGGCCTCGCTATCGGTGACCAACGCTGGTATAGAGCGACACGAACCAGCTTCTTCCATGAAGCAATAAGTATTAGAGAAAAAAATTTCGCTGCCTTATAAACGTTGTTTAGATACTTTATAGTGCCTATAGGAAACACAGTGGTTAGAGCGAAACGGACATATTCCCAAATGTACCCAGAGAGCTTTAGTGAGAGCAAACAGCTGACTAATTTCTGACAGAGGAGGGGTCGACTGCACAATCGTTCAGTTTAGATCAAAACCGGCCAGCCATAGCTACCACGAGCCGAAGTCAGTCGAGTTTTTACGCAAACGCGAGCCGAACTCATGATTGTGTGAATCGGTAAACATTCAATTGCAAATAAAACTGCTGTAGTCTGGAGAGAGCTCTCTTGCTCACTAACACAAGTACGCTTTTTTGTCCTCTCCATTTGGCCGGCACTGGTTTAGATATCCTAGTCTTTGCTTCTCCGAACGCTAGCCGGCGACTGAAAGGCAGTTAACTCTCTTGGCCTCAGCTTCGGCATGCGTTCGGCTCGTGTGTGTAAATAGAAAAATGTATTCGCCCCTCAGGTGGTATTGGTGACCATCGTTGGCAGAGAGACCACGCTTGTAGCATTTGCATATAAATTGTATTGCGTATACGCACAGATATTAAGCGTAATGTGCTTATGCCTCATATACGAAAACGTAGTATGCGTTCTATTGCACTATGAAGTATACGTTTACGTACTTTTTTTAAAATGCGTATTTAAGTTCGCATACGCTGCTTAACTGAATTCGCAATGAAGCATTTGAAGCTATACGTATGCGTATACGTTTTTGGTACGTTTTGCAGTTCTCTGCTGAGTACTAGGTTTTAGGGAGAACAATTTTTGATGTGAAACATCTTTAATTTTGGTATGGAAGATATTAGTAGCAGAAAAATTTGATTTCAGCGTCACGTGACGCTGACGTCATTCATATATTGTTTTGTGAAGTGTCACACACAAACATAAGATGGTTGGTATAGGGTGGGTGGGGGTTAAAAGGAAAAAACTAAGGTGGGTGGGGAGTGAGTGGGAAAAGTGTGGGAACAGAGTGGGAAGAATGTGGGAAAAGTGTGGGAACAGTATGGGAAGAGTGTGGAAAGAGTGTGGGAACAGTGTGGGAACAGCGTGGGAACCGCTATAGAAGAGTGTGGGAACAAAGTGGGAACAGTGTGGGAAGAGTGTGGGAACAGGGCGCGAGAGTATGGGAAGAGTTTGGGAAAAGTGTGGGAACAGTGTGGGAAAAGTGAGGGAAAAATGTGGGAAGAGTATGGGAAGAATGTGGAAAGAGTGTGGAAACAGTGTGAGAACAGTGTGGATATCGTGTTAGAAGAGTGTGGGAACAGTGTGGAAAGAGTGTGGGAACAGGGGTGGAAGAGTATGGGAAGAGTGTGGGAAAAGTATGGGAAAAGTGTGGGAAAAATGTGGGAAGAGTAGGGGAAGAATTTGGAAAGAGTGTGAGAACAGTGCGGGAAGAGTGTGGGAACAGTGTAGGAAAAGTGTAGGAAGAGTATGGGAGATGGATGATGGTTATTATTATTTCTTCCTGTTATTTCTTTGCCACGATAGTTGTTTTCATTTTTCTTTGGAGCAACACAATAAATAAAAGTTACAGAAATAAAGAAAGGACACAGCAGCAAGTGATCTTGTTGTAGGCGTAATCTACTCCCTGTAAGTTTTCTTCTTTTGAAGGATTGCCATTGCTGATTTATATACCATTGAGAGAGCTTGTGATTTTGAAATTCAGTTCCTAAGTTTAGCATCATGTTTCACATCAAAGCCTCAATTTTATCATTCCTAAACTCGCTGATTGTTAATTTAAATGCTTTAAAACAGATTCGCCAAATTCAATCAAAATCGGATGACGATAGGTCGAAAGTAAAAAAAAAATTTGATTTTAGTGTTGACGTTCTTAAGCTCTGATATTTCCAAAAAAATAAAGCATTTGCAAGGGTATAAAAACTTCGACGGCTCTGACGAAGTAGCTTAGCCTTCTCATTTTCTCTGTGTAGGACATTGCAACGTTTTTGATTAATTTTAAATACTTCTTCTTCTTTAAGCAAATATTTGGGAAATAAAATTTGTACCTTTGAAACAGTAGCCAAATCCTACAAATCTAAAAAGCTTAGTTAAAGCAAAGCCACAGGCAACTTACACCTCGGATTATAGGAATCATAACTCTTTTTGGTTGACTGCGTATTTTACTTACAGCATGCGTAAGCTGTTTTCCCATCCCCTGGCTTACAGTTGTTGCCTTCTTTTTGCCCTATTTATTTAATATTTATTTCAATTTTATTTATTGACAAAGCCGCCACGCATAAGAAAATGTCCACAACAACACACACACATATATACACAAAAAAAAAAAAAAACAACTACAACATTTTGTTTTTTTTTTGCCTTTGGAAAACTTTGAAGCAAACATTTTGGCACAGCTCTGCTCCAGCTGGTGCGGTTGGAAATGGGACCTTCTACTAAAGGTGTTGCAAATGTGTTTCTAAAGTGCTTAAAGTGCTAGCCAAACTATTTGTTGAGAATTTGTTTCTCTTTTTGTTGTGTGGCAAAAGATCGAAGAAGAAAGTTTGCTTCTTTGGGTGATAATGCGCACAAAGTAAAAGTAGAAGCAGTAGTCAAACCAACAACAGCAACAACAAGTTGTAAAGCTTTTACACTAAACAACAAAGTTAAGCTGCTTTTTCGTAGAAAGTTTTATGACACCAACAAAAAGCATAGCGAAGCACTCTCAATGTTTCACAATGGTTTACAGCACGCACGTGCATTGCGCAAAATGTAAGACAAAAATAGTCTCAGGGTCTCCGAATGATTGTAAATAGAAAATACAAGGGGATAAACCTTACTGGTATGGAAATGGAGTAGAATAAAGAAGATTATATGTTGAATAAGCAAACTTAAAATATTTTTGTTAAGAAATCCTATTAAAATATTGTATTCAACTCTGAAAATGTATGGTTTAATGTAATTTTTCTCAAATAACTTTTTGCCGAAATGATTTTGAGTGTGAACACTAGCAGATTTAATCCCCTCTTTTCCCCTCCCTCACGACATATCAATGGCCCATAAAAACTTTGCAGAAAGCCTAAAAGTATGCAACGAGAAAATGTAGAAATTTGACGTTAGTTTTATGCTCACAACCGAAGAGGAAACATGAAATTTTACAACGAAAACGAAACGAGGCGAACCCATTTGGATGTGAAATCTGTAAGCCAAACAAAATGCCAAAATGAAAAATAAGCAAAATGCATGTGTACATACATACATACATACATACATAGATGCAGATGAAACTATGAAGCTTACAACACAACGCATAAAACTTTAATACGCCCGTCGAGTGGAGTTCAAAAATCGCAACGCGTCAAGCGCTCTCCATGTCCCATGGCAGCATGTGTGCACATGTGTCTAGTAGGGCGTGGGAGGAGATGATATGGCCAGCTTGGAGTTATGCAATTTTCATTTTGAAGTTTTCGCTTTACTCTCAGCCATAAAGTGGGGAACCCCATACTATTGTAGCCATGTGTTCAAATGAGTTTCGTTTCGTGCGGACCATTAGCTGGCAGTTTTTTAATTTGCTCTCGTTTACTGTGCAAACTGCCATAAAAACCAAGTGTCAACTATTGTTAGCAATAACAGTTGAAGCTGCGGTGTGGTGCTTTACAAACTATTGAGTTCGCTGTTGAAATGGGTTATTGAGGTAGTGAAATGTAATACAATTTCTGGATCCCTGGATTGGCTACATGCTAAGCCCTAAAAAAAAAAAACTAATCACAAAGTAAACGACAAACAAAAGTAGAAGAAAAAATGCAGCAGTTGGCTGTCAGTCGGACTGAGACTGACGTTGAATTTTTTCTTGCCACTTAAGTCAGCCTCGTCCCAGCAGTTTGTACCTCCGGGCCGAAGCAGACACAACGTGATATATTGCTGATTTGCGTGCCTCAAATAGAAGAAGCCAGTTTCTTCTTTCGCTAAAGGCAATTCAATATGCATACATCAAGTGCAAAAAAACGAAAAGATATCCTAAACCCGTTACGAGCCACGTTCCAAGTTGTTACATGGCAAATATAACGCAATGAGCCTGACGAATGACGATGCTAAAGTGGCAGAAAAATTGAGAATACCAGTTTAGCTGGAAGTTTGAAATGATAGTTTCAAATGCACATACAATGATTTAGCGACAAGACGATCCATAAGGAATTGTAATTGATGAGCAGATTGACTGATATTTTGGGGTTATTGGAAGGGACCTTACTACAGTCTAAATTTAAGTGACTATTCATGCCAAATTACTGAGGTACAAGTCCAAATAATAAAATTGTTTGAAGTATTTTGGGTAGAACGATTGCTTGCAGCCTAGAAATACTGAAGAAAAAAAGTGCGAGTGAATTCTCTGTTTTCAATGTACCCCGGCAGCAAACGGAAGACGACTTGCTTGACTTGACGCGCGGAATGCGACGGAGGTAAACATATTTTTACTGACCAGCAGTGATGCATGACTTTGGTTAATATTTGGCTAGTAATAATGTGAGGTAAAGAATGTGTCCGTAGACTCCAAGGGCTACGGCTAGTAAACTTTTTGTTTTACCTTCTTGCACTCTACATATTTCGCTTTTGGTTTTTCTTTTTTTCAACCACTTTCTTACCTTTTACTGGTTCTTTATCCATTAGAAAGGTAGTTTACCCACCAGTTTGTAGTGAACCGATGGGCCCTTCTTCCTCGTTGAACTTTTCTTTCTTTTATGGTTTTCTCTCCTCCTTCTGTGAGTGTTCTCTTGCCTTTTTTGATATTTTCCCTCATCTTTTATATATTTTCTTATTTTCTTTTCTATTTTTCCTTCATATTTTTGTAATCTGTGCACAGAGCATATTCAATTTGTGCTGCATCCAACGTGTAGAAATTCAAAAACTAAACGCCGCGTGTAGAAAAGCTAAATGCTGCGTGGGCGAATGCAAAGTGTACACGACAATAGAAAAAAAATTTTATTCAAATAAATTCTACATTTTTCATGCAGCAATCCGAATACCACGCCGGGTGTGGTGCACCAGTAGTATGTGTGCGGGAGGTTGTGGGTTCGATCCCGCCTCGGACCATCTTATAGAAAACGTTTTTTCTTTCTTTAGAAAAAAGCCTTTTACACTCCCGGTCACCGTCACCCGCTACTGACGCCAGCTGTGAAGTAACACTAGCCATTAAAAAGCAAAAATTCTCTAACTATTGATGTTCGGATTCGGCATTCAACTGTAGGTCCCTTTCTCTTGTGCGAAAAATTATAAGCACACACGCCAAGAGATTGAGAGAAGCTTGGCCCTGGCTCTCCTTTGTGGAGCTGCTGTTTGAGCCAATTTTACATTTTACAATCCGAATACCACACGAACGATTAGGTTTACTACATTATCGTTTGGATATTGAAATCCTACATGTGGAAATTCTAAAGGAAAAATGTAGCACTAAATCAATACTGAAAAACACGCGACATGTAGGTTTTCTAAACGTTTAGAACTACTAATGCTGAATGATGCATGTTGGAAATCTACACGAAACGTATACAAATTTCAATCCCATATATAAATGAGCAGAGCAATGAATTCGAACTTAAGAATTACAAGCAAGCAAAAATTGGTGTATGTTTTCAATATAAGTACATCTTACTCAATACGACATGTACACAGTAGATGCCTTGACTAAGACGCGCGGCATAGCTCAGTTTTTTCAGTCCAAGGGCCTCGAGTTCAAATCCTCCCAGAGTAAGTAAAAAGAAATTAAAAATTTGTTTAATGTGATGTTTTTCAGAACCAAACTTGGGAGTGGATATGTGGGTTGGTGGTCCTCTTCTGCTTTGAGATGATGTATAGCGAAATAATTGAGCTTTCAAGATAGCATATAAACTAAAATCAAAAGTGCAGACATATTTTTTTTGTGTAAATGAAAATGTAGGATTTCTACCGGGATTTTGCTTTATTGTACGCCGCGTTCAGTTTTCTCATTTCAATGTGACTTTAGCTTTTCTACATGCTGCATTTATAAATGAGAAAACTAAAAGCGGCATGCAGAAAAGCTACATGCAACGTGTTGAAATAAGAAAACTAAACGCGGCATGCAGAAAAGCTACACAAAAGTAATGGGTTGAAAATCCCGGTCAAAACGTGTACACTCAGGGAAAAATCGCATAGTAGAAACTAAAACAATCATATTTCATTTTACTATGCAGTTTTTGTATTAAAATCAATTAACATGCACTTTGATTCAACAAGAATCATATTTAATCACCTAATTTTCTTTGCGCCATTTATATAAACTATTCGGGGAATTCGAACTTGAGAATTGCATGTGGTCTGATGCTCTTAGGCAGATGGTAGATTCAATTCAATACAAGTAGTATCTAAGAAGGCTTTCCGCCAGCAGAGTAAGTAAACATTTTTAAATACAATTTAATATAATTCGGTGTTTTTCAGAGTCCAACTGGTGGTGGCTTCAATGGGGGATTCCTACTCTTGATTCAGAACAAACTAATTGGATACATAATTTAATTAAAAAAAAAAAAAAGTTTTAATATTTTCATATTTAAATTAAAGTGTACACACTTTATATTTACGAATTCCATATTTAACGCTGAATCAATGGTGAAAATGTTAAAGTCAAAGTGTAAATATTGAAATCTCACAGCATTTTTCGCTCAGTGTAGAAATCCTTAATTTTTGTGTAGACTTTGCATATTTTCTTTCTCTGTGTATGGGAGTTCTTGGCTTCATCAAAAGATGGTCTAAAGAATTTAATGACCCTTATGTCACCAAACAACTATATGTTTCTCTGGTCAGACCTATTCTTGAGTATGGATCATATGTCTGGTCTCCACACTACCAGAAATATCAGGATCAACTCGAATCTGTACAAAAACAGTTCCTACTTTTCGCCCTGCGTGGCTTAAATTGGAATCTCAATGGGCATCTAGACATCTAGGCATCTAGAGTGCTTCTCCTTCATAAGTTACTGTCAGTTGAGTTTGGCTCAAGCGCTCTGCTTAGCCTAATAAGCTTAGCGGTTCCGGCAAGTGTAACGAAAAATTATGCGCCGATTTATTTAAATCCTTGCCTCACGAACTATTCTCATTATGAACCCTTTCGTAAACTCTGTCTAAATTACAACAAGTACCATCATCTGTTTTCAGTTCTGAGAACTTGAACCCATTGTTAGATGAAAGGAAGTCTATTGTCTAATTTAAATTCATAATTGTAAATAGTTTGACTGAACTTTGTTAAACTTTAAACAACAATAAATAAAAATAAAAATATTCTGAAAACCATAATGAAACACAAGCAAAAACACCAAAGTTATGCAAGTGCGCCACCCCATTTATTTGAAATTTATTTATATTATTTCAAAATTTTATACAGTCGAAGAAGTTAACTCCATATTAACTTAAGAAATCAAAGCCCTAGAAACAACATTACTTGGTAAAGGGTATTTCGCAGTCGGGGCACTCGACTGCAGCACTCTTACTTGTTATTAATCTTGGTTAGCTTCTGTCGTATATATTTTGATTTTCTTCATGTTCTTCCGCCTATTTCTTACAATGTCATTTTTTGCTTAACCATTTTGTTTAGTTTTAATTTCTTTCTGAGAGCCTTAGGATTTCCTATAAATCTGCATTTTCTTGCACTTTTTTCCCCATCTTTTTAGATAACCTTTTCTTTTCTATATCCAGAAGTGGAAGGGCATAAATAACGCCGCAAAGCAACTTCCCGTTTTTATTATCAGCATACTTTGTTATCAACTGCAGTCCAAAAGTTGCCTTTTCTTAACTAAATTGCTATAACTTTTTGGAAATTCTTAGCGAGTGTCGTACAAAAGGGCTATCTATGTATGTCTCAAAAGAAAATTCCTAAAATCTGCTAAACACACATTTCTCAGCTATTCAATATGTCTCATACTCTTTACCAACTATAGGTGCACTTTTTGATTGTAAAAAACTTCGAAGATTTGTAATCAGTCAAGCATTTTCCTGCCCTCAGTCCTTTGCTTATAAAAATCTCTCATGCATATCCTTAGATAATCTGTAAAGAGCCCCCTTCACACCTAATCTCAGTTCTTTGTTTAAACTTTCCCACATTTTCCAAACTACCTTACTCTTTTTCATATTTTCATCTTTTGCATCCCTAAACGCCTATCCTTCTCCAACTTGCCGAGTTTAATAGAACCTATTGTTCGTTGATGAAACTATCAATAAATCATTTCATTCAAGTCCAAAAACTAGCCTAACCACCTGATCCCCACCCTCTGCCCGGATTAGGTTGCTCTTTAGTTTTTAAAAATTGGCAGCATTTAGGTAAAGTGTACTTCAACATTTCCTTCTTTTTCACTTGCCATTAATTTATCCCCTCATGCAATCTTCTGGAAAAAATATTCTGTTTTTGGCATGCAAATTCTAACGCCCCTCTCACCCAGTTTGGCTTAACTGCTCTTTAAACTAAAACTCACACACACACACACACACACACTCGAAGTTTGCCCTTATCTAGTCGAGTTCCGGCTATATATAAACCACAATGTAAAAATAAATAAAAGACCAAGTAAGGGGTTCCCTAGTTGCAGCTTGTTTTGTTTTATCATGATTGATTTACTGAAATTAAGGCTAATTGCATAAAAATATGAGGTGCACATGTTTTCCAGCATTAGGGTTGAAGCTCAATTGCGTTTCAAAGACCGTTAGGCGGGCGCCATAATCATGGCAATGGACACGGACACGGACACTCAACCCTGGCCTCTCAGTTGGGAAAACTTGGCGCCAACATTTTGCGCTTGACGCAGACATTAAAATGCTTAAAATATCGATTTGCTAGAAAGGCGCAAATGAAATGCCGCCATTTGGGCCCAAACACGGGTGCCCCATCTGCTACCCTACCCTTCCCCCTCACCGAAAAAAAAGCAACAGTCTGCCACTTAAGTACGAGGCAGAAACGAATGGGAGAATATAGAAAAGGAAGAGAGAGAGAAAGAATGAAAAGGTAGTTACATATTTATGTAGTATGTATGTGTAGGTTTTTGTGTTAAGCAACGAAGTTTGTATACCCTTACAAACTGTAAGTTAGAAATATAACCAACAATTCTACAAAATACATTTAAGTAAGTTTTTGGTGGTAGTTTCCCAGCAAACATTTTTTATCGCAGAAGATAAGCATACGATTCTTTCAGTAGGAATCGCTTGACTCTAACGATATAGCAAATCAATCGCTATGCGACACTTCTGGGAGGAAAGAAATCGTTTCTTTTGGGAGATAGAAAAATGTCTCTTCTCAGGGATAAGAAATCGTTTCATCCTGGGGATAAGAAAAAGTCCCTTCGAAGCGATAAGCATAAGTGTCTTCTAAGGGATAAAAAAAAGCGATTCTTCCTGGAGATAAGAAAAAGTATCTTCTGGAGATGTGAAATCGTTTCTTCCAGAAGATATGAATGAGTCTCTTATGTGGGAGAATACGAAAATAACAAATTAAACAAATTTTTTGGGTATGTTCCACATTTCGTATAAGAGTTCTCATTTCGCTTTAAAATCCTACAACTTTACATTTGAAGTGACTAATACATCTTTGGTCACTAGATAAGGTTTAGAAAGTGTACTAAAATCGTCAAATAATTACAATTTTCTTTCGAAATTCACAAGTTCATACGGAAATCGACGACGATTTGTAGAACACACCCATATATTTAATATATTAACAATTTTTACTTACTCTGCGGGGAATCGAAATCGGGGGGCCCTTGGACTGAAATACGATAGGAACGACGTTTGAGACGGCAGCGCCACTGCGCGCGTTGAAGCAAGGCATCTAACAACATTCTCTAATAATTACTTGCTTGTAATTCTCAAGTTCGAATTCTTTCCTAAGCTAATATAAATAGTGTAAATGAAATTTGCGAAGCAGAATCAAAAGTGTCAGCAGATTGAAATCAAAGGGACGTCACAGTTGGGAACTTATGGGAAATCAAGTCTGGTAAAATTATCTTGAAAATTTACTACGTTTACAATTGGTAGCCAAATGTTGGATTTACAAAATTATTTTTTTTGTGTATAATAGCTATTTCAGTGTATTTTGAATGATTTGTATCCAAATCTAATGTGTGGGGTCTTTGAACTGTTTCCGGTTGGTCTTCTTATTGATTGTTAAGCGACGAATCGTCAATACACAGATTGGATGAAGAAAATGCGAAACCCCTTTAAAAAGAATCCCATTCATGTCTTCAAGGCAATTTTTGAGGAATATATCGCTAATTTACCGATTGAATGAAAATAAAGCGGTACAATTTATCGCCAATTTATCGCTAATTTATCCCTTGTATGTTGAAAAGGCGATAACTTTATGTATTTTGATAGTGTAGATCGTCAAACTATCACCAAACTCTCCCCTTAAACTATCGCCCAACTCTCTTTTTGACGAGAGACGCCAAAATTTTTGCTTAAATACCAAACATGCTCTAGATTTAGATGGTGGCCTTTTTATAGAATATACGACTCCTTTATGCCGATGATATTGTGTTACTAGCCGACGATATAAACACATTGCAGACCATGATACATAACTTGGAAGTGTATTGCGATAAGTGGGCAACCTGGCAAAATCAGAAATAATGATATTTAGGAAAGGAGGAAGACAAGCTGCAGCGGAAAATTGGATTTATAGATCTGAGGCGATAAGAACATTGGCAGAGTATAAATATCTTGGCGTAACTTTAACTTCATCTATGTCGTTTGGAACTCACACTCGACGAAGGACATCAGAGGCAAAAGGGGCATAGAATTCAACTTGGAGAACATTTATGAATAAGCCGGATATTTCATTGAGTAGCAAGTGGAACCTATTCCAGGCAACAGCTAGAGGTATACAGTCGTATGCAGAACAAGTTTGTGGATTCCGATGGTTTGGCGAAACAAATGCACTTCAGTGGCATTTCATAAAAAGAATAATCAATTATGCATTTTGTCTGGAAACGGGAGCAGAAGAAGGATATTTGTACGGTCTAAATTTGCACCTAAAGTACATTCACAGGGTAATGTTTGAATACGACGCTTGCCGACTACCCCAGATATTGACCAAATACGTAATACGAAAACAAGTTTTTTGGTTTGACGAAATAAAAAATCTTTCACAAAGCTGCGAACTTTCTCAAGAAATTATAAAAATGAGGGATATAACAAAAGAACACTAGTGCAATATATGTAAACTATTTCCACACAGGGTATCCCACATCCAGGATCAAAATCAAGCGAATCTCGTTTCTATAAGTATCTTGACTACATGAGAGCTACAACATACTGTAACAATTCATATAGCAGAGCGACAATTAGTAGGAAACTTAAAGCACGCACTGATACTCTGTGGTTAAACGGAAGCATACACTGACGAGGAAATAAGGAGTGCACTCTGTACAACCTTAGGGAAGTCGAGGATATAACACACTTCCTAGGCAGATGTCCCATTCTCAGAGAGTTTCGTTGGAAGAACGGAACTTACGGAGCAGGCGATAATATGCGTATTAAACGGTGCGGATCCCCTTTCAATTGGATCATGCTAGCGGAGTATATAGAAAAGGCCTTAAATTATACGAAATTAATTATAAGCGAGTTTATTATATAAATGTCAGTATTATTTGATGTGTGTTAAATCTTGATGTCACTAAATTATTTATATATAATATGTCAATTAACGTTTACTTATAATTGTAAAATGAGTCCAGCCAACTGTGTTGTTGAGGACGAACGATCTGGTATTCGGCGTCGAGCCGGGCAGCCAGGTGTAGTAGTCCGAGAAAGCTTTGAGTGGGCACACTGCCGACTGACGGTTGTAAAACCATGTCGGTTTTTATTCAAAAACAACATTTTGTTCGTATTAATCAATATGTGATCACAAATATTCATAATACCTTAAACAAAAAATACGAATAAAAATCTTATCTATCTATCTACTAAACACAACACAGCTTTAAAAAGGCGTTCACCGATTTTTGAAACACAGAAGCTACAATTTCACAAATCTACTAGCCAAAAAATCCATCACACACTTGTAGTTTCCTCTGTTCCACCTTCGTTTTAGTTAGAGGTGGTACGAGAATCAACGAAATATTATCTAAAATTATCCAAAACTCAAAGTGCTCCCACTTTATAGATAGAAACAATATATTGGCAGTTGGTATAATCATTTGTAAAAAGAGACAGGATTAGAATACTAAAATCCTGTGATACACAAACACTTCACATTCACAAAAATTTTCACTTCTGGAAATGTGTATAAAATTTATATTCTCCCACTTCATTTAACATTTGGCAAACGCAGAAAAAAAATCAACACATTCCGAAAATCCCCACATTCAATCACCGGCCATTCCTTAAATCCCTGTTCATGCTCCATATCACCCATAACTATTCGCTATCTCCGAACCAAACACACCTAAAAAATTGCAAACACAAAATGACTTGTTTTTTTAATTTCTCTGCACAAACAATGAAAATTGTTCCGGTTGCATGTCAAATGAACCCAAAACGACAACAACAAAACGACCGGAAAATATGCGGCCAAATGCACATAGTAGAACCAAGTAAAAAAAAAATGAATTAAAATAGCTACCAAAACAAACAAAAGTAACAAAAAATCCATACCAAATGGCTTGTTTCATTTTCCCGCAATAACAGTGCGGAAAAATCAGAACCAGAGCTCAGCCGTTGGTTGGTCATGATATGCATCCTTTCTTGTTTGTTGTTGGCCTTTTCGACAGAGCAAATAAAACCCAAAAGGGTACCAAATCCGTAAACTTTTTCACAAAAGAATGGAGAGAAACATAAAATGCCAAAAATTACAAAAAACACATGAGAATATAAAAACAGGTGAACAGGAAAAGGGAGTACTAGGTGAAAGAGAAGTTCAGAAGCCGCCCAGCTAAATAAAACCAAGGCAACCGTGACGTAGATTCGACCAAACTTCTTGTCTATAAATGTCTACATATAAGCGTATATTTGCATAAGGCAAACACAAGCACAAAACCTACGCTACACACATACACACACAAACACAGACGCAAATACACCTTTAGATAGCGGCTATTGTTCTGGTAGATCCATTAAGTATGCTATGGTTTTCGTTTTCAAATTTCATCAGAGGGTAACAGGACTTTGTAAGGCAGTTTGTAATAGTTTAAAGAGGAATGTTAGAGAATAGTGACAAAAATAAGCTAATCTTATTCAAAATTCAGTACTGTATAAGGTTCTTCACAATTACCTTAACTACCTAGTAAGCTGTCGATATTGAAAGACATTGGAACTTATTAGAGTGACTCTTGTAAACTTTCGGTGGTAGAATACATAATGATTGGATATCCGGTATGAGCTCCATTCCCGAGCTGTTCCTGAAAAGCACCTCCAATCTATTCCAAGCGGGTGGCAAAACTTAATCTAAATTTCTGGCTCAAAAGACATTATTTTCAATTTGCTTGCTGGTAATGTAATGCGCAAGTTAATTCGTATTGTACATGTGCAGCGTTTTTCCTAATGAGCGCAGGTAAGGTAAGGGATTTTCAAAATTGACGAATAGATAACGCCAATACGCCAATCGATAAATAATCTTGATTACTAAATATCTCTAACAGGTCCGAACCATCTATCTCCAAAACTGTGATAGATATGAGGTTTTTTCCAAATTGCGGGGGCGGGATGGAGCTTGCCAAAAATGGAAAATAAACTTGATCTGCCTACAAGTATAACAACTATATGTCCCCTACAGGTCAAACCTCTATCTCTCTCTATGATCTCTGAGATCTGTGCGTGCGTTCATTATATTGGACCTCCTGAATATGAAATTTTTAAGGTCATGATCTCACCCCACTATCTGATGCTTTTTGTTGTATAGTATGCGTAAAAAAAAAAACAAAATTAAAAAAAGACGAGCTTTAACGGGCGCGAAAAGGCTCTACAGTTTTTGTAACTCATACGCAGTGTTGCCTATTATCACATAATTGTTTTAAAACTAAAAAAATTATTTCGAATTTCAAAACCCAAAAGAGAGCACTATGTTAATTTACTGGATTTGTATGCGATATCAACTAACTAATCCTTTATTTATCTCTTATTCTTGATCAGCATCAACAGCCGAGCCTTAAGGAATGCATGTTATCAAAAATTGGGCTCAACAAGCCGACCAAAAGAACAGCAGTCTCTTCTGCCATATTTCCACAAATGTAGTTACCTTTTGGAATTTCAAAAGATGACAACAAATGAAATGAATTAATAACTTCGTTGTAAAAATTTGTAAAGTTTTCGTATGATTAATTTTTTTCAAATCTTTAAGGCCTGTTGCGCTTATTCAAAATTAAAATAATATTTTTTGATTTTCACAATTATTTATGATACAACAAATATATTTTTTTCCATTTTGCCGTTTTGATATCCGATCTATCGTTCATACAGACCGACAGAAATAAGCACATGGCTATATCGACTCGGCTGTTGATGCTGATCAAGAATATATATACTTTATAGCGTTGGAAATGATTCCTTCTGCCTGTTACGTAATTTTGCACAAACTTAATATACTCAATGTACCTTTGGTACCGAGTATAAAAATCCGAGATAGCTGGACGAAAACACTGTGACACATTTTTGAACTCAAAAAAGTTGATAGCGTCGAGACAAAAATATTCTGAAAGGGTGTGATGGTAGTATAAAATCCCTGTCTGGGTTTAGTCCGATTAGCTGCCGTTTTCTTTTTATTGCACTTTCAACTTTTCAGCTTCAGAGTAGGACTAACGATTCCATATCTCGTAAATTATGGTGAATTTTGCTTTTAAATCTTTAACAAAGTTGTTGCTCTTAGCTTGGCCTACAAAACATTTCTTTGTAGCAAATCAAAAAAATTATATCTTCATACTCAAAATTACAAAAGTTGCCCAAAAAATCCAAGTTTTGACCACTTTTCTACAACTTTTCAACTTCATCTTGAAACCCGTTTCAAATTTGGACAAGTAATACAGCACAAAGTTGTAGCTTAGACCAAAATAAACAAACCGTTAAAACGAACCAACTTCATTTAGTTACTCTTTCATATAGTTATAGGACAACAAGCACGTACAACTGTCATAAAAACTGGGAAAAACGAACGAAAGTAAAAACATAAAATATTTTTTTAATTACAGTTTTTAAGTTATGTTTTCTTACTATTTTCTTGATTTAATACAAAACAATCGAAATTTTTGACTGTGTCGGCCATTTGGTACCAAAAATTGTAATTTTTCGAGTTTTGGTTCCAATTCTACATGCTTAAGGGCCCGTAACTATACGAAGGACCAATCGAATGAAGTTGGTATGTTCCAATCGTTTGTTTATTTAAGTCCAAGCTACGTTTTTATCCTGCATTGCTTAGTCAAATTCGTTACAGTTTTCAAGACAAAGTTGAAAAACAGTACAAAATGAGGAGAAAACATGATGATTTAAAGACATTTTTGTAATTTTGAGTATAAAGATGTGACTTTTTTGACTTGCTTCTTAAGAATGTCTTGTAAGCGAAGCCAAGAGCAACAACTTCCTCCAAGACGTCAAAACGAAATTCCAAATAGTTTACGAGATATGGAGTTGCGAATCCCAATCAGAAGCTGCAAACTTCAAAGTGCAAGAAAACGGCAGCTAACCAGACCAAAACCAGCGAATGTTTTTGTACTACCATCATACTCTTTCAGAAGTTTTTGGTCCCGACTCGATCCACTTTTTAGTGTTGCACAGTGAAATCAATCAAAATCGATGTCAGAAGTCGGTGAATCCCGGACCAAGTACGAAAGGTTGTTTAATCCCAGAATTCTTGTGTTGGTCCCGATTTAAGCTCGGAAGAGCTTGACTTTATCTTGATACACGCTTATTATTATCGCTTAATATTATCATTTTATTCGAACTCGATTTGATTTCTCAGTTAAGAGGTGGGCAAGCCCTTGCTCCAGTTGCTCCAAGATTTTCTTTTTCGGCAATTGGCGCCAGTCAGTCTCATAATAAACTGCGTCGTAATTAACTCGCTTCAAATTGTGAAAGACAACAAAGTCAATGCGAATCGGAGCATAACGCCTACAAGACGCGCACACAGACGGCGGAACAGCTGCGCTTTGGGCGATCGAGACTTGCTAATAATGGTGGTTTTTTGTGTTGTTGCGCTGCTCCCAAACTCAAATTTCATGCCCAACAAAGGGGGTCCGACATTGATATAAGCTTGATTTTCGTACTTGATTTGATAGAAGTCGGCTTGAGCTCAATTTACAATTATATGCAATGCGAATAAGGATTGCTGCAAAAATGCCTGAGATTGACTTGAGCTCAATATTTAAACTCATATTGATCCCAAATAAAAGCAACCCTTAAGAACACCATGCTACTTCTTTAACCACCTTTTTTATTTTCAAACTAGCAAGTTGTAGTCGGCTCGAGGTCATTAGTTTTTTTGCATACAACTGTTTAAACAGGACACAAACAACACCACAATGGAGGCTGATTGTTGTCTTGGCGCTTTGATCGCAATTCATCAGCTTCATTCTCACTTCGAAAGCGCTATAATTGGTAGGGAATTCCTAGGCAGCATTCCATCAGCGCAGCTCAACGTGTTCTGTCGAAAGCATGCATAACGCCTGACGAAAAAGTAATGCACTACAATCGCTGCTTTTCGCTACATACTGCATTACAATTTAAAGAAAATATACGCATTCGTAATGGGAGTCCGATGGCAGTTCGGCTCTAGCATACATCTTTTATTACTAGTGATGCAGGCTGTGGGCACCCCGTTTACAAAGCGGCCATGCATATGGCAAAGTAGTGCAGATTGTATGGGATTATTTCCTTCACACTGATGGCAAAGTAGCTTAGGAGTAATACATTATGTTATGGGAATTTGCGCCTTTGGAATATGTGTAAAAAACACTCAACGCAAAAAAAAACCTAATTTGACAAAAAAAATTGTGTATGTGTGTGTGTGTACTCATTTAGCCTGACTGTATTGGTTAGAGAGATTTTCTCTCTCAGTTTGAAACTTGCTCTTGGTTTCTTTTCGCTTTGACATTGGAATTTCGTACTTACTTCAATCTCGAGTCAGGATCTTTTCATATTCAAGTAGGATCCGTACTTAAAATTAGCATTTTCATAAAAGGGTTTGTTGTATCAATCCTTTCGTACTTGAAATTTCAATCCGAAGTTCGAGATCAAACCAATTTTATAGAGCTTGATTTTAATTGGCCTTTTTTTCTGTGTATTTCGAAGCATTTGGACACTGAACTATGTCGGATTTTCTGGGTTGACTTTCATATTGATTGAAAATAAAGTTATTTGTTAAAACATTCTAATTCGACGTAAAATAAATATTTCCAAAGTGCATCAAATGCCACAAATCAGATTTGCACATAACCACCCCGAATGTTCATACAAAATTCCTTATTTGCTACAAATACCCTTATCACATTCATTCACAGTTCATTCAAGTGTAAATAAATCCATTTAATATATTTCATAATTTAATCATTTACAATTTGATTGCTAAATTTGCCACATTATTTGCTCAGCTTTCGGGTTTGCGTTAAATCAAAGCCAAAATATATATTTAGGCCTCAAAAAGCAATTCCATCCGTGGCCAGAAATCCCCAGGCCAATGTCTTTTAGCTCTTAGCCCATTTACCTAACTTCCGAATAGCCTTAGTCAACACACAAAAGCCATGCCCAACGGTGCTGCTGCTGCTGCTGGTGCCGCCAACCAACCTAAGCTGGCCGGGTGCTTAGTGGCAAGCCACATTAGGCAAATATGTAAATAACTTTTAAGGAATTAAGCACACGCACACAGAGACAGAGACAGGGAATACACAGATGTATTTCAGTCTTAGGGTTCTGGGTATCATCAGCTGAAGAAGCGGTTGTACAATGTGCAATCACTAATACGCTATGTTACACCGGGCATGAATGAAGAAATTTAGAGAGAAGCAAAGAAAGTACACTGAGAATAAGACGATCCAGCATGCCCGACAAAATCAAAGAATCTTCTTAGCGCGGATAGTTTCAGAGAACATAAATAAAAGATCGATTCAAATGTCGTCAAAATATGTTATTTTCTTTGCTCTAACAACAAATTTGAGAGCAAAACTATTAAAAACTGAATAATGTGCGTCTGGGGCTAAGGTATTTTGCTTCTTTTGAGAATCTGTATTCGAGAACCGATATTTTTGGAACCAAGAAGAACCGAAACATCTTACCAGTACAGCTGACTAATTTCAGACAGAAGCGGTCTAGACAGAGTAATTTTTAAGTCTAGCTATTCTAGTCTATGGTTTCGGTCCAATTTTATAGCTTGCATCAAGGTTTGCATTGGCTGAAACCAAAATAAGAAAGAGACAGCAAAAACAAAACTGAAAGAAAAAGTAACTGTAAAATGCAGGCATCACTGATTAAAACTAAGCATATAAATTATCTGAATACCCAGCATTTTTTCGCTGTGCATTTCAGGTATAAAAACATTAATTACACACACTTTTGCCTGGTCCTAGAACCAGGACAGCAGAGGACCAGCACCAGGACAAAAGCCAAACCACAAACGCGTCATTACAAACTGGAGAAGCACCAACAACTACAACAACAACAACAACAAGACGAATGAAATGGGAATTGGGAATCTCCCATTGCTTGCCACGTGAACTGCAAGTCGCCCCGCTTGCATTTTATCTGCTCCAATTGCACCGCTTCCAGCAGTCAGGAAGACCCCCCCAGCATATTTACAGTTGCTCGGCATTTAATGCAAGTGGGAATTACAAAAGAAGGGCGTGGCTAACAAAGTTTGCTGCCGGCTCGCCTGTCCGCCTGCCTGGAAGGCGATTTAAACCATTCGAATCATGCCCAGAATGGGAAAGAGGATGAAATGCAAGCATAAACGGAACCGACGTAATATGCATTTTTGTTGTATCTACTCCATCTACTCTTGCCAGGCTTGTTGTGCAAGAGCAGTAAACAATAATAACAGACAACAGCAGCAACAACCACCTAACAGAAGGATTACAGGACACCAGACCAGGCTGGCAGCCAACTGGGGAAGCAGTATGCGACTAAGTGTTTTGCAACGGAAATGCCAAGCTATCATGCAAAAAGCCACTGGCAGATTAACGAACCATGGCCAAGGCATGACATCAAGGTGGAAGACACAAAAGGGGGAAGTGAAAACAGAGGAAGCGGGCCAAAACGTAGCCAGAAGGTAACTGGCTGAAGAAGATCCGAACTCGGCACGTGACGCAGCGACAGTCCATGACCAAGTGCTGATTTTTTATCTGCCACAATTGGTGGGGTGGATGAGGTGAACGAAAAATGACAAAAGGTTATTGACATTCCGCTTGTTCTCTCCGACGCAACAAACAAAAAAAACTGAATACTTCCCACAAATAGCAGACAACAAAAGGAAGGCAATGAAAATGATGAAAATTTGTATACCCTAACTAGGGGAAAAAATTAAAGGAAATATGAATGAACTTTTATCTGACTGACTGAATCAACAACGCACAGGCCAAACAGCTAAAGCTAAAGCTCTAAATTTTGGAAAGTCGCTTTCTATTGTAGAGAAGACGCTTACTAAGTAAGGATTTGGCAAAGGCCCTGTCTTAGCTGTGAACTTAGAGAGTATAAAATATTGTAGCGAAATTGTGTCACCTATTGATGGTTAGCCAAGCGGTATTACTAACTTTTGTTAGGTGATGGAGGCCAAATCACCCGCCGGCTGGAAAGCGCACGCAGCGCGGAGGAAAGGAAGAAGCAGAAAGTATGCAACTAACCAGTAGCTGCGATTTGTCCCAAAGAAAGGGAGTCCGCCAATCGTTTCAGTTAACAATTCATTTATTCGCACGTGTGTGCAAGACGACAAATTCGAGAGATAGGTTAAGGTGATAGACAAATCGTCATCGGTCTGAACAATGTATCGATCACAAATTCGCAAGCTCCATGACTCGATGCGTTCCCTTAGCACCAACGACTAGAGTAGTAGTTCCGCAGTTGGGCTCAAGTTCATTACAATATGTTATTTTCCTCGGTAATACTCATTTCAATGATGTCGTTTGTGACAACTGAATTCATTATGACACGCCAGAAAAGAAAACCTCAACCTTATTGGAAGAGGAAGGGAAAGATAGCCACTGGGGAATTTTACAGTCATCATTTGAGTAAACTCGGATTCATTTGAGCAACAAGGAAAAGTTCTATTCCACCACCAGAGGCGGCGGCAAGTTCATAATAATATTGCGGGGCAAAAAAAAATTTTCATTAAGAGACAATAAGAGAACATTTTCCGCTTAGGGTGGTGAATTTTCCGGAAGAATGGTATGCAGTTATTGTTGAATTTTTATACATATCTGGAAAAAAAATTTTTGAGATCATCGGACCACGCCCACCATCGCCGTCCATATGATCATATTTTACGTATACGTAATTTTATTTTTAAGTAGAAAGTTTTTCATTAATACTTTTTTTATATTCAATCTTGTTTTAAAACAATTAATTAATTACAATCATTTTCTTCTTCATCTAAATAAAATAAATAAGTTATCACCTTCGCAATCGAAATTAATATTATCTTCGCAGTCTTTAAGTGGAAGGTCGTTCTTATTTTCTATTTCAAAGTAAGGTACATACTTCTAAAAGTGAAATGACACTTTATTTTTGTATTGACCTGACCTTTTCTTTATCGTAATACTCGAAAAAAGAGGATCTGACGAGTCTCTTGATCTGTGGAAGACATCCAACATATTATTAGCCCTCGAATTTTGACGAGCATGCGACTGTCTATCGCATTTATGAAATACACTGCTCGCCACTTGAATAGGACACCCTGTATGCTCTCTTTAAAACTGCTCGTAGCTCGAAAACGAAATGGTAGAATAACGGTATTTTTTGCATATTATCTTTGTGCAAGCATTCTTCGCTCTTTCTGGTATATTCCAAGTTTTGGAATAGAACCGTTATAAAGTTGTTTGCACTTTATGTGAGCATTCGCAAAAATTCAATGGAATTTTTGCGCCACTTGAATAGAACATGCTTTTTATTTGGTCGGTATCGTTGACACGTGCACACAAATTTTGGTTTACTTAGACTTTTTGCTTTAATTGAAGTGTATATAAAATTAAAAAAAATTAAAATGGGGCGTGGCACTTCATTATTTGAGTCGGAGAAAGGAAAAATCCAAGCTTACAAGGATTCTGGCCTTTCTATTGCCAAAATAGCAAAAAAAGTCGACAGGAGCCGTCACGCCATAACAAATTTTTTAAATAATGAGGCTAATTATGGTAAAAACAGCAGTGCTGGAGGTATTATGGTATGGGGGGCCATTTCCTATTATGGCACCTGTGAGCTTAAATTTATTTCAACCACCATGAATGCGTTGTGTTATAATGGTATATTGAAAGAGGCCTTTCCACACTTCCAAACTCTTTTTGCAAATCTAAAACGGATTTATCAACATGATAATGCCCCTATACATACGGCCCGGATTGTTAAATCGTATATAGCGAGCCAAATCGTGGAGTTATTAAACTGGCCACCGTATTAACCGGACTTGAATATCATTGAGAATGTGTGGGGATGGCTAACACGTGAAGTATATAGATCAGGTCAGCAATATTCGAGCGTTCCCGAACTAATTGGAGCTATCAAATTAGCATGGGGCTCGATATCGTTGAATTATTTGGGAAAATTGTATGCATCCCTTCCAGACCGAATGTGTGAGGTTTTGGAGAAAAAAGGAGGCTCAACAAACTATTAAAAACTTTTTTTGGTTTAAAAATATGTTAGTAATTTCTTATTTAAGTAATATTGTTATTTGAAAAGGATTGAAATATTCTTAAATGGTTTTTAGATAAAGTGTCCTATTCAAGTGGTGCAAAATGAAGACTCCAAAATTTATTACTTATTGGTTAACAAAGTTTTTTGTATACTTACAACTTTTGAATAATTTTGTAATTTTCGTCTAATTACTACATTTAAATAAACTTTATAAGAAAACAAAAATTATTTTCCTAGATGGCTTGGTTTAGCAGCAATTAACTATAGAAAATCGACTTTACAGGTGTCCTATTCAAGTGGCGAGCAGTGTATGTTGCGTGCTTCTGATTCGTTTTCCCCAAGGCAGCCTGCTGGTTCTATTGAAGTCTCTGTTATCTGGGATCCATGGATTAGAATTTTATGTACAGTAGGCGACATTGCATACCACGGGTATGTGACAAAGCAAAGGTTTGCTTGCAGAATCTATTGAAAATTCACACGAAATGGCGATTAAAATGGTATGAAAGCATTCTAAAATAACCAAGTCAAATTCCAAAGTTGATGCAAACAGGTGTGGATTCGAAAATGCCTTCCTTGCAGTGTTGCCATCGTTTGTGTTCCCATATCCATTTTGCTTTGGCTTATCTACGTGCAACCCCATTTCCTGCCACATGCGCTTTTGTATATTCTGTTTTTTTTTTCCATTGTTTCTAACTTTTCCGATTTATCCCTCACCTGCCATTTTTTGCATCCCAGTCTATAAGAAATTTTAAGCACAATCCCTAAATAGTGCATACAGATTGGGCACAATTGACTGGGCTGGGAGTTACCACTTCATCGCTGTCCAAAGTAATCGTCATTGTCGAAGAAAGCCATTTTGAGTGCTTCAACTTAAAATTGGAGATAGTTCTGTTGCACTTAGGCAACTTCTTCTGTATGAAGCATGTAAAACTGGTGATTTTTTTAATAATATTATATTTTGTCTCGACACTTATAGTTTGTATGTTGCTTTGCTCAAAAATTCAATCCGAAATCGCATTGTCTTTCCTATTATTGGCAAGCCATACATTGAGACGAGTTCGCTTTGGCAAACAAACAGCAAAGCGAAGATCAGACTTTGCAGCCCTGGTAAAAGCCCACGGTTACATTTCGATAAGTTTTGTTTTTTGAATTGCGGTACTTAAAGTAATAATATATAATATAATAAAATATAGCTAAAATCAAACAAATTTCGTCATGAAAAGTTAGACTTTATGTCAAAAATTTGGCCATCCAGCCCAGTGTGCAGTGAGGTGAATGGTGAGGAAGGGCCGATTTCGCTTCAACTAACAAACAACAGTGTAAAATTTAGTCTTGTCTGACACATAGCAGCTATCTGGGAGAAGAAAAATCGAACCTAATAATAATAAAATATTTGATAGATGAAAAGTTGAACCGTTGACATAAAAATTGTCAGTTACTTATCATTCCACTGACTCAAAGGTAAAACTATTGAATCCAAATATCTTGATCGATTTTCTAAAACGGGAACAGCTATCAGTTCAGAATCCACTTGATATGGAAATTGAAAACGGGAACAGACCAGTTTATTTATTCAAAATCAAGTTTTTTCGATAGCAGTATCGATGTTCAAACTTTCGAAGGTCCCCCCTATCAATGTTTTCACAACACTAGTATCACCCTCGTACATTCTATGGCTACGTATAAAGACCTGCTTCAGTTTCTACTGAATTCTTAAGCCATCTACTGACTACAACTTAAAATCTGATCATTTCAAGACTTTGATCTAACCATTAAATAGTCCAAATCCCACCATTACTTAAGAAGTCTAGCTCAAAACAGTTTGTAACTTCACTTTGATACTTTATTTGATTCGTCAATTTGACAAAGCTTAAAAAACTGAACTTAACCATTTTGCTTGCTTTAATACATAAATAATACATTTTCGTCAAAGCTCATCATACCCTCATACTCGCGCATGGGTAGCAAACCGCTTAAGACCCATTGCATACTTGCAGGCGCCTCCTTGAGTAAAACAACAAAGCAAAAGCAACAGAAACTGCGCAACTTTTTAAAAGGTGGAAATGCTTTTTAAGTATTAATTTGCGCAAACACTCGAAAGCAAAAGGAAAGCAAAGCCAAACAAAAGAGGGAAAAACAAGTTAATAAAACAGCTGCAGCTGTTGCCATTTGGTGACCGTGCGGGTGCAGCAGCAGCAGCAGCTCGTCGCTGTTTCCTCGCATTTCCTTTCACCTCCTACTCTTCTTTCGCATTCTCTTTGGCCATTTGGCCCGCTAATTGTTCACAACATGGGCTATCGCTTTACGCAAACACCTCGGACCAGCCACAGGACACCTACGCTTAAAGGTTTGTTTCCCTTCCTCATTGCCAAGCTCAAGTGCATTTTGGCCCAACGGCATTTTTACTGTTTTGCGTTAATTGAAAACTTTTGAGTAGATATTCGGATAAAACAAAGTGAATTGGAAAAGTTTTCTAGTTTTTTAGCGAATGAGTTTTCAACGCTTTGCCGCCTTGCATTTGTTTAGAGTTGCCTCCTGTTAAGGGGCTTTTCAACAGCTTAAAGTTGCCCAAAACTGTAACAGTATTTGTGCTGTCTGGCTAAAGTTCGTGGCCAATTAGTTGGGGGCAGAGTGAGAGAGAGAAGAAGAAGAAACCCCAAAGGGCAATTCAGTTTTTGGTCGCCAAACGTTGACAGCGTTGTGGATTTAATTGAAAAAAAAAATAAATAGAAAAAACTCGGAACTGTTGTCTGTGGACTGCAGTTTGACTAGATTGGAAATCTACTTTAAGCTGGCGTAAACTACATATGTAAGTGGAAGGGAAATGTCAGCAAAAATAAACACAAGAAATAAAGTTTTTGTGGAATGTGTGTGGTGCTGAGCCAACGATTTTGGGAGTGTGTGTGAAAATCGTTTTTTATATATCATGACATATCTGGATATCAGGCTAAGAGTTTAAAAGGACTTTATAAAAATAATGTTAACACAGTACAACATTAAAAAAAAAACCCCGGCATTAGACCATTAACTTCTGTCAGCATCACATCATACCCAGTTTTTCAAATCAAGCCTCGGTTCGCGTTTTCTGGGTACTTTTGAACTTGCAACACAGAGCGAAAACAATTTTAATTATTATTATAAAAATTCAGCAAATGCGGACAGGGTTATTGGGAATGCAATATACAAAATGCAGTTCAATCGTACAATTGATTAAGGTACATTCAGAAAAAAATGGCTGGGAGAGTTCTAGATCGATTGGGATAGAATTTATACCGTTTTGTACTTGAAATTTCACGTATGTTTTGTTCTTGGGTGTACTGAAAATAAGTACAATACGTTCTAGAATCAAAAAATGACTGTTAATATAATTAAAATAAGTATAAAAGTTCTTGAATCAAGAACTATTCGTACTTACAGTAAACCGAAAAATTTAAGAAAAGTGCGTACTTACTTCAAGTACAAATTGACTTACTAATGCTAGCTCCAAAAAGTGTGCTACGAAAAATGCGAATTATTTTAAATCGAATCTGTTCTTAAAATTCCCTCCTGGTTCTAACACTTTGGTTATGGAGTTAGGGTAGATTTCGAACGTACAGTAAAACCATCTTGGTCTTTGGCTAATTCATTCAATTTGGATTTTCCAATCCTTATTTGATTAAATACAGTGGCACATTTTCAAGAACAAATTGGAAATGGCTTTAGAATTTAATATGCTTAAACCAAGACCATTTTAGACCTATAATATCATGGAGCAATGAGTATTAGAGATAAAATTTTCGCTGCCTCAGTCAGCTGTTCGCTCTCATTTACGCTCTCTCTGGATACATTTGGTCAGCTGTTCGCTCTCACATACACTCTCTCTGGATACATTTGGGAATATGTCCGTCTCGCTCTTGCCACTGTGTTTTCCTACTGGCTCTGTGAAGTATCTTTTTGGGCACTATAGTATCTTTTTGGTGCTAAACACCACAAAAATGTAGAGGCAGCGCAAATTGGATCTCTAATATTCATTCTCAATGATAATATGCACTTTTGTTCTGTTTCCAGAATGTCTTGCGCTTGAATTTAGAATTTATTTGACTTTAATTACGAATATTTTTCACTTATTTTAAGAGAAAATCCGGTTGAGCTTAAGGCCATTACAACCTAAAAGTATGATCAAAAAAATTTAAAAATAGTTCGAAATGTACTTAATATAGCCCGAATCAATCTTAAATTAAGTATTTCGGGATTGAAACAACGTACTTGAAATAAGAATTTTGTACTTGAATCAAGTATTTTCGAACTTACCGTACCGTTTGTACTGGATACAAGTACAAAGTTCTTGGTTTTTTTTCTGAGTGTACCTCCAGAAAGAGTTAAGCCTTAATCATAGAAGAACTAACATTGAAGCACACTTTGAAACTACCTCTCTTGGTTACTTGAGTGATTGTTTAGACACCATCTAGTGACAATGTTAGAAATCGACTTGCATGAGAAGACAACAAGAATCTGGATTACTCAAAATTACTGCTCTGACGTTTATGGAAAACACGGTGATATGAGGGGACGCATCCTCGAGATCAATGGGTGCTGTCAAATGTGGTACCCACTATCGCGGCATTTCGATGCATGTTACAATCTCTTAAGGACACATTTTATTGGTCACCAAATCTTAATATGTTGGAACATCTTACCCAAATTCTATCGAGTGGTTTTCCATTAATTCCATTTTCTAAGTTAGACGCTTGTCTATTGGAGGCGGGAATTTAGTATAATCAATTGTGGTGACTCCCTTCATCTATGGTAAATTTTCCAAAATTTTAGCTGTCACCTTTTTGTAACCAGCAACAGATGTTGTAGCTGTGTATTGCTAATATAAATGTGCCCATTAAACGCGAACTTGACGTGATCAAGAAAAACTGGGTATGAGGTGTTGCTCCCTGACGCCGCTAGTTTCATAATTTATTGGTCCCGTTCCCAGGCATTAAAAATAGTTGCAATTTTGTGGCACTGTGTAATCATTAGTTGCTCAAAGAATCTAGCTCGTATGATTTTAAGGACTGGGCATCTGCCTATAAAATGTTCTAAGTCCTCGTATTCTTTCATGTTGCATAACGAATGTACCATCAGGCTCATTTCGTAAATGTTCGTAAAAATCCACATTATCATTTGTGTGATTGATTAAAGTAGCTCGGTCTTAGGTCATAATCTAGATATATATAAAACCTATGCGCGCTACTCATGGATCTGCTTCACATAGTTTGGTGTTCGTGAGTTTCTAGCCGCTTCTTAAGCACTTGTGTTTTGTTCTGCCACTCCGTCCTAGTTCAAGTTGAAATTGATACTTAAGTCGTTTAGACTTTTCGCTCATCCTATCCTTTTCCTTAGCAGTATTTTTATACCCGTTACTCGTAGAGTAAAAAGCGTATACTAAAGTCGTGCAAATGTATGTAACAGGCAGAAGGAATCATTTCCGACCATAAAAATTGTATATATTCTTGATCAGCATCAACAACCGAGTCGATATAGCCATGTCCGTCTGTCCGTCCGTCTGTATGAACACATAGTAGCGGGTATATCGAAGTCGGTTAGAGCCGACTTTAACTTACGCTCTCCCTGAGAATTGTTTTGGTAGCCTGTTAGATTCGTAGTCAAACATCGATTTTTGCATAAATTTATCCAAGGTGCAGATCAAGAGTGAAAATGTGAGCAGGAGTAATTCCGGTTTCCAGTTGAATGCAATAATTCGGAGTACAGTCCGCAAGCAGGAACATTTTCTTGATGAAGAGTCAACTTCTTCTAAGTAGACCATAGCTTTGAACCGATCTGCTGACGGCCAGGTACAGCTTCCACTTAGCTCCCAGTCCAACATCTCTGTTTCGGAAGAATATCCGCACGTGGCGTTAATGCTAGCTTTTGCTGAGTTTGTTCCGTCCTGGATGCTCATTTTAAAGGATAGTTTCGGAGTGAGTAATTCGTTCACCACCCTTATAGTTTTACCCCTATATTTCTATTGCTCACAACTTGCTAAGAGATTGAGAGAAGCTTGGCATTGGCCCTCCTTTGGAGATGCTGTTTAAGCCAATTTTACATTTTTTACACCTTGCTAAGGGACCACCACTTCTGAAAGCCATATTGGCGGACTTGCTGAGTTGGACAATCATGTTCCATTTGTTACATTACGCTCCCAGGTAGTAGGATCAACTGCCAGCAAAACTATAACATCAGCATGGAGCAACAACCTAAGGGTGCACGCACACATGCTGCTGAAAGATGAACTGACG
Source organism: Lordiphosa magnipectinata (assembly GCA_037044535.1). Classification (NCBI taxonomy): domain Eukaryota; kingdom Metazoa; phylum Arthropoda; class Insecta; order Diptera; family Drosophilidae; genus Lordiphosa; species Lordiphosa magnipectinata. The sequence goes on along the minus strand of JBAMBO010000632.1, from coordinate 323,529 downwards.
GCTGACCATGATATTTTAGTACGTCAGCAAGCCGAAATAAACAAACATGCTTGATTGATTCCGCAAAACTAAGCTTACAACTGTATTCTGGAGATCAAACATGCACGCAAGGTTATTTGTCAAGATCAGCCTTTGTTTCAGCCGTCAGTTTATCTTTCAGTCGCATGTGTGCGTGCGCCCTTAGCTTGATATTCCCGAGTTGCATGCCACCACTTAGTTCCTCGTTTAGATCGATTAAATATAAGGCTAAAAGTAGAGGTGAAGGCAGATATTCCTCTCTTACTCCTGCCTTGGTAGTGAACTTCACAGACATTGCTTAGAAGTTTGTCATCTTTGTGGATACCCCCATCGTTATCAGTTTATATGCTAAGAAATTTCTTAGGACATTTTCAAAAGCAGTTTTGTAGTCTACAAAGAACGCATAAGTCTTTCATTTTTTCTCAAACCTTAGTTGCACAAAGACTTTATATTTAAATGTGTTTTTATTTTTTTAAAACTCAACCTTTCAAACTTGCTTTAGTTCACATTGTGTGTTTAAATGAAAAGCACACACGCATTACTTTACACAGTTTGCATGGCGCCACATTTAACAATTAATGGGAACCCTTTTTCATTTGTTTGTAAAAAATGAGACTAGTTTTTACTTACAATTTCTCTCTGCAATTTGGCAATATTAAAATTTGCCTGTGCCAATCTCACACTCAATGTGGCCACATCGCTGGTTAGCTGGGCCCGTTCACTGGTATTTCGATCCACCAGCTTCAACATTTTATCCTCCAGACTTTGATTGACCTTCTGCACTCGTTTGTGTGACTCGTAGAGACGATCGTATTTATCCTGCCACGCTATAACACTATCCTCTAATTCAACTTGACGTTCCGTTTCCCTGAGACAGGCGGTCTCCAAGGCATACAGTTGAGTTTGTTTCTCGATTAATGCCTGCTGCAGTTGCTCAATTTCCGCTACAGACGGTGCGGCGGGGGCGGATGCGGAGGATGTGGAAATGCCAGCTGTTGTGGCCGCTGATGATGATGATGAGGCATCCACTTTTGTTGCAGCTGTTGTTGTTGCTGTTGTTGTTGTTGTAATGCCCGCTGTGGCCGCCTGAAATTGAATGGAGGAGAAAAATGAAATTATGAGCAGAAAATATTTTGTAATTAATTTTGCTTCCGTTCATCGTCATACCGGACGCAAAGTGTCACACAGTTTCGACTGCAAAAACGCTACTAAAAATGGGAAAGAGTGCGAGAAAATGCGTTGGACAGCAACGCAACCAGCAGCTACATATTACAAGCGGATCTTTTTTCATTCGTAAATAAAACATTTTAAAAAGCTTTGGAGCGCTGTGTTTCAGTGTCATAAAAATGCACGTCATGCTCATACAGAGCACCGTGTGCTGTGTGTGTGCGTAAGCCAACAGCTTCTATTATAGAGATAAGCTGATGATCGGCCATAGGAGAAAGAGTTGATGCTCTAACCATAGCAGAAAGAGTCAAGGGCATATGCTTATCAATAATCCGTTAGGTTTTGTATGAAGGGTACTGACAGACAACTGATAAGCAGCAGGCAGAGAGCATAAACCTCAGAGAAAGAGATGTGGTACACAGAGAGGATGAGTGTGTGTGTGGGTCCCGTATATAATAAACTGATTAGTCAAAGTTTTGTTGTTACTTTTTGCTCGTTTTGTCATTTTGCTCTATTCTTTTAATGAAAAACCAAAAAAAAACTAGAAACTAAATGAATTGTTAATCTAGGCGAAACAAAGTTTTAGTTACACTAACAAAAAATATAAAACTGCTGGTCATAGTTCTGTTTATGATACTATAATGTACATTGAGAAAAAAAACAAAAAGGCCAAGCTAACTTAGAGTGTGCCGAAGTTTTTATACCCTTGCAAATGCTGGTTTGGAAATGACAGAGTTTAAGAACGCTTACAAAAAAATCAAACATTTTTCTAACTAAATCCCATTTTCCGACAGATAAACATATGATTTCGACCAAATTTCGCGAATCTTTTTGAAAACATATAAAATTAACAATCGCCGAATTTAAGAACAATAAAATTGAAAACAAAAATGTTTTTCTCACTAAGTCTCATTTTTCGACCGATGGTTCCTATAGCAGCTATAAGATATAGTCATCCGATCCGGTCGGTACCGACAGTAACAATAAAAAGAAGACTCTGTGCAAAATTTCAGCTAGATAGCTTTAAAACTGAGAGACTAGTTTGCGTAGAAACAGACAGTCAGACGGACAGTCAGACGGACGGACAAAGTTCAATCGACTCAACTCGTCGCCCTGATCAATCATATATATAGTTTATAGGGTCGGAAATGAATATTTCGATGCATTGCAAACTTCTGGGCAAAATTATAATACCCTTCGCAAGGGTTTAGTGATATTTTAAATATAAATTTTACCCCGATATGACACACCATCAAAATGGTATGCCAAAAAATTACAAATCCATATTTTCTTACATATCGTTTTTACATTTTCAGTATCACTCTGTAACTATTTAATATCAATTCAAGTATTTGATATTATTTTGGATCAGAAATATATAATTTTCTTGCCAAATGAGATGAAAAATTGGTATTTTTGAAAATTTTATGTTAAATCAGTTGAATATAAAATATAAATTTGATCTTGTATGAAATGGGGAAATACAAGTTAACAGATATAAATAACCTGCTCAGAAAATAAGTTACCTTCAGCTCAAGCTTAAAATCACAAATTTTTCTTACAAATTTTGATTTCAAATTCCAAAAGTTCTTAATATGAGCACAATTTAACTTAACTCCTCCATAGTTCAAGAAACACACAAGTAGCAGCTTTGATGTTTGAGGAAGACTCCATTCCTTTCGTGTTCAGGGCAAAAATTTCAAAGTTCCATTCCCAGTTTAAGCAACGCTAATAATTAAATTGTTTACAATAAACTTTGTTTTTCAGAAAGAATTATACGAAACAAAATAGTTGGTGGGGTTTAACTTAGAAGTGGTAGAGTAAAGTATATATATATATGCACATATATCCTGCTCCGTGCGGGTCCTTTATATTGTGTGCATATGTTTCTTATGAGAGCGCTTATATTCTAATTTGAACCGACTGCCAATTGATATTAACATTCAAACTTGTCCAAGCTGGTTAGGAACCAGTTTAGTATCAAACTACATATTATTAATCCACACACCAAGTTTCCAGTTCAAAATTCACATATCAAATAATTTCTGAGATATGGCTCTGAACCACTTCTGAACCGGTGCGAAACCAGTACTGAATCAGTAAAATGTCCAACTCCATTTTGTGAATCTACAGGCCGAAATTCGAATTTATAGCTTAAATAACTTTTGAGATATTGCTGTAAATCACTTTTTAACTGAGTTTCGAGTCAATCGGATGAAAAATAGTTATTTAAATGCAGAATTTTCCGGGAACTTTCACACCCTGGGGGCGGATGTTTTAACTTCCGAAATTCTTATCACTTATATCTTATATCTTATTTTGAATACTATCCTTACAAACCGAGTTTCAAGTCAATCGGATGAAAAATAGTGTTTTACATGTAGAATTTCTGAAACATCGATGTTTTTCCAAATTTTGAAAGTCTGGCTATTACATATCTAAATAATATAGAATCAGAGGTGCCCTGGAAATCTCTACAGATTTTCGTATAAACGATTACACTACGAACAGAAGTTGGACTACTTTATTTGTAAAGTAAAGAGAATAAGGCCAGCTACAAAATCTACATTACATCTACTAAGCTTTGAACATGCAGTTTCAAATCGCTCAACTTTCTTTTTTAAGAAAAAAACAAATTTTTATTAGTAGACTCACACACTACCCGCCGCACCACACCCGGCCGCATTAAAAAGAAGTTTAATATTTCCTAATTTACATACAAAACCTTCCAGGGGATGAGTGGATCGTTGACCTTAGACGACAGATGGATGGAGTGTTAGAAGAATATTTTTTAAATGAGGGATCTATAATTGCAATCCTTCACACAACCCTTTTTTTGCATGTTGAAACCATTCTGTCATATTAGTATGATTACACTTTGCAACAGGCAAAACGATCCCTTGGCCGAAACCAATTTTTTCTGTCCCATACACGAAAAACAAGTGAGAAAGTCGGTCAAGCCTCACTATAATATACTCTGTACCAGTTTAGCCCGCCGATTGCATTTGCTCTCGATTATAATATTATAATACATGAAGTCGATATTCAGGAGACACCAAGAGAGGGCGGATCATTGTCTGGAAACAGGTTATTGCAAGAAACCCCCGATGCAAATTTGTATAGCCCTCAGCGTATTACGAAACCTGATATCACCCACAAAAAAAGTCTTATCCAAGCAGTCACATAGTTATCGTGCAATATTTTTTGTAGATCGTTTTGTTTTTTGAGTATCGTTCATCCGATCTTTATCATTTCTTCAATATCTTTAAAATGAAAGAAACATCTATCTACCAAACTGTGGAAGATATGAGGGTTTTTCCAAATTGCGAGGGCGTGGCAGAAATTTAAAATAAACTTCATCTGACTGCAAGTATAAGAAGTATATGTCCCATATATGTCAAACCTCTATCTCTTACCATCACTGAGATCTTTGCATTCATACAGAGCGACAGACGGACATGGCTATATCGACTCGCCTGTTGATTCAGCATCAAGAATATTTATACTTTATAGGGTCGGAGATGATACCTTCTGGCTGTTACATACAGTCAGTACCTTTGGTACAGAGTATAAAAATGTATTAAAAATTTTTTTGTAGTGAACATTGTTTTTTTTTAAGTATTAAAGTTTGACTTTGTTTTATTTTCACTTTTTCGAGAGGTAAGCTTATATATTTCACCATTAATTTCGAACAGCATAACCGATTTTAAAACGCTATATATTGAAGGAAAGGTAATAAATGATTTTCTTTTTGAAGATTAAGATTGAAAAAAATCATCGATGCAGCTTAGATAAAAACATCGATATATCGATGTTGCCAATGATGTTTCTCCAGCTCTTCACTGAGAAAAAAAAATCAATCTAAAATCTAGATTGAAAATCTCGTTTGCAAGAACCTTGCAATCTTATAAAAACAAGATTGAAAAACCTTGAAATGAGCTTAGAAATCTTAAAAACAAGATTTATCATCTCGCAACTTATCAACCACCCTACAGTTTTCTGTAATGCTTCAGTTGAAATTTTTTTGATATATATAGATTTATTTTGCTATAAAAAAAAAAAAAACAAACTCCCTCCTGGGACTCGAACCACGACCTCTTCCTTTAATAACACATTGCCACGGCCGATTAGTCGATTTTGCCGTAGGGGGTCAATTGTTAAGCGCAGCCAGTTGCAGTATAAGAACATAGGCTGCGAAAATCTCTGCTCTTATACTGCAACTGGTTGGGCCTAACAGTTGGCGCTCGATGGTAAAGCGGTGGTGTCAGTGTTTCATTGCGCAGAAGGTACTGAGCTCAAGTCCCAGTATCGGCGGATAAATAATTTTCAATTTAAATAAGTTTTTCAGAAAGAAGAAAATGTTAATTTAACTAAAACCACCTATAAACCCTTTCCCCACCCATCACCTAAAAATGAAAAATGCTCAATTTATTTTTGTCTTTTTTTTCATGTAAAAAAATGAAATTGTTACATCTTAAAGTCGAGTATAAACTATCTTAATTCAATATTGTTGTTATAAGATTTAAATTGAGAATATAATCTTGGGTTCAGATTATCTCGTCTTTGTCGAATTTTGACACCGTTTCGTCTCGTTTCAAGATAATAATCTGGGTTTTAGATTGATTTCTTTCTCAGCGTAGTTCTTACCCTCTTTTTGATCATCTTGAGTTTAATGTTTTTCTTTGTGTATAAATTTTTTATTCCAAATTTCTTGACCTTACAGTTCGTAACGCTGTTTTCTACAATTTTGCTTGTTTTCTATATTTCGCCTATCAAAACCTGTTTGAGAATGAGTTTAGCTCGATTTTAAGTACAATATTCGAAGCAATTCAAGAACAAACTAATTTTATTCAAGATCAGACGTGCTTAAATTAAACTTTCTACTATTTTCCGAGTGTGTGATTAGTATTCACTGATTCATACATACGTACACGAGTGTACGCAACAATCGGTGGCAACATTAAAGTTACAAATTATAAAGGAATTCATCCCACATGGGAACAACAAGAGAGTTGTCTCAACAACTAACTCTCTGAAATTACGAAACTAGCGATATACAGTCAGCATATCTTTCCAGTCCCGCAATTTGGCGAAGATGCTTGATCAATAAAAGCAGCTGTTAAATAGGACATTGGCGTTTTGGAGAGAAATTTTCGTCTTAGAATTTCTTTAAAATTTCATTCCCAAACTAAACTACCTCGCGCATAAAAAATACAGTCGCTGCGCTGAATAAGACACACGTAAGAATATTAAAGCTCGAATAAAACTGGTGGCCAAGAAAACCCAAGAGAACAACCAAGACTGAGATGAAAAGACCAGGTGCAGCCGGACATTACTTGCCTGGGACTGGCGCGTGACATTCAACGGATGCTTTTAACATCGAGTTTGTATAATCTTCATGCATCAACAATTTTATAGCTTAATTCACTTAATGTCGTTTTGCATCAACTAAATTAATTAAATAATACCATCAAAAGCCAACTCTTTAGCTTGTTAAATCATTTTTGTTCATCAAACAAAAAGCTTTTATTAAATTGTTCAAAAACCATTGACCAACTAGAACATAAAACAAAATGTGAAACATGCAAATTGTTTTATGAGCCACACACAAAGCAAACAAATCATACATAATAAAAACAAACACACACACACACACACACATGGTAGCTCAAACTTTAGGATACCCTAGCCACTCTTTAACCAGGCTCGTTTTAACTATTGCCGCCTTTTCTGCAGGCCAAATTAATTAATGGCATTGTCTGTCAGTGGCAATTTACCATTGCCCGACTCTGGAAACTAATATAAATTGAATTTTCTTATGCGTTGGCAAAATAAAAAAAAAAAAACCAAAAAGAAAATATTATTTTCTTTCTACAAATTTAAACACCAAAGAAGAGGCCAAGTCAGCGAAGCCATAGAACTTTCCAGGCCGAAAATCCTTTTTTAATTAAATTTTCTGTACATTTTGCAGTTTTTAGGTTTGAGAGATGTTGAGAGTCCTCAACCCTGCGTCTCATATGTGTGTTAGTGTGTGTGTGTGTGCTGTAGAAAAGTCTCCTTGAAGTTGACTGGTAACCAAAGACAAAGTTTCAACTGACAACGTTCTGGTTGCTGTTGTTGTCAAGTTAATCCAATTACATATATGAGAATGTAGTTTGCACTTTGATTTCGAAGACTTGACAACTGCGGTTGGACTATTCGTTAAAGACACAGAGATAGAGACCCCGAGACTAAGACATACAGTTGGAGAATTGATATTGATAGGCTGGGTGTAGTCAAGGTGTTAACTCAATTTACTTTCACACACAGTAAATTGAATACCAGCAGTTGAAAAGGATACATATTGATATCAGGTTGAAACCTAATTATAGCCATCGAACTTGGATTAATACATAAATTTGTTAATGGCGCTTGCTCTGTGGTCAGTTATTCCAGTAGTTTCCGGAAACAGGTAAAATTACAAGTTACAAGTTTGATAAAGATTAAATGATCATTAGTAGAGAGCGGGCATGCAAAATGCACAAGAAACTAAGACAGCCATAACAACAACTGCGATAGACAATTGTAAACGTATATTAAGTTAAATGCAGTGCACATTCGGCCCAATTGCCGATTTTTTGGCATAAAGTCTAATATTGATGCTGCAGAGCTGAAACTTGGTATATATGATAATTATATAATGCATAATATATAGAAAAAAAATTGGATGATTCTGGACACGCCTACCCTTACTGCCCATATAAGAATGCATTGCGCATACGTACCGTAATTTTGATTTTTTGATTTCCCCTACAAATAGCATGTTTTTATTAAGGTTATATGCTGTATGTTGTGTCTCCTCCTGGATAGCCAATTAGCATGTCTATTCTTAAATGTTCGGATATTACGTCTAAATTTTTTCAGTCTCACCTTAACATATTTTTCTATGCACCTTACTTTTAAGTTTATTTCATCCTTTTTCTCATTGCTCAGCTTGTAGTCATTTAGTTGCTCAAAAACCCAGCTTTTAATAGCGGAACCATCTCGATGGTTGTTAATCCATATGTCAACGTTGCATGAGAGAACTCAAGCTTACCTACAAGTTGAGAATAGCGCAAGGGCCGCAAATGGCCGCAAAAAGCATTATTAACATAATGTAATATACATTTATATGTTTATTTTAACACACATTACAATTGATTCCAATGAATTCCAAATTAGTTCTACTTTATACAAGACGAGCACTTTGGTAAAGTTTCCTCTGTATATGGACAACACAAAACAACACACATTAATGAAATATGTCCAACATTATCTAAAAATGGTTCAATATTTGGATTTCAATATTCATTATTTGCAGTAACTTATTGTGCAAATTTTTATGAACTACAAGTCCACAAAGTTACCAAATAGTTGACGCCAATTTTATTGCAACTCTTCCTTCAGTCAACAGCTGACTTCGATTATCGATAAAAATTTCAGGGTTGCCACACAATCGAAAATATTATTCGATTCTTTGTACATAGACTATGTAGTTTAAAGGTGTATTATTAAAAATGAGTTTTGTTTCCGTGAAATTTTCGACATTATGCCAAAAAATCGGGCATGTGGCCCAATGTGCAGTGGTAGGCAATGGGAGCAGAGACGTTGACAGATTTTCAGAGCTAAATTTTCAAAGTAACGAGCTTCAATCCTCTGTTTCTCTCTCTTTCTGTTTAATAAGTCGGCAGCGGTCGAGCAACAAAAGCTTTTGAAAGCTTTTTGATTATTTTCTGAATTCGTAAGCTTTCTCAGTTGCCATTTCCGACCCCTGTACGTCTTAACATGATACACTTTTCTTAACTTAATGCTATTATTTTATATCAGAGCTCTCAAAAAGTGCACAGAAAAAAAAACGTCAGGATATTTTCAATCTTTTTAATCTTGGACTAAGCCAGGCATGAGCTTGAAGTTTCAATATCGACTAACAGGATATTCTACACAATTCAAGCTTTCAGGGAATGGCCCAAGCCTTTCGAACTTGTATCATTCTAAATGTGCTTACTTCAATCCCCTTTGAGATCACATGTTCATAAATCAGAGAGCGAGAGCGACAAAATTTAAGCAGCATTTTTGACATGCGGCAACAAACGATGGCGATGGTCATGAGCGATGAGAAGCCGTTCGAATCCCAGTTGAGCCCAAAAAAAATTTTATATTTCTTTGGGTTTTAGAAGTTTTAAATAAACCAAAACTAGTGTGGGTCTAGAAGTGTATAAGGATGTCTTGTGGAATATGGCGGAGGAAAGGAAGAAGAGAGGTATCTTTCCTGGGATCAAATCAGTATTACATATCGAGCTCAAAAACAATCTCGAACATGCTTAAAATTATCCTGGATTGGGATTGAATTGTTCTCGAGTTTTATGCTTAATTCAATCTTTTGGAAGATTAAGTAATCCTTTTTGGGATTAAAAAATTCGGATCAAATCAATCATTTTTCGGATCGGGTCAAGAATATCCGGGACTACGTTGTTTTATTACCGATTGGGGATGATTTGATCCCGTATGGATTGATTTTTGTACCCGTTACTCGTAGAGTAAAAGGGTATATTAAAAACATGCAAATGTATGTAACATGCATAAGAATCATTTCCGACCATATAAAGTATATATATTCTTGATCAGCAGCAACAGCCGAGTCGATATAGCCATGTCCTTCTGTTTGTACGTCCGTCTGTCTGCATGAACACCTAGATCTCAGAGACTAGAAGAGCTAGAGCAACCAATTTTGAAATGTAGACTCCTATTGTCTGCACGCAGATCAAGTTTATTTCAAATTTTGGCCACGCCCACCCCCGCCCCCACAATAAAAAATGTTGAATAACTTCCATAATTTTTAAGATATCGATCTCAAATTTAAAACTTACATTTATATTCGCAATATCTATAAGCCCTGAATTTTCATCAAGATAGGATGATAAATAGCCGAGTTAAAAAATGTTGCATACTTTTCGGCTGTCCCACCTCAGGCACTCAGGAAGGTTATTAAACATTTCTTTCCATGAGTAACGGGTATATCGAAGTCGGTTAGAGCCGGCTTAAACTTACGATCTCGTTTTTTTTTGAGTGTGGTCCCTTTTTGCAATATGTCAGAAAAAAAACAGTCTCCTTCGGACACGATGAAAAAGGGAAACAAAATGACATATCAGCTGTCTTTTGTCAGCTTGCTCTTTGCTCAATTACCGAGAGATTTTTCGCATTTGATTCCATGATTCACTTTGCTGGGCAGAATCTGTCGAAAGTGTCTTTTGCGCATGTATAAGTGTTGCGCGTGTTCTTTGGTAAACTGCAAGTGTGTATGAGTGCTTGTGTGCTATTTTTTCACTTTACTACTTTAACGCTTGGACTGCCATGAAATGTGTAACGCAACAACAACAAAAAGACACTTCGCGCTGACACTTGGCTCGCTATGCGCAACTGCTGAGAGCCGAACGAAATTATTCCCATCAAGCTGTTATCGTAAGACAGCTTCGTTAGTTTCTCTCATCGAGTACTATTATGACACAGAAAACACGCAAAAAACAAAATCAAGTGTTCTGTTGAGAGAGTGAGCGAGTTTGTTAAATTTGTCCCTGTCATTTCGTATAGAAAAAATTTGTTGACCATATTTTGCAAGCCTCAAGCTGATGTAATAAATTACTTTGAATTTTAAACTTTTTTAATTAATTAATCAAAATCTCAACTTTGCTATCAGAACTTTGCTCACAACTTCAATTTGCATACAAATAATATTATCTTAGTCATAGTCCAACCCTTTTTACAGCTTTTCTTTGGCTTGTCCATAACTTCTTCACTTATTTTTCTTTGGAATTTTATAAAAGAAAAGAAAGTCCCCTTTTTTGAATACACAAATTTTGTAAAAAAAATTTCCAATTGTCATTCTACTCAACTTTAGTATTAGTTACAAGCGAAAGGAGAAGTGGGCGAAAGATTGCTTCAACTTGCGGCAAAGACTTGTCATTATTTATTATGTTGCTCAAGTCTTTCATTACGGAAACATTTTTGTCTTTAATTTTTTTTTTTTTTGCGAATGTTGTCACATTCTTTGGCCTGCTTATTTACAGTTATTTGGTTGCTCCCTTTTACAGGCGAAAGGATTAGAAAAATAAAAAGCGCAACGGAAGTGAAATGAATGTATGAAATGCTTACAAGCCTGATTAAACAGTTGTTGTTCAGCCTCATCTGAAGGGATAATTACAGGACACTCTGAACAAGTTGCTCTCTCTCTTTTTCTCTCTTTCTCTCTGAGTGTGTTATTTTTGTAACCGAAACTCACAGTTTTTGGTAATCAATAAATAAATTTTGTAAACATCAATAGCTGCTCCCCAAAGGGAAAACTTGCCATTAACTGACTGAAAATGCTTTTGTAAACAATATTACGGAGACATGCCCAGTGATGAATGGAAGGTCAATTGCTCTGAACCCAAGAGCGATGTCCTGAGGACGCGAATGCTTCCAACCAACGTTGACATTTAACACAAAACGACGCGAGCCTGTCAATGCCAATGTGCTGGAAGAGAAGACCTAAATGGATGGATGGAGTATAAGGCAGAATGGCGGAATGTTTATGCGAATGCTTGGGCACAAACATACGTGACATGCCTCTGACTCGCTCTGTCTTCATGTGTGTGTTTCTTAAGCAGCGGAAGCGTTGAACGTCAACTGACATCTGAAAGGAAGCTAGAAGGGTACGGCAAGAGTCGGAGATCCCTCACTTGGAAAAATGCCACGACTGGGCTGACAGTTGGCTGACTCGCCAGTTGTCGTCATATTTTTCAGCTTTAGCATAAAGTTCACCATGACTTTTTCAAGATGTTAACCGCACAGTGGGTTGAAAGCGATTTAAAAGTAATTAGCACACAAAATAAACGATTTTAAAAATATGATATTATATGTGATATTATAAAGCTTGGAGAATGAATCAACAGAGGTTTTAGAGCAGTGGTCGGCTATGTGAACAGAGATGTCGGCAGACCTTAAGTGTTTGTGCAATAGAATTTATGAATCAGCAGAGAAAAGTTCCCAAAGTAATGAGCACACTTAACTAACCTTCTTTAAAGCTTTCTATACTTTATCTCTACTTGAGGCTTCGGCAGCGGTCGAGGAAATCAAAGCAAACAAGTGAAAAAGTCGGTCAATTCAGAGTGCCCTGCCACACATAGCGGATAACTGTTGAATGTGGCGCCAGGCGAACTGGGTAATGTTTTGCCTATCGCCGTATCCAAATGTAATTTTCCTAATAACTCGACTATCGTTCATCTGATCGTTCCGAAACTATGACGATCGAAAAGGAATAAAGTTAAAACAGATGAACAGACAAGGCTCTAGCCACTCTATCGTTCCGATTTAGAATCTATATAAGGTATGTACCGAAAAGAAACTGCACACTTTATTAACAACAAGTAAATTTTTCTTTTCTTAAAATATATATTATAAATAAACAAAATACACCTAACCTATTCCCGGAGTACCATAATCCTCGCTTGGAGTGCGCCTCGCATCCCATCACATACACCTAACCTATTTCCAGAATACCCTAATCCTCTCTTGGAGTGCTCCTCGCATCCAATCTCGTAGCGCAGAGTGCGCTTAGGTGTCCATATTCCTAAGCTGCTCCGGAATACCCTAATCCCCTCTTGCAGTGCACCTCGCATCCAAACTTGTGGATTAGAGTGCGCCATTGCAACTAAGCTGCATCTCTTCGGAAGTGCGCAACACATCCAACCAGGCTTATCAGGGATCTCAGAAGGCACCAAACATCTGGACACGCGTTGCATCGCTGGCGGAATCCCAGCACAAGGATCTAACAGCACAGAATCACCTCTAGTTATCTTTCCCTATTTCAATCCTAGCAGCCAGCATTCCATCCAGGACATTCCACCCGTCTCAAGAAATAAGTAAATTAAGTTAGAACTAAGAACAGATTACCCCCCTGAATAAAGACATACAGCTAAGACTCTATTGATCCGCCACTCTTGCTCTTTGTGGGGAATTCGTGTACAGCAACCACCGACTTTGCAAAAAGAAACCAAACTTCTGTGACCCTTGGCCCCGGCGTGCTACACCCCGGACAACTATCGTTCCACCCCTTTATTAGTACACCTGCTTTGGTGACTTTAAGACTTGCTTTAATCGAATTTTTTCCATCTCAATCATGTTTTCGGCAACTCAACGGTCCTTCTTTAAAATTCTTTTAACTATAGCCCAATATCCCTCTATGGGTCGTAGCTCTGAGCAAAATTATGGGTTTTCCTCTTTACGCATAAAATGAATGCTTTTTTCGTTGAGTGTTGCTCGAACGTAGTGAGCGGTGCCAGATGCCAGATGCCCAGAATGAACTTACGGCCGCGTGGAACAACAATAACCACAAGAAATAGAAAGAGAAACACGACACATAAATAGCGAAAAGCGTTCGGCCACTGCGAGCGGGGTGATCGAGGCCTATCGCTAACTAACGATCACTACCATCCCTGCAGGGTAAGTGTCTAGTTTACAACCAGAAATGTACCTGTCTCTAAAAACTTGCAACTGGTTGCACTTCCTATCCAAATCAATGTATTGAAGTCGTCCATTTTACACAGACATGTCATAGGCATGTGACAATTGTCCCCGGCAGCAGCCATTTGCAACCAGTTTAATGCCAGATGGCATAGGCGGGAGAGAATTGTCCCCTGCAACAGCCATTTTCAACCAGTTAAATGCCAGTCCACCTTTCAATGTTCCTTATGACAGTCTGATTATGTCACTGCTCCGTATAACAGTACATCGAAATCTCTCGGTCAACTCACTCATCATCAATTCATTTGCAAATAGTTAAAGTTCAATTGGATTACAACTAGCTCAAATTAGTATTTCAAACGAACATATCTTCGAAAGCTAATATTTGTTGTTGCCCAACTCACCCAAATCTAGCTATTTTGCTACCAGTTATATTCTACTAGCATTCCAACTAGGTGTAGGACAGTTTTGTTTTGTTACTAGTTGACAATTTCTCTGCAGGGATGATACAACTAGTAATGTATGGCGCTCTCTTAGTGCACTCTCTGATCGGTTCAAAACATTTCAGTGTGCAGTTGACACTTGAAGCGACAGGTTGTGTGAGCGCACTCATTTTTTTTTTTTTTTGCTTTGCCGTCGGGAATTCAAAGGGTGGGTTTCCGTTGCACTGATCGCTATGTTGTTTTTGTTGTTTCTTCATTGCTCTACACACATACAAAATTTGTGTGTATGTGAGCCGTTCACTCTCGCGCTCACTCTCTCTCAAGCTCTTTGCAAAAGCGCTTAGTTCAAAATGTTGCCTGAGCGCTATACCTTCTTTGTTGTATCAGGCTCACTACGCGTAAGCAACATTGTTGTTGCTTTCGTGTGTGCCAGAGACATAGGAGAGAGAGAGAGAGAGAGAGACAAGAGAGGTGCCTCTGAAGAAGTTGTTGTTGCAGGTCTACATGCGCCAACAACAAAACCTTCGCTCGGAAAGAAAGAGAGCAGAGAACGCATATGAATGTGTTGCTTGCTTTACGCAGCCCATAAGGCATGCGTGAAGAACATACGCGCTTTGCGTAAAACAGCAACGAATGCGTAGTTTGCGGAATGGGCTTGGGCACCCCTGCACTAGAATAGAATGGTATTAGGCGTTTTTTCAAGCCACCTTTCATGTAAATATGGACATATATGGTGCCCTATTGTAAAAAATGGCACCTGACTTAAGGCCACAGGTGCAAATGGCCTGCCAAATCATCTCCTTATGGCCAAATTTTTCCATTTAGTTGTCGACTCTTTAGTGTAAAATTGTGGGCCGAGTAAGGTAGTTAAGGCCAAATTCACATATGTTTCGTCGTCGATCACAATGCAAAGCTTTCGAGCTCTCCGCTTTTCAACTTCTACTTGTCGCAGACTTTGATTTGAAGCTTTTTATTTTTTGTATGTCTTTAGGTTATTCCTTTGCTTCGCTCTTTGCATCACTGACACGCGTGCGCCCGTTGTTTTCGCCAAATCTCGAGCCGACATCGTTTTATATTTGTTAATTAAGGTTGACACCGATGGTTCTAGATTTGGACTGCCCTTTTTCGCAAGTCTTTTATTGAACATATCTCCCAGAAGTAAACTGTAGTGTTTTTTACGCTATCTATACTAACTTCAAAGCGAGTAACTAGTTTTCTGTACGAAATTCCATTTTCAATACAGTACCTGAGCACACTATTTTTGAGTACTTACTCTTTGATTCGAGGCATCGTAAAAACTGAATGAAAATAGAACAAGCGAAAAATGCCAAATTCTTCAGAATCGATCAAGCTTTGTAGCGGCGTGATCGAAAGCTCACACTGTGAGAAAAATTCATTTAAATGTGTGCAGTTTCTTTTACAAAATTCTGTGCAAAATTAATATACACTATGCAAGGGTATCACTACAATTAATTCAATTTACCCCCCCAAATTAATGCCTAAAATATTCAAATTGAATTGGCCGTAAGAACATGTTCTCTGTTTGCCGCTTAATTGAGCAAATTGCATAGCCTACTTTTCGACGTTGATAACCAAAACTTCTACCCCAAATATTGTATTATATAGGTTCTCGCTCTACCTCCTCCCCCGAATAAATATTGCTATCTAAATTGCAAATTTTGCGGTCTGGTAATTGAAAAACATAAACTGGCTTGATGCCTCCTTTTGCCTCTCTTGGCTACCGTTCGCCATTTTAGTTATGCAGCATGGACAGCAAATTAAATGAAAATGGCGCTAAAAATAGCAGAAAGGCAAATATGTCGCAGAGATAGCCCATACACACACACACACACACAGGCTCACTAATACAATTACAACAGCGCTCTGGCCAAATGCCTCAATTTACAGTAAAATGGCTGTCATCGATTTCCGGCAAAGAATCGGAATGTGCGTGTGTATTGACGAAATGATTTCTCCCCCATACGACCACCCACTTTTGAATTACTCTTTCACCACGTTATTCTTTCGCTTGGGTTTTATGTATTTGACATTTTACGTTATGCGTTCAAAATGTCATCAAATTATGCATATTGTACATACACACACACATACCATGTATGTACATGGGCATGTGCTGCCGTATATTTGTCTGCGTTAAACATAATGTTTCAGGCTGTACACAGCACAACATACTTTGTGTCTCCTTTGGCTGGGGAAAGATAATGCACAGTGGGAAAACCAAACTTGGGCCAACGATTTGTTTTTTTCTTTGTGAAAGTTTTCTAAGTTTATTAGTTATTGACCTCGAGTATTGAATTCCATTGGGTACTTAAAGTGAAAATACTTTCTTAAATTGGTTTGCAATATACCATCATAACGACTTACGGGATTAGAAAAATAGTAAAAATAAAAGCTATTTGCAAATGTAATAATTGATTAGATTTTACCAAACCTAATAAATCTACTGAAGAACATATGTGTATTTTCCAACAGGACAGCCAGACAGAATGAAGTTAACCCAGGAAATGCAGCGTCTAGCTAAGGCAGCTTTAGGGGTGGTTGAGGGGTGTCTGGCAACAGGCCTAAATGTCTTTTGCCTGGTGTTTGCCAAGAATTAAAACCAGCTATGCAACCATTTTAACTTGCAAAACTTAATATTTGCATATCAAAGTGAAACTATTTAATATCAATATGAACCTGTAATACCACATTGATACTAAAAATATTTTATTGAAATGTGAAATGATCAAAGTGATTTGAACAATGCCCTAGTGATATGATTTCAGACATCGAAATTCTGAAAGTAGAAAGAGACACACAGAGTTTCTCAAATCAAAGAGAGACAGCAATAGTCTATCTCGAAAAAAGCAAAAACAATGCTTATTGCTCTGCCGCCGCAAGCGCGAAAACGAGAGCCGGTCCTTTTTTTTTTCGTGAACGTTTCGAAGTTGGCTTCGGGTCTGCAGCGAACTTCTAGCTTCTACTTGCGAATTTCGTCATTCGATCTGTGCTGGCGCGTTTGAGTAAAAAAAAAGTGCGGTGCCTAAAAAATGTAAACGGTAAAAGTGAATAAAATGTGAATTGCATGTGTGTGTTTTGTTGTACTGTTGTTGTACTTGAAATTAATAAATTGTAAAAAGGCTATTGCCTTTATTCAGTCGCTAATAGTATGTACGATTATAATTCACACACTCATACATACATATTGTGCGTGTTTTTTTCACTTTGAGCTCTCTACGTAGTTGTAAAGTAATGTCTAATTTTCATATAACAAATTTCTCGTCTGCCTACTCTTCCAAATTATTTGTAAACTATTACAATACTTTACAACTACGTATGAGGATGTACCGTTTTAGTGTGTTGTAGAAGTGCGTGTTTAAATATGTACATATGTATGTATACATATTTCGTGTCCGCGATGCGTTTTATTTGTTCTGCCCTTGAACGTCAAACAGCACACAAGCACACATACATGCATATGCAAACATGCGTGCATACAAATGTACATGCAAAATATGCATGTATGTATGTATATGTATATGTGTGCTGTTTGACGTTCAAGGGCAGAACAAAAAAGCGCATGCTCAGCATTTGCTTTCGGCAGATTTCGCACACATGCGCAAAAAAACTTATGCGAGTTTAAATATATATTAATTTTTTATAATTTTAAGATTAAAATGGAAGTCTATGAGCTGATACAAAAACTAAACATTGGAAAATTGGTGTACGAAAAACTAATTGATAAAATTTGTTTTGAAATAATTATTCTTCTCTAAATATTAATTTTACAATTTTTCTAGAGTGTGGATTTAACTTCGACCGCCTTAATTACATTTCTTCCAGCGACAAAGAGCAGACTTTTACAGAAAGATAATTGTCATA
The DNA here is from genome assembly GCA_037044535.1 of Lordiphosa magnipectinata. NCBI lineage: Eukaryota > Metazoa > Arthropoda > Insecta > Diptera > Drosophilidae > Lordiphosa > Lordiphosa magnipectinata. The sequence goes on along the minus strand of JBAMBO010000632.1, from coordinate 305,503 downwards.
ATAATTGTAATATGTACTATAAAAATATATTATTGATATTATCAAAATAAAGCATTGCTACCACAATAATACCCTTTAGATATTTTAAAAATATTTCTTTGATACTAAATACATGTCCTACAGGTATTTTGATAATATAGCTTTGATACTATAATAATATATCATTGATATTAAAGAATATCAAATTGTTGATCTGACAAAATATCACTTTGATGTGTTCGAAATGTCAAAGTGATATATTCGAACATATCTGGGTATTTTTCAGATGATACTACAAAATACCAGATTGATACTAAATGTCGTGATCTTTTTTTTCCGTGCGAGATTCGAGTTGCTATTGCTGACATACGTGCCGAAACAATTGAAAATCTTCTCCAAAATTGGGTGGATCGAATGGGCTACTGCAAAGTCAGTCGTGGTGGTCATTTGACCGAAATTGTTTTTCATAAATAAATGACATGAACCAAACTTTACAATAAATGTTCCACTTTTGAAAAATCCCAGTGTCAGCGCATTCTTACCGCAACGTAGCCTTCATATGTTTTTTAATAACCGTAATTGAAACCAATTTTAAGTTCAGCATTAATCCCAGGTTAATTGTGATTGTCATTGAATATGCATAAATATGTATGTAGTAGTACATTGAACATATGTATTTGTATCTGTGTCTTTTACACCCTCGCTCTTTCTTGTTCATTTCCCCCCACCAGTTTATCTTAATCTGCTGCTTTCGCTGTGTGACTGGTGCATGTGCAGAAACTTGGAAAATCCGTTTGCACTGTCGCTGCATGCCAAAACTATTTATGCGAGTTCAGCGTGGCGTATGATTAATGAAAGAAAAAATATTGCGCATACGGCATGAGGACAAAGTTGAAAGAGCAACATAAGAAGCTGTGTGTGTGTGTGTGTGTGCATAGTAACTGATAAAGCGTGAGCACAAGTCAAAGCAAAGGACTCTGAGCGTAGGGAATCGATTAAAAACAAAACGTTGATTGAATTTGCCCAGAAACCGGAGAGACTGCGGACAGAGAAACAATGCAGAAACAATAATAACAGTAGCAACACAGCAGCAACAACAATTCAACCCCATGCCAATTTTATCTCCCTCTCTCTCTCTCTCTCTCTCTCTTTCTGTCGCACTGCCATGCCAGCAAAGGGAAATAAGCAATTTCAGCAAATAAATCGTAAAAAGTAAAAGTAATAAAATCAAGAAAATGAGAAAAGAAGCCACACGCACGCACATCTCAGCCTCAAAAAAATAAAGATACAAAAAAAATGAAAATGAAAATGACTATCAAAAAGAACAAACAGCAAACACAATTGCAAAAAGTCAGAGGAAAATAAAAACATCGAATGCAACAATAACCAAGAGATAATGGTTAATGCGGTGCAAACTGTGGTATGCCAACAGTGGTACAAGAACTATGTCAAATGGGGAAGAGAACGGAAGGCAGCCTTTAAACGCAGGAAAAAGTTGGTTTTTTCTTGAAAAAAACACAATTCGAGCCACGGAGTAAACCCCTACTGACTACTTAGAAGATGTACAACCTTGATTAAAACTCACAGAAGTAAACCAGATTTTATCATGGATTCGTTATTTCAAATTTGAAATAAAGAAACGTTAAAAACATTGCAAAAAGAAGGCAAAGTCTGTTCCATTTTAAGACACGCATAGCGAAGTAATCATCGTATCAGAGACGGGTGGTTTGCATTCCAGGTGTTGCAGCCTTTGATTCATAAAATTCCTTGTCCTTTGTCCAAAATAAATCACTTTCGTGCTCAAACCTTCTGCTTTATATACCCTTAGGATTATTGCCTTTGCCAACAATGATTAAATATTCATTTAATTTATGTTAAAAAAAAAATATCCAGCATAGCAACAGGTCTTGTTGAGGGCAACCGAATTGCTGTGGATACAAATTGGGTTGAAAGTGGTTTATATTTTTGCCTTTTTCTCAACTCAACAACCGCCAGTGCTTGCAAAATGCCAGCAATATTATTATCTTTATATTTGCTTGTATTTTGTGCACTTGAAGTCAGATTTTTCTATTGAAACCTTTGCCACACAGCACAGTGGGACAGAAAGCTGATTATTTAGTTTAGCTAAAAAGCTAAAAATTGTGAATAATTGTTTGCAAGACCATTTGAAGACTGTCAAGTCAACCAAAACCTATTTAACACTCAAACTCAGCTGGCATTGCTGGCACCATCTATTTGACAACAACGTACGGGCTTAGGGCTGCCAAGTTTTACTTCACGACTGGCGTGACAATATTTTTGAATTTTGCATATTATTTTTGAAGAATCTGATGCAAAATGCATAATAAAACATATAACACAATCAAGAAATTTCAATTTATCATAAATTTAACACATAACTAGAAAATGCAAAATATTTTTTTGCAAGAGCTGCAACCCTGTTTAAGGATATCGACCATTATCTGGGACACACACCATCTAGCTAGATTTTCAAATAAGAAAATGAAGTCCCTCGAAGTTCTGTGACACCGACGAATTTTTCGAGAGATTTACAAAGATTTTCTGTGTCACCATCGTTTCACTCAGCTTAGCACCTATTAAAGACAGAAAAAAAAGATGTAAGTGTCGTCAACACACACGAGGCATTAATGTAAAACATAATGCTAAATTTAAGGGCTTCATTTCAAAATCACAAGCTCTCTATAATGGTATATAAATCAACAATGGCAATCTTTCAAAAGAAGAAAACTAACAGGGAGTAGAAACACCAACAAAAAGATCGCTTGCTGCTGTGTTCTTTATTTTTGTGATGTTCCATAAATAAATAAAAGTAACTACAGTCGCAAAGGAATAACAGGCAGAAATAATAAACTCAATCATGAAATAGCAGTAAATAGAAATCATTTTAAACAGTCTCTTCCCCCACTGTTAACCCACTGTTAAATTAATAATAACTCACTGTTAACCCAATGTTAATTCACTGCTAACTCACTGGTAACCCATTGTTAACCCACTGATCAGGGCAAGACTTCAAAGGATCCACACTACTGACCTTGCTAATCAAAGGATCTAGCCCTAATATGCCCAGCTACTACAGCACTACAAATTTATACTAAATAATAGACAATATAAAATAAAAATTAGAAAATCTAGAAGTTGAAATCCCTACAACTAGAACTACACGATAAACAAACATGTACCACAGCAAAAGCTTAACAAATGAAATTACACTTACACTTCAATATAAGTTAATCAAATATGTAACAGTAAATTGTAACATTTTAATAATAGGGCTACTAAATAAATAGACAAATCCTCTCTAAAAAAAAAAAAAAACAGTTAACTCAATGTTCGATTTGAGCGATTTCCTAGTTCTACAAATCTTGTAAACTTATAAATTAAAGCACTAGTCACAAACATTCAGAATACAAGATTGACAAACAAAAGATGACTTAATTAACATAATTATACTCAAAGGTACGCAGAGTATATTAAGTTTGTGCAAAAGTATGTAACATCCAGAAGGAATCATCTCCGACCCTATAAAGTATATATATTCTTGATCAGCATCAACAGCCGAGTCGATATAGCCATGTCCGTCTGTCCGTCTATCTGTCAGTCCGTCTGTCCGTCCGTCCGTATGAACGAAAAGATCTCAGAGATGGTAAGAGATAGAGGTTTGACATGTATGGGACATATACTTCTTATACTTGCAGGCAGATCAAGTTTAAGTTCCGCCCCGAAATTTGGAAACTTCATATCTCCTACAGTTTTGAAGATAGATTGTTCGTAGAGATATCTTGTAAACAAAAATTTTTATCGATTTGCTGAAGAAATGATAAAGATCGGATGAACGATACTCAAGTTATGAGCAAAAAACGGCCAGTAAACACCCCTCACCCCCCCACCCATAGCCACAGAATTCCGTTCAACAGAGGCAATCTTTGTGAGAGAGAGAGAGAGAAACTTAGAGATGAGCGACTATAACTCGTGAGCAAATGCGAGCTGCGACATTAAGGGTACAGAGTATGTTATAGTCGGGCTTGACCGACTTTATTTCTTGTTTAACATTTAATTTAAATTTTTATATTAATTATGGTTAAAAATATTATTTATTTTCCTTTTTATTTATTTTTTATTTTTTTATTTAAAGAACCCACTGCTAACTCAATGTTAACCCACTGTTAACTCACTGTTTCCCTCTCTTAACCCCCTCTGTAACCCTTCTTTACCCTCTCTTTACCACGCAATATGCGCGTCACGCTTCAATTGACGCTGAAATCAAATTTTATTCCTACCGAAATTAATGATGTTTCAAAATCTCACTCACTATTAACCCACTGTTACCTCAATGTTAACCCACTGTTAACTTAATGTTAACCCACTTTTAACTCACTGTTTGCACACTGTTCCCAAACTGTTTCCACACTGTTCCCAAACTGTTCCCCCCTCTTTACCCTCTCTTAACCACAAAATCACGTTAAGCTGAATTCAAATTTTACTCATACCGAAATTAAACATGTTTCACCTCAAAAATGAAGCAGATTCGGCGTTAGTTAAGCTCTCATAAAATGTATGATATTCAAAATGCAAAATAATTGTTCGCAAAACCAACTGAAGACTGTCATATCCAAGATATACTTAACTAGGTAGCCGCACTCGCTTTCTCGCTCTCTTTGCTTCCTTCTTAAATGTCAGTCTGTAAACAACAGTTGCGAGCGACGCATCTCCGCGGACGAATTTTTTGTGTTCTGCTCCTTAGTTTAGTTTGAGAATTTTCGTATTTTTGCTATGCCTCCATACTGCTCTATATGCAAGAATAATGTATCTATGTATTATTATGTATTTCTTTTGTTATATTTATTTAAGTATGCTGGTCTTAGTTGCAGCAGTAAACTCGCATATGTACATATATCTTGCATGCACGTACAAACTTCTTTGTTTTGACTCAAGCGAGTACAGAAATCCATTACTCTCTTGCTCTCGCTCTCTTTTGTATTTTTATAAGAAGCTGTGAGAGAGCGAGTGCGGCTACCTAGTTAAGTATACTTTGGTCATATCAACCAAAAACCTATTTGTCACTCAAACTCAGCTGGCATTGCTGGCGTCATCTATGTAATTTGACAACAACAAACGGGCTTAGGGTTGCAAGGGAAGTCGTATTATTGTTGTGTAGCATGAGCGGAAACAGTCAGTGTGAGAGAGAAAACGAAGGTAGTCCTAACTTGCAATGCTATCGGTAGACTGAGCCGCACACACAGACGCTTACATACAAAAATACACACTTTCATAGTCTTATCTTGAAATTTAATAATAAGAAAATCAACATAACTGTATATCTTCTCTCATGACCAAAGACAATCAGAACCAGTATCGGAAGTGTTTTTTGTCTTCATCTATTCATAAATGAATTTTTTGCAGGCAACTTTAAAAGGTTGAACATTTCCATACTTTTGGTCTGACAAAATTATTATAAAAGACTGAGATTTAAAAAACAAAATTAGAATTATCGGTAAAATAATTCTAAACCGGGCCGAAGCACATTCCTCAAGATCAGTTGAACGATAGTGGAGTTCTAAGCAAATCAAAATTCGAAGCGACAGCGCTACCACAATACTTGTAGCGTCATATAAATGAGTTCACAAAGGCACGCTAACAGGCCATAACGGCATTGAGCAGCACTTCTCACAATTTGGGTGACTTCACATTTAAAAGTATTCAGCTACAAACTTAGGTAGGTACATGGTATCTATACTTATAAATTTGTCAGCCCGAGTGACGCACAGCCAATACCGCTTACCCTAGAGATCTAAGATTTGGCATAGAGCTTAGATTTTGGCACAGGAGAGGTGAAAATATCAACTAAAAAAAGTTTCCCACAGGTTTATGGCTGTGTGTGTATATGTATGATGTGTTTATTGTACAAAGTCAAAACGAGAGAGTGTGAGAGAGGGGGTGCGGTAGCGGGAGAGTGAGATCGAGAGCAAACGCAAACGTCACACACAAAAATGTAGGATGTGTGTGTGTACAACAAAAAAGCATGAGCAAATTTTCCCATCACGCACACTCTTTTTTTTATCTTGGTTCAACGAGACGGAACTTATATCGCAGTTTTATCAAAAAATATTGTCTCTTCAAATTTCAGGAAAGACTTAGGAGTGCTGATGCTGCTGTAAAATGCACAATCCTCATATACTTATTTGTATGTATTCAAAGTTGTGAAAGTGAGGGAAATTTAGCTTTGTTCAAAACCATATCGTCTTCAAAAATTTAAGATATTATCTACACTTGCCCCTAATAACTATTTACTCAGCAACTCTTAGATTCACTATTGATATAAATATTGATTACCCAGACCGAATCAGTTTGCCAATTAATTCTCCTTATCAATTGACAATGAGAAATGTTAATCATTCCCAGCAAAATAGAACCAAATTAAAGAACTGACAAAGTGCCGGGGCTCATATGAAGTCATACACTTATAACTTTTTCATTACCATCTTCTTTCTATGTCTCTTTTACGCTCTTTCCAACCGTCTGTCATACACAGAGACCGAAAACAAACCACTTTCATTTCACAAAGAATATCCATGCTCCATCACCTTAACCAACCCCCTGGCTAATATCCAACCACCCTCTGACCACTGTGCTGAAAGATAAAGAAACTGAGACTCAAACGCATATAGTTTTTTGGTCTATACCAAAGGAAATGAGCAAGACATTGAGTCACCTCGGTGTGTGTGTGTGTGTGTGTGTGTGTAAAAGCAATCAAAATACGAAACAGAGACAAAGAAGAAGATAAACAGAGGCAGACAAGCAAAATATTGGCTTGAGTATTATGAGGCAGAAGTAAGAGCAGGTGTTTAGGCTACATTTAGAATTTTTTATGATGATGCAACAATAAATTTAATCAAAACAGTACAATTTGACCTTGATCAGAGCAGCCACAAGGATGCATTAGAGTTTTTGCAGGCCATGAACTTTGCTGCTTTTAGCGAGTTTGTGAGTGTGTGTCAGGACCCCCGGGGCACTCTTCCTCTCTATTTGTGTGTGTGTGCAAAATAAGCATAACGAGACAAAACTAGAGAGCCATTATCCTTGGGGAAGCTGCCATGGATGCACTTTTTGCCATGTGACTCACAACGGAAAACTCTTGATTATGCCGCCAAAGTGAAATATTATGCAGGGTCAGAAAATATATGCAGACGGGAAACCATAAAGGAGAGTACAAGAAGTTAATTTTGAATATATAACCTAGAAGTGCCCTGAAGTCCTAGACACATATATAAAATTTTATTGCAATTTATGTTATTTATTAAAGTTTCAGTCTGAACGGCTTAAGGTGAAGATGTTTTGGTATTGCCAATTTAATTAATTAAAATGCATTTTCGAAATAACAACCAAGTGAAGAGCAGGTTGTCTGTATAGCTATTTCACAAGCCGGCTGTTACTTTCCCTATTAAGCCAGCAAATTTCTCAAATAAACGCTAATTTAGTGTTCTCTATTTCAACAAAAGCACACCTAAGTAACAACAACCAGGCAACAAGGACAGCAAACAATCCAACAAGAAAGGATACACGTTCTGTTCACTAGAAGGGGAGGCCACACACTCATCACACAGTGCCAGAGAGAGGTCACGCCGCGAGTTTTTCCCCCGTTGACTTTTGTTTTGGCAAACGTCATGAAATGCGTCCCGTTTACCGTTCCTTGTCCCGGCCTGGGCAGCAGCAGCAGCATCATTAACATTATGTAAGCAACAACCGGCGACAGTGACAGCAGCCGCACCAGCAACAGACGTTCCACACTCCTCCCTTCCTTTAGTCAGGTGGGTAGCCCTGAAGTTGTAATTTATGCTCTGACAAAATGGCGCACAAAAACAAAAAAAGAAGAAAGGCACAAGAAGCCTCTCACGTAACCAGCGCCAACTATGCGGGTTGAAGGGGAGCGCATAGTTAGCCTATGTATATATTGCACTTGATGGGGTGGGAACGAGTGTATATTTGTATGTACATATCTGTGTTTATGTACATCAGGTGTTTGGCCTTTATGGCCACATAAATTAAAGCACCAAAACATGGATATCTTTCATTATAAGTTTGAAATAAAGCTGAAATGATAGCATATATATATTTATAAGGGGGGAGAATAGGATTTATGTGCGAAACGATTAGATTTATGAAGACAAAATACTGATAGTTTTTAAAACAAAACCACAAACAGATGTCAGATGAACTTAAGCTGTGATTTCATGTGACTTAGTTCTCATACGAGTCGTTTAGATAATGTAATAGTCAATCTGGGAAGATCTAAAGATGTTCTGGTAATAAAAGAATTATTCTATCTGAGATTTTTGACAGCCAACTCATAACTACCTTAGTTTTTTTCAGGGCTGCAAACCGGTTTTAAACCGAACCGGTTCGAACCCGGAATACCGGTTTTTTTAATGTGAACCGTACCCTGAACCGAACCAAAAGGATGAAAATAGATGAACCCTAACCCGTTATACAATTTAAAATTTATTTGGGTACCCTTCCTATGTACGTAACAGCAGAGTCGACAATTAGAAATAAAACAATACGGAAAGTCGGTCAAGCCAGACTATGATATACTTTGCACATGCGAAAGTGAATATATCAGGGCTAAATCCCGAAACGAATTTCGGTTCCGGTTCCGGTAAGCACCGAAATGAATGTTTCGGTTAAAGGTTGTGTTTCGGTTTTCAATAAATTTCGGTTTTCGGTTTCGATACGGTACCCGGATTTTAATTTCGGTATTACGGTACGTACCAGTATAGGTACTACTTTTTTTAATATTGGAAAAATTAAATTCTGAGATAGTTTTAAATCATTTTATTCCAGCGTAATAAAACGAATCAAAATTCAACTCAAAATGAATGGTTTCGCATTTAAAGTAACATTACATTTATAGACAATTTCATATTTCGTTTTTTTTTTACGTAGTGGACATGTAAGAACTTATGATTAGATTATATACTTATAAATATTATATTACATATTATAAGTTTTCGAATTTACCTTCGAATTTTAGACGTTGATGTCTTATTTAACTAATACAGATAATGCCATCTCAAGAATCACAAGAATGTGTGATTTGATCGCAGTAACATAATTGCATTCAATGGGGTTGATTAGCGGATTCTTGATTAACTTTAAGTCAGAGAATAGGCGTTCCACGCTAATCTGCGTAGCTGTAACAGAAAGCACGACTTTTGAAATCGCATACAATTCTGGGAACTTTGTGGAGGATTCTGAACACCAGTTAAGAATGTTTACATGGATTCAAACACATTAGAGCGGATGAATTTGTCCAACCTCTATCTCTAACCATCTCTGAGATCTGTTTGTTCATACGGACAGACGGACGGACATTGCTATACCGACTCGGCTGTTGATGCTGATCAAGAATATATATACTTTATAGGGTCAGAAATGATTCCTTCTCCCTGTAACAAGCTTTTGCACAAACTTAATATACTCTGTGTACCTTTGGTACAGAGTATAAAAACCGAAACAGTACCGGTACCAACGTTTCGGTTTTGTTCCGGTGCTATCGGTTCCAAAAATAACGGTAAACGGTTTTCGGTATTCAATAAAAAATTTGTATCGGTTCCGGGTCCCGTACGTGATTCGAAACGGTTTATTTCGGTTAACGGTTCCGGTTCCGGTATTAAGCCCTGAAATATATGTATACACTTTATAGGGTCAGGGATGCTTTGTTCTGACGGTTACATACATTTACACAAATATTCTTTGTACCTTTGGTACAGAACATAAACAGACACTAAATCAGAGAAAACTGGCACAAATTTTTCCTCTTATACATATACATATCGAAAAACTTTACTGCCAGTTTGCCATGAAGCTTTGCCTGCTTCGACTGCCCCCCATACAACTATCCCCTACAAACAAAAACTTCATGAGGAACCTTATGAAGTTTGATTCACCGTGTAAATGCGGACTAACAATGTATCTAGTCGTCAAGTGTACACCTATTATATTATTATACACTTGAAAAGTGTATTATAATTTTGCCCAGGAGTTTGCAACGCATAGAAGGAATCATCTCCGACCACATAAAGTCTATATATTCTTGATCAGCATGACGAGCTGAGTCTAGTTAGCTTTGTCCGTCCGTCTGTCTGTCCGTCTGTCCGCCTGTCTGTCCCTTAGTTTTAAAGCTATCGAGCTGAAATTTTGCACAGAACCTTCCTTTTACTGCACGCTGCTAATATGTCGGAACCGACCGGATCGGATGACTACTTCTTGCAGCTGCCATAGAAATGTTCGATCGGGAAATGGGTTTTAGTGAGAAAAACTTTTTTGTTTTCAATATTAGCTCTCTTAAACTCGGTCATTGTTAATATTATATGTTTTTAAGCTGATCTTCAAAGTTTGGTCGAAATTGCTAACCGTTAAAGCGAACTATTTCAAGTGTATTTAAACTTCGGCAAACGAAGTTAGCTTTGCTTTCTCGTTCTCAATATGTTGGGAAAAACGAGCAACGAACAAAGGTTCGAAAAACCTCGAACCTTAAGTTTCCGAACATTAACCGTTGGTAAATTTTGATTCGAACCAGCAAACCGGAGGTTCCGAAAATTTGTTTTGGGTTTGCAGCCCAACGCACAACGCGGTGCGCTCTCTAAGTCTCTCTCTCTCTCACTAAGATTGCCGTTCAACAGAATGCTGTGGTTATGGGTGGGGGGTGGGTGGGGTGTGTTAACAGGCCCTTTTTATGCTCATTACTTGAGTATCGTTCATCCGATCTTTATCATTACTTCAGCAAATCGATAAATAATTTTGATTACTAGATATCTCTAAAATGTACGAACCATCTCTCAAAACTGTGGAAGATACACGATTTTTCCAAATTGCGGGGGCGGGAGGGTACGTGTCAAAAATTGAAAATAAACTTGATCTGCCTGCAAGTACAAGAAATATATGTCCCATACATGTCAAACCTCTACCTCTTACCATCTCTGAGATCTCTTCGTTCATACGGACGGACGGACAGACGGACATGACTAAATCGACTCGGCTGTTGATGCTGATCAAGAATATATATACTTTATAGGGTCGGAAACGATTCCTTCTCCCTGTTACATACTTTTGCATAAACTTAATATACTCTGTGTACCTTTAATACAGAGTATAAAAATAGAGGAAAGCTAACTTCGACTCGACCGAAGTTGATATACCCTTGTAGCTTGTATAATTTATATAAATTAAGTATTTAAATGATTTTCGTCGAACATTCTTAGCAGAGTAATTTCCCAAACTCAGCAATAGATGGCGCCACTACTTTGACCATTCGCTTGCCAGTTTGTTAAACGATATATTCATCCGATTTTGACCAAACTTACCAAAATTGAATGAAAACCGATAATATTCATAACTGAAAAGCTTAAAGACGCTACCATTGAAAACTAAAAAGTTTTTCTTACAAGAACTACTTTTTCGACCGATCGTTCCTATGGCAGCTACAATTTGCAGTCATCCGATTTTGATTAAACTTAGCAGAATTGTGTGGTAGCATATAATACTGATCAGTAACAAGTTTGGGAGCGATAGCATTGAAATCAAAAAAAGTTTTTCCTACTAAGACTTTTTTTCAGACATGGGTATTCCCATGATGTAGAACGCGACAGTCGTACGCATTTAAAGTGAAATAGAAGTCAAATTAAAATAATTCTTTTTTCTTTTGTTACTTTAACTTATAGCACTTTCGAAGCAATTTATTTAGTGAGAAAAAGTAAAGTACACCTAGTGCTGGTTCCAAGATAAAGCCAATCAAAGAGCGATTCGCACGCGAAAAATTGGAAGTGGTGTTTTTGGCCATCAATATAAAAGTAAAACTCAGCAAGATCTGCCAAAACCATTTAGTGCGACTAATTTTAAAATGTTGTTGAATTATTTATCTTTATTCTAGAATTTATTTGATCGTAAAGTTTTCTTTATTTTTCTTATTTCAAAATAAAATATGATTCGATACGTGACATTGCAAACGCGACATTATTTTCCGTCATTTTATTTATGTGTTTTCTGTATAATGCGAAGCAAAAACTTACGATTAATTTCAAACACATAGTTTCTCATGGTTCTAATGCATTCCTTTATAACTCTTTGTACCCTCAGAAAGATTTTAGATAGCAAAAGTAAGTGCAATATATAGGCACTTTTATCAAAAAAATGTGCAATATTTATGTCCAAATTAGAAAATTCGCGCTGGCGCAGCCGTGAAACCGAATATTTCGAAGTGGGTTGTAATTAAATGTAAGATTGGCTTACATTAGTTCAATTTTATTCTTCCCCTTGAAAATTTGAAAAAAAGAGCGGTTTTAATTGCTTTTAATTTTTTGGTCTTGGTGGACCTTTTGGTGGAAATGCCCATATACTTTATGTGGTCGGAGATGCTTTCTTCTGTGCGTTACAAACATCTGGACAATTTTAGTACCCTCTACCCTCTATAAGGGTAAAAATTAGCAATAGTGAATGAAATATTTATTTGCTTTTAAGATTATTTCATGTAAGTCTTGCCCGCGGCTATGCCTGAGGTGGTCCATCCATTAGCTCCAGTTTTAGCATACTTTTTTCTGCATTTCGGCCGGTATCTTAACAAGGGCAGCTGTAATGTTGGATGCCATTGTGGCTGGCTTGTCCCTGTACCCGGGAGACTTCACGTAGCCCCACAAAAAATAGTCTAGTGAGGTTAAATCACATGATCTTTTCGTCCAATGAACTGGTCGAAAACGTGAGATTAATTGCTCACCAAATTCGTCCATGGTTTCGAGTGTCGTGTGGCATGTGTGGCATGTCTTGTTGAAACCACATTTCAACCAAGTCCAATTCTTCAATTTTTGGGGAAAAAAAGGGGGTAATCATCGGACGGTACTTTGATCCATTGACTGTAACGTTGCGATTCTCATTATTTTTGAACAAGTACGGTCCAATGCTGCCGCCGGCCCACAAACCGCACCGAACAGTGCATTATTCAGGGTGCAATGGCAACTCTTTAGATCAAATTCGGCAATTCTGATTGCTGACGTATCCGTTGAGCCAAGCATGAGCTTCGTCGCTAAAAACAATTTTTCATTTCTCACAGAGTACGAATTTTGATAATAAAATTTAATGATTTGCAAGCGGTGTTCGTTTGTTAGTCTATTCATGGTGATATGGCAAACCTTACTGAGCATTTTTGGCGTTGCCACATGTTACGAATCACGCGTGAGATGTCAAAAAATGTACATTGAAATATGAAAAACTGTATTTTAATTTCCCACCAAACTTTAGCAAAGTATACTTTTAGGGACATTAATGTTATATCAATATATATTCTGTTAACACACTAGATTGTCAATGTGTGCTCAGAAATACGCGAATAACTTCCTCAAATAGTAACCAAATACATCGAGACATCATTTGTTCAACATAGAAGTAAATGGACGTGTATATAATAAAGTTTAAGAAAAAAATCTCAAAGTAATATTGTTAAACCACCACTTGGTGGTTAAAGTATAAATTTCCAAACAAAAGTTAAAGATACCAGATCTGTAACCCGAATTTCTTAACCATAGCTTTAAATCTCTAAAAAGATCGAATATAATATGTAAGAATCTTCTTGTCGCTATCAGAATTAGCAAAGTTATACAAAATCAGATGATCCATTCGCAAGTTATTTTAAGTTAAGCTAGCAAAATGAGCAATAAACGGTTTTTGGGCCATAACTTCAGATTTTGGGGGTCCCGAGGAAAACTAAGTATGAGGAAATGCTTTACGCGACCTGCTCTACAGCGTACGCTAGGTCATTACCCAAAATATTTCGCACTGCATCTAATTTCAAGTTTACAAGAATTAAGAGTATCGACAGCAACTTTTAATAAGGAAACATGGAATTTAAGAACGACAATGTGCTGGATTTTGTCTTATTTTTTCACATACATAGTTCTCAATATTTTGCCCACACAATTGAAAACCATTTCGGTATGCCCACAATGAATTAACTAGATCAAATATTTGCTGTCCTTAATGGCTTAGTCATGTTGTCTTTAATGGCTTTCTCCGGTATGAAATTGTACAAAATGTTTATCTTTCTGCAAAAACTTTAAGTTGGAACAAATGAATACATACATGCATACCTACCATATATATTTTTATCAAAAGTATATATAGTACATGTCGTTTCTACCTAGCAGAAAACTTTTCAAGCCAACTGCAAGTTCTTATAAAGTCTATAAAACGTAATGACTCGCGCTACATGCGCAGCCCCAAGAAGTATGCAACAAAAGTTTGTCCTGACTTTGACAACCAGGAAAATTCCTGCACACAGAAAAAAAAATGAAGTTAAATAAAAAGGAAATCAAATAAAATAAGGAAGTGACTGGTGAGTGGGATTTAAATTTGAGTGAAATTCAAATACGTTTAGAAAAGTTAAAGCCAAACAAAATGTAAAAATTAATGTTGAAGCCAAAAGTTGAAGGATATTTCCAAATGCAACAAAATGTCAATTCAGGACGAACCAAAAATTTGCTTGCTACATGATGGCTCTCTGTGTGTGTGTGTGTAAAATCGAAATGGTGGGAAATACAATTCGCTTGTAAAATGACAGCTATTTATATTTGTCAATGGTTAGGTGACTGCGTATGTGCGTGTGTGTGTGTATGTAAATCGTCTGCTCTTGTCACACTGATTTAGCAGATTAGAAATTAATCGAATTTTACTGTCAAATCGCAAGCGAGGAGGCATTACGGCTTTCACGGAAGTAACTGCCGTTGGCATGGCAATGCAAAAACAACACACACACACACAGACACACAGACGTACACATACACATACATAAATTGACAGACACTGTATGTTACGCAGTCGGCGAGCGCTCTTTCAAGTATAAATACCGTAACATTTGCCCTAATATGTCTGATAAGCTTTTAATACATAAAGCCTGAATTTGCATGGTAAACGTTTTCCAATTGGACTTTGCATACTTATTAGTTGAAATCTCACCTGTTCCACAATTGTCGACATTTTTGTGTACGCCTTTTGGCAATATCCTGGTATCACTAGGCCTGATAATTTGATACAACTTTGTTGTTGTTGTTGTTGTTGTTGTTGCTGTGGCTGCTTTAACGGCTCTTGCGATTGCTTAAATCATTTCACTTGTCTACGCCTACACCACATTGTTGTTGTTATTCAATTTTGTTGTTGATTTTCCTTTGATTTATTTATTGAGTAAATATTACGCGGTTTTTGGTCGCGACGAGATTGTGCTGCTGAAATCAACTGAAAAGGACACACAGCAACTGAAAAGGAATCGCAGGATACGCACCAGTGTGACCGCAGGCGGTCGTGATGAAAATACCAAAAATACCACATAAATATCGAAACAGATGTGCCAAAAATACTAGCACGAGTATTCGATAGATTTAATAGTCTTCAAAATTTTCGCGGGCTTAAAATACGTTCATTTTTAGAAAGTTTTGATGAAAATTTGGCTAAATTGGCCAAATTGGCGAGCTTCTCGGCCATATTTGCTTAAAATATTAGTAAATGGAATCATAGTATATGTTGTAAGGCCTGCAAAATCTGCAATCATGGCTGTTAGTCTTAGCTTAGCTTAAGCGAAATGTTTGGACCCCATTTCTGATTATGGAATATTTGAAATTTCTTATAGGATACCCCTTTCGTAATAAGATTATCGTTCGGGCTTACATATTAAAGCGAAATTTAATATTGCATCTGCTGTACAAAAAAGTTTTAAAGGATTTTTCCAAGCTTAACGCTTTTTTATGAAAAATTCGTAACAAACCTGAAAATTTATTAAAGAACATCTTCCTAATAAAACTACTAATAACCATTTCTAGTGTCCGTTATATCTTTTCTTTCCAAAAGGATAACTTAAGATAAAAGCAGGACCCGTAAAAACAATCGAAAATGTTAATGTTTTTTACATTTATGTGATTTTGAGCATGAAGACGTTATTTTTTTGAGCTGGTCCACAGATGTGTTTTGTAGACGTGGTTAAGAGCTACCAAATTGCTGAAGACAGTAAAGTAAAGTTCCAAATAGTTTATGAGATATAGAATTAAATAACAAAACATTATAAAAAAAACGGAAAACTTCAGGAGTCCATTACAAGAAAACCTTAGCCAATAAAACCAAACCCAACCAGGGTTATTTTACTACCAAAGGTACCTTCCAAATTTTGTTGATATCAAAATATATTTGTTGAAAAATGTTTCACAGAGTATTCACTTGGTCAGTCACCGTGTGACGCAGTGTAGACACAGCAGTACACGTGCCGAACTATCGATAAATTTATTGACATATCGGTATTTTGACACCTCTAACAACCATTCAGCACGCACGCTGCATTTCGTAGAATTTTTAACTAACTAATTAAATCACCTGCCCAACAGCATGTTTCGCCTGCAACAAGCTCAACCTGATCCCGCCGAGGAGCAGAAGCGTGTGTCCGCTGAAGTGCGTTTCAATTTCTTTATTTTTGGATCTTTGATTGCGGCCATAAGATTAGGTAAGGATTAACATAAACTTATGTAAATTTGCACTGGCTTCTTGTACTGAACCATTTTCAACCATTTTTAGCTCCCATTGTAATGCAGCAGCTAAACACGGCTTAATTACGGAAATACATACAAACATAGAGCAATCGATATGGAGCCTAGAAAAATTAAGTTACAAGTTCACACTGCAGTTGGCAAAGCAAAACAAAGCATTTATTAAAAGACGCACAGTGACCTATATTAATCTACAGTTGTTTTTATTGGATGTTACTGGTCAAAACAGAAAAGAGCTTCTCTGGAAGCTTTGCCTTTTTTATTTATTTAACATCTTTTTCAATCCCAATTGAAATTTAGTAGATAAATCAGATTGTTTAAAATTCTTATCTTAGGATTTCAGGCATTAAAGGGTTATTTTGTTTGCCGATAGTTGCGCAATACCTATCGATACATCGCCGAACCTGTCCGTGTGACGTTTACCAACACACACATATTCAGTGTATAAACAGTTGTTGGCAGTTGGCAGCAAAACAGACGGCAAGACAACAAAAAGACAAGTTAACAAAAAAATATGAATACGTAAAAATCCAATTCCATTTACGTTCCCTTGTCGTACATTACTCCTGCATTCAGATAACGATAACTGCGGCAAATTGCGAACAGAGAGCGCGCAACAGTCAAACATATGGAGGTGATGTCCCATCGACCTGAAGATAAGAAAGTAAGAAGGTGAGTGGCGTAGAATTGTTGTTGTTGTTGTTGTTGCTGTTAGTAACTTCCAACTCAGCAAGTATTCCAGAGAGCCACCACCAGTAGCAAAAGTTGATAATGGTAGCGCCAAAATATGAGCGTCTCAACTCAGGGAGTGCAGATGGCGGCGTGGGCGGTGAGGAAGGAGGAGCTGGAGCGGGTGGCAGCGGTGGCGGCAGCGAAGACGATGAGTGCGAAGAGGTAGAACTGTATGTGGACAAGAACAAAAAGACAGTGCAGAATGGCATACAAGCGAATTTTAAATATATTAACACACGCGGAGCAGCAGCAGCAGAAGGAGGAGCCACGTCGTCGGAAAGTGGCAACATAAACATGACGACCACCCGGCCACATGCAGATGCCCGCTTTATGCAAATGGCCCTCTGCACATTGGTCATCATTCTCGTGTATCTCATATTATCCATCACCCTGACTTTCTATCAAACGGACATCAATCGAGCGTATCCATTCCCCTTGACCATAGTCTCGTATCATTTGGTTTTGAAATTCTTCTTGGCCGCTCTCGTACGTCATATCTATCAGCTGAGAGCGGGCAAGTCCAGAATTCAGCTGGATTGGCGTGTGGCTGTGCGTAAAATGGCACCAACTGGTGTGGCCAGTGGCATAGACATTGGTTTCTCCAACTGGGGTCTGGCCCTGGTTCCCATTTCGCTGTATACAATGACCAAATCAACGACTATAGTTTTTATACTGCTATTTGCCATAATCCTGGGACTGGAAAAGAAGGTGCGTATGGGTTCAATTGAGTGGAGGATATTGCTTAGTTAATTCTTGTTTATTTTGTTTCAGAGCTGGTCGCTGTTCGGCATTGTGGGCCTGATAACCGCCGGCCTTATCATGTTCACCTATAAATCAACACATTTTAATACATTGGGCTTCTTTTTCATACTCTTTGCCTCGCTGAGCAGCGGCGTGCGTTGGAGTTTTGCCCAGTTTATAATGCAAAAATCCAAATTGGGTCTACACAATCCCATTGATATGATTTATCATATGCAACCCTGGATGATTGCCTCATTGTTGCCATTAGTAATTGGCATTGAAGGTTTGTGTGCTTTTATACTCAAATTAAAACTGACAATATTAGTTAGAAAGTGCTGAAGATGCAAAAAGTTACTGATTAGGTTGACTTTTTGTTATGTTAGGTCAGAAGTCCTAGCCAAAAGAGTCATCCGCAGAAACGAAATGTCGTATATAGCATATTGAGTCCGTAGCTGCCAATCGATTAGCGACAGGGAGTAGTTGACTGGACGACACACACAAAAGACACAAACACTTACAAATGTATTACAGGTTTGGGGTCTTCCCCATAATCAAAGCAGCTTAGCTTTGTATAGAGAGCTATATTACATACACATAGACCACACACAATACTTTCAGTCGGAGATATTAATTTGTCATATACTACAAATTCAATGTAAACACCTATGTACACTGCACAATGTATTGAACGTATTATTTTGCCTCTTCTATGTACATTTACATATGCGCCAATCTAACCAACTCGGTGCATGCTACTGCAGAAACATGTCAACCGAATTGTCCAGCAACAAAAGTACATACATTCATACAAACAAATGTGTGCCATACGCAGCGTTGCCAATTTAGCTATTTTTCACCCAGATTTTGTTATTTTCTAAGCTCGAAGCCGGAAACTATTCAGTTTTTCCGGAGCCTGAAATTCTAGCTAATTATTTTATATTTTTTAGCTATTTTAAATTAATCTCTGTTAAGTTTTTGCATTTTTAACAGTCGATATTTTTTGTGGGAAAATTGGCAACACTAGCCACGCGCCAAAACTTGGTCGCAAAGAAGAATCGAAACAGAAGGAGACAGAAAACACACAAGTCAGAAGTTTTGACTGAGAAGGTGTGAAGTAATAACGAAATATTTACGAAATTTACATACAATGTAAGCACTGATACATCAGAATGTCACGAATGCAAACTAAATATGACCGGCGGGCATGCAGCAAATTTAATGCGGCACCTTCAAAAGAAGACAAAGGCATTTTTGATCAAATCATTGTGAATAAAAGTTCCAAGTGTGGCGAATAAACACCAATCGATGCTCAATTTTGTGAGGGAAAGACTGACTAAAGAGCATACGAGAAAGCATAATCAATGTTTTGCAGAATCGTTAAGATTGGAAAAAAAATATGTCGGTACACAAACATTGTGTCAGTCATCAAATCAAGACCTCTCAATAACTGTCATAAATGTCAGAATTTGTTTAGAGGGCGGACTGAAGATTTATACACTAGCAATGAAGGACGTCCGAGCTCCAATCTCAGGTCAATTATAATCAACGTCTTACAGTCTTTCAATGTCTTTATACGTCAGATGTATCCCTATTGTATTGTAATTTTATATATATTGGGTAAATCGTGCTACGAACCAAGGTTCGAACCAAAACCAAAGCCCAAAAACCTCGAACCTCAAATTTCCGAACCTTAACCGTTTGTAAATTTTGGTTTGAACCGGCAAAGCGGAGGTTCCAAAACATTTTTTGGGTTTGCAGCCCTGCTCTTAAAGTTCCGTTTTGGAAACTTACAAATTTGTTCACAATTCCTTTTAAATTCTTGAGCTTTTAATGGACATATGTCCGCCTTAATCCTCAGCATACATCTCAATTGTTCTCTGTATTTGAAAAATCTACCAACTTATTTTCTTCTTTGTTTTTTTTCTAGGTGGTCGCCTCCATTTGGTGCTGGAGAATCTAAAAAACTATTCCGAAGCCGATATCGTTTGGACCATGGCCCGTATAACCTTAGGTGCACTTATCGCTTTCCTTATGGAGGTTAGCGAATTTTTGGTGCTCAGCAAAACATCCAGCCTGACACTCTCCATAGCTGGTATCTTTAAGGATATTTGTCAATTGGTTTTGGCTGTTACGCAAAAAGGCGATCAACTGAGTCACATTAATATTGTGGGTATAGTTGTATGTTTGGGTGGCATTGTGTGCCACTTGTTGCACAAATACAACAACATGGCGCAGGCAGATAAGCAACAACAATCGCTGCATTTGGACAACGATAATGACGATCTGACGGCTGAGTACAATTTCAATGAGGGAGGAGGTAATACAATTGCGGGTGTCCATATTGGTTCACACTCGACACTGACTGTGCCGCTGTTGGAGCAAACAGATTCGGACGATGAGTCGGGCAATGATGTGGGCAATAAGCAAAATGCATCAGACGTAATATTTGATGTGCTGAAGCGGCGCGATATGCAACGATGAGCGGATACAACTGCTTACCACCCACCGCTCACCGTGGCACTTCTTGTAAATGTTGTAAATTCTACAAGTTTTGTTTCTTTTTGTACTAGGCTAAAGATTTCCTTCATTTAGTTGTAATTTCAAAAATCAACTCCATCAAGACTTTCTTTCAATCTCTTAAACATATTATTGATAATAAACTGTATAAAATAGTTTTTATTTAAGAAACTAATTCGAAATTACATTTAAAGTCACTTTTCTCTGACTTGAAACAGAAGCTAAACATTTTTGAACAGATCTTAAATACGAAAGGAAAACCCATTTTCATAATTGTTTTTAGTTTGTAGCACTTTTTTTAATTGTTGATATTTTTCTGACTGTGTCGTTACTTTAAGTTGAGAAGGGAATTCCAGTTATACATACATATATGCAAGAAAATATATACACAAAAACTATAAATATTTACATACTACATTCAATGTGATTTTTCAAAGCTCTTATTAAAGGATGAAAATATTGAAAAGTTCACTAAAAGTCTCTTTTAATTGAATTTCGACAGGAGAGAGTACAAAACAAAATCTGTTGGGCAAATCTGTTGGTGGTGTATCAAACCACTTTCCGTGACTGACAAATCATTAAATCGTTATTTTTTGGGGATTTGCTGATTAGTTAGTCACGGAATGTGACACCAGGTCAAGGAAAAAGGATGCCTCGACAGGGCGGGTCCACAAATCTAAGGGAGTGAGGTCAGTGGGGTTTATGGGACAAGAAAAGAGGTGATTGCTGTCATGCGGGCCAAGTTCACATTTCGTACATTCATCCACAATCTCTGGTTTTGTAGTTATGTGTGTTGGTTTGTGGTCTTGAAAGGCAGTTTCTTAAGCACTTGGCGGTTTTGTTAACATAGAGATCTCGTGGACTTTCGGTTTGTATACGAACCCTGGTTGCTAGTGTTAACATTGTTGAAAGTGTTAATAGTGTTCTCACTGCTGCTTGTAGTTTTTAGTATTGAAAGGGAAGTAAACAGTGCTCGAACTTGATGTTCCTATCATATTCGGGTGTGTCCCAGAAATCTGTAGAGGTTTTCGTATAAACGTTAGCACATCATATTGAAGCTATTCGCCTTAATAGGTGAAGGAGAACAAATATGCCCGGCTACTAGATCAGAAGTCGAAAGTTGAGCGATTTGAAAACGTCTGATCAGAGCCAAGTAGATTTAAGGCGTTCGGTTTTCCTTCCAGTCGTATTGTTGTCACTTCCCAAATAAGGTAGTCCAAGTTTAGTTCGAAGTGAAATCTTTTATACGTAAATCTCTAGAGATTTCCAGGACACCGCTGATAGATTTAGAAGTAACTTTTCGCATGCGCGAGAATTTATCGAAACACAGGGCTGATACAGTCGTTGTTTACATTTTTTGACAGCTTTCGATAAAAGTTTTGGACTACCTCAAGAAATCGAAGGCGACCATGTCGGTTCCATATACCAAATTTCCATTTTCAGTCATCATACCAAGGCCGACTGAGAATATCGAAGCTGTGCATTGCGCTACCTTGTTGCAAAGATTATACAATGATGTATGATGTATGTTTTTTCTTCTATGTTCATATCATCAACTCCCAATCAGACACTAGATTGTTTATTAAAGTGATTGCTTTGACAGTGTGAGCATTGATATTGATGCCTGTAACAAACGATTCATTAGAACGAGAGAGAATAGTCTTTTGTTAAGTTTTCTAATACAGGGTTCCCCAGGCAGAGGGCGCAAAAATGTGACTGTGTCACTCTCTAACATAAGGTGATGCATGACTTCGGCAAGCATTGGGTGTGAATTGGCGAGTATGTTCGTGCCCCAGGGGCTAACACTGGGGAACTCTGCTCTCATATTAACTGACACAACTCAACAACAACTTCTCTTTGTCACCTATGCTTCTAGCAAACTCGAACTAAGAAATATGTATTGTTGACAAATGACACATCAACAGGCAATAATCGCTTTCTCTTTCTATTTCTTATGGTTGTTGTTACTTCGAATCTATTTTCTTCATTTATATTGGTGTCTACGCTGCCGTAAGCTGGTTCTGGGCACATCTGCTTTACCTTATCAAACGCGTTTTCATTTAAGGTTTTCGGTTTGGTTGAGACTGAAAACACTGCTCAGGCTCGCGGTTCGATTGCTGGTTTATAGTGATTCTTATTGGCCAATATGGACAGAACCAGTGTTTGGAAGTACCTAGGTACATACCTAGATACATATTTTGTGTAACTTTTACCTTACCTCGGTAATATCAAATTCGAGTACCTTTTACCTTACCTAGGTCTTAATTTTCATTTACCATGTCAATAGGTAAGGTACTAGGTACTTTTCGTACGTGATTTTTTTCGCTCCGATTACATTATAGCCAAGATGTTGCCGCTCTGCCATATTGAAAAGCAAAGTTTCAGGAACCTGTGTGTGGCTTTCGCTAGACGTCCGGTTAACATTCCCTGTGCAAAAACTATACGATCCATGCTAGACAAGAGGAAGGCGGATTATTAGCCGTACTCTCATTTACACTTTCGCAAACATTTTGGGATTTTTAGACCAATTTTTAACTGACTACCGGAAAGTGAAAACGGGAGCACGGATGTATAAAGAAATATCGCCGGTATTTTTCAAAATACTCATTTTATTTGTACGACTGCCGATATCTGGAGTTGCAATAACAAAAGCTACTTTGGTATAACTGGCCACTATATAGATAGCAATCTACATCGTCATTCTCTCAGCTGAAGTTCATTGCAAATACGGACCTAGAAATACCAATATATGATCAGTTACAGATCATGTATCCAACTTTGTAAAGCATTTATAGTCTACAGCCTGGATAGTTCAGGTGTTTGCTGAAATTATTTTGCGAAATCACTATGGATGTGCATCACACACTTTGAACTTAGTTGGCACGAAAGATGGTGAACAGGCTCTACAATTCTTCCTTAACGAAAGCAACGGCAATTTGGAATGCTGATAACAGATCCACAGTAACAGCAGATAAAGTTAGGAAAATTTGTAAACTTAAAATAATAGCTCTTTGCGCCTGAAGATGGAACATTTTTCATGCCATCATGATATAAAGTTACAGACATTTTCGCCAAGTCTATTGATCTTTTGCAGGGCGAATCTCGTAGATATTTAGGTTTTTTCCCAATTTACTTCTAGTAATACATCAACTTAAATGCTTGAATAATTTTAAATATTGTGATAGACTTAAAGATGCTCTTAAAAAAGTTTTAAAACGATTTTCTTTAATTGAAAACTTAACTTCGAGCGAGACAGAGACTATGGTTTTGTGTACTATGATACTTCCAAAATTTAAATTGAACCATATTAAAACTAAATTGTAAAGTGTTTGAAAGATTGGCTTGTTGAAGAAATTATGGAAAATTTAGAAACTGTTGTCAATGAGAGTTTAAATCAGAGATGGGCATGCACACATATCGACACACTTTTCACACGCATACAAGCACAATTTGCGTGCGCCCCATTCGTGTTCTATAAATAGCTTTCAATGCTTATAGCGTACGTGTGATTTAGTGCAGTCGGCCGCGGCAGAGTCGTATGCAGCGGCGCGCGCTGCCTCGTGTGCATTGGAACGTCGCGACGTGCCCATCTCTGGTTTAAATACAAAGGATTCTGAAGACTTTTAAGAAATAGACAAGGTGACGAAATATTCGAAGATGTTGTTATGTTAAAAAAAATTGAGATAGCATTTTAATAATAAAACATCATATAAAATCACATTCCATTTTTTTACCATTCTTTTAAAATTAAAAGAACCTTTTTTGTACCTTTACCTTTACCTAGGTACTGGAAATTCCGTATACCTTTTACCTTACCTAGGTATATTTTTTGACATTTACCTTGTACGTTACCTAGGTGAGAAAATTGGGTACCTTTCCAATCACTGGACAGAACTATATTGAGAAATCAATTACATTTTCAATTGACATCAATCAGCCTATAGTTTTGGCAAATTTCGAACTAATTTTTGATAGAATGTATGAATTCCTTGGAACTCGAGTCTCTACGGGGTCGTACCATCCCAAAAAGTCACTCTAAAGTTCGCTATAAGATTTTATGACCCGAATTTGGTTATAATTCGGACAAAATTTGGACCGAGATTAAGGAAAATGTACGTTATGTACTCCTAGTAATCTGTATTACACCTCTTCAAAGCGACTTTTTCTACACTCTTGGCTCTAAGAGGGTGTTCCATCCAATTTTCGTGTCTTTAATCTAAACTTCGACCGAGTTTTAAAAATGCACTTTGTGGACTCCTTGGAATTTGTATTATAATTAGTTAGGTAGATTTTGAAACAAGAAAAACAAATAACAAACTTCAGTTTCGGGCTATTCAAAACCATTTAACAAAAAAACTATATTTACATATCAATCGAAATATTCATAATAATCAATTAAATAAAGATTCTGGCTTTTCACAAGCTTTAATACTAATCTTAACGATTATTCTCGACTTTGGGCTATCAACAATATATGTAGCTGAATAAAATGAATATATTTAGTTCTGTTCTTGGTCCAAATAATAATGTTTAACAGCTGGTTGCTCACGCTGATCATCATCATCATTGTCTGCACGTTTCCGTTTTAGTTTTTGGTTAGCAGCTCCACCTCCTGGTTCCTCTTCCTGCAGCTGTACGGTGATAATTTTATACGTCTCTACCTCTACACTAACCACCTCATTTAAGACGACCACTGCGTTATTGGAGCTATTCTGCAGCGATATGGTCTCCTCAAAGCCAGAGTCCGGACTTGGCCAATTTTGCGTTTCTTCAGTTTGTCCATCTTGCTCGTACTGCTCCTCCTCCTGTGCGGTGTCCAATGTAGTCAACTGATCCCCTGAAGTGGTGGGATGATAGTTATAAAGTATTATTATTTCCACATATGGCTCCACCATTTGCTCTGTGTACGTGGTCAACGCTGTAAGATAGGGCGTCCAGCGCTTGGGTAGACCACTAACCTGACGCACTGCTGCAATGCAGGCAGCAGCCAGATAAGATGGCCGGTCGTTGCCAAAACGATTAATGGTCAAAGTGACATCCGCCATGCGGAGTAACAGTTGGGCGAGCGAAGCCACCATTTGCTCAAAGCTGTCATACCGAGGAAACGGTAGAGCACACATTGCCTGCTCGTAGTAATCCAGCATTTGCATGTACGAGGCATAGTCGGAGCGTGTGAGAAAGCTACATGCAAGCAGCTCCACAAAGCTGGCTGTGGTGGGACGCAGTAGCTCGAAATTGAAGAAAATCAGAACTTTGCGTTCCACCGCCTTATACTCGAAGGGCGTGTAGGCATTCTTTACATGCTGATTCATTTCACTGTAGCGCGGTATCAGGGCATCAGTATTCTCAATTTGAGCGGCTATATGGAGGCAAGTGAGGGCCACGAGCTGCAGCTTGTCTGGACGTATTTTAAAGCTATCAATAAAGCGATCCAGAAAGTAAATGCCTGGAAGGGAAGTGTAAGAAGACAAGATAAGTAGGAGAAGATAAAGTATATTTCTATTAAACTTACCTAAATGAAGGGAGCAGCGGCTCATCTTGTAAATTCGTGTCACCGTTTGGCAGAGCTGCAGCATTTTCTGTCTCTCATCCATTTGGCTGGATATAAAGAACAAAGGACGACGCTGCAGCTCAGACTCCTTCATGGTCTTGAAGATGTCGTGTGCATAGTCGCTTAACCAATGGCTCTTGCAAAGTCGCTGATGGATCAAAAAGAAATTTATTACACACACGCACACAGCCGCAAGTGCTTTCGTACCTCGATTTCAGTTTTATTCTTTAAATGCTCATTTTTTTCGCTGAGCACAAAGATATTCTCCTCCAGCACTCGTCTCGTCATTTTGTTGGCGTTTAATACAGTTATAATTACAATATTAATTCCAGATTAAGTTTCGAAAAACAAAACACAAAAAACATGGTCGTCTCGCGCTTAACGGTTAACTGTTAGATATGTGTTATGCTGGGTTTACATTGCGTCACATTTCAGTGTCACAGCGCAATGTGAACGGAATATGACTTGTCACAGAAATTACTTGGTGTTTCACGCCAATGTGAACAATTTTGAATTGTGTCACAAATTGTCACAGAAAATAGAGTCACAGTGAGGCGCAGTGTATAGCCAGTATTACCCATATCAAAGTGTGACAGATGAACCAAAAATAACGCATATTGAAATTTATTAAATACATGCTAATATAAATTTGTTAAGTTTTAGAAACTAATTCGAATTATTCACGAGACTAAAATTTTTAAAATTGACATATTTTTTTTGCATACTTTTAGTTTGTATTTAAAATTGAATATAAATGAATTCTACTTTAAATTATTGTTTATTTTGGATTTTATGGAAAAGAAACACCCAAACTCTAAGGTTCAGAAAATATCATCAAAAGTTGACAGAGTATTTTCTTAATTTTGAAATAAGATTACGGGCCGATTTCTCTTTTACCAGATAGCTCCTATGTGTCAGATAAACCTTTAATTTGTAAGTTAATGTGACAGATGGCTCTATGTAGAACAGAGATGGGCGCGTCGCGACGTTCACAATGCACACGAGGCAGCGCTGCCTTCGTGTGCATTGTGAACGTCGCGACGCGCCCATCTCTGATGTAGAAGATGTGAAATCGGCCGTAAGTCTATTAATGTAGGATTAGTTGTTGCCTTATCGGACTGGGTGTTCAAATATAAAAAGGCTTTCGCTATATTTAAAGAACGTTTAAATGAATTCGATCGCATTTTCAAAAAATTATGGGAAAATGAAGCTTACGACGTGCATTTCTTTGAATACTAAATAACACAAGGCAACAAAATTAGACATTTTCGAGTATATTGAAGGTTTGGTGGTGCTTTTAGATCAGAGTTAGAACACGAAGTAAACGTCACAACAAACAAATGCCTCGTGAGCAAACAAAACGCCGAATACTCGCATCGTAAAAAAGCAATAACACACGTATTCTCTCTCTCTCTCTATACGTGTGTTGGCTGCGACGTCGACAGAATTATAAGTTTCTATCCCATGGGATAGGCTTTTTGCATTTTGGGACTCTACTGTCTTATATGAATTTTGTGTGCTATACACGAATTTGTCTTCAGAAAGGTTCCGTCACTTCGAGATTTTTAGTATTTCGAGCTTAACGTTGCGAAAAATGCCTATTTTGACCCTTTTTATTGGCGTTTTCTGAAGAACATATACTTTTGTTTTAACCAGTGTCTAAATTGCTTCTGTCGAATAAGCAAAAGTTGCAAAATTGTTGCTTTTCACTGCTTCTACTTTTTTATTTTTTTCAACTTATCAATATGAACTCTTGCTTCTGCTTTTAATGAAAACCGAAGTCGTAGCCAAATGAAAAGCAAAAAACGATTATTGAAAAAAATAAAAGCAGCAGCTGCTGATGATTTCGTTCTGTGTCGTAAGTCGAAGCAGCAGCATGTGTTTTAAGTTCAAATTACTAAAAAATTTCGACGTGAAAGCACATGAGTCATTTAGAATTACCAACAATCAGTGGTGTCCTCCACTTTGGGTA
This sequence comes from Lordiphosa magnipectinata, assembly GCA_037044535.1. Classification (NCBI taxonomy): domain Eukaryota; kingdom Metazoa; phylum Arthropoda; class Insecta; order Diptera; family Drosophilidae; genus Lordiphosa; species Lordiphosa magnipectinata. The sequence goes on along the minus strand of JBAMBO010000632.1, from coordinate 277,422 downwards.
GTTTTCAGAATTTTTTCCATTTGATACAAACCAGAATAGACCTACAGCTTATTAATTCAAATTTAATAAGTTCATAATGCAGAAAATAAGTATTTTATTTCTTTATTACTATGTTGGGGGGGGGACATGCCCCATTTTATTCTTTGGAATAGTTACATCTAATAGTAATTCCTATTGTTTAAGGCACAATATCATCAAATCCCGAACTTGGGCGTTCGACATCTTGTCCATTGCCATCAGAATCAAATGTAGTTTTATCATCTTGGTTCACCATTGAGTCAGGCAAATCACAACCAAAATATGCATTATTATTGGCACAGAATAATATCAAATGGCGCCAGCAAACATCCACACAGAGTAAGTTTGGATTTCCGAACACGATCATCAGACTGCGGGCACGGGAAATGGCCACATTCATGCGCTTTCTGCATTGCACGAAACCCAAACTAAAGCGCGCGTCTCTATAAAGCATGGATGATGCCGATCGTACCGTGGATATGAGCATGATGTCGCGTTCCTTGAAATAGTTGGCAAAATGAGTAACACGACAACATAGTTAACCCAATATTATCCCTTACCTGACCTTGGAACTCCTCTACAGAGCCAATCTTTGGCATGGCCACATCGGCGGCTATAAACATATTCCGCACAGTCTTCACCTGCTTGACATAGGGCGTAACAATGCCTATCTGATCCGGGTGCACATTACAGCGATACAGGGCAATAGCCATGAAGAAGACTTCGCGTGCCTCTGCCGCATTCAACCATGAGGGTGAATCAGCTTCCTGCGTATTCTCGCCCAGGATGCCATAAAAGAAGACACCATGGCCACGCGGCATGTTCGTATTTGGCTCAAAAACGGGAAGTGCTTTGTCCAACAGTCGAGCATCATCTGAATCATCCTCCGAGATCATCGAAATCAGTTCATTGTCATAGAACAGTCTGCTATAAACCGTCATTATGGAAGGCAGAGCACGATAATTGAACAGCAGCTTGGTCAGTAGAAAGGGATTGTAGCCCGAGGTATCGGGAAAACGAAACCTATCTTTGCCATACACAGGACGTTGCAGTATTCGCTCTAACAAGGACAAGGACAGTCCTTTTTCACCAGCATAGTGATTGACGACAATGGCTTGCAGCTGGTGAGGATCACCCGCCAAAATGACTTGAGTACGGTGACGGTTTATCAAAATAATAGGTATAATCGTTTCCGATTCGGTACACTGGCCAGCCTCATCGATAAGGATATGAGTAAAGTGTCCGTTGGGAAAACCCATTTGCATAAAGTTGCCCAAAGTGGTGCAAGTGCTAATGGTGACACGATGACGACCTAGGAATTTCATTTGGCAGCGTAACTTTAAGCCCGATTCGGTGATGATCATCTAAAAGATACATAAAACAAGAAATTGAGCTGGGCTTGAAGAAGCGACTCAAACTTCTACTCACGGTGTCCTTACAGGTGCCCGTCGAGCCTATATCCACGGTGGCGGAATAACACATCAGTTCGGGTGGTATGAGGTCCCTTTCAATTTGATTCTGCGACACCAGGCGTATGAATTCGCCAGGAGGCAAAGCATTGCTATCGATAATCCTCTTGGTGATTAAATCGGCAGAGCTATTCGAAGGCGCGCCCACAAGCACACGTGCTCCAGGTAAATTACGCACCAATTGCAAAATCGTCTCCACCAGAGTCACCGTTTTACCAGTACCCGGTGGCCCAAAGATCACATAGGGCATATTACTTGCTTCTCCACGTAAAATATTATATACGGCTCTTTTCTGTATGGCATTTAAGGAGGTGTTATACCATTTCAGTTTGCTTTCATGGAAAAAAATATCATCCTCCACCATTCTCACATCCAATTGAGGGTGCTCTCGTCTCGTCACCTTCGTGGGGAACAGGAATTGTTCACCCATAATAGGAATAATGTTGGCTATGGCATGATGTTGTTTCCTAAAGCCAAAACGCGAGAAATAGAACTCCAGGCGATAGTCCTCACCATTGTACTTCTGCTGGAAGCTGGCATTGAACTTCAGGAGCACACGATCGAACAGCACCTTGTGCACTATACCCTCATAGGACTTGTTATCAGGGGAATCGGTCTGCTCAGCCCAAGGATTAATGGCACGCACCACATCACCCAATACCAGGGATGGTCGACGCTCGGCCAGATTCTGAATTGTCAGTGAAAGGTATTCCCCTTCATGCTGGAAATGTGCACGCTCACGATCATAGTTGCGAAAATTTACGAAATAGTCAATCTCCTCCAGGTGCAAAAACAAACTGAAACGTTTCACGTAGTTATCCACGGTCAGGGGTTCATTTAGGCAAGGATATTTTTTCTCTAGCTCATCCAGCAAATCTACTCTGCGCTCCGTTGTTAAAACCGCCGAACGCAATGTCTCGGGCACTTCATAATATGCCAGGCGTACCGGCACAAAACGTCTCTTGACGGCTACACTCTCGCCGGGTACCACCTCGGTCTGGTTTGACCACACCTGATTGGCATAGAAACGGCTGCGTTGGCCCGGCGTTCGTCCGCGCGCACTTATAGTGGCCTCTGCAATCAGGCGACGGTCAGCCTGTTGGGCCAATTCCTCTGTCTGGGCCACCACTATGGTGAAATAACGTTTTACATTAAATGTATCAAACACTAGCTCAAATATCTCTTTGGCCTCGCAATACAATTTCGATTCGGCTTCAAATATCACCGAGATTTGTCCACCAATTGTTAAGTTCACTTTGCCTATTGGTTCCACCAGTCTGAGCAGCGAATTATCGAGCGTATGCATTTTGATGTATTTCATACAAACGTTGCGATTAAGGTTGTTTGTCAACTTAAGGGTTATCTGTCGCTTCTCCCAGAGCTTGGTGAAAATGCAGCGATCTGGTCCAACGACGGAGATAGCACAATTGTTTGGCTGGGCACAGACGTTAGTGTAGGAATTGTTGGATTTCACTGCGCCGAAATTTTTTTCCATGGGAGTCAATTTAAGGGCGCGACGTGTGTACTTTTTTAACTAGAAGGGGGAGACATGAAAGGAAAAGAAAAACACTTAGTATAAAATAGTGGTGATATTCTATTAACAGTTTGTTGGCTTCACTTTTTAACTCTTCTTTAGGAAGTTTATGACGTGTAACCAAAATCCAACGAATGGGCAACAAGAACATAATTTTGTATGTCTTCATTATCAAACTTTCAGGAGTGTAAGGTCCAAATGTGCCTCTAGTTGCCCTATCGGCAAGATTTTTGTGACACTTTTAGTGGTCAGGAGACTTGGGCTTTACTTGACACTTTATGCTCAAGAAAAAGTTTGAAAATATTTCTTTATAATTTCGCTTTACTTTCCTTTTTGTTGAAAACGTTGAAACAAATTAGATATATTATTAATTACAGTGTCAGGCCTGTTCCGGAATTGTCGGAATTGTTGAAATGTTCCCGATTCCAAAAACCGACTGTGTTGTTCGGCTTTTAGGTTTGGGGTTTTGATTCCTTCGATCCTCTTGATGGCAAACCGTTTCGGCCGAATTCTTTCATCGTTGCTTAGAAATCGACACACTTGCCAATTCCGATCAACCGAATTCGGAAACGAATGTGTCTGTCTGTCACCTAATTGAGCTTTGAGTGGTTTCTCTGATAGAGTTGTGGCTCCAGATAATGAAAACCAGTTAAGTATTATCATCTTATAAATAAGTGAGAAATAGCTTTTTAACAAGTAACGCTATGCAACAGATAAGTTCCACATAACCAAATTGGTTTACAAAACCTGTGTATAAACTTATCTAAAACGTTTACAATTCGAACGACAAATTCTCTAATAAAGTGGTAGCACCACTTCCAGTAAGCACTGTCAAACAGCTGATTTGCTGTGTCATTTTATGTTGGTAAAATTATGTCTGAAATTAAGCGTAGTACGGAGACGCTGACAATTTTTGCGGAGCCGAAATTGTTTGACAATTTCCAGAGCCGCTCAGACAATGTAGTGTGACCAGACAACAGACAGAAATCAGCTGTTGTGTGTATAAAAAATAAGCGGGCTAATTCAAATAAAATAAAAGAGTGTATAAAATTGAAAATGGAAGTCACTAGGGGAAATTCAGTTGTCTGTGTTAATGCCATGGTCTATTTAATGGAAGCATTTTGTATGGGGAGGTAAAAGCCGTGCCCTAAATTTTGGGCTGCAGAAGCAAAACTTAGCCACTTAGACATACTGCTATAACGACAATACAAAACGCAATATTCTGGAGATTAAAATTGCTCAGCCGCACATTAAACCAGAGGCAATATTCATAGCCACTATTAGAGGACGATAAACTAGGTGAATACGGATTTAAAGGTGGCCACAACAGTAGCAACGGAAGCTACCACAGTAAGCCGAAGGAGACTGTGAAGACTTCAGCTAAGGGCTGCTTGGCCGTTAGCTGTGGGGCCGTTCCGTGGGCTGTGTAGACTGCGAAGGTTTAGACTCGGGTGGAATGCATACATTGTGCAAATGGCATGCCGGGAGAAGCATACAGAGAAGGATTCTCCGCCACAAGTGATGCAGCTGCGGGTATCGAAATGCTTTTTGTTAGTCAAATCCCATAAAATGGATTGAGACTCGACCGCTTTGATTAACGCCGGTTGTTCGTCCTCCGTAAAGTTCTCCAAATGACTTTTGTATGGGTTTTTTTGTTTTTTTTTGCATCCATTTTTATACCCGTTACTCGTAGAGTAAAAGGGTATACTAAAGTCGTGCAAATGTATGTAACAGCCAGAAGGAATCATTTCCGACCATATAAAGTATATATATTCTTGATCAGCATCAACAGCCGATTCGATATAGCCATGTCCGTCTGTCCGTCTGTCTGTATGAACACCTAGATCTCAGAGACTAGAAGAGCTAGAGCAACCAAATTTGAAATGTAGACTCCTATTGTCTGCACGCAGATCAAGTTTATTTTCAATTTTTGCCACGCCCCCTCACGCCCCCGCAATTTGGAAAAAACGTCATATCTCCTACAGTTTTGATGATAGATGGTTCGTACTTTCTAGAGATATCTAGTACTCAAAATTATTTATCGATTTGCTGAAGGAATGATAAAGATCGGATGAACGATACTCAAGTTATGAGCAAAAAACGGTCAGTTAACACCCACCACCCACCCCACCCATAACCTAAGCATTGCGTTCAGCAGCAATCTTAGTGAGAGAGAGAGAGAGAGAGAGAGAGAGAGAGAGAGAGAGAGAGAGACTTAGAGAGCGCACTGCGTTGTGCGTTGTGTGTTAACTGGCCGTTTGACTCGTGACCAAATTCGAGCTGCGACATTAAGGGTGCAGAGTATGTAATAGTCGGGCTTGACCGACGTTTTCAAAAGTTTTGTTGTCTGATCTGTTTATCGTGATGAATTTGGAGTCATTTATGTTGGATTTAGTAATTGACAAATGTCTATTAATATCTGGCGGATAATAAATAGCCGAGTTAAAAAATGTTGCATACTTTTCGGCTGACCCACCTCAGGCATACAGGAAGGCTAATAAACATTTGTTTCCATGAGTAACGGGTATATCGAAGTCGGTTAGAGCCGACTTTAACTTACGCTCTCGTTTTTAATTGCGGTCACGAAATCTGACAATTATCAAACAAGTTTCATAATTTGCAGACCCCCTTCGACAATTTATCAGCTGTTTTTAAAAAAACAAGTTGGCAGGTCCACGTAAATTGTCATAGCGAATTGTTGGTTGCTCCGTACTCGCTCTGACAATGCGCTCTGAGAATTTTCGTGAGCGGATTTCCTGAGCTATGTAATTAGATGGGTTCTGCAAAAATTGTCAGCGTCTCCGTACCACGCTTTATGGAAAACAGCAAAAAGACAACGTGCTAAAAATTTTACAGACGAGGAGGAATAAGAACTAGTGGCTCTAGTTGACTATAACAAGAATGTCAGCGAGAACAAGAAGTCAGATGCGGTCACTTGGAAACAAAAAGAGCAAGCATGGGCAAAACTGGTGTCCACTTACGCTAGCAAGACCGGAATTTAGCTCACTAAGATAGATACTGCTTGTACATTTATCGAAAAATATCCCTTTCTGTTACGGTATATCTCGGCATGATCACCGCCTAACGATTGAAATCTGTACATGGGTGCAATCAATAGCTCCCATAGCCATCGGGAATTTAGCAATTTTATAAAAGTCTCTAATGACTTCATTGGTGTCCCCAAACTTAATGTAACTGCTGTATAATGATGCAATGGCATACAATGGCGACTTGCTGAAGCTTTGCTCTCTCCACAAAAGTCCCCAACAGTAACTAGGAAATAACCACAAGCATTGAATCTCAATTCTAAAAGCAGCTTCTTCATTGGAGACAAGGAAAATTTCCTAAAAAGATGAATTATGTTAAGTTAGTTTTAGTTTTTGTTAAAAGGAGCAGACATGTAGTCCTTGAAAGCAGCAATCTTTTTATGAATACGGAATCTTCCATGTCCTCAAAGAAGTTCGGCCTTGTTTACTCTCTCTCTATAAATTGTCACAATGTCTTCATCAGAATCTTCAGGCGAGTGAAGGTAAATAGCCCGGTTTAAATTCATTTTTACAAATTATATAGCTTAGTACAAATTCAAAACCCAAACCATATAATATGTCAATATACAGCGAATGGCAGAAAGTCAAATGCCTATCTAACACATAGTGGCTATCAGGAGGTCGAAGTGGCAGATAGCTTATGATGCAATTAGTAGGCAATGAAAACGAAATTTTTATATTTTTTGGATTATCTGATACATAGTAGCTATCTGGAAGAAGACAAATCGGCCCTTAAACAATTTTTAAATCTGTCATTTTTTGTTTGTTTGTTTTTAAGATTCACAAGCGGGCAATGTCATGGCTTGAGTTAATATTCACCGAATTTAAAAAGCCTTACAGTTTATTACAGAAAATAAATATACATTCCTAATCCCAATTCAGAAAATTAGCAGATTGCTGTGTTGAAGAATCCGACAAGATCGGGTGTGTTTCAGAAATCTCTAGAGATTTTCGTACATTTGGAACCAGGGAATCAAACCGGAACCAGAACCGTAACAGTATACCGAAAATAACCGATTAAAACTCAGAACCAGAACCGAAACTGGAACCCATATTCTTAATTTTCTGTATACCGGTATTCGAGAACCGATATTCTTGGAACCGAAAAGACAGAAAAGAACCGAAACATTGTACCGGTACAGTTTCGGTTCTGAGCGTAACAACTAGACTGCACAGCGAGCACTTAATTTTGAGAAAGTTTTCCTGGCATTTTATCGTACCCATATTATACTACCACAAAATTACCTGGGTAACTATTTTGGCGGATATTTATTTAAGAATTTTATCCATTTCTGTTTAAGTCCAACCAAGTGTGGAAATTAGCTCTGACACTTTATCTGAAAGTGAAAACGAAGTCGAGACATATTTCTCGCACTTGCAGCAACATTATCATACCTCAAAATAATCGATTTTGCATTTTCTATGGAAAATGCATCTTTTTGTTTATATTCAATTCAATTCGAAAATATAAGGAAGGACAACTAGGATATGTCGCTCTTGTGGGATCATGAAAATGAACCTGTAAAATGAAATAACATATTTCCGGAGAATAAATTATACCAATATGAAAATTGCACACCATATAGAACATAATATGGCGAATATTTCTGCATCATTAACTCAAAAGTTGCGACAGTCTTAAAGTAACTGAACAATATGTATTTATATGAAAAGAATTGGGACTATACAAATAGTTAAGTATCTTCACGAATCAGTTTAATGGCATTAAACAAGGTTTGCTGAGCTTATATCGTTAACAAAGATTAAAGTCGACAAAGTTTTCGGAATTTTAGGAGCTATCAAAAGATCTTCATGCTGTTTCAACTACCAAAGTGAGCGTAAGCTCCGCTGGAAAGTCGGATGGACGCTAAAACAATAACTGATACAAAAAAATTTAATTTTAATTATGTAATAAATACAAACTTGAAAATATTTTATGAAAAAAAGCTAAGAATGCAATTGAAAATTGATGTAAATCGAATACATCCGTATTTGTGTGTGTCTAGATTGCTTATCCACTTATCTTAGGATACAAATTTCATTATATTTTAACGGTTAATACCGGTATACCGAAATAAAAGTCAAGGTACCAATACGGCACCGAATACCGAAATAATGTTAGAACCAAAACAGAACATTTTACGGTTTGATTCCCTGTTTGGAACTATGCTAGGAGAACTTATATGTAAAATAATAAGAATAAGAAAGTACGCATTTAATCTACTTGGCCTTGAGCAGTCGCTTTTAAATCGCTTAACTTTTGTCATCTAATCCAGTAGCCGGGCATAAACATGTGGCATATCGCATAAGCAGTTTTAATTCGAAATTCAAGCGTTTATACCAAAATCTCTAGAGATTTCTAGAACACTCAAGGATTAGCCTTTTTCAAAAGTTGTGGTAAAGAAAGAAATTGGCGGAAATTAAATACAGTTGATATTTGAGACATTTACATAAATCTTTGAAATTATAGGTAGGTAGTAAGTAGGTAGTTCCGTAGTTATACACTAGTTATTATATATAATAATGCAAAACATTTTAAGAAACGAATTCGAAAAAGAAAAGCCGCAAAAGAAGCAGCAGCACAAAACGATTATTGAGAAAAAGCGAACAGCAGTCTTCGCTTCATGATTTTTGATTTTGCGGCTGCTTTCGACGAGTGGCGTAAGTCGAAGCAGCAGGAGCAAGTGTTCGCAAATCGATGGCAGCGCTCAAATACAGTAGAGGGCATCAAAATTTAACGCAACATTTGTTTATTTCAGTGCGCTGATTTTATCTTTAACCGAACCGAGACGCGTAACGGTAAAGATTTTGACTTCTGGGTTGAGAAAATGCATGAAACTTCTGTCGCGCTTGCGCTGCCGTCGACTTGCAGAAGCGAACAAATAATGCTGCTGCTACGACTTACGCCACTGAACGAAAGCACTGCAACTGCTGTTCGCTTTTTCTCAATAGTAGTTTTGTGTTTTCTGTTTTTTCAAAAGCACAAGCAAAAGCAGACGAATTGAAACTTATTGCAGTTTTTTAAACACTGATGAAAACAATTTATCGAAACTTTATCGTACTAGCCGAATGGTCACACACATCATAACTATTTCAGATGATGGATTCTTGAAATTAACCCAAGCGTTAATAGACATTGGGGCAGACTTTGGAAAACAGAATGGCTGTTGTCCTGTTAAAAGCCGAATAACATAGTCGTTTTTTCAAATGGAAACATTTAACCATTCCGATTTCGCACGATTTGATCGAAATCGAATACGAAAACAGACCTGTATGAGTTTGTATGTCAAACGAATATCTAATTTCAGCAGCTGGACAATTCGTATATTTTATTTTAGTTCTCACATATGCATAATAAAAACACCTTTGAATAGCTTGCCAATTTTTATCAAATATTCAGTAAAGTAGAAATCTCTAAAGATTTTTGAATTTAAAACTAAATTTGGAAGGCTTTATACAATCATGGACATAAATATTAATTTTTTTGAAAATATGTCTGAAATTCAATAAAAAGACGAAAATTTCACCTTAAGGCGCCTAGGATGCAAGAAATCTTAATCAGCAATCAATAATCGCATTGTGTGATGGGCTAATATTGAAATTTAGTCAAGAAAAGCAATTTGAAGAGAAATTATATAGCCCGCAAAGATCCTTTGTTTGGATCAGAGGGTGCAAAAAAAAAGGTTAGGTAAAACCTCTACCTATATTGTACTGACGGGCAAAAAAATGTGGACACATATTTCATTTATGTAAAGTGATATGAATTAGTTCAGTTATAACATCATCTGAAACTTTCATCTGATCTAGCAATCGCGCATATTTGTGTCAAAATGTTAACTTTTGTACAAAAATCTCTAGAGATTTCTAAGAAATACCAGTTTGTATCGAAAATACTATTTATGTGAACTAAATACAGGCCCTTTGGCATAAATCCAATGGGAGGACAGTTGAACTAAATCTAAGGTCCTTTAGGCAAATAGTTGGCTCACATTTTTATGAAAATTTGGCTAAATATCCATGACTGCAGATTTTGCAGGACTAAAAATTACAACTATGGTTCCATACGCCAATAATTTGATGAATTATGGCCAGAAATTTCACTAATTTCACCTATCTAGCCAAATTTTCATCAAAATTTGGCCAAATTTTTAACTTTTCAACTTTTTTATACTGTTTTGTGATATTAGCTTAAATTTTAGAAATTAGACTCAACTTACAAATACACATTCGATAAGATCCCCTTTCACAATATCGCCCACATGTAGGTCCATGCCAGGGGGAAAATTTTCCTTCAGAACATAGGTATCATCCGTAAGAGCAGCAAAATCTTCAAACACGCGTTGCACAGTGCATATCTCATTTGGTTGAAGGCGCGAGGGAGTCACTTTCAACACTTCCAATATTTCGCCATGTTTGTCCACATAACCCTCATCCAGCTGAATATTGCATCCGAGACAGATACGATCCCCGGTCGCGGGAACAAAACCTAAATCTATGTCATCAAAGTTAACAGTCAGTTGACCATAGTCGGTTTCAACTTCAATACTGGATTGCAAACGCAGAGTAATCAGTCCGAGAACACTACGCACTTGCGTATTGAAATAAATGGGCGCTTCAGATTTCAATGAGCTGACGGCCTCGCGGATCTGCAAATATCAATGTAAGTTGGGTGGCTTATTACAATTTTATTGGTAGTACCTTCTTTTCTTCCATGTCTTCCCAGTTTTGTTCGAGAATCTTCTGTATTTTGACCACCTTGGCGGTACCATCCTTTTCCGTTTGATAGGCTAAATACTCCACAATACAACCGATCTGCAGTTCATGGAAGAGGTGTGCAGCTGCCTGCTGATCAAAAAAGGTAAAGCGATCGATAGAACCATTCTCCGCATTGAGACTAGTGATTACTCCTTTGCGAGCCGAGCAGGATGTGCCCTCCACCTGATTGATGCCCTGGCCATTTGGGGGTTTCTCCGAACCGGTATCGGGTTTATTCAAAATATTCTCTATGCCAGAGCCGTTTACTTTATGTTGACGGTCGAACTCCTCCTGAACAACCTGATGATCCAGATAGCTCTCTTCCTGTTCAAGCTGCTCGAGCTTAAGTTCACGTGCTCGCTCTGCATTCGGGAACAGGTTGCTCAATAAATTGAACATGTTGAAGATTTACTGCTGCGGCTTTTTGTCCAGATTCTCGTACATCCAATCGGTTTCGCTGATGTAGCTCAACTCTTTGCGCAGATTCTGCAGACGCTTCAAATGATTTTCAGTGGACTCAACCTTCAAGCTGCTCTCGCTGACAATCACAGCGTCTGATTTGACAGACTGAATCTCGTGTTTCTTGGTCTGACGGGAAACAAGTAAATAAAGTAAACAAATAGAAAGAGTCGCTGACATGGTGGAATAACAAGGTGAGGCAAAGTTAGCTCATAAGTTTTAGCTTGCTGCTGTTTTTAAGCTTCGAGAAAATTCTCGCAATTTCAACTTTTGCTCTTAGCTAATTACTTTTCAACGTTGCCTCACCGTGTTATTTCATTATGCCCTCACAGACCTCGGTTATAGCTGCGCTGATGCTCGGTTCAGGAATGCTGACAGTGTTGCTGCTTATACTTATAGATGCCGCCTCTTCGTTGGACATTGTCCACTTACTTTCAGTCAAACTATTGAAATTTGAGAGATTCCAGGAATCTAAGCCGGCACTTACAGTTGATTGCTTTCAAGTGTTGTAAATATTCGAAAGAAAAATAAAAACAATTAAGAAATTAACTATTTAATGTGCCGCTTGTGCACAAACGTGTCCGTTCGCTTTCACGGACTTGAAGGAAAAGAGAAAGGATTTTCCAGCGCCGGCTTCACGTCGATATTATATTACGTTACGTCAATGTCATACGTTCTACGTCATTGTGTTACAGCAACATATGATTGGAGATGAGCGCTTAAGTTATTCACTGTGACTGCTACTTTCAAATATTAGGGTTTAGTAATGTGCAGCTTCGAGTTCGCCAGATTTAATCAATTTTAATTAGCTATGTTTCAGAAATGAAAATATATAAAGATTTTGAAGAATATTTCAATAATCAAAATATTTCATTAGTTTAGGTGATTTGGGTAGTTTTTTTTCTTAAAGAAATGTAACGAAGCCACAAAGGAAAAGATGTTATTAGGGTTGAAAGATTAGGGGGAAAAGATTGATATTTTGATATGTCGGTATTATTTTCGGCATCACTAGATGTTGTAATTCTGAATTTTCCAAATAATAAACGGTAGTTTCTACCTTTGGAACCTTTTTTTTCGATATATTTTTTTTTGCTTAAACGTTCTATTAGGGTCTTATATCCTTGTTCCACTCGCACATTCTAGAGGTCATCCGCTGGATGATCTGAATGAACTCATTCTTGTTTGGGGTTAGCTAATGCATTCTTTCTGTATATTTCCTCATAAGAGATAAATCCGTGATGGATGATCCAGTCACTGTCATGGTTAATCTAGCTACTGTCAAGACATATATGTCAGCCATTTTCCGTAAGAGGCTAGATTTTCTATCGATATGCTATCGAAGCTGTCAAGTGTCACCAATAGGAATAGCTGCTGTGTCATTGGCGTTGCCATGGGCGGAGTTCTAGCTTAGTGAGTGGGGGTTAGCACAAGGTGGAGAAGTGTATGGGTCCCCTTTATTGAAAACCGGCTACGCCCATGAGCTGTGAATGGCCAAGGCAAGCGAAAAGAGTTTCATTCTATGTTTTATGTTAAAATGTTATATCGTGGTGGGACTACCAGAAGAGCAGGCTGCTTGACATGTGGATGACGAACTTTGATTTTCAATTGCAGACATAACAATTCAATGAGCTGTTCTTTATAGTGTGCCTCTGCTAACCCGCAGAAGACAGGCAAAGACTGCTGATGATTGAAAAGTAGTGATTCATGAAATAGCTTTATACTCAACCAGCCTCCTTTGTTGTGTGTGCGCTTTAGAAAAGTTATGAACAAAAACATAATAAAGAGGTTACTTAAACAGTCCCATTCTTACATCAATTATAGTTTTTGTGTAATTCAATTTTAAGCGAGACATTACAAAATGGTCCCCAAAGGTAGAAACAACACTTCCTCTGTATAAGCAATTAATTAAACTTAAAATATCGAGCATTATTTATTTAAATTTCCACAGTCATGGAGGCAATCGGACAGTGGCATAATGGGCAAGTACGATGACGGGTGATTTCCATGGGCGAGGCACAGTGATGACAGGTAGTGCAGATCCAAATGTTGCTAGTGGGTTGTGTGATAGGTTTGCCAGAGGAAATGCAGCCGGGAAAGCGTGCACCGCACTCCTTACAGGAGGGAAAACTAAGAAGGATACAGACCAAAGTTAATATGTTTAGCAGACAGTAGAGACTCATCCATTCACTTACCAGTCTGGCACAATGGCGGCACAGGCATAACATTTAACGTTATCTACCTTGTCGTCCATTGGTTCGTTCTTGGCAAAGATGTTAACAGCCAGCTCTTCATAGTCCTGTTGACTCTTTTCGGGCAAAAAACTAAGCGACTCCAGTTTCATAAAGGCTTTGGAGCAGGTGCCAAAAGATCTGTTGGCGCAGCTGGCCAGAGCCAATAGGCAATAGATGTCCTCCACGGGCAGCACATCGTCATAGTCACGCAGACGTAGGGCCGTTATCACCGCACTGTTCATGATTCCAAAGCGCAACTGACGCTGGGCTAGTAACATGTAATGGTAGGCCTCAGCACAGTGCCACATTCGCTCAATGCCGGCAGCATCCTCCAGACTAATGGAGTCCAGTAAAGTATTTCGGCCCATGGCATAGCTCAACTCGGGCGTGGCCACCGATTTGAGATGCTCTTCGGCCAGCAGGGCGGCAAGGACATAGATTTTCTTGATGCGCAGCAAGGGAGCATGCTTCTCGATCTCACGCTCCGCCAGCTTGGTAAGCAGCCGTGCTGCATCCAGATAGCGTCCGGCCTTGCGTTGCAATTCAATGGCCTCCGGTAGACGTCCCTCGTTAAGCAGCTGAGCGGCATGCTTGGCCAGCAGAGTATTCACCTGTGGCATTTGGTACTTCTGTGCCAACTCCACGGCCTCACCCCATTGGCGAAGATTGACGCAGGTGTTGACGGCCGCCTTTTGATCGCCATACCTTAGATAGGCCTGAACCGCCTCTGTGCACATGCCCACTGAGGACAGCATGTCACCCAGTTTGGTCAACAGAGGACTTTTCTCCGGCAGCTTTTCCACACATTTTTCCAGTTCATCGAACTGCTCCAGGTGATAGAGAGCGTCCATGAAACCCTCGATATAGTGTGATTTCTCATAGTACTCCTTGGCGCTCTCCCAGGACTTGAGATTGGCAAAGTGATGACCAATCTCACGCCAGGCGGTCTCCATTTGCTGATCCGAGACACCGGCTCCACCCATGCGATAGAGTTGGACCACACGAAACCAATCGCAGAGAGTCATGCGCAGGTCAATGGCCAGATCCCTGCGATCCGCATCCATGTACAGCTTCTCGGCCTCTTCAAATTCACCATAGAAAGCCGCAATTTCGGCCTTTTGCAAAATCTGCGAACTTATGTTGCGCAATCTCTTGATGAGCTTAATACCCGGATAGTTGGCACAACGCACAAACGCATTCTCCGCCGTCTCCAGCTCTAGTTTCTTTAGAGCCGACTCGGCGAGCAAACGCCATAAGCGTGGATGTGGATTATCCTCAATAAATTGCTTGGCATCCTCCAGACCCACATGCTCCAGCAGGTCATCCGTGTCACGTAGTGATTTCACACGCAATTGTATGATATGCGAGGAGTTCTGCAACTCTCCAATGCTTATAATGTCATCTAGCAGCACACTTGTAATCTCCAGATCCTCAAATGTACAAATATAGCCGGAGCACGAGATGGGCTCCTCGGGATCATTGCCACGAAATATGTACATGCGTGTCTTTTCCATTAAAGCCAATAGCAGTGGATTATCCTTGGCCCAGCTAACAGCCCACACATCCTTACGTTCAACACGACTAAAATTTAGTTGAGTCTCTCGATTGTCATCTAAATCAAGCAGGGTCATGACACCCATATGGTCTATGATGGCGGCACGACTGAAATTGAAAATGTATTCCTTTGAATCGTACAGTAACTGTTCTCAATATCCTACTTACGTGGAATTGCAATTGATGGCCATTTTGTACACCTTAGAATGCAGATGCAGTGTATGTTGATTTCTGAGCGCCACATTTGCTATGCTATACTCATTAATAACACCCGATTCTCGGGCCACCAGCATTAATTTCTCAGACAAGGCCAAAGCACAAATGGGATCGTTAATGCCACGCTGGGAATGAGATTCGCTGGTGTTGCTGCCGCTAAGCAACAGATCTTTGGCCATTTCCACACCAGTTGGTGTGTCATCTATATGAAAACGCTTCTCCTTGCGTGCTTTTACACTATTCAAATTAGAGGCGCTCTAAAAGGTGGTTAAAATTAGTAAGAAATATGAGTTTAAAATAGGGTACACAACCATTATTTTTAACCGGTATAACCGAATCAAACCGAAAACGTGGACGAAATAAAATTACCGAAACCGAAATGGATTTCGATTTTAAAAATATTATGAATCATAATTTATGATAAAAAAACTATCTGTAATATTTGATAATCGTCTGTGGAAGTTCATTTACTCTAACCGTGACTATACATCAAAATCAAAACACATGTACATGCATACATTTTA
Source organism: Lordiphosa magnipectinata (assembly GCA_037044535.1). Classification (NCBI taxonomy): domain Eukaryota; kingdom Metazoa; phylum Arthropoda; class Insecta; order Diptera; family Drosophilidae; genus Lordiphosa; species Lordiphosa magnipectinata. The sequence goes on along the minus strand of JBAMBO010000632.1, from coordinate 261,615 downwards.
GACTTCAGCAGAATTTCAGTTTTGAAACTCTCATTTATCTAGCTATGCTAGCTGATCTTTTGATTTCAACTCATTAAGCCTCTTCCTCTTCAGAGCTTAAAATAAAAATTGGTCCAAAATGTCGCCTCAAAAAACAAAAACATTCATATTTTAATCAAACACGTTAGCCTAAGCGCTCTTTGAAATAAAGAATTTGTGGTAAGCATGCAAAAAAATGTCTTGCTTTGCTTGTGTAATAATACAGGTTTACAAACTTTTGCACCAGAGAAGATAGCCAACTTTCCATTTGTATTTTTGGCTGCTGAATTCAAATCAATTGTCTGCGTTGAGCGAGGCTTGTTTACATTTGTAGCCGCAACATTTTGAGTGGCTGAACATGTCGGTAGCACGAAAATTAAGGAAGTTATAGCCATTTTTGTCATGTAATCTCAAAAATATCAGTATAGAAAATTTGTTAAAAATTTCTAATAAATTTTTTTTTGTTTCTTAATTTGCCCAAACAACTTTTTAGAGCTATTGAATAAAATTTTAGGACCCAGAAAAGAAAGCGTTGGCCTTAAAGCTTACAGAAAAAGATCTAAGAAAGAGCTTTAATACGGTTGAACGATATCAAATTAGTTAATCTGTAGAGAATTCAAGCAGCGACATGTGCTGGCACAGGGTATAATTGAAAAGAATATAATATAATCTACTTCTCCTCTACATATAAAACAGTTTGTCCTGATTCACTGATTGGCAATCAACGCAGAGCGCAAACGGTAAGAGATAGAAGGCTGAAATTTGGACAGGAGTTTCCATTAGTGGTGAAAGTGCGTACTAAGATGGGGTTTTGGAAAATTCCTACCGGAAAAGTCGGAAAAGCGTCGGAAAAGTTTGGAAGGGAAAAATTTTGTTTTTCATCCGATTGACTTGAAATTTGGTTTGTGAGGATAGAATACAAAATTATTTGAAATGTTATTTTCCAATGTCGGAAAATCCGCCCTGCAGGCGTGAAAATGACCGGAAAATTCCGTAAGCAAAAAATTATTTTTCATTCGATTGGTTTGAAACTCGGTTTGTAAGGATAGAATACGAAATAATTTGAAATGTGATTTTCAAATGTCGGAAAATCCGCCCCGCAGATAACGATAACGATAACGGTAGCGGTAACGGGAACGGTCACGGTGGGTGGGAAGTGGGTAGGATGTGGGTGGGAATTGGTGGGAAAACCCAGCATCAATGTCGTTACGGGGAAAAGACGATGTAAGACGATGAATTCATGCTGATCTATGTAAGATTCGCTTTGTGGGCTTTTCGGGGAACACAAATTAACAAGGCTATACAATTGGCGACGCAGCGAAGCGCGACGGGTTATATGCTAGTATTGATAATATTATAAAACATAATCTGGACTTGAACTATTTTTGAAATTACACTTGATGTCGTCTCAACTTTAAGAGAGGAATCATTCACAGGTACCGCAAGACGAATCCCAAGCTTCCCTTAGATGGTTTCGCAATTTTCGAACCTGGTTTTCAAATAATATGTACAATGTTCGTGATGTTTTGTGGTGCAAAAAAATACATTGATGGTTTTCAAATGGTCATTTGCCCATTGATAAAGGTTTTTAGCAATAAGTATTTCATTTCTTGTTCCTTGGTGCAGGCAGTACTGCCTGGCGAGACGTTACGTTACGATTACATGACAAAAATTGGTATAACTTTCTCAATTTTCGAGCTACTGACATGTTTAGCCACTCAAAATGTTTGGAAAAGATGCGGCTTTAATATCAGCGGTGTCACAGAAATCTCTTCCAACCAAATTCCAACCCAAAACCAATTCTCGGTGTCACAGAAATCTCTTTCGATTGGTTTTATATCTCTCTCACCACCCAAACAATTCTGACAAGTAAAATTAGTTTTGGAAATGTGTAAACAACATTATTTTTCTGGATATGTTGCATCAAATGAATAAATTATTTGATAAGTTTAAACAATGTAATTTGCGTTTTAATAATTATTCGCCAAACCAACCAAAGTCTTTCGTATTTGTCAAAATCAGCCACCTCAAGCGGCGCCATCTACAGCTTGGTCGCCATCAGAGATTCATTTTTGAGCAACGCGTGCCGGTCGCGCTTGCACTCAAAACGAATAACGGAATAATCACAAGTTACAAAAAAGGCAATTCGGAACACACAAGAATCACTCGAGTGTTTTTTCAACACCATGGTGCTTTTGGTTGATCTGTTCTTTGCGTTCAAGTTCAGTGCATCTTTGAATTTGTCTGCGGAGTGGAATTAAGTGGCGGAAGTAATTAAAAGTAAAATAGAGCGTAGCGATTACACTATAGCCCCAACACACAAGGGCAAAAGTGTTAATTGGACAATATTATGTCAAATTATCCAAGAAGACCAAACTGTCCTTGACGGCTGAATTTTTTGCAATACATGCAAAAAAGTGCTGAAATTTGTTGTCAACCAACCCATGGAATCAAAAAAAGTTTCTAGCTTGGACAAAAAAACAGCTATAGAAAAATGCAGCGAATGGGTTGTTCAGGATTGTCGCCCGTTTTCCGCAGTGAGCGGAAATGGATTTCGCAATCTGGCCAAATTCTTTATACAAATTGGTGCTGCTTATGGGGCGAACGTCGATATTGATGACCTGTTGCCGGACGCAACGACATTAAGCCGAAATGCGAAAATGCACGTAGCAAAAAAAAAACAACTCAAGCGAAGGCTTGTAAAAAAGAAACCGTAGAATTCAACACACTCAATACATTTTTTTCTTTATTTTTGGGTTTTTCTTTTAACCCATCCTTCTTGCGACGCTAACGCGCCAGCATACGTACACACGCTTGTTCAAAAAAACTACCTACTCTATATTGATGCTTTGGTACGGCACACACCTATGCATTATTGCGAGGCTGGCACTCATACTCAGTTGTCCGGTAGCAAAAAACACCAGGGTGTCAAAATCACCCTACATTTACCCGGTGCACCTTGAGTGCCGGTGGACTCTTGCGGTCGCCATCTATGTAAAAGCCAGCTGCCTAAGGGCTGGCAAGTTACACTTCATGAGTGGCGCGAACACATTTTTAAATTTCGTATTTTATTTTTGGAGAATATGAAATGAATATATATAAATTTGAATTATAATTAAAAAATGAATCATAAAACTTATAACACAATCAATAAATATCACTTGAACATCAAATTACCCCTTAAGTAAAAAAAAGGGAATTTTTTTGCGAGAGATGCAGCCCTGTTTTTAGAAATGATAGTTCAATTGGAAACGCTTCTATTCTAACTAGATTTTAAAATAAGAAAATGAATTTCTTGAAGTTCTGTGACACCGACGAATTTTTCGAACGATTTGCAAACCAACCGAAGATGAAATCTCTAGAGATTTCTGTGACACCTCTGTATATAATTTTGTGAAAATTTTTGAAGGATGAGTCTTTTGAGCTAGACAAAGTTTTTTTGAAGGAATCCTCTTTTTTACAAATAAATGTTGGAAAACAAATATTTCGAAAGGGCTTTTAAAACCGTTCTCGAGTTAGTTAAAATTTTGAAAATTCACAATTTTACCCTTTTAAGCGTATAACTTCCAACAAATCTCAAACTTTGGCGTTAAGCTTTTCTCATAATAAGCTCCCTTTGGGCCAATTATCATCCAATTCGGAGACAACAACTCAGAAAATATGTTTTTATACACTTGAAAAGTGTATTATAATTTTGCCCAGGAGTTTGCAACGCATAGAAGGAATCATCTCCGACCACATAAAGTATATATATTCTTGATCAGCATGACGAGCTCAGTCTATTGAGCTTTGTCCGTCCGTCTGTCTGTTTCTACGCGAACTAGTCTCTCAGTTTTGAATCTATCGAGCTAAAATTTTGCACAGAGTCTTCTTTTGGCTGCACGCTGATAATATGTCGGAACCGCCCGGATCGGATGACTACTTCTTGTAGCTGCCATAGAAAGGATCGTTCGAAAAATGGATTTTTGTGAGAACAACTTTTTTGTTTTCAATGTTAGCGCTCTTAAACGCGATCATTATTAAAATTATATGTTTTCAAACTGATCTGCGAAGTTTGGTCGATATCGCTAACCGTTGTAGTGAGCTTTTTCAAGTGTTTTAAAAATTCGGCACACACAAAGTTAGCTTTCCCTTCTCGTTTTGCTTGGAATGCCCCATATGTTCATTTAATACATACATTGACACATTCATACAAAGATAGGTGACAGGCCTGTTCTTGTTTTCGAACGATCAGAATTTGTAAAAGTTTTAATTTCCAAGAAATTATTCGAAAATTCAGTTTAAGCCAGGAGTGCACAGAACCGGCTTACGTCGCAGTACACATCAATACATAGAAGAAAATTATGTTTCCAATACACAGCTGAGTGTTTTTTCAAACGGGCAAGCAACAAAATCGCCAACCACATGCAAAAATGCTATTGCTTCAGTTTAGCCACGACCTGGTAGAGTCCATTAATTCTTTGGCAGTCTACATATTGTTCATATAAAACTTTCATTTCACTCGGCAGTGTTTGGTTAAAAGATTGAGTTCCAATACCGATATACTGAAATGTTGAGAAGAAAATTCCCAAAAATATGAAGAAATTTAAAAGCAATTATGATACTAAATTCAAATAAAATGGAATTTTGTTTTAGCCGGTTTGAAACCGTCAACCGATACGAAAGTTTTGTAATCGAATCGTTAGCGGACCGAAACAAAAAGAGATAACAAATTGATTTTAACAACCGTAACCGATGTTTCTTTCGGTTTTAATCCCTTCCCTGATTCAAAATCAACTTACCTTCGGCGTATGATAGTGCCAAATGAGTATCTCCTCCTTGGATGCTATGACCACATAGCTCGAATTAATGCCCACAAAACAGGGTCTAATATCTGTATACTTTGCTGCACGGAATGAACAAGTTAAGTGTAAGCTTTACATCAACCTACTCATCTACTCACAATCCACCGTAGTGCCAATGGAATTACACAACATCAATTGATATACTCGATCATCATTCACATTAGTTCGTCCTTCTAATGTACTTAGCGCTATCTCCTTGATATTACTGCTCACACACTCAACACCCAGAATGCAATGCTCGCTGCTAGAAGCCAGACACAATGTGGGCTCCACCTCCTTGAGAAAGCTTTGATTTGACAGTGTATTCCAAAAGGTAATCACATTCATGGGCGAATCCTTGCTGCTGCTGCTGGTGTTGTTGTGATTAAGAAAGACCACAGTCTTTTCAAAATAACACCACAGATAATCGGGACGTATGTTGGCAAAGTATATAAAGGAATCCACGGCCATGGCTATGCGCAATGATTTACCCTCCCAGCTGAGAGAGGTAATGTCGCTGCCTGGCACCTTGAGCGTGCGATATAGTCGTCCCAGTGGTGAATAGAAGCACACCTGATTCGTATCACGTAATGGACTTGGTGTGACTGTCTCCAGTGTGGTACCACAAATGGCTAAAACAGATCCATCATGATTCCACTTTGCGTCCACATTACGCATACCCGTGTCGAAGATGGCAGGAGCATCATCATTTTCAGTACGCATAATTTGCACCTTGCCAATCTCATAGCAAATGGCCAAAGCGGGTCGACTGCTTTTATTATTAGGACGTCCAATGGCTCCAGCACCACTGAACCAGCTGATGCTTGCTATGCGCATACCTTTCGAGGAAGAGGAACCACTCAGATTTACGCACTGTATGTGGAGTTTCATCTAAAAGGATACAAGTTGTAATACTAAGCTCAAATCTGCTTTTACACTCTCACCGCAAAGTTTCCCTGGTTATCATATAAATGACACTCGCCACTGGCCAGGGCAAACAGTATCAGACGATTATCGGGACTCCATTGGACGCCAGTCAAATGACAATTCTTCAATTCCTTGCCAAAAATGCGATTGCCATCCACAGAGCCAACAATTATGGCTCCATCCTCATAGACAATGCATATTTTGGCACCATCCGAGGTCCAGCACATGCCGGCCACTGTGGATTTTTTACGATCATTCGTCATTTCCTCATACCAAGAGCCCTTGTACAACATCCACACCATAATGACGCCATCCGTGTCCGATGAGGTAAGTTTCTGTTGGGCATCATTCCAGGTAACCACCTTGACAGACTCTTTGTGGCCATCCAAAGTCTGATTCATAGATAAGTTGGAGACGGCCGCCAGACCAACTTTACTCTGACCATTGGCCGCTGAAATGAAAAACTTAATGTTAGAACTTGCTTTTGAGATTTATTCATATCTACATATATTTATAAAAGAGTTCAATCTGACTGACTGGGGACCGTCGCATTATTTTTTTCTTCTGCTGAAAGAGAGTACTAAGAACGAGTATTGGAAAATTCTGTCAGGGGAAATGTGGAAAATTCACGAAAAACTTTTGTATGAAACTTTTTTGTTTATCATCCAATCAAGTTCAAACTCATTTGCAAAGATCTTTATGAAAATTCAACAAGAACTGCGTACCAATTTTCCGGAAATTCACCCCCCAGGTTGGAAAGTGGGTGCTGAAGGTTGCTTGGGCGAAAGTTTAGTTGCCAGCGATTAGCTCCAAACTCATTTTCAAAGTTATACATCCGATTGACTTGAAACTCGGTTTGTAAGGATAGAATACGAAATAATTTGAAAAGTGATTTTCCAATGTTGGAAAATCCGCTCCCAGGGTGTGAAAATGCCCGAAAAATTCTACATGCAAAAAACTAACTGGTTGGGAAGTGGGTGGTAAGTGGATGGAAACTGGGTGGGAAGTTGTTGGTTAGTGGGTGGGATGTAGAATATTGGTTCCATACTGATAAAGGCTATACTGATGGCGGCGCAGCGAAGCGCGACTCGTTTTTATGCTAGCTAATATATATGTACCTTGATCCAGCTTCAGCACCTTCAGTAAACCATCAGATCCGGCCACGGCTATGTAGCCTCCTCCTTCCTCCTTGTTCCAAGCAATGCAATTGAGTTTCACATTATTGGGAATGGCAATCTGTGGTCAAGCAGAGCAAGTAGTTGAGAAAATACTTAAACCAAATTTTCAGTTTTACCTTTTTACTTAGGTAGACAAACATTGTTAAACCGGACTTTCTTTTGGTTTGCTGTGAGCCTAGCAAACTAAATTGTTGTCATGGTAACAGGTTTGCCGCTTGTAGGAAGGGTGCTTTTGGTTGGTTTAATGTTTCAAGACAGCATTTTAATAGTTTAACAAATTAATTTTGTTTTAATTTTGTACTTTCTCTTCCATTTAAAATTGAACTCGGCTTATTTACAACTGCACTCGGCTTATGTTAATCATAACAGAATTCTGTTAATCTTGAGGTTGCCGGACTGGCGAAATCAAGCACTCAACTTGACGCTAACTTGACACACATCGATTACCGAACGCTATCGATTGTTGACTATCGAGTGTCTCCCACTTGTTAGTCGATTAGTGCGACAGCCCTCGACTATTTTTGGTATTTGTGTGACCCGTTAATATTAGTAAGACCGCACTCGCTTTTGGCATTTTTTAGCTGTAATAATTCTCCAAAACCATTAAAACTCTTTAACTATGACGGAGGACAACAAAAAGAAGTCGCAACTGACCGACATTCAGCTGCTGTTGCTGGAGCGCGTATCCAAAAATGATACCAATGGCTTTAAGCAGCTTCTGGGCCAGCTGACCGGTGGCGTAAACTTTGTGGACGACAGTGGCATGTCCTTGCTGGCTCATGCAAGTTTTAAGGGCAACCGGGAAGCTGTACAAATACTCTTGGACATGGGCGCCGACATTCATTTGAATCAACATGGAGCCGACTACACGCCATTGCATTTTGCCGCCTTGTCTGGCAACATCCACGTGTGCCGCCAGCTTCTAGATGCTGGCATCAATCCAAGTAGCATAAATAGCGTCTCTCGCACTGCCTCCCAAATGGCCGCATTTGTGGGTAATCACTCCTGCGTTGAGACTATTAACAATTTTGTGACTCGCTCCAGTTTGGAGTACTACACACAGGTTCACGGCCAGCAGACGGAACCGCATATACCGCCAGCTCTGTTGAAAGCGTTCCACTCCTTTGTCACTGAAATCAACCTACATCCTGTGCGTATTGCCCTTAATGTTCAGTCATTGGGTCTGCTCAAGATTTTGCCCAATCTTCGCAAGACTCTGGCTTTGATGTGCGAAAAGGAAATGCAAAAGAGTCACGACGCAAATGAGCTGCTGGCTTTTAAATTCCATTACCAGGGCTGGATTCTGGCCGAGCTGGTGCGCTGTGACGAGCAGTTTAAGGCCCAGCACAAGGAGAAGGCAGCCGAAGAAGCCACCAAAAATGACTTCCTTGAGGTGTTTGTCAAACGCGTGCTTAAGGAGAACAAACTTGGCCAGCTGGACTATGTGGAGTTCACGTTGCGGGAATGTGCACGCGAATTTCCTTTCCGCGAGTGCACCATCTTTCGACAAATAGCCACACAGCTGGGAGCCAAGGATGCACCGCCCGCACTGATAGTTTTACGCAATGCCATAAATGGCATGCGCGGATTTGTGGTGAGTTTGACGAAAAATATGTTTACGGGCAACTTATTAACAAATATTTTTGATTTCAGGATGAGATAAGCTACTGCAGCACCTGCGGGCAGGAGAAACCAGACAAAAAGTGTTCCAAATGTAAGGCCGTGCAATATTGCGATCGCGAGTGCCAGCGTTTGCATTGGTTCATGCACAAGAAGAGCTGTGCACGTCTTTTGGCCGCCTCCCAAACGGGAGCCAACGTACAGGCGGTAAAAGGACCCATTGACACTTCAGAACTACGCGAAGAGCTGGCCAAGTTGTCAGCGTAAGGTCGATTCACGTCAAGTTTTTTCTATTATAATAAAAATGTAAAACTGAAATTTATCCGAGGATCGGTCAATCGGCAAATAGAACAAACCACTTTTTTATACCGAGGCTGTAATTAATATTTTGGGATTTTGAAAGTAAATCTAATATTTAACAGCAAATCATTATCCATTGTTAAACAACTTTCAACGCACTTTTTGTAAAAGAGGAAACAGCTCCAAAACAATCCAATCTTCATCATCTGTAAAGATTTTATTGAACTTGTTGAATTGTCGGTCTGGAATTTTCATAAAAACTATTTAACAAAAATTAATCGAGCTCCCTTTGACTTGTATTTACAGTTCGTGTATCTTATCGGGCAGTTTCTTGATGTTATTTTCAGCACACAGTCATGGTATTTAACTTCAGTTCATTAAGCTTTCATTACTTGTATCAATTGTTTATCTTCGTTCAGATTAGTCATTACCAGGACCACATTTTTTCAAAAACTCTGGTCGATGATGTCAAGGTTTGTTTTCTGTACAGAAAAATGTTCTGTGTGGAATAAGGAATCGATAGTTGTGTCAGGGAAAACATTGTGACTCCCCAAATTTCCAGATTTTCCTGGACGAGGTCAAACTTTTTTGGAGAAAACCTTTGGAAAATGAAACTTGAAACACTGTAATGTTTAAGGGTTTTAAGCAAACCGTCAAAGCAAATTTACCAATTCTAGGTGAAAATTTTAAAAACCAAAGCCAAATCGAAGTCCAAAATAAAGCTAAAGCTCGGAAAAGTACTTTCCAGCTGGATTTATCAGAAGTCTGGGATCTAATCTTTAAGCAAGGGCTTCATCAAATCAGACAAGGCTACTTTCATTAGAATGGTTTAAAATTTGATGGAGCTAATAAAAAAGGGTTTATAGTTTCAAGGGGGAAGCTGCCATTTTGTCAAAAAATTTCATATTGCTTAAGCCCCGTACTCAAAACGATAGGAAATTCCTTTCGACACACAATATTTTATATAATTAGAAACACATTGGCCGTGTTCAGCAGAACAACTTGCTCCCTGATCAAGTATAAATTTGCAATAATCTTCCCACTGAACTCGAGTGAAGCGGCATCAGAATTGCCAATTTGAGGTATCATGATACAGGAGCATGTATCAAAGATATAGTACGCTACTTTAAAGTGATACTGCTTCCTTCAATAGCAGAAACTATTCGATGCATAATTTTTTTTCTGATACCTGCTTAGGTATCAATTATTTTGCTGAACACGCCCATTGTTTCTATTTATGTGAAATACTGTGGCGAAAGGAATTTTCTATCGTTCTGAGTACGAGGATTTATTCCTTCGATTAATTTACAGATAAGTATTGTAAAACTTTAAAGAAATCCGTTTAACTTTTTAAATTTGGGTGATCAAATCCAGAGATATGCTGGTTACCGCAAAGCCCAACCTAAAACTCATCAATAGTAGTAGTCCTGTGCGCCAAAGTAGAGAAAACATTTCACTTCTAGTCGGGACCCCAACCGGTCGCTGACTCATCTGTATAGGTTTGGTTCGCTTAAGGCACGATTACCGGACCAGTTTTTAGAGCAATGACCCAAAGTGTTTGTTTCAAACTTGAGGCGGGGCAGAGTTAATAGTAGACATGTCAAAATTTCGTCTCGGAAGAGAGCGCGTTTTTTTCGCACCCGAGCTGGATCAGGTTGGGTCTGCTTCTAGAGTTGGTACTTGACATGTCAGCTAAGATCGAGGCTGAAGAAGTGTAATCGTAAGTAAAAGTTTTCCCTTTTCTTACTAAACTATCTCTCTTTTAGAAAACTTTTGTAAAGAATCATTGTGATTACTTACTAGAGTCCCGCATGAATTGAATCAAAGTTCCCATTGACTTTGTTTCTGATTTGAACCATCTATGAACTTCTACTCATGGCTCACAAAATTATTGATTTATTGAATTAAAATTCATAAGATGATCCATATGATTTGTTTGAAATGATTCAGCTCAGATCAGCTCAACAAAGCAACTAGATCAATCATGCTCAACTCAAATGGCTTATAGCGTTCGCCAACTTAGCCTCGTAGCCTAAATATCAAAAATCTCGATCAAATAGGCAGTGGAAAATGGTCGACAATTTCAATTGATTGAAGATTTGAGAGTAGAGAAGTTTGATGATACCATGATACAGCTTGTACCTAAGATTAATATAGACTAACAATAGATGCGTGAACCATCAATTTTTTGAAAAGTGTTGTGGAAAACTTAAAAGCCGCCTCTTGACCGTAGACTTCATGAAATGGAAACCGTCGACAAGTAGATATTTGTTTGATAATTTATTTCATATACTATTGATCATTGAGCAGGTGCAACCTTAAACTATTCAAACTAAACTATTCAAATTTTTGAAAGAATAACGAGCAACCTCTATCGAGATCTAAAAATATGTTATAAAATAGTCCAACAAATGATTAATTAATTGTAAAATGATGGCATATATGAACTGTGAGAGCGGATCCATTAAAAATGCGCCATAATGTTGGGGAACCAATAAAGATCCATTTCTGCTTCTTCTCGGCTGCTGCTATAAATGCTTGCCAATCGTTTCTGATTTGTTCGAGGAGGCTTCAGCTATCCACACCATGGTTGGCAATTTCTTGCCCTTGCAGCACCTGGCCTTCGTTCGTTCTCAAATATGTTCGCTGGATATTTTTTAGGTCGACTCATATTCTGACTTGTCTTGATCTAAGGAACCACATGAACCAAATGAGGTAGTGCAATGCGTCGCTTGTCAAAATAAAAACTTCATTGTGACGTCGCAGACTCACAATTTTCTGTATTTCTGAATAAAATTTTCGGAACCTCCGGTTTGCGGGCTCGAACCAAATTTTACCAACGGTTAAGGTTCGAGGTTTTCTGCTTTGGTTGTGGTTCGAACCTTGGTTCGTTCCACGTCTTACCCAATATATATAAAATTGACGCATAAATACATTGTAAGACGTCAACTATAATTGACGTGAGATTGGCGCTTGATATGGACTTCCTTGATTATTAGTTTATAAATCTTCAGTCCGCCCTCTGTGTGTATGTGTATAAATTTTTTTTTAACCAAACCAATAGCTTGGGCTCGGAAAGGGTTCGGGTTCATCTATTTTCGTCCTCGTTATTCGGTGCACGGTTTGATTCACAGTAAGAAAAAGACCGGAATTCCGGGCTCGAACCGGTTTGGTTCAAAACTACAAAATTCAAATTCCCAACCTAAGACTTATCTGTTAAATGCCGTCACAGACTCACAAAGTTACCCGCATTAGAAATGGAGCAAATGTTTCCACTACCTTGTATTCATTGCATGGCAGCAAAACTAAAATTTCTTTACGGAGCTCCGGTGTGCGGTTTTGAACCAAAATTTATTAATGGTTAAGGTTCGGAATTTTGAAGTTGGAGGTTTTCGGGCGAGGGTTTTGGTTCGAACCTTGTTTCAGCCCATGCTTTTTACAATATTAATGAAAATAGCAACTAATTTGTTCATGAATCAGAATAAAATTTAGAATGTAATATACTCGTAAGTGAAATTTTAGTTTTTAGTTTAAGAAAAATGTTTATAAATATGAGCTGACTCACTCAAATCAAAACGAGAAAGCAAAGCTAACTTCGTCTGTGCCGAAGTTTTAATACACTTGAAAAAGTTCGCTTCAACGGTTAGCGATTTCGACCAAACTTCTCAGATCAGTTTAAAGACATATAACATTAACAATGACCGAGTTTAAGAGCGCTAATATTGATAACAAAAAGTTTTTCTCACTAAAACCCATTTTCCGACCGAACATTTCTATGGCAGTTATAAGATATAGTCATCCGATCCGGTCGGTTCAGACATACTAGCAGCGTGCAGTAAAAAGAACACTCTGTGCAAAATTGCAGATCGATAGCTTCAAAACGGAGGGACTAGTTCGACAAAGCTCAATCGACTCAGCTCGTCATGCTGATCAAGAATATATAAACTGTATGTGGTTGGAGATGACTCCTTCTATGCGTCCCACATTTCTGGGAAAAATAATAATACACTTTTCAAGTGTATAAAAATTTTAAGATTTGATTTACTTGAACCTTTATTTCAAAAGTTAAAGCAAAGGGCACTATGACTCCACTCATGCAAGACTCTACTACTTATGTACTATCGGTTCCATTACGTTATCTGAAACGATTAATTTCTATTTAACGAATTTGCAGTGGCACCCCTCCTTAGTTTAGGCTTTACATTTTCTTATTTGAGTGTCAAGTTGTTCAAAAATGTAAATTACCAAAACTTGCTGTATACCAAATTCTATTATTCTATATACTACTATACCCCCGACCCGTTTGGAGTTCGCACAATTTAATTAGTGAATTTTTGTTGTTGTTGGATACTCATAAAACAGAGCATGCCAACATTTTTATGGCTTAAAGCTTAAATACCAAATCAAATATTTTATAATTAACAATAAAAAAAGATACGAACAACAACAACAACAACAACAACAATAGCGCATGTGGCACACATAAAATTCAAATACGAACGGCAACACCTTCTCAATAAAGCATCGTTATCCTCATTATCATTATCAACAGCTTTGACCGCAGCAAACCGGATTTTGCTGGCCAAGCAAAGCGAACCAAGCTACGAATAAAAAAATTCATTAAGCATATTAAAACAAGCGCAAAATTAGAAAATTTAACATTTACATTTTTATCGCATAATCTTCGAATTTTGACGCTTTTTGCCACTGTTTTCTGTGAAAAGTAACAAAATTAGAGACAAAGTTAAAAAAGCACCGACAAAAGTTTTTGTTTTTTGGTGGTGAAAATGTGCAAATCCCATAATTTAATTGTTTCAACATTTAAAAGTCAAATTTATGTGACAAAAAAACAAAAAGAAGAAACACAAGATTAAAATAGAAACGAAGAGACCAAATTAGTCAAAGTTGATTTTGCCTGCACAGTGGCTCATTTTCGAAAAACAGAGGGCCAACATCATTTGGAGATGCTGGCCAGCCAAATTTGAGCCTAGCTAGCCACTGTGCCTTGTCTGAAATTTATGCAAAAGATTTCTATGAATGGACGGCAATCAAACAACAACTTTTCAAAGTCTTTGAACCAAGCCGCGCACATTTAGAATTTCTACTGCAGTGCAACTAAAAAACCAAAAACTTAATTAAAAACCATTAAACACAAACAGTTTGGCGCCACTGTTTCCAGATGGTTGGACCGCACGCATGCGCTTATCAGGCTCAATTATGCCCAGCTAAAAGGCCACCGCCAAACCACAGACAGATTTGTCGCATTTGCAGCGATAATGCACACCCCAGATCCACTCTGGGCAACCATAAAAGGTGCGATAAAAACGGCAGCACCCAAGCGGACTGCGTCATGGCCAAAGTCGGCAAAGACCAAACATTCGGAAAGCCGTCAAATCGCTGCTCATAATGGACGTCTTATCTTTTCAAGAATTGTTTTAACTACTACCGGAGTTGGATTTTAATGGAGCACATTAATTTGTAAAACGGGAAATGCTCAAGGCTGCATCAGCCACCAAAGAAGCCATTTAGCAATTGGTATTCGGAGATTTATTTGTGTGAATGCTTAAAACTAATTAACAAAATTAATTGCAACTTAAGTTTCTAGATACTGCACATACGGTGTGATCACATAACCAAATCCAGCTAGAACCAAAGCTTAGTAGGCCAAAATGGCTGAAATGCTAAAACTGTTTCGTTTGGTAGAAGTGCTGGTACGCGGCGGGCTGCTGCTGATTGATGGTGGTGGTGCAGTTGCTGGTACAGGCACAACTGGAGGCATGGTGGGCGCAAAATAGGCATAGCTCAACGGATGCGGATAAGTGGGATGATGAGCATAGCTTGAAATGCTAATGGGACTATAAGCTGGCGATAGGCTTCTTTGCGACTCCTGTTCACAGTCCAGCACACGTTGACGCTTGGCCTGAGGTGAGTCACAGCTGCTTACGCTGGAACCATCATCTTCGGATTCCACACTGGAGTGGGAATTGGAACTGTGGTTAAGCTTGCGTTTACAACGCGATTGTCCAGATTCGCGGAAGCCCTTGGCAAAGGGATTGTTGTCAATCTTAAGCTTGGTAATGCGATCGTTCTGCAATTTAAATAGAAGAGAGAGATAGATCTGGTTAGTTTGGTCGCAATAAATCATTATAACAATATTTACAACACGGTGACATTCCAAAACAAAACGAAACAACTCATTCTGAAACATGTGTACTTTCGAAAATGCAAAACCGAACCGTTTGGTTAATTTCATTGACGTTTTAATGAAAGCAAAGTCCTCAACTAGTGACACCTTAAAGTTCTCAGCTAGAGGCACCTCAAAGTCCTCAATAAAGGTACCTCAACCTGCTTGCTTATCGACCCCCAATCGAAGCAACGGCCTTAACGCGAGGTTACAATCGACTTAACTACAACTCCCATACTATAATAATACTTATAATTGTAAGCCTAGAAATTTGTATCCCTCAATCTAGTCTCTATTAGCTGTTGCATTGCTTATTGTATATTGAAAGAGAGTTGGTAGTGTTTTTGTATCTTTATGGATGATCTGCCAATGGCGTTAGCTGAGTAGAGGTAGCCTTAAAAATCACTACACATTGAGGATCAACTTTGAAGAATTCTTTTCTTTCCATTTTGATATCATTCTATGCAGATCTTAAGTACTCTGTACCAAAGGTACAAAAGGTATAGTATGCAGCTGTATGTAACACGCAGAGAGAATCATCTTCGACCGTATAAGCGCACAAATCTTTGAAATGGTAAGGAATACATTTTTTGGGATTCTGTTAGCGACAAGTGTTTTTATTTTTAAGTTGGCAACACTGACATCTGTGCCAAATTACACATCAAAATATTCATTAGTGTTTGAGAATCGCATCCTGTACACAGCTAAAATAAAATTTTTCGTTTTTTATAATGTCTGAAACTATTCAACAAAGCAGTTCCATTAAATTTTGTGTTGAAAATGTTGCAGGCCATCGGTGAGCAAGCTACAAAATGATTAAAGGAGGTCTGGAAAGCATTGAAGACTGGGCACGTCCAGGACGGCCATCAATATCAAGTGATGAGCTACACGTCAACAAAATCAAAGAATTTGTGCTTCAAAAACGTCGATTGACAGTCATCAGACCTTACTGACCTTGTTGAAATATCGGAAGGATCAGTGAAAACCATTTTGAGTGACCATTTGGGCCTCAGAAAAGTGAAATCTCAATTGGTGCCAAAAACGCTCAATTTCATGGAAAATCAAACAGTTATTTGTTATCATTTCCCCAAAAACTCGACCCATATCGTTTCGCAAACTCCATATTCGCCTAACTTAGCACAATCAAAAAGCATAAAACTGAGAAAGATTGTGTGAACAACTGTAGCCAGCTCGTTAGTATCGGTCCAAAGAGAAAGAAGGAGAATTTATCTTGAAACTTCTACTTTGATCTACTTTGATGAAACACTTTATTGATTTCAGTGCAGAAAACCAAGAATCTACAATCGAAGGGGTGTCTTTAGAGATTTTCGTATAAGCTGTGGCATTTTGAATTAAAACTGTTTGCCTTTATATGTTGAGTGACTCAAATATTCTCGGTTACTAGATCAGATGACAATTAATCTAGTAACCGAAATTGTTAATGTCACTTTACATATTAAGTCATCAAAGTTTAGGTTGAAATGCCTTCGTTTATACGAAAATTTGTAGAGATTTCCAGAACCCCCTCCAATATGTATCAATATTGTTGTATGTCTTTATGAACTTATATAAACATTTTAAGCGTAAACGTGCTCCGAATCTTTTGTCACATATCTTCCTTCTATACTTTTACATTGTCCTTTCTTATTAACATTTCTTTCTGTTTAATCCTAATATAAACGTGCTCCGGCTATGTTTTGTCACATATCTTCCTTCTATACTTCTACATTTGCCTTTCTTATCCACATTTCTTTCTGTTTAATTCTAATTTTGAGTAATTAAGTTGCTTCATTTCCCTTTTCAATCCCTCCCACTTCGTATTTTCTTCCTTTACCCAAACTTTGCCATTCAAAATTGATCCTAATGAATTGGCTTTACCCTAACAATTTCGTTCTATTCTAGTTAGTAATATGATCTGCCTGGCGTCAGTGAGTGTGCGAGGAACAACCACTTGAGATCAGACCAACATCATTATGCTCTGGCGACCATTTCAAGTGGTTTCCTAGAGGCGACAATTTCTAAATGTGGCAATTAGCCCACACGACCCCATGCCGTGTCTTTATCCTTTAGATCTCTTCAATGAGAAAGCATTACAACCCACCTGATAGGCCGTAACAGCTACAAATTCCGTTTCGGGAAAGACAAACGCCTGCTGAGGTGACCAGGGTAGTTGGGTGAGCTCACTGCTGCGTATGATATGCAGGCGTGGCTGATACTTATGCATGCTGGCCAAAACAATCTGTGCAAAAAGGAGGAGATAAACAATTAGTCATCCATTTGCCACAGCAAGCATCTCCATCAAACTTACATGTCCGCTGCTATCTAAGGTGTTATTGGTCAATTTGACTTTATTGAACAATAAAGCCTGAGACTGCCAGTGAGCACCGGTGGCTGGACTATCTGGATGTAGATACATGCGCTGTGGA
This sequence comes from Lordiphosa magnipectinata, assembly GCA_037044535.1. Classification (NCBI taxonomy): domain Eukaryota; kingdom Metazoa; phylum Arthropoda; class Insecta; order Diptera; family Drosophilidae; genus Lordiphosa; species Lordiphosa magnipectinata. Next base: position 244,139 of record JBAMBO010000632.1, on the reverse strand, counting down.
CTCTGTGGTTCGGCTCCACCGGCCGGCACCCATTGTGAGCCCGAGAATTTGTAGCGGCAATCGCCAATGGGTACCATTTCCAATAAAACGCAATAGCTGGTCTCTTCTTCGAGGCCACTCAGTGAGACGCGCATCGAGGGAAACATGCGCCTGGAAATAAAAACAAAAAATGGTCAAATAAAAGTTTATTAAATGATCTGATATCACGTTGAAAAACAAAAAGAATTCTGTGGTATTAGGAACATTTAGGTACACAGGAAAAAAAGGATCAATATTTCATATTTGTTTCTTACATTTTACAGGTGGGAATGAAAAGGATAACAGATTATCCATTAGATAAAAAGTCGACCAACAGAAATAAGCAGACAGAAATAGAAGTGTCGAAGAAAGGAGAACACAGGAAATCAAACTGCTACCCGAAATAGAACCGTATACCGAAAAGAGCCAGATCTTGAACCGGACAGTCGGTCTTGGAAAACAGATATTTTTGGAAGCAAACAGACCGAAAAGAACCGAAACATCGTACCTGACGTTTTTCTTTATTCAGTTGAACTGTTTCAAACAATATAAATTAAGAAGATGTACTTAAATGTTATTCCGGTATACCGAAATAAAAACTAGGATATCAACCAAATACCGAAATAAGCTATTACCTAAACGGAACCCTTTAACGTAACAGAATTGAACCTGTAATAATATTCAAGCAACATGAAGAAAATGAAAGTAGTTTTATAGGATTGCGATGATGCAAAGTTCAAGTTCCCGGGATGAATCCCCGAACTAGTTAAAATTTACAACAAAAATATATAAGAAATTCGTTGATTTTTCGAAATACTATGATTTTATTTTCATATGGCTACAAAATATCAATTTGATCTTAAGAATATCATTTTGATATTTTACAGAAAAACAGTTCGTTATTTTCAGACAGATAAATTTCAAGTGAATGTTTTTTAGTGATATAAAAATGCAATATTGAGTCTAAGAACATTTCGATTTTGTACTGTTTACAGACGATTTTATAATTCGTTGTATTTTTTAAGTCTTTGAACAAAATTTCCATTTCAAGTTCGTTTTGATATTATAAAATCACGTAAAACTTAAACAAAACAATCGTAAACAATTCAAAATTTAATTGGAATCTCAGATGTCATTTTTTCTGAGTGTAGCAGTTGCAAGAGGAGGCGTCTACTATATATGTATTTTTTTTTTTGTGATTTGTGGCCTAGCCTAACAAGTGTGTAATTATGGAATCAGAACGGACAGCGGGGCGTCTCCGCAATACATCGATTTAAAAGGTAACGCAAACACATCCCCTATAAACCGCATCGAATCCCAACAACAATGGTAACCCCTGACACCATGATTAATTGTGCTTGGGATGCAGCAGAGTTAGGGCCTGGCGCCAAACAATTAGACAAGATCTCAAGTCGTCTTAACGGCTTCCAAATGTGCCACTCAATGCAAGTCTAATGAGCCAAGAAAATGGGGGGATAGACTCATAATTATGTTAATTTTTCTAACAGCCCAACGGCTCCCGCTCCCGTTCCCGTTGCCGTTGCCGTTCCCCCCATACACTCCGGTACAATGTTGGCCCATTGTAGGCACAAAAGTGTGAAAAAACGCAGGTAGAACGAAATGCTCGATTGTCAACGGCTATGAAACAAGATTTTTATGACTTTGCCGGCGCCAGGGCGTCAACATCATCTTTTTCTCTACACTTGTTGTCACTCTAAAGTGTGCTCCTGCTGCGTTTTGAATTAATATGAGGCGCCACGAAGAACTGGTAACCAGGGAAAGCGGCCCTGCCAAATATTTACATAGGTCCAGGGCACTTGACTTGCTATTTGCATAGGATATGGCCCAAAAAACAAGGAGAGTTCCTGGGAAATGTGTATACACACACGTATGTAGATCTTACCTGCCACTCTTTGTGATGATCATTTCGGTGCCGATCTTATGGAATTGCTGCCATAGATCGTTATTCTCTAGCTTGGCCTCCACACCGGGCAGGGAGGGGCGACTGGGCAACATGATTTGCGGCTGAGGCATGTTGAAAGGCGGCGGCAACATGGTCGGAAAGGGATCTGTGAAAACAAGTTGTTTGGTTAGTTCGTTAGTTCAACACGGGAGGGCAAAGAGGAAGAGCAGATACGTTGAACAGGACAAGTAATAGCTGCTGTCTGGAAGGTTTCTGTTTGATATCAATTTTAAATGTAAACTTTAATTATAAGTTGAGAAGAGATCACAAATCATAGTTTTACTGAAACGAATTTAAACTGCAAAAAAATTACGGTTCAAAACAAAATTTAAATTGTTTTATAGTATTTAGTTGTGGAATGATAAATAATTACAAAACCTTGGGACATCTTGAGTAGTAATTTTCAATCGAAAACGAAAATTAAAAGTTAGAATTCCGCTGAAGCATAAAGTCAAAAGGTCTAAACCAAATTTCAGGATCGCTAAGACTAGAAACCGGTTAGCGAAGCAAACCTTGGACTTTAAGAACTGTCGGACCAAACCTTCTGTGGAATTTAAGTTTAATGTGGAAACAAAACTAAAAAAGTATGAAAGTCGCTCTGTAATATACTTTGTACTTGCAGTAGCAGCACTGCTGCTGCGCTGCAACAGCGAACTTTCTTTTGGTCATAACTTGACCAGTAGATGGCGCCACTTTTTGCTTTAAACAATGCTGGTTGAGGGATTTTCAAAACTGACCAATAGAGGGTGCCACTGCTGTGACCATGTGGCAACCCAGCAAGCTGGCGCTGCGGCAACGAACTTTCTTTTAGTCATAACTTGAGTATAGTTCATCCGATCGCTATCATTCCTTCGGTAAATCGATAAATAATCTTGATTACTAAATCTTTAGAAGGTACGAACCATCTATCTACAAAACTGTGGGTGATCTAACTTTTATTCCAAATTGCGGGGCGAAGAGGGCGGGCAAAAAATTGAAATAAACTTGATCTGCCTGCAAGTAGAAGAATACTTCAATTACACTTTATTCCAAATATTTGAAGAGACCTTTTCCCTAGAGTATAATGCTGCGATCAACCTTTTTAAAAAAAATGTACTCCTGAGTTAGAGAAACGGAAAAAATTATGACAAAATGTTAGCTTTAGTTTCTTCTTAATGTTAAAAGAACTCTTCTTAAGTGCCTAACAAGTTAGTCAGACCAACACACTTAGACTTTTTGATCCTTTAAATAAACTTAAGATCAAAACTTTAAAGGCTTTCAAAATTTAAATAGATTTCAAGACAGAACTTCAGTAAGATGAGTGGCAAATATAACTCGAGACGTTATAAACACGACGAAGCCAGCTGATTGAATTTCTCACAGTAGGTGAGGATAGTGTGCACCTATACCTTCTCTTTAACAGATCTGATAGTATTTACTGGAATTAAAAGCCTACTAAGAAAACTTAATGAAATTTTCTTCGTAATATAAACCCCGACTAAGGGTTAATTTGTCTTCTTCTAGATAGCTGCTATGTGTCAGATAAAATTATAATTTGCTCTATGAAAGATAGCTCTAAGTAGAAGATGCGAAATTTGCCCTAAATCGATTAGTTAGAAATAAAAAGTTTATAAAGAAAAATCATTATATTGATATTCGCCGATTTCATTGGATCGGATCAATGACCAAAAACCAACATGAATTTCGATATTATTCCCCACTGTTTTCAAGGAATCATTAAAAATGTTCTACTAGAAGGTCTGAGGTACATTTATATTGTACCAAATATGGATTTAAATGGTTATTATGTATAAAATAGTCTTTGGAGGGCCAGTTAACATATAGTTTCCACATTAATTAATAATTAAACTTAATCTTTAAAACGATTTGTTAACAAAATTGGAATTGAAATTTGAAAATTGACTTAAAAAGAATAACTGAGTGAAAATTCGAATTAATAAAGAACCAAACTCGAGTACACAATGCTTAAGCGCGCTTTATTCAAACAATCAAACAACTGGAAACCACAAACGAAGCTTTAACTGCATTTTCACATTTGCCGTCGGCACTGCTGCCCTCTTCCCTTGTCTAGTAGTACTAAAACTTACCCGGAATACGCTGCATTATCTGCTGACGGTACAGCTCATGGGCCAACTGTTGTTGCATTCGCATATCCATTAATTCTTGCATGGATAACATTTCGGCTCACTTACACTTGCACTTTTCGACAAAAAACTTCAAAGTTCAATATCTTCTCCAAAAACGATGCGCTCTTAATAATCTTGGGTTCTAGCACGCACGACGTTTCGCAACGAACTGATCTCGAGTTGCTCAACTCTGTCGCTTAGCTGAGAGTGCGTCGTAGCCTGCTCTGCTGCTGTGGTAAGGGGAACGAGTACCTGCCAAACCAGTTCCACTAAAGATGTTAGCTGATTGGTGGAACGCCCACAACACTGCTGACTATAGCGTACTCTTTCTGGCATCGATCCGAGCATTACGCCATTTTGTGAGTGAAAAGCGAGGCGATCTGGAGTGGCGAAGTTAACGCTTAGCCCTGTTGATTTTCATCAGCCGCAGTGTTTTTCTGCGCCACTGGCTCTCCCGCTCGCTCGCCTGTCACTCTGTAATTCAGAAGTGAGATTTTCCACGGCCAGCTGCCGGAGCTGCTGCTGCTGCTGTTTTTGTTGTCTTCTCTTTAGGCGCTGTCGGAAAATGTCCATTGCTATTTCCATTGCAGCCGTCTTCCGCTGTTCGGGGATCTGGCCGGCTGGGCCTCATGCGTTTATTCGTGGCGTGTAATTAGCCGCTGGCTGGGCCACCATCTTGCCTCGCCTCGCCGAGTATTTTTATGTAGACAGGTGAAACATAAATTTTGTTGGGTTTGTTAATTGCCTGTTTTTGGAATTTCGACATTTGCTTGCCTGCCAGAGATTGCCCGAAAAAACAACAACAAAAATTGATACATTTTGGGTCTTACAATTAGCCTATTGATTAGTGCTTGTCAGCAAGGAAAATTGTGCGCCTAAAGTGGCTTGGAGGCGGTTGGAATGCATTGGCATCTAGGTAATAATTTTGGAAAACTATTTCGATGATTGTAAACGAAATAAATGTTAATTTTCTCTGTCCTAAGTTCAGGGATACCATCTCAAAAAGTAAATTGGCTTAAAAGAAGACCAGACAGGTTGAGATTGTATAACGCTACTTTAATATGCATGTGATCGCTGCAAATTGCAGATCATACAAGGCTGGATCAATTAGTACGGAAACCTTAACAGTTGTTATAAGAACCTAAAATTGCGAAATGGCGATTGAGCCTAAAAATGGTGCCAAAGACATCTTATCGAAACTTTAAGATTGCTTATGTCCTTAAGATGTAAGTTCATTTTAACCTAGGTATAAGGTTAAGAACTGTCTACATGTTAGGATTTTTTTCCCCAAAATGACTCACATTTCAAAAACTTCCTTCGAAATTTGACAATTTGTATTCACAAAGAGAGGCAAAATCAAGGAAGCAAATGCCTTGTGTGGGTTAGTGTTATTAGTGTTCACTAAATTCTTCTTCGGCTCCACCGGTGATTGATCACTAACGACAAGGCGTCTTAATGTTGGCCGATACGGTCGGTACCCGCAACGTAGATTCAAATTATCCTAAAGAACCCAGTCATTTGTTAAGCTCTCAGCTTGCAAACAGCAGGGTGACGCAGGTATGTCACCTTAGAAAAGGAGGTTGTGAGTTCAGGCAAGCTTAGATTTTTTGTTTTTTTTAGTATTTTTAACAATGAGTTTATTTCCGAACAATGCACTTTGGGCCCCGCCGATTAAACAAAGCAGCACTGTAATATTTGGCACATTTGAACTTCAACTGTCATTACGAACGTTTGGCTTATTTGAAGGCTGCGTTGCCAATTTAGCTATTTTCCCAACAAGATCTATTTTGGTGGGCTGAGAGCTGGAACCTAATCAGTTTTGCCAGATCCTGAAAATTAAGCTATTTTAAAAATATAATATAATATAATATATATTATATAATATTTTGTTCTTATATCAAAACTTTCTTTGTGTATTTCAAATTATTCACACCTTTTCTTGTTTTCGAATTCTACCGATCAGATTTGGTAAATGTTCTGAATTCGAAGAAACTATTTATTCATTTGGATGTATCATTTTGGCCATGAAGATGAATGGAAATTTAGAGTTAATAGCCGAATACCACAATCGATTGTTGAAAAAGGGAGCATTTATCAATTCCGATTCCGCATGATATGATATGAACAGTCGTTAATAATGGCTACTTTATATATACGAATAAAATTTACGATACCTGGAGGAACATCCTATGGTTTAAGGACTCCATAAAACATGATTTAAGCAGATCAGAAACGAAATAAATTTGAATTCTGTAGGAACAGAGACATCACAGAAGGAATCTCTTTGCGTCTGTTTGAAGCACAACATTGCCCAATTAGTCCTGTAGATCACATGACCAATAATTTCTGTGGGAATAAACCAATATTTAAGCATAAACTTTTGAGCTATCTTTTATTACAGTCTTAAATTACTCTTTGCCATTTTTTTGCCATGCTTAACAGTCGATTTAGCCCCTTTTGGGCTTCAACAGTTGGGTTCTCAGCTTAGTGCGCGCGCACACATGCGGCTGAAAGATGAACTGACGGCAGAATTTAAGGCTGATCTTGACAAATAATCACACTTCGTGCATACTAGTGTGCGCAACAAGCACTGGATTGATCTAGTTCAGTTGCAAGCTCAGCTTTGCAGAATCAATACAACCGGTCACCTTCAGCAGCTAATGGCGCAGATTCAGTGTTACACTGTAGGTCCCCTTCGCTTGTCCAAAAATTTTTAAGCCCACAAGCCAAAACATTAAGAGAAGCTCGGCTTATCTCAGCCTTTTGTCGTGTAACACCAAATACTTGTTTTATTTTTTTATAAAGTGTTTCCTGGATGTAGTGTGTTAGCTTATTATTGAACAGCCCTCGTTAATATGAAATAAAACTGGTGTCTCTTTTTAATTAGGCAAGAGCTTGACATGACGAGTCACCGGGTTATAAAGCGGTAGATGTTTACCCATCTTATCTAAACCCCAAAACAGATGTCGCCGTCAGCATGTGCAGATTCAAGGCGGCAGATAGCCACCACACAAAGCCAGCTTCTGAATTCTACTGGCGCCGAGATCTACTTGAGCGGGCCACTTGTCGCGTCTTGCTCTTCGATTTTATTACCCTGTCAAAGGAAGGCGCGACCAGGGACAATAGAATATGATTACTACAATTGGCGACAGCAGCAGCTCGGGCACAGACAGGGTACAGGTATAAAAATATCTTTACTACATTTCACACCCATGCAGCAACATCTCCTGCCAATGGTCATTTTGTGGGTTGTAACCATGTCGCCGTCAATGTCGTCATCCGGTTAGGCGACCTTGCCCGCACTTCAAAGTGTATTTAGTGATGCAATTGCCATGGGTCAGCTGGTCAGGTCCAGCGACTACTGTCTATGCCATTGTTAACCTTATCCTTTGTCGGCCTCTCTCTCTCTATATACAGGCGTGAATTTTGGATTCTTTTGTCGCAGTATACAAAAATATTTTATGATGCACTGGCGCCCGCCGCCATCCAAGCCCGGAGATATGCTGTCTGCAGTGGAAGAGAAGAGCGTGCTAAATGCCTACAAAATGCAAATTTAATGATTATTTGCAGCCTGGGAATTGTGTGTGAGGCAATTTAGTTTCCATTTAGTTGGCAACTTTCTTTCTAGTCGATTAACAGTGAAGTCAAGCTCGAAATTATTTGCTGGCGACGAAAAGTGATGATGCGCCCTGCTATTTTGGCAAAACGTTTTCCATTGAATGCCTAAATTAGTTTGTCTAGAGATCGTCTGGAATGATTTAGAATTGTATCAAGATCAAGGGCAGGAAAACTGCTATGATTGAAACTTAAAAAAATTTGGTATTAGCGCATACCTAGCCGATCTCATTTCGAAAAAAAATGAACCGAACCAAAATCTGCCAAAGAAAACTGTTAGGTTCGGTTCCATATATCAACTAGTTTGATGACCTATACCGAGATTAATATAAAAAAATAATTACAATAGGTTTATCCGACTATAGGTCGGATTATAATGTGCAGTTCGTCCTCCAATAAGAGAAATGATACTTTTACTTAGGGACTCCACTTGGAGGTTATTTAAAAGTTTTGTGAAAGTCGTAGATTTCTGTTGGTAACTGGAACTGTCATGATTATCTAGTAAGCGTGAGCTACTGAACCAAGCCGAAACCGTGGATCAGTTAGCTTCAAGAACCAACGAATATCTGGTTTAAGGTTTCTGTGAAACATTAGACCCCACCAGTTCTAATTCTCGAATCGTTTTAGTCTCAGCAAAATATTGATTTCATAAGCTTTACTGCGAATGGAAATCTCTTTACCTTCTCCCTTTTCAGTTCATTGTTCTGACGATCTCATTGCCTCAGTCTTATAGTGATGGAGCCGCTCTATAAGCACTCGATTGGAACATTCACACGACGCTGCTTGGGTTCAACTGTCAGTAATCATGGCAACCATCTTAGGCAGAGCTTTCTTATCTTAATATATTAGCTTTTCGACGTTCATCCAATTCCATTTTTTGGATTTTTTATAACAAATTGAGAAATAAACACCTCTTTGGACCGGACACAGTAATGTTAATTTTTAGAGCTTGAACTCAGCCACCCAATATTTTTCTGTTGAACGCGAGGAAAGAAGAGACTCCCTTAAAGTGGACTCTAGCTACTTTTCAATATTGGTTGGACTATTGAAGGTATTGTATTTAGGGGTTGCAAACCACTCGGTCTTGGTTTCTGAGGCTTTAAGCCAGGAGTGCCCACGGCCTATGTGCACGGGGCGCATTCGTTGTTGTCTGACACTTAGCTGTGTAAAGGCATATAGGCACTCACACAGACAGCGCACGGCATAACCAAATTCATATGTTTTCCCTCTTTTCTTTCTCTCCTATCTATCTTGCAAAATCGAACGCAACTACAAATAAGGTGGTCTTCATCGTAGATTTTGTTGTTAGCGACGAACTATTTCGTACGCATCAGACAGTCACGAGCACACACACATATCACCTGGACATAATCGGTTTTCACTTTATATTTTTTGTGGTTGTTGTTGGTTTAGATTTATTTTCTTCATGTAAGCGGCCGTAAGCTGGCTTTGGGTACCAAGCCGGACTTGGCGTAGCCTGGCTCCCCACTGAGTGCCATTTTGCACACTTCTTTTTACAAGGAAGAATGCACTACCAATCTTTGCAGTATGAAAGAAGGCATATAATCTGTTTAAAAAGTGATCCACGTTCCTTTTTGCAGTAAGTTAGAAGCGAATAAGTTTGCACAACATGCAAACGTCCTTTCTAAGTGAGACCCGAGCGTTTTTACGAAGTTGAACCTACAACCCAAGCGAATGTCCCTTCTATTAGAACAGTTTCTGCTGCGTTTAGCCGCTGTACAAAAGCAAGTTTCATCCAAAATGCAATATTCCAAAAAAAGGTAGACTAAACTTCTTAGTATGGTGGGTCAATTGATTTCACACCCTCAGTTATGACAGAAGCTACGGTGAATCCTATGAAGAATTGCTAAAGGTTTGGGTCCTCGATTTGAAGGTGAAAAATCTCACTATTTCAGACAATTCTTAATTTAAATATTCTCTGAATCATATATTTGTTAGTCGGTCAATTCTAAAAGATAAAGAAATATCCACAATCGATGAAATATATTTTAACCTATACAGGTTTTAGAGAGTATTTTTAAGTTTAAATTCGCAAGCTCGATTATGGTTTTAGATTTATGGTTTCTTGGGAAAATTTTCTAAGAATTTACCGAAGATAACGATTCTGCACCCAAGGCTTCTCTGGATGAACCGTTACTCATATAAATCGACGATGCGAGCTATGTAAAAAAGTACGTCAATAAAATGACTCAAATTATTAGCAATTTTCGCAATGGTTCAGAATTTTAGAAAGAGCATAGATGCAGCTTGTGGCACGTTTTACGATCCGGTTCAGTTCAGTACAATTTTTTTTTTAACTTTTTACGATTGTCTTTAAAAATAAACATCAACAAAATGGAGTCGTCAAATAAAATAGAATTGAAAAACAAAAAAATACTACTTTTACATCGGGCCAACTAATTAAGGGACAGACCCCGGTATTAAAAGGCCATCAGCTTATTAAAGTCCATAATCAATGAGACAGGTTACATTTTATGCTTAATCCAACAAATCAATAAATCATGAATAACCCTAATTAACCAACCAACACACAACCTTGTCACCTGCTGGAAGACCTAAAGATCCACAAGTTACACATAATTTTTGGTTGGTTTTTGGGAAACAAAAGAAAAAAAGGCATCATCATAAAATAATATAAATGATATAAACGACACTGTCTGCGCCTAATAAGCAAACTCTGGCTGTTTCCAAGGCGTTGCCCGATTCCCATCCACAATCCTGAGAAACGGAATGAGCATAAAGATGCAAACTCCATGATAAAAGAGTTGCCTTCACAGTGGTGTGCAAGTTGAGGCATAGGCGCCTGCAACTAAATGCTAAACGAGTTAACTCGCTGATAGAGATCTTTTTTTAACCATTTTTTTCTTTTTTTTTGGATAAATACTAAGCCAAGAGATGCTCAAGGTGCGTGGAGGAGACCCAGACCAAAGATGATTTAATTTTCCAACACGCTTTCTACCACACCAGCATGAGCCTCTTTTTTCGGTTTTGTATATTTTGGTTTTTTTTTGTTTTTTGAATGATCGATGGCCTGTCGTTGAGATGATCACTTTCTGTGGCTGCTGCCTAGCGGCTACTAGTTGAGATACTTAACGATGATCCAAGTGGGCTCAGCCGCTGCCATTCGACAGCATAATAATTTGTTAAGATGTTTTGTACGATCGATGGTCCGATCAATACCCCAAAATAGAAAAGAAAACCTTTCACTGCGATACGATTTATGTATATTTCTCACGTTATGGAGCTGCTGCTGCTGCTGTGACACAAGTGTGTAGGGGCTACCGAGACGAAGCCGTCGCCAGCAGCTTGTCTCTTATCAGCAGCTCGGCATCTCGGCACATTAAATAGCTACTTAAGATACATTTTCAGGCTTCGGTATCGATTGCCAGAACAGTGCCTGTGGGCCATATCGTTTACAGAAGTCGATCTGTGTAATCGATACGATTCACGCTGATCTGTTTTGCTAAGCAAAATGTTTGATGTCGGCATTTGCAGAGGATCTATGGATCTCTGTCCATGGGGCATTTCAAAGTTGTAGCTACTGTAAACGGCTGGTCCTTTAAAAGTTGAGAGTACATAATGCCCAAGGACTAAAGGCGAATCGCTGGCCATTTGCTATGCCACTCGCATTTCACTCGCACTAATTAAAATAAATTCTGTCAGACATTCTCGTTTAATTTTTTCGCGCACCTTGCCAAATCAAAGAAAAAAAAAACACACACACACTCCAAACTGCCAAAGTTGAAGCGAGAAAACAAGCAATAAATACGTCAGGCCATACGTCAACAAGGTCCCGTGTACCCAATCCCTCCGCCTTTGAACAATTAAAAATGCACATTATTAATTAGTTGTTATAATTGCATTTAAAAATCCATTAATATTTATAGAATTCATAATAAATAATGAGGCGCAGTCGCGACGCCTCTAAATGTCAAAACAGTCGGCGGTGTCCGCTGGACATGGTTAGGACCAGGACCATTGGAGACAACTAACTCCACCAAAATTGGCAATTTATGCGATTCGCAGTTTGGCAAGTCAACCGCATCGCGTCGCGTGATGTGTGTGGCATATTTGAAATCGAGTCACAGTCGCGACGAAAATGTTGCTAGTTGCCTTTGACAAATTCTTGAAGAATGTGTCCAACAAAAACCAATGCAAGAAAAATGAAAAAGATGTTGGGGAATGTTGTACAAAAGAGTGGAGCATATTTATTAGATGATTGATTTTGTCAACGACATGGAGTGAGATATTTAGGACAAAGTTTTCAAACTAAATAAAGTAGGATGTCTTCCTCAGAACTTGATACAGTTGATCTTTGCATACGATTTAAAACACCATCACCCTTTGTCATGAGATAACCCTATTTTACCGATCGGCTTATGAGAGCCCGCCTTCAAAGCCTCGGTCCCAGCGAACTTTTACCATGCCACAAAGCGGCATTATAGTGCAGCTTTAAATACAAAACATGTTCTCAATTGTGAGAAAAACTATATAGAGTGATGACTCCGATTTTGCTTTAAATGGATACGTGCCAATGAAAATCCTCTATTGATTCATCAACAAACTCTCCTCGACCAACACGTGATTGTTTGGGCCGGAATTTGTACCTAAAGCAGGGGTGCCCAAACCTATTCTGCAAGCCATGCATTTGTTTTTGCTTTGCGCAAAGGAATAGCCCGCGCGCATACGATTCACGCGGCCATAAGATTATAAAAGCCAAAACAATTTCATATGCGTGCTCTCCTCTCTTTCATTCCGAACGAAAGTCTGCCACAACAATTTCATATGTGTCTCTCTTCTCTCTCTCCTATATAGCAACAACAATGTTGCTTATGCGTCAGTGATAGTTTCGCACTCGTTTACTTGAGACAGCAACGACCACACACACAAACAAAAATCGGGTTTCTCTTTCTATTTCTTGTATTTATTCTATTTCTTGCTTGAGTTGTCTTTTGTGCATTTGTATTGGCTTCCACGCGCTCGTAAGCTCATTCTGGGCACCCCTGACCTAAAGAATCATTGGACCGTTCTTCTTCGAAGACGACGTTAGAGCAGCCGTTAACGTCAATGGAGAGCGTTATCGGGACATAATAACGGATTTTGTCACTCTAATTCTTACTGCTAACGACATGGACAACTATTGGTTTCAACAAGACGGCGCCACTGCGCAAATAGACTGAGCAACGATCGCTTTACTGCGTCCATTGTTCCCCTGTCGCCTAATTTCAATAAATGCCAATTTTGGCTGGCCTTCTTGATCTTCAGACTTCTTTTTGTGGTGTTAGGTTAGGTTGGGTTGCGATGGCTGAGACCGACAATTCGCTCTCCCACGTAGGTCTCTTTGGGCCCATTGCGATGCCATATATATTTTTTATGGTAACCCTCTTAGTACTGAAGAGGTCATAGTTACTGAACCATTGTCCGGACAGAATGAATTTGAATAGAGATGGGATCTCTAGCTCGGATGTCTCCGAGAGTTTGAGTAGCAGAGGTTGAACAAGTGTCCTTAGTCTCCTTGTCCTACTACTTGAAGTCAAAAGTTTATGTCAATAAGCCACGGACCCGTGAAGATTTAACTTCGGCGAGCGCAGCACTATCCTGGCTTATTGAGATATCAAGTCGACTTAGACCTTCTAGTGGTAACAGAGCGAGCACACACAAAAACTTACAACCAATGACAACTACGGTGACGATAGACGATAACTGACGCTAATATCCGTCGAAAGAATAGATCACTTGGAGGGTTCTTTATCTTTTACGATATTGAATCTAGAAACGAAGCAAAAACAAGAAAGAAAGTCGGTCAAGCCCGACTATAACACACTCTGCACCCTTAATGTCGCAGCTCGCATTTGGTCACGAGTCAAACGGCCAGTTAACACACAACGCACAACGCAGTGCGTTCTCTAAGTCTCTCTCTCTCTCTCTCTCACTAAGATTGCTTCTGCTGAACGCAATGCTTAGGTTATGGGTGGGGTGGGTGGTGGGTGTTAACTGACCGTTTTTTGCTCATAACTTGAGTATCGTTCATCCGATCTTTATCATTCCTTAAGCAAATCGATAAATAATTTTGAGAACTAGATATCTCTAGAAAGTACGAACCATGTATCATCAAAACTGTAGGAGATATGACGTTTTTTCCAAATTGCGTGGGCGCGAGGGGGCGTGGCAAAAATTGAAAATAAACTTGATCTGCCTGCAAGTATAAGAAATATATGTCCCATACATGTCAAACCTCTATCTCTTACCATCTCTGAGATCTCTTCGTTCATACGGACGGACAGACAGACAGACGGACAGACAGACAGACGGACAGACAGACAGACGGACAGACAGACAGACGGACATGGCTATATCGACTCGGCTGTTGATGCTGATCAAGAATATATATACTTTATAGGGTCGGAAACGATTCCTCCTCCCTGTTACATACTTTTGCACAAACTTAATATACTCTATGTACCTTCGGTACAGAGTATAAAAATTAGAGCACTCCAAACTTCACTTTAGATCAGAGTCCGGCGCGTGCCTATCTTCTGTGCATACAAAACTGCTCTGCTCAGTCGACACACACACAGCATAAGCTCGTCGCTGCGCTCTTTCGCAACAACAACGCAATGCGAAATAAACTTCGTTTCACACACGCAATGCGGAAATGATCTTGTGAGTTTTTTTATAGATTACAATATCTAGACTGCAAAATTTCTCAGTCGACACCGCTTCTGTCAGAAATTAGTCAGCTGTTCGCTCTCATTTACATTTGGTCAGCTGTTCGCTCTTCCTTACGCTCTGTGGATACATTTGGGAATATGTCCGTCGCGCTCTAACCACTGTGATTTGCTACTGGCACTATAATGTATTTTTTACGGCACTATCGTTTAGCACCACCAAAATTGAGAGGCAGTGCAAATTTGTTCTCTAATACTCATTCTCCATGGGTTTTCCCGGCCCTGCTTCAGACTGATCTATGTTAACGTGTTGGTGCAGAGCAAACTTTCCGGATAATCAACCAGTTTAGTGGTGGACGACGTTGTTACTTAAAATATCGATACGGTAATGTATGAACATCGATAAGACAGGGTTTGTTTTCGATTTGCGGGTTGTCTGTTAAAAATGTAAATTGGTTCGGCTCAGCATTCCCCTTTGGGAGTTTAATAATGAGTTCTCACCATAGCTTTAATGCACTAGGTACCTAAAAAATATACAGGCTTCAAACTCCGAATGGACGCGGGAAGGTAATCCCGCTGTACCTGGAAAAGAAACTGCAGGATCGGGTCGGGAATGAATATAAAATATAGGGGCGGGATGGGATTTATATCGGTTTCTAATGTGCAGACAAAAGTGCTTAAAAAGTAAGCTCGTCGCTGCGCTGCTTCGCCACCAATACCGCCGAGCAAACATACGTTATGCCAAAATGTGATTGTGTTTTGTGCCGAACCCTTGATAATATTAATGATCTTAGCAATTTTAAGCAAAAATTAAAATGTTTTCAAGTCTAAGAATGTGATGGACAATTTTTGGACCATTTCCGGACCATTTCTTCAACTCAGAAACCTTCACGGGCATGCATCCAACCATGCCCCAAAGTTTCATAATATTGCAAATTTGGCGGTTTTTTCACCATTTCCCCCCCATTCCCATTTCTTCAACTTGAAAACCTTCCAGGGCAAGCGTTCAACCAATCCTCAAAGTATCATTACATTCGGTTGAACGGTATAATTTTGCAAATTTTGAGGTTTTTTGAACATTTTTCGCCCATTTTTATAACCTAGAAACCATGGCGTGTAAGCGTCTCCAAAGTTTCATCACAGTCGGATGAACGGTTTAGGCGTGTCGAATTATTTCGCGTACTACGCTTACAAACCAAATTTCAAGTCAATCGGATGAAAAAAAAATGTTCCCATACAAACTTTTCCGACGCTTTTCAGACTTTTCCTGTTGGAATTTTCCAAAACCCCATCTTAGTACGCAGTTTCTACACTAATGAAAACTCCTGTCCAAATTTCAGCTTTCTATCTCACCGTTTGCGCTCTGCGTTGATTGCCAATCAGTCAGTCAGTCAGTCAGTGAATCAGTCAGTCAGGACAAACTGTTTTATATATAGAGTAGATAGATTTTGGGAGGGGATGGAATTAAATCTAAAACTTGGGGCCAAAGTTGGAATGAGACGGGACTGACGTGCCTGGGTCTAGGATTGGGACGGGACGGCATAGATTTGATCGTATTTTCTTTTCCGCGCCCATCCCTACGCAAACCTTTGAACCAGTCGTAAAGCTTAAGAATTAGATCGCAGATTGGCTTTTAGAAGGATCGAGGTCTTGGTAGTGGTTCGAATCCTGGGCTATAACTTATAAGTCATTAAAATTTTAGAGGCTATTTGCAGTGAACTTTATGCCTCCATTTATCTAAGACAATTTTGTTGTCGAATGGTTCTAAGGGGTTCCGGGTTTGCTGCCATGAAAAATTTTAAATTTGTTTCCAAATTGCATACTGACTTCGAAAATAATGATATAATAGCGCACTGATCTATTCTCATATAAAGTATTGAAACAATGGCTGTGTTCAGCAAAACAACTTACGCCCTGAGCAAGTATAAATTTGCAATAATCTTACTACTGAACTCGAGTGAAGCGGCATCATAATAGAAAATTTGAAGTATCATGATACAGGAGCATGTATTAAAGAAATAGTACGCTACTTTAAAGTGATACTGCTCCCTTCAACAGCAGAAACTATTCGATGAATCATTTTTTTCTGATAACTGCTCAGGGATCAATTATTCTGCTGAACACGCCCAATATGTGTCCTGAACCTAGGTTGAACAACTTACTGAGCCAGCTCAGCAATCTGACGCAAGAAATTCTATCTAGTTTCAATCCTGCTCTCAATGCCTGGCATGATTTAATGATTTTATTATCGAAAGAATTTGAACTTTAGGTATAGACTCATTCAGTTTATGATATTTTTAAATTTGGTAATCAACTCGAATCTTCATCACATCTAGTTGTTTATACCTCCTACATATCCTTATCTTTTATTGAATTCTCACACCTGATATCCTTTCTCATACTCCAATAAATCTGTAGCGCACTCCCTGCGATCAAACAGCAAACTTAAAACTTCATGTCTGACGGCCTTTTCGATGCGGAGAGCCTTCATAAATATTTATGTCTCGTCATTGAGACCAATTTTTTATAACGCATATTAAATTGTAAATTAAAAACAAATTTTCGTTGACTTTTCTACACTCCCAGAAGAGTCTTGAGTTTTATTGCAGTGATATATAGGTACGTACACCTAAGGCATGTGTGGATGGGATCCCAAAACCTGAACCCATAATTAAATTTTAACATTTCCACCTTTTTGTGTTTCTGTTCCAAATGTCGCCTCTGTCCAGCACAGTCTCAGGCCCAAACCCACGCTGTTTTGGGAAAGGGTGAAATATATCACTGGCGCCAGGGAACCGCCCGCTGGGCTCGAATGTGGTAAATTTTTTATTGCAGCCGTTTAGGCGATCGCTTGACGGCCAAGGACATCAATCAAAAATTCTACTTGCTGCTTTACGAGCTTGTGAGCGTAGAGAGTGTGGGCTGGATGACCATTAGATAGGTTAGATTTGTTTTTTTTGGGGGAAGCGTTAATATGATAATATGCAACTCTGTCTTTCTAGTTTGAGAGAATGTTTCTCTTTTATGAAATAAGCAATTAAAAATGAATTTGATGCAGCAAGCCAACATGCTGGCTTTTTAATGGCCGCAGCATTTAATTGGATTTCAATGTTTCAGCTAGCCAAAAGAAATGATGTGATGTGCGTGCGGTGGGTCCTGGTCCACAAAAGATTTAAACGTCTTTGATAGTAAACCATAATTAATTTTAACATTTATATGGGAAGTTTATTAACCTTGGAGCAGGCGTGGGCTTTGAATACCCAACTAAGTGAGGTTGTTTATGACTTGATGGCCGATGATTGAGTTATGAAGGCTGTCACATCTGGTTAAGTAGTAGAAAACGACACTCTAACTAGATAAATCCATTTGCATTTCTAACCAACTCGAAAACGCCTACCGAAAACCATTCCCATTTACATATGTGAGTACAGGCATGGACATTAAACATTAAATCCATTTCGAATCCTAGCCAGCTAAACTGAACTGGGTCAAACATGTACTATTTGTATGCCCATGGCTGTGTGTATAATTGAGGACACAGTTGGTCAGTTGACGAGACTGGCGACGACTGGCGCGACGTCTTCATACACGCCCCTGTCTCCCGTTTGTACCAAGTGAATCACTCCCTTCCCTTCCCTTCCCATCTCTCTTTTTCTTTGTAGGATCCCACAAGTTGAGTTTGGAAATCGGTTTTAATATGTGAATGCGTTGATTGCCTCTGCTTTTTAATAAAATGATAACTTTTAGACCAGACAAATATTTCATTTCCTTCGGGCCAGCGGCAGAGGGCAGACACAGAAACCCAAAAGTCATCATCAAGTAAGAAAACATGGGGCTAAAACAGGCAGCGGCAGACCATGAATGATCACTTTCCAGCACAAATTGGAGACTGGCCTGAACGTATTTGCACCTCTGAATTCGGTGTGGGCAACCAAAACCCCAGACCCCAGACAGTCAGCGTTAGCGCCAGTCGGCTGCCGCCAGTGAAGGGTCTCTGGCTCTGTCCGTGCTCTGAAGTTCGGAGTTCGTGCGTGCGCCTGGGTATGTGTGTGGCATGGTGTGGACGGGCGGTGGCAAGATCGTTTAGCAGCACAACCGCGCACTTCATTGCCATCGTTGTTGCCGTGGCCGTCGTTCGCATTCCAGCCAAATTTGCTCACAACATGTAGAAATTGCTGCTTATTTGTTCGTGCCCTCGTTGCATTCGAGTTGAGATTATATGGGACGGACATGCATGTTGCTCTGGCGCCAGTTTTTTGGGCTGCCCAAATGTGGCGTTTAATGAAATTTCCCCTGCTTTGTTTTGGTTGTGTGCAGCTTGTTTGGCTACCCAGCGCTTTTTGGCAGCCCCTCAGGGTCTTGGACTAAGAAGGCTTCTTGTGATTTTTTTTTTGGTTTTGTTTTGAGGGTCTTGCGTGTGTTTTTCAAAATGTAGGGGAGAGAAGACAAAGTTGGGCTGTTAGGTAATGCTAGAAGGGAGTTGAAGCATAATTGGGGGGATGTTAGAACAATGATAAGAAATTCCTTATTCAATTTTTCTAAACCAACTCTTCGGGCCCATACTCAGATGGCATAAACATTATTTTCGGTTCAATGAAAATGTTTTATTTATCAAATGAGTAAAACAGAAAATTGTTTTCTTTTGTGTAAAAAAAGTAATGCAGCAACATTTATAAGCCATATAGCTGGAAATACTGGGTTAACTAGCTAGTCTGTGAAGTCCCCCTCTTTACCTTCATTCAAAAAAAAAAAAAAAATCCATCCATACGGGACTGAATCAATCCCAAACAGTAATTAAACCAGGATAATCCCGGATATTCTTGAACCGATCTGAAAAAAGATTGAGTTGATCCGACTTTTAATACCCTGTACTCATTGAAAATGGGTAAAAGGAGAGCATGAAGTTGTGCAAATGTATGTAACAGGGAGAAGGAAATATTTCCGACCCTATAAAGGATATATCGATATAGCCATGTCCATCTGTCCGTCTGTCTGTATGAATGCGTCGATCTCAGAGACTCTATTTAGTTTTTGTTAAAAGAGAGCCATCTCATTCGGAATTGCGAAGGAAAGCTAACTTCGGCTCGACCTGATTCCACTGACACAAATATATACATTCGTCCAAATGTATATATTTTTGACACGGCCTTCTATATACATTTTCTTCATCTAATTTCTATGGTAGCTATACTATATGGTTGTCCGATTTTCATCAACCTTGGTGGAATTATGTGAAAGCATAGCAGAATACGAGTTTTGGGGACGTTTGCGTTGAAGACAAACAAGTTTTTCTCATTAAATCTACTTTTTCGACCGATCGTTCCTATGGCAGCTATATGCTATTGTAATCCAAACCGGCCGGTTCCGAAAAATGTGCAGCATATCTGTATCAAAAGACTTCGTGCAAAGTTGGGCTAAGATAGTTTTAAGACGGACGGAGCAGATAGTACAGAAACAGACGGACATGGCTGTATCAACTCAGCTCGTTATGCTGATCAAGAATATATATATATGTACTTTATGTGGTCGGATATATATGGACAATTTTAGTATACCCTCTACAAGGGTATAAAAAGATTATTTGAATCAGCAGCCATACAAAACAGAGCATACTTACATGGGCACTTATGTTATAGTTTCTGCTCACTGATCACATTTAAGAGGAACGCATGGAATTTGATGATGTTGTGAAATGAAAATTTGCACTGGCCACATCTAACATCTTACATCTGTCAGTCACTGCTCTCAAAAATGTGTTGTGTCAAAAACTATACAAAAATAGATTGAGAAAAAGTAAATTGGCATGAAATTTATTTAACATTTGCTCAACAATATCACGTTTAAAAATCTTATGGTGGTGATTGAAAGAAGTTGTGCTTGGTCCTTTTCCCGAAGAAAGACTGTTTGGGTGTTTTGTGAAATATTTGGCGAATTCTAATGCTCAAGTCTCTTTCTTGCTAAATTAACCAGCATCAGATCTTGGGCGTTTTGGTATATGGGCATTGGTATTAGCGATGCATTTGCTAAATTAATGTCAATTTGGTCCTCTGCGTAGAAGGTGGAAAGATCTGCATTATGTCCGCCATGGGGCGAGCATCACTATCATAATTTTGGCACATGTCATCAATATGGTCCTCAAGCCGGCTTACATGTAAGACGTTTTCAAGTGTTTTTCTTGACAAGTTTCTCTACCATTACTTAATTTCATGAGGTACGTGTGGAATAGAAACATTTTACTTCAAGATGTTAGATGTTGCTCAGTGGAAATAGCCTATTAGCATACTTACTTACTTAGAAATACGCGAATAACTTTCTCAAACGGTATCCAAATTCATTCGGACAACATTAGTTCAACGGAATATTAGAATAAAATAGTTAAGCCAGTGGTGGCCAAAGTAGAAATTTCGTCATGAGCTTGAAAAAAGTTGAAAATGCCAGATCTGTAAGCCGCATTTCGCAGCCATCGCGTCAAATCAGTCAATCCATTAATTCCATTAATTCCAGCGATACCCTGCCGTATGCTCTTAGGGTACGTTTTGTTTTTGTAATTGCACCGAAGATAGGAAATCAATGATCGTATACATGCAGGGCGCTAGGTATACAAAACGACACACATGCAAACGATTTCGTGTGTATGAGACGCGTAGAACAAAAACCGGTTTTCTTCTCTCTTTGATTGGTGTTTGCGCGGGCAAGCAAATTGACCAACAACAATACCTTTATTGGTATTGGTGCTTTTCTTTGTAAGTATTGGTGAGTGCTCTGCGGTATGCTGCTTTTGGGAATGCTTGTTATAAAATATTAGATTGCTCTCGTCGCTATCGGAATTGACAAGGTTGTAAACAATCAGACGGTCCATTCACGTGTTATATCAATTTAATTGAGGTTAGAAAGCAAAAATCGGTTTTTGCCATAACCAAGTATGAGGAAAGTATGAAAAAATTCTATACTCGACTTGCTCTTCAGCGTATTCTAGGTCATTTCGAAAGAATATTTTCGCTGTAACACTATGTTCTTAAAGAAAATAATTTCTATAAAATCTAAATCTTTGATTATAAAAGTCAGTGTACCCCACCTAACTCACCTTAGCTCACAGCCACTTCGTTGTGGTCTGGTCCAAATCTGAAAGAGTGTACTCTGCTGTTGGCGTTAACGAGACTTTGACAGGTTGATTCATGCTCACATGCCCTGACTTGGCTTATTTGACCCAAAGTAGGGACGGGGACGAGGGACTTGGGACCGGGACCAGCTAACTTCCACTTCCAACTGTCCATTTGTTTGTTTTTCTTATGCTTTTGGGGAGTTAACCGAATGAACACAAAAAAAAAAAAAATACATTT
The DNA here is from genome assembly GCA_037044535.1 of Lordiphosa magnipectinata. Classification (NCBI taxonomy): domain Eukaryota; kingdom Metazoa; phylum Arthropoda; class Insecta; order Diptera; family Drosophilidae; genus Lordiphosa; species Lordiphosa magnipectinata. The sequence goes on along the minus strand of JBAMBO010000632.1, from coordinate 222,388 downwards.
TTATTAATGACCGCAACAGCCCCACACAATTGCAATGGGCGCCAAAGGGTTCCATCCGTTTACATGCACTGGGGGCAGATCCCAGCGCCAGTTTTGAGTATGTGTTGAAATGTGGTAATTTGTCTCGCTTAGAGATGAACGAGGCATCGTCCGGGGGTAATCATTAATAAAACATTTGTTCGCCCGAAGAGCTGGCTGGCGCATTTCTTCCATAATTCATAAATGCCAATGCTGAACTGCCAACTACCAACTCAACTACTGGTATTGAGTTTTTGTCAATAGACGAAGATTAGATTCACAGCTAACCCCTCTCTCTCTCTCTCTCCAGTGGCCACCATATTTTAGCTAGACAAACAATCAATTTCACAGCTTAACGCGATCGCATAATGAGCCACGACGCGACGAGACGTTGAGGTCCAAGTTGCAAACGGGTAAACAGACAGAACGAAGCAGCGGGAGCAACAGATTCAACACTTTTTTCTCCAGCTGGACGGTTGTTGTTTGCCTAGACGCAGTGGATGGCTTTTCAGTTGGGGGGTTTCATGGAATTGCCAGAGACTTCAATAGAATTAATTTACGCCTCACGTTGCGGTCACAGTTATGCAGTAGCTGCAGTGCGTCAACAACGCTCTGATGGTGGTGGGTTATTTATAAAAGTTATCAAGATTATTATTATTTTATTTTTTTTTTTGTGAGCAGTTAGAAAATATTTGTGGTCGCAAGGTGTTAAAATGCATTTGCATAAACACTTGAAGCGTTGTCACGGCTCATTTGGAAGGGGCAAAGGGAAAAGAGCAGGAAAGGGTTTGTTCATAGATGACGTGAATCGATTGATGGAACTATCGATGCTTTTGTCAATTTACCTATATGAAAAAAAACATTACACAGATATCAGGTTTTTTTTTTGTTTTAACAACCGTTTGCTTCATCAGTAGACTTCCTCCTTAGAAATTTTTTGAAACTAAGAAATGGGCTGAACGGATAGGACTTAGATGGAAGTTGTTCTAAAATAAAACAGTTTGGCACAATCCAACTTTTTCAAAAAACCCACACTTAGAGCCCAAATATACCTCTGAAAGCATCACCGTATACCCAGTTTTTCAAATAAAGCCTAGGTTCGCGTTCTGTGGATACTTTTGTACTAGCAGCAAACAGCGACAGCAATTTTATCTTATACCCTTGTTCCACTGGCACATTCTAGAGGTAATCCGCTGGATGATCTAAATGACCTCATTTGTGTTAGATGTAAGAAATAATTTATTGTCATTTTTTGTTGTTGACAAAACTTTGTCAAACTTAAATAAATAAATAAATAAATAAATTCGTTTTGTGTATTTCCTCATAAGAGATAAATGTCCATTCGGTAGATCATCCGCGACGGATGATCAAGTCACTGTCATGGATGATCTAGCTACTGTCACGAAATATAGCTATTTTCCGCTAAAAGGCTAGATATTCTATCGATATGATATCGAACTGCCCAAGAGGAACAGCTGCTCAGTCAATGGCGCTGCCACGGTCGGAGAGGGTTTTAGCTCAGTGGGTGGGAGCTTAGCACAGTGACAGAACTTTTTGGACCCATTTTATTGAAAACCGACTATGCCCATGAGTTGTACATGGCCAAGTCAAGCGGCAATTGTTCCATTCTTTGTTTTAGAATGTTAAAATGCAGTAGTATTTCTTATGTATGAATCCCGCAAACTACCTATATCGTGGTGGGACTACCAGAAGGGCATGCTGCTTGACATCTGGATGGCGAAGTTTGATTTACAATTGCAGACATAGCAATTCAATCAGCTGTTCTTTGTTGACGTTAGTGTGGTGGAACAAGGAAAATCCACTTTTCGAGAATGTGATTGAATGTTCGCCAGTGGAAAAAGGGTATTACGTTTTAATGGTTCATACAAAAACCTAAAAAATTCAGCTAATGCGGACAAGGTCATTGGGAAATTTCACAAATATTTGATACATCGAACATAATCTATTTACAAATAGTTATCAAAAAATACAAATGTAATGCAGGACTTAGACAGCACGGCAAACGCCTGGGATAACAACTTTGAGCTGTCATCTTGCTGGGGAACCAGCACCGTGCAAAAATTGGTAGGGGATGGTGATTAGGGGATACATGCCAAGTGGACTCAAAGGTCAAAAACATTTCGTCGGTTAAGATGTCTTCTGAGCCAGTTTGTCGCCAGCTCAGAGGCAAGCCTACTGGAGTGGGTCATGATATGTCTCAGCGCTTCGTGGAGGACTCTGCTTATAGAAGACTAGTTTCTTGAGTGTAGTGGAGCATGCCGTTCCCCATAGCTGCATCCCTCATTCAAATTAAACATTTTCCGACCTATCGTCATCCGATTTCGACATAATTTTCCAAATCTGTTTGAAAGCATAAAAAATTAACAATCATAAAATTTAAAACAAAAAAAAAGGTTTTTCCAATAAGACTCATTTTCCGACCGAACGGCTCTATGGCAGCCATAAGATATAGACATCCGACTTTAACGAAATTTTACAAATCTCTTTGAAAGCATTTTTGGTTTATATTGACCGAGTTTGGGGAGGCTAAAATGGGAAACAAAAAAGCTTTTCTCACTAAGACCTATTTTCCGATTGATCGGTCCTATGGTAGCTATAAGATATAGTCATCCGATATTGACCAAATTTAGGAAATATTTTTAAGAGCATTGAATATTATTAATCACAGAGTTTGAGGACGCTTACATTGAAATCAAAAAAGTTTTTTCCACTAAGAGTCATTTTCCAACCGATCGGTCCTATGACAGCCATATGCTTTAGTCATCTGATTTTGACCCAAGATTGCAAATCTGTTTGAAAACAAAAAATATTAATAATGGCGGAGTTTGGGGACGCTAATATTGATAACAACAACGTTTTACTCACTAAAACCCATTGTCCGACCGATCGTTTCTATGGCAGCTAAAAGATATAGTCATCCGATGAATTTTTGTACGGGCAGTTGCCTTTGAACCAAATTGATAATTTTAGGCAAAAAAAGCTCCACCAAAATCTAAAAAATTTAAGTCGAATCGAGCCGATCGATCGAATCTAAAAATGGTATTCCATATCGCGGTTATTTGGCTTTCGAGTACCATCTCTTTGACACATGCAATAGTCCATTACACCATCATAAATAACGATTTTAATATAATATAATAAATTTGTACAGGTAATCAAGAATTGTTAAGGTCCTTAACCAATTGTACGATTAAAGTAAATTTTTAATATTGCGTTCCCAATTACCCTGTGCGCTAGTGTTGTGAAAACATCGATAGTGGGCGCCATTGATAGTTTGTACATCGATAGTATTCCACCAGTATCGATAGTACTATCGAAAAAATTGGTCAATTGTCCTTGTCCCGAACTTCAAATATACGAATATGACAAGTTCAATTAAATAAAATTTTACTCTTACCTTGTTACAATATAAAGTTTCTAGAAATGCGCAATTTTCTGCTCCGATACATCGATAGCGGGTCCCAGCAATCGATGGTTGGCCAAATACACAAGCATCGATAATATCGTTAGCGCTATCAATGTTTTCACAACAGTACTATGCGCATTTGCTGAATTTTGTAGATTTTTCATGAACTATTAACCATTAAAATAAGTTAACATTGTTGGCACTGTGTGCTGCTAGTGCAAAAGTATCCATAGAACGCGAACCTAGGCTTTATTTGAGAAACTGGGTATTAGGTGATGCTTACAAAGGTCCCTAGGTATCAGAATTCAAGCGTCCAATGCCGGGTTTATTTTTAGTGTTGTTCTGTGAAGTACAGCGGTTGCCAAGGCTCGGCACACTTGTTGCGCCGTCTGCTTGCACGGTGGCTCCTTTAACTCACTTCGGAGCGAGGCAATTTCACTTGTTGCGCCGTCTGCAAACGCTCTGGCGTCGTTACGGTTGTGCGACAGGCTGTGTGTACCTCCTGGTGAAACTTCTTGTTGCCTTTATAATAATTTTGGTATACTTCTTAAACCTCAAGTTTCGGGCTAGTAAACACCTCTCTCTGTTGGCACTTCTCTTAAACTATGGATATCAGAGTATTAATAAGGGCTTTAGTTAGTGGAATAAATGATCGACGGCTCTCCAATTACTTCCCTCCCCCATCCCTGTTGCCTTTCATGAAAAATGTAGGAAAACAATGACAACAAAATTATAAAAAAATATTTTAGAAACACAATAGAGGTACAAGTAAATCCCATTACACAGCAGTAGCTCCATGCCTCAAAAGAGCACAAAAACTCCCCCAGAGTGCTGACTAAAAGATGTTACAACTTCACACTAAACCATTGAAAAAGTGCGGCAGGCCAACGCCAAAGAACCCCTGACATTGGCACCAGTAGCGGGCTGCAGCGGCACTAACCCAAAGACCAAACAATTTGGCTTAAAATTACGCTACACTGATCAAAGGCAGCTGCGCCCAGATAGCGATGCAATGCAACAGCAGCAGCATCTGATGACGGGAATGACGAGAGAGAGAGAGATGCCCATGCCTGGTGAAAGTGCAGTGACGTGTGGATGTGGATGATGATGATAAGCCTCGTCCATGTCTGTTTGCTGCTATTGATCTCACCTCCGCTCTTATACCTGTGATCCATTTTACAAGGCAACAGCGCTCTAGATAACCCAGCATCAGCATCATCCATTGGCATTGGCCTGGCTTGTCAATTGGGCGGACAACGATATTGTTATGCTTATTACACCGGCACAGCTACCGAATGTGTGTACTGCTGCCCCTCGGTGTAGGAGTATGGCCAGGCACTTTGAGTACGGACGGTCGGCCAACGAGGATTATCTCTTTATCAGTCTTAATCTCAAGTAGTTAATAAAGTGCGATGCTTTGTAGTTCAACCGCTGCCCATTGTTCTCAGACAACGACAAACGAAGACGACATTCAGCGGATGGGTAGGCCGTTGCCGAGATTCGTTTGGAGTGCGCCGATGCACATAATCGTTTGTGGTATGCCGAAAGATGTGAATATGTATTACCTAAAAAAGTCTAAGCGGGGCGTGATTATCATAAAGGTAAAAAGTATTTTGGTCTGGGAAAAAATTAAACTGACTGGACTTGATGGGGGGGAGTGGAAGCAAGAAGTTGAGATCAAGGTTGATTGTGGTTTTTGCGCAAAACTACTCAATCTTTTCATACAGATTTTATCCATTGGTTGGAACAAACCTTTTAATTCTAACTAAAACAGCTTCAAAGAGAGCTTTGAGTTGTTCACGCAATCCTCTGGTCTGGTCTCTCGTCGACTATGAGCGAAGACGGTGCCCATTATAAAACAAGAAAGAAAGTCGGTCAAGCCCGACTATAACATACTCTGTACCCTTAACGTCTCAGCTCGCATTTGCTCACGAGTTATACGCGCTCATCTCTAAGTTTCACTCTCTCTCTCTCTCTCTCTCTCTTTCACTAAGATTGACGTTCAATAGAATGCTGCGGTGGTGGGTGGGGTGGTGCTGGGTGTTTACTGGCCGTTTTTTGCTCATAACTTGAGTACCGTTCATCCGATCTTTATCATTCCTTCAGCAAATCGATAAATAATCTTATTTACAAGGTATCTCTAGAAGGTACGAACGATCTATCTTCAAAACTGTAGGAGATATGACGTTTTTTCCAAATTGCTGGGGCGGGAGGGGGCGTGGCAAAAATTGAAAATAAACTTGATCTGCCTGCAAGTATAAGAAATATATGCCCCATACATGTCAAACCTCTATCTCTTACCATCTCTGAGATCTCTTCGTTCATACGGACGGACGGACGGACAGACGGACAGACGGACAGACGGACGGACGGACGGACGGACAGACGGACATGGCTATATCGACTCGGCTGTTGATGCTGATCAAGAATATATATACTTTATAGGGTCGGAAATGATTCCTTCTCCCTGTTACATACTTTTGCACAAACTTAATATACTCTATGTACCTTCGGTACAGAGTATAAAAATCTTTTTTAATTTCAAAATTTTCGAGCGGATCCTTTGACAGCGTAAGCAGAAAGGAATCCCAGAGTGGCATACGACACCGCTCAGTGTAGATCGCTTCATTATGGAGAGCTATTGTAGTCTTTTTCAGACCTGAGCAGAGTCTGGTCTGTACAGGCAAAATTTGCCTCCCTAAACAAACGCACTGCCCGAGCTTGAAATCTCAGCTAAATCGGAGGGAATCAAATTCCAAAATCGCTCAACAACCGTTCGGCACAATCCCAGTCGCTGGTACTGTGGATGGATAGCCGGTTGGCCAAGTCCAGCAATTCAGCTACCTTGACAGCAAAGTTGCTGTGTACGAAGGTACGAAAATCGATATGAATTTCCACCTTCCAAAAAGCTAAAGGTAGATTTGGAATGCTGTCAGCAGTTTGGGGATGCTCATCAAAATTCGCCTATGTCCAACCCTAGATTGCTAGATTGAGGAAAAGAGGAAGATATATTTGACTTTACAGCCCAAAAAGTCAAACCAAGCTTCTCTCAACATACAGTTTAATATCAAATCCGAACGGCGATGTAAAAGAATCATTTTCATACTTACTTCAGAGCTGAGAGCTGGTGAGCTGGTAAACGTGACCGTTTGTGTTCAAGTTTAAATAATTGAATGATATTTTAAGTCCGATTTTCTCAATCCCGAAATACTTGACTTACACGGAAAAAATTGTCATTGATTGTAGATTCAACACCCATTACAGTTCGGTTAAGTTACACATTTCGACGGCGATTTCTAAACGTTCTCATTTTGCTTTGAAATCCTACAACTTTACACTTCAAGAGAGGCGAAACATCGTTGATCACTTGATATTGCTTAGAAACTTTGACGGTTTGAAATCGACTGCTGAAAGCCAAGCGGATTGAAATCGTTAGATAATTACAATTTTCTTTCGACCTGATTTAGTATTCTCTGACATATTTGGCACATCACATATAATCTTATACAATTCTAATTCGAATACATAAGCTCATACGGAAATCGACGTCGATTTGTCGATATATTCTGAATTCCGAGTCGATTTACGTGTAAAAGTTAGAAATTCGAATTCAAGTTGTATACTGTGGATAAGCCGCCTAGTACTGAGGGCGTTTGAATTTTCCTTTCGTCACAGTATTTCATATAATTAGAAACACCTTGGCTTTGCTTTGATGATTATGTGCTTTTAAAAAGTGTTTCTATTTATGTGAAATACTGTGGCGAAAGGAAAATTCGAACGCCCTCAGTACTAGGACTAGGCTTTACTAGATCTTGTCGTAATTTTCTCTAGAATTGAATTCACTTGACATTGAGCAATCGGTTTCAGCTGCTAGTAACCGTAGGCATATTTTTCACCTTTAATAAAATGTTGGTCAATTTGAATGCAAAAATACACGAAAAATAGACTCCAAATTCGGAACAGGCCCGATTTTGTTATTGTTGTTTGGTTTACTGGGTTATCTGTAAAAGTTACCATTAAAATAGTACACTTCAACTGCGCAAACTTTATTTGCCGTATTTATATTAATTATGAGGGAATTCGAACTTGAGAATTACAAGAGGTCTCAACGCGTGCGGCACCCGAGCGCTTTGAGACGGCACGCCGCGGCGTTAAAATCGTTTTCAGTTTATGGGCCCCGAGTTCGAGTCACCCCTTTCTTTCTTTATTAGACTTTTTTCAGTATATCGAAGGGTTGGAGGTGATTCTATATGATTTTCTTAAGCTGAACACGAATCTGTTTAAAAAATTGTCCATCACGTCGAGATTTTTATTAATTTGAGCTTAAAGTTGCAAAAAATGCCTATTCTGACAGTTTTTAGAGGCGTTTTGTGGGGAACCTATAATTTTGTTTTGACTCTCTTTTGCATTATCGGAAAGTATTATTCCTTTACTTCGAAATAAACTATCCCAAACAATTCTGCGATTTTTTTTAATGAAGATACACAATTTTTAGTAATTGTATACGAATTCACAAAAAAAAATCCTATATATTCAAGAATTCAAGAACGATTTTTCTCATTTTAATAACATTAACAGTGGTTTTGCGATTTTGGAATGTTTTGTACTTAATTTAAGTACATCTAAGAACAAAACATACTTGAAATTTTAAGTACGGTACGGTACAAATGCAATCCCGGTCGACCTAGAACTCTGCCAGCCTTTTTTTCTGAGTATACCAGGTGCATTTATTTTACAGTCGGTGAAAGCGAACGTTTTCTAAAGACCTATACTAAGATGAGATACAAATTTAGTTCGGCTCTATATTTCATATAAATAGGACTGCCGTTCAAAAGCATTCAGATTTCAAACTGTTGAAAATTGTTTCTAATTATGTAAGGTATCGTGCCGAACTAAATTTTTATCTCATCCGAGTATAGGCCTCAAAGTAATACCCCCATTTCGGTGATCATTGGCTTTGGCCTCTTGACATTCGTTCTGCATAGCTATGAGTCTCTGTTCTGTACCGTACCGATCCTACTTTCAATTTGCAATTCAATCCCGTTGTCGCCGTATTATTTTAATTTCAGTCTCGACCAACAGTTATGTACATAGACATTTTAAAGTTTCAAAAGACCGATATTTATGCCTCCCCCGAAATTTGAGAAAATCTTGGAACTGGTAATCAGCATTACATATATATTTCCACCAAATTTGGTATCGATCTGATGAACAAGATTCGGAGTTATAAGCAAATCTAAATTGCTAACTTGGCAGCAACAACCAGAAGGTCGATCCTAAGTTGCCACCTACTAATTGTATCAACCAGTTGACAATCCATTACTAGGCAATGTCTACCCATATCCTCTCCAAAGATGGACACTCAATTTTGTTCTTATCACATGCCAATCCTCAGACAGCTGCATAGATCTCTCTTAAGCCTAACAAGGGCTCCCATAACAAAATATTGTAAACAGATGACAACATTCCTTCCACTCCAAATGTCTCCCCCTTATCTTTTTACAATAAAAAAAAAACAAAAACAAAAATTGTCAACAATGCAAAATGATTGTTATCCTTTAACCAAACCTCTTGTGGTAAACCCAAATCCCATTTGGCACAAACAATTTAAGCGAAAATTGTTTAAGCTGCAGTAAAAATAAACTATGTACAAAATCGGGTCACCAAATGCACGCACATGTCCCCGGGTGAAATCCTTTGAGCAAATCTCTGTGACACAAACAAAGTGCATATCTTTAAGGAAATGAAAACAAACCGAACAAAAATGAAAATGGGATCTTCAGAGGCTGCGACAAACTGTAAAAACAAATTGCGTTTTGTTTCAATTATACAAGGATTACATGCCGGGGACAGTGAGCGGGAGGGATGTCGGGATGCCAACTCTCAAGTGGCTGTGCCGACATTTCAACAATTTGCACTTGATTTTAAGTAGGTGATTTCTATTATGCGAGACATTAGCTGTCATACAAACGCCCTATTCAAACCTCAAGGGCCAGGAAACGACCGACCGACCGGCCGACCCACAAAGCACTTGATTAGCATGTGAATACACTTGAATGCGGCCATAAAATCTCAAGTACCTCGGCATTATACGCATAACGCCAGGTAAAGATTATCAAGCCGCAGTTCGTACAGCTTTGCGCCGGATTTTCCAGCTAGGCTCGTCAATGGCCTGGTGGCGGGGAAATTCAGTGGAAATTCCTGGCCAGCGGTCAGTTGATGTGCCATAAAATTATGGCGGCTCATAAAATTCATTAATCGCTGCTAAATGCGCGTCATTAGTCAACAGGCGCAGTCGCATTGCACTTTTCCAGGAAGCACACCGCAGGCAATGGGCAACGTGTCAGGCTCATTTCTCCGCCTCTCTCTCCCTCTCACTTACTGTCTGGTCGCTGGCCTAACGAGTTGGCTATGGTACGGCGACAGGGCGTCGCGTGAAAATGGTGATTAATGCTTTTAGTGCGTGGATTTAATATGGAACACGGCGATGGTGTTGTTAATCAGCCACTCAGGTAGCTAACGTCCGAATGGAAACGGGCGCTTGGAAAGCCCCTAACAAGTGTGATTGATAAATGCCGTTTTTTTTTTTTTGGGCATTGGCCGAATTCAAATTTTGGAATTTGGAAAGGAATCCCCTCGATTATAGTAACGTCAGACACGTCAGTTTTCCAAGTTGCGTCGAATTTGATGCTAGCGATTCAAGCATAAGACCTTGTGCTATGTATATGATCCAAGATTGATGAGGGAAAGAACCCAAAGACAATTTAAAAAGATGGTAAAATATAACAAAAGAAATTAAATAGAGCTGAAAGGATATTTTCTAATTTTTTCTGACTTTCCATTTCAGCGTTTCAAGGCATGTTTTAACCGGCTGCGCAGCATGTGGCAAAATTGTTTTCATGTTGCAAAATTACCTTATCGTGTGCCTTTCCTCGTATTCTGGACGCTTTTGCTTCAATGCTCGGCTCAAACGCGTCAATTGAGTTCGGTAGAGCTGCCCTGTGATGGTTTCACCCGGTTGTAGCAGCTCATAGTACACCACGCCCAATTGTAGACTTTCCCGCAAATTGTGTTTTGTTGGCACAAAAGTTGACATATTTGGAGCACACAAAAACTATGTTGCTTACACTTCAGCGAATCGACACATATTGAAAAAGAAAGCCTAATAATGAGGCTTCAATATGAAGTTGGTTGTAACATTGTCCGACTCGATTTAATACTAGAGACGCCACCTTTCAAAATCCTTTAAAACTTTTTTATACAAGTAATATTTCAGTCGTTTATTTGCGTAAGTGAGTTCTTGTCACAGGGAAAAACGGTCAATAAGGTATATTACCTGCAAGCTATGCGCAATTTGCGTGAAGCTATACCACAGAAACACCCGTAATTGTGCAAGAGCACCATGGCTTTTGCACCATGATAACAACCCTGCTCACACATCGTTGCTTGTGCGCGAATCGTTGGCCCAAAATCAACACTCTAAAAAAGTAGTTAATCAGGGGTGCCCAAGCCTATTCCGCAAGCCACGTACTCGTTGTTGTTTTTCAGAAAGGAATAGCTCGCGCGGATACGGTCCACGCGCGCCATAAGCCTACATAAAGCAACAACAATTTCATATGTGTGATCTCCTCTCTTTCTTTCCGAGCTAAAGTTTTGCTGTTGGCGCTTGCAGACCTGCAACAAAAACGTCATCTGTGACTCTCTTCTCTCTCTCCTATGTCTGTGGCAAATTAAAAATCAACAACAATGTTGCTTATGCGTAGTTAGCACTCGCAGTGGCCGAACGCTTTTCGCTATTCACGGCGGCACACACACACATTATTGCTTGAGATATATTTTGTGCATTTATATATGTTTTCACGAGGCCGTAAGCTCCTTCTGGGCAGCCTTGTAGCAAACCGAACGCAATTCAGATTCGTTTTCGATTTCGTGTTCTCAGTTGCAATTTACTCTCTTTTTGTTTTTGCAAACCACCAGTCCAATTGAGATTGGCACTAGATCAGCGATGGTTACCAGTACCCCCTGGGGGGCGAAGACATTTCGCTATTTACACATTTACGAGCCGAACGCATGCCGAAGCTGAGGAGCAGAGAGCAAAAAACCTTTCAGTCGCTGGTTAGCCTTTGATGCGGTCAGGTCGAAGCAAATTCACGGCGATTTATTTTCGCCCATCAATATACTCTTACTTTTTGGCCTCGCTCTCGTTGACCAACGCTGCACCAAATCAGTGCCGGCCAAATGGAGAGGACAAAAAAGTGTGCTAGAGAGCTCTCTCCAGACTACAGCAGTTTTATTTGAAATTCACCGATTCACACATCATGAGTTCAGCTCGCGTTTGCCTAAAAACACGACTGACTTCGGCTATGACTGGCAGGCTCTGCACTAAATACATAAGAAAGAAGCCACAAGTTCAAGCGAAACGATCGAAAATGGAAAAGCCCAGCATGAGAGAGGCTGACACATGATACAACTAATAAAGGTACGGTCAGCGCTCAGTGCGATCTCTGATCAGCTTGCAAGTCTTCAGCGTGATGTGAAATGTTGTAGGCACAAACTTTCAGAAAAAGCTCTCAACTTGCAATGCAAGGCAGCTGGTCATACCTTCCCTTCAGTACCGTTCAGTACTGAATCAGAGCTGAATCAGTCCTGATTTGGAAGGGCTAGTACTGAAATCGTAACATGCATTTCAGCCATGAATTTAACACAGACAGGGCGTACTACGTCATGACCTTCTCTTCTTTCAGGCATGATTTCTGTACTGAACTCATGGGTTAGTTTCATGAGTAGTACTGAAAACAGTACTCAAATCAGTAAAGTTCCTACTTCTCAGGTCTAAGTCAGCACTGACAAATTCAGTACTGAGGAGTAGAACTGCAGGGTTCAACTTTTGAAAAGTTGAGAACATGCCTAATAGATTAGATTAGCTCAAAAGATTCCAACACGTCTGAGAGTTGAAGATTGCATAGTTTATAGTAGAGTAGCCATCCACTCAGTCATTTTCAAAATTCCTGCTAAATTTGCTTCAGGAATCCAATAATTAGCTAAGAATTTTCAAATCGTTAATTCATTTTTAATAACTTAATAAATGAAACAATTTTCTAGGAAAATTATTATAATGACAGACACACGCACACACTCACACACAGATATCAAGAGATAGAGAGACCACTAAAACCCAAACCAAAGTTAGATGCACTTCAAACGCAATTCCGGTCTCCGGCTCAGTCTTCGCTTAAGCCAAACCACACAAAACAAACGAGAGGTGCAGAACGATGAGGCAAAGAAGAAGAAGACGAAGAAGGTACAGGGGGTGGAGGAAGAGAGTGGCATGTACAACACAAAAATGTGTCTACTTCATTCATAAGATTTTTTAGTGGCGCCTGGCGCCAACATTTTTTTCACTTGCGTGCAGCTATCGTCATCTTGGATTTGGAGTGAGTGCGGTGTTGCGCGGTGGTGGTGGTGGTGATGCTCGGTGGTTGTGGAGACGCATGCGCTTGGCTGCAGCTCGAAGCACTTGACTTACAGTGCCAACATTTTCATTAAGTCAAATGCCCGCCAGAGAGATGAGAGATGATTGTTTCATTCGAATGCATTTCGTTGATTTAGCGTATCGCTCATAATTTGTTTTAATGGTCTTGGCGGGGCTGTGGAGTTTTGGGTGCGGGCACGCGGCTGATAAGTTTCCGTTCGCCATGCCAGCTGCCAAGATTAGAAAATGAAAGTGCTACCAGCTGCACGGCGGGTGCCAAAGTCTATCGCCCACACCAAAGTACACTCAAAAAAATAAACCTTATGGCATCAAAGTCACGTTAAGATCCAAGCAGCAATGGCTGCGTGGCGAGGTTCGGTACCGAAAAGTGTTCAAAAATTTACATAATTTTCGAAATATTTTGACTGACTAAAAATATTGGTAAAGTACTGAGCCTAGTATCCATATGAAGGTAGGAAGTATCATAAGAGGAAGGAAGAGTCTACCTTCCAACTACCATTAAGGCTTAAAAAATTGAAGGAATCAGTTCTCGAAAACTTAATGCAAAGTTTTGGAGATTTTCATAAGAAGCATAAATAAAAGTAAATAATAAATTTTTGCTTTGCACTTTTATTTTTCTCAGTGTAATGGAATTTTTGCCTGTTTTGCCAAATTGTCGCAAATTGTTGTTAATTTTAGTTCAAATTCGATTCGAAAATAGCCAAAAAATATTTGAATAACCCACGTAAATATTTTTGGCTGGGGCTCCAAGCGAAGGCGCCAAGTCATTGTGGCTATTAACTGATCTAGAGAATGATGGTGATGGTGATGGTGATGATGATGATGATGAGTAGGAGCAGCTGGAGTCTCAAGTCTTCTGCTTGACTTTGCTTTACATTTATGGGTCGCTGAGTCGCCAAAGCGTAGCAGCTTATTGACAAATTCAATTTGAATGGCGTGCCGGCCAGAGAGGGGGCGTCGTAGCCCCAGGTTTAGGTCCAGTCAGCTCGTCTGCGGCTGCTGTTAAATATTTTGTTATTTTCATATGTAAATCTTGTTTAACGACTCTGTATGAATTTGTATTCGTAGTATTGGTATATTTATTGTGTCGTTGATTGAATATGCAAATGCATTTTCACACGTTGAGCCACGGCAACCAAGTCAACAGACAAAGGCAAATACACAGCGGGCTGAGACACTGAGACAGAGACCCCAAACACGGCTGATTTTTAACTTATTGTTCCATGCAAGACGAGCAGAAGATCATCGTCGTGTACAAACATTGACAAGGGGTTGGCTACTTTTCAGTTTTTTTTTTTTTTTTTTGTTGTTGACCTACAGCAGACTCTGCTTCAAGCTGTCAGGTGATAATGGGAGCTCCCAGACACAAGAAAAAAACCCACTCACACACAAACCCATGCATATCTCTCACATCGTATAAAAATTAATATTGCCTAATAAATCTGTCAAAAATTATGGCTAACTGCTCAACAACAACAACACAAACCACACTGTGGAAAAAATGAATGAAAAAAAGGAACATATGAAAAGAATAGAGCTTTGTTATGGCAACGAAACTGGCATACCCTATGATAAATTCTTGAATTTTAGAAATAGCTTTACGAGTTGAGAGTTCTCTTAAGAATAATGTCCTATCTTCACGCAGAGAAAGAAATGACTTCAGAGTACCCTGTACCATTGATTTTGTATGTTTTCATTCATTTGCTAGTCGAATGCTTACATGTTTTATGTATAAATTCGGTGTTTTTTATCGGGTCGTGTGGTTTTCAGAATATATAGTCTATAACTAAGGGGGAAAAATGTTTAAAATCTGCAAAATTTTGATCGGGTAAGCAATGTGGCTCTACACCTATGTGGTTCAATCTCTCAGAAATGTCTGAACTAACTAACTTCGTCTGTGCCGAAGTTTTGTGCAAATCTGTTTGAAAGCATATACAATTAACAATCACCGAGTTTAAGAACGGTAAAATTGAAAACAAAAAAAAAAAGGAAAGCTAACTTCGACTCGACCAAAGTTTATATACCCTTTCAGCTTGAATAAATTATATAAATTAAGGTTTTAAATAATTTTCGTCAAGTTATATCCCAAACTCAGCAATAGATGTCGCCACCACTTTGACGATGTGGCTGTTCCAGTTCATCCAGCTCCGATCACAGTTCCAGTTCCGACTAGTTCACACATCACTAACAACTATCGATGCTCGATAGGAGCGCGCCTTTTTCTTACATCTCTAAGTCACACACATATACATACTCTCTTAAATCTACCCATTCTCACAGGCACCACGCCATCAGCAATAAACCGAAACTTAACCTAAACTGTGTTTTACATTAAATAATTAAAGAGGCTAAGTCTCCACAACCATTAGCTTGCCAGTTTGTTATATGGCAGCTATACGATATATTCATCCGATTTTGACCAAAATTCTCAAAAATGTGTGTAAACTGATAATACTCATAACTGAAAAGTATAAAGACTAACATTGAAAACAAAAAAGTTTTTCTCACTAGAACTACTTTTTTAACCTATCGTTCCTATGGGAGCTAAATGCTATAGTCATCCGATTTTGATCAAACCTGGGAAAATTGTGTGGTAGCACATAATATTAATCAATAACAAGATTGGGAGCAATAGCATTGAAAATAGGTTTTTCAAACCTATCTTTTGTATGGCAGCTATACTAAATAGTTGTCCAATTTTCGTCAAACTCTGTGGAATTAGGTGAAAGCATAGAAAACATATAATTTCTTACTAGAATTACTTTTTCAACCGATCGTTCCTATGGCAGCTATATTCTATAGTCACCTGATTTGGATCAAAATTGGCAGAATTGTGTGGTAGCATATGATATTGACAAACAACTAGTTTGGAAACGACTGCATTGAAAATAAAAAAGTTTTTCTCACTAACACTAGTTTTTTGACCAATGGTTTCCATGGCAGCGAACCCGTTTCAAGAACATTTTGTGCTTGAAAGACCAACAATTAATCATGTATGGGGAGCGAGGAAGGACGACCATTTCCCTAAAATAAAATACATTTGTTATGTGTAGCTTTCTGAATTATTATTCTTTCTAAAATATAAACAAATTTAAAATATTTTTATTTTTAACTTTACCTTGTGTGGGAATCGAACTCAGAACCTCTGGACTTAGCACGAAAGGCAGCATCTTGACGCATACGACTATTAAGTACTAACTTCAGATTGTGGCAAATCACAGCAAAGAGTGTAGCAAGCTCAGCAAGTCCCTGTTGCCTTAGAACAGGGATGCCCACGCCCTATGCGCACGCCCAGCTTTCGTTGTGTTTTTCCGTATAGCGTATAGGGCTTCTCTTTCTCTCCTATGCCTCTTCCATATTCAAACACAACAACAAATATGTGTATGCATCGTCTTCAGCGAAGGTTTTGTTTTTGGCGGCGAATGTTGGCGGCGAATGATTTCTATTTCTACTGGTTCTTATTGTTTCACAAATATTTTTTTCATTTGTATTGCTCATTCTGGGCACCTCTCCCTTAGAACATCGAGGTCGTGGGTTAGAATCCGCGGCCAACCAAAGACTTATAAACATTCACACGCTTCCATAGCCCATACAACTCAAAATAAGACCGAATATAGTTTGATTTCAAGTAAATTTTAAAGAACGTTCGTACTCAAAAATACTTTTTCTTAGTGTCCTACCTTAAATCAAGTAAGAAAATCAGTCAAGCCAGACTATAATATACTCTGTACACCCAAAGTTTGTGTATATCTCATCAATTTAAGTTAGAAGTGGCAAAGCACCCATAAAGTGTGTGAAGTGCTGCCCATCGCCGTTGCGAGCATCGAACATCGTTCATTCGATCTTCACCATTTCTTTTGCGAATCGATAAATAATACTGATTACTAAATATGCGTAAAAGGTACGAACCATCTATCTGTAAAACTGTGGAAGATGTGACGTTTTTCCCCAATTGCGGGGGCAGCAGGGGCATGGTATAAATTGATAATAAAGTTGATCTGCCTAAAAGTATAAGAAGTTTATGTCGCATACATCTGAAACCTCAATCTCTTACCGTTTCTGAGATCTGTTTGTACATGCGGACCTGGCTATATCGACTCTGCTAATGCTGATCAAGAATATATATACTTTATGAAGTCGGAAATGATTTCTTCTCCCTTTTGCACAAACTTTATATACCTTTGATAAAGAGTATAAAAACCCACTAAGCCTTTATACTCCTTTTAAAGAGTATAAAAAACCCACTAAGCCTTTATACTCCTTTTAAAGAGTATATAAAATATCTACAAACGCGTCGACATGGGGCGCGGCTGCAATCGGCCAGCAGTTAGCCAGAGATTTTTTTCCCAGACATTTACCTGTCAAATGTTGCACTCGCACACGAAAATGATGGAGTGAAGAGTTTTAATTTTATGACGCAGCAAAGGAGGCTCAGCCAGAGAGCTGAAAACTCCGCCGCTGAGAATGGCGCCAAGAAATTAACGAAATGCGCCATAATAAACACAATGGCCAGAAGCTTAGTAGAAGAATTAGCCTGATGCTGATCCTGCTTTAGTGTCAGCCTCAAGTGGGCGTTGTTCCACCATCATTCTCTGGGTACGCTTAATCTATTAGCTAGCTTGTTAGTTTTCTTTTCTTATATCTATATAACTGCATCGATCTTGTTAGCTGCTATTAATTGGCTGTGAAAGGTTCGATTCATTCAATAAAAACTCTTCCTAAAACGCAAACGGCCTCTCAACACTTTCCCACCAAACAAAAAAAGAAAAAAGCCCAGACACACAAAGTCCATTGACATTTAACGCGGCTGCGCATGCGTATCCCCGTATCTATACCGATACAAGATCGTATCTCAGTTACATACATAAATTGCCTCAACCGCAACGCACAGATTGGATTGGATTGGATCGTATCGGATCTATAGTTAATTATGCTCCCGAATAAAAAACGGAAAAAAAAGAAAAAACATTTTGAACATTTTTACGAGCGAAATTTGTAATCATTACCACATTCATATGCAAATGGAACGGAGAGCTATGGGGCCAGCTGCTCGAACGGCAGCTACGCGTCTGTCGCTTCTGTGCTGTCTTGGCCTTTTGTTTAGACGGGGCCCTGTTTTTGGTGTTAAAAGTACCGTATTGTTTGCCATATATAGCAACTAAAAATACAACAACAACATGCTGTGTGATAACGAAGAGTGTCCCAGGGGCTAATTTATTAAAGACGTTTGTTGTGTTTTTGTTTCTTTCCCTTTGTCTTTGTGTGCGTTGTCAACGAAAATCCAAACATAAATTCTTAATGCGACAAGTTTTAATTTCTTCTTTTGCTCCGCGTCTCGGTTTCTCCTCGCCTAGACCAGAGCCCGGTAGCTGCCGAGGTTGTGAAAAAGCTTAAATTTTAATCAAAACTTGATCTTTATCTTCCGCAATTTATTTGCCTTTTAACAAATATTTTCATGCTTTTGGCTTCGGGATGTCTAATCTGGTTTGTTTACGTTTTGGGTATGTGGGTAAATATTTAAGCTTTTGACGCCTCACATGGGCACTGGTGGCATTACTGGAAAAACTCCATTGCAGTGGTAGCATAAATTTGTTAGCCGCCATTGAGAAATTGCTGGTGCTTGGCCCGTGCTGTGGACTGTGTTGACTTTGCGCCATATTTGTTTGCCGGGGGTATGTGTATGTGTATGTGGTGTGTGTGTGTGTTGTCGCGTTAAGAACCATTTTTGGGGTGGTTCGAGGGCTTTTTCTGAGGTGGCGTGTAACTCGGTTGCGGCCCCTGAGAGATAAACAATGGAGATATAGGTAGGAAACACAATTGATAAAAGAAACTACTGCGGGTTAAGGATTACGCAAAAATAAATTTGAAATCGATTTGATATCCATTTCCCGAACAATTGGACAAATTGATCAAAATTTAAGTCTCAATTAGAAATACAAGCGGAAGAGAAAAATCTAAAATTTGATCCCGTCCCGATCCAGACCCATGTTTATCTCGTCCCCTTGATACACAAATTTTCGTTTCGATTTCGTTCGATTGAAAATTTTATTTCCACACAGAAAAAAATTGATATTTTTTCATATCAATTTTACTCCGATATGAAAATATATAAAATTGATATGTTCAAAATTTCAAATCGTTTTTTTTTCAGATACCATTGAATGTCATTCTGAAACTATTCAATATCAATTTAAGTAAATGATTTTATTTTGGATCAGATTGATATTATTTTCTTGCCAAATGATAAGAAAAAATGTATATGTTTAATAAGTTCATTTTAATAAGCGTTATATCAACATAAAATTGATCTTTTTTGTTTCTCTGTGTATGTTTCCCAAAAATCCAAAGCGAAATAGTTCCGGAAGGCCCTTAAAGTTGTTAAATTTTGTATATAACTGTGTGAAGTGCTGGGATACTGGGATACATACTGAGACCATTGAGTTTGCCAATTGGTGTACTTATGTCCTGTCCATTTCTTCAATTTGTGGGGCTTAAAAAATGTGGAGTTCCCAAAGGCAGAAGCTGTGTGGTCCCTCCGGATGTCTTGATCAATTCTGAGATTTATCCGGCAGTGCGACTTAGACTCCACTTCTTCGTAATCGTCATCACCAGCCAGTGATCTGTTGGAGCTTTTACCACCATCGTGCAGTGTGCTCTGCTGAGCATGGATATGTCTAAAACAGGATTTCCCAAGAGAGGTCAGAAAACGTGTAAGTATTTTTTAGCTCGGCCAAAAATTAGCCTTGAAGGGCTTGTCTTGTAACGCTGACTGCGACTGACTTCAACAAGCATTCGGCCCCCAGGGGTTAAGGCTGGCGAACTTCACTCCGCTTTTCGCTGCGAGTCGAATCACCCAGATCAGTCTAACGATTCTGCCAGAAGTGACTGATTGCCGTTTTTTGAGTATCTTTTTTACTCGTAAATGCATGTAATGAGACTGCAGGTTACCATGGACCACTCCTTTTAGGAAAGCAGATTGTTGATAGTTCCCCATGTATTTGAGCTCCAGATGTTCGTGTGCGAGAACTCTCTCTTTTCGAAAATTTCGGGAATTTCGGCAGCAGAATTCCATGTCGTATCTTCTGCTTTTTTGAGAGCATTTTGTCAGACCTGGTTATGACCGAACTTTAAAAACCAAAGTCAACCGAACAAATAAACAAACTGATAGCTCACACATGTAAAATTGTGGGTCCACATCAAAAATTATCCCTTAAAATTAAGCGTTTTCACTCATCTTAGTGTTTTTAAAATCTTTGTGAAGCAAACTTCATGAAGTTTTGCAAAAAGCTCTGGCTTGTAGGAAAGAGGTGTTGTGGTGACGCTTGTCTTCAAAAGAAAGCTTTTTCAAGTGTATTTGTGATTTTGGTAGTATATTACAATTACGCTCGATTTCCCTGTATCCTGGGACCCAAATTGAAATGTGAATTTATAATTTGGGTTTTCCAATCGATAATTTGTTTCTTTCTGTAACTTGGTAACACTGTTAGTGACAGCTGTGCCTGCTTATTCACCTGATTTGGCTCCGTGTGACTTTTGGCTATTCAGCAAACTCAAGAGACCGCTCCGGGGACATCGTTTTGACTCGATTGAGATGATAAAAGAAAATCGCAGAAGGCTCTAAAGGTCAAGTGCTATGATAACTGAAAAATTCGTTGCAGCAGAAGGGGACTACTTTGAAGGGGATGAAATAGATTTAGGGCCGATTTCCCTTCTTCCAGATAGCTGCTATGTGTAAGATAAGCTCACAATTTACTCTGCTATTTGTAAGCGTAAGAAATCGGATCTTAGATAAATAAATACAATTTTGAAAATATTAGAAAATTAACCTTTTGATTTGATTGCAGTAGTATATCGATTGGAAGAGATCTGCGGCATTTGTTTACTGATACCAAATAGGATGATATTGTGCAGCTTGGCAGATTGTCAAAGAAGATACATATCATACTCGGCGTCCCATCTAAGTTCTTGGCACATGTTAGGGCTTCATTGAAGTTCTGGCAGACTGATTAATGACGAGTTTATCGGAGTATACATTACCAGCCACCCGGTTTTCGAATTTCGAGCCAACAGTATAGACTTTTATTGAGTTTTGTAGTCCTGACGGATCTTGATTTCACACTTGGCTCAACTCTAGATTGTTATACACAGTTATTGATATGAAAAATGTTTTACACATGAGGTGGTCGTCAGTCAATCCCAATGCCGTTTAACCTTAATGGTCTTTTTGTCCCGATCCCGCTCATTCTTCGATTACCAAGGAGTTCTGCGGCTCCCTAACTTACCGAGAATGTGGGAAATCTTACGAACTGAATCTTTATTTTTAAATGAAGGTATAAATTTAGGTTTTGCTTTAAGTTTTATTAGAAAAAGCAACTGTATGGGTATGACTTTTCTCTTAGAAAATACTTAAGGTTCAAATTCAAACATGAATGTGATACTTCAAGATATAAATATTTAATGGATTGAGTACGCAGTTTCCTACAATACCAAAAATAGAGAGTAGGTAGTTCGTAAAAATGTTTCAATAAACTTCTGATTCGAGCATCAGCTACGTACTGTGGGTTAGCAGACACTTTTTCAAGGAACAAGAACCCTTTGATACCAATAAGCGAACTTTTGAAAAAGTCCAATAAGCCAAGGCCATATTTTCTCTCTATCTTGACTGGTTTGCTTTTATATAAAGCAAATTCTAGCGGCATAGTTCGAGAAGCGACTTTCTTTACAGCAGGGGTTGGCACGTCGCTATCTACTGTAAATACAAAAGTGCTCCGCAGCAGCGCACTCGACTAACTGACAGTGTACACTTGTCGGTGCCCTAATTCAACAACAATATCGCCTAGCAAAATGAAAAGAAGTCAGTAAATGCAATGCCAAAATGTGAATGTGTTTTTTGCCGGGCCATGCTTTACAGCTAGTAGCAGTGTAGGGTGACGGGTGCGTTAAAGCTAACAACTTTTTATAAGATGTTTGAATTGAACACAGGCCTACATTGACTACTTAGTTGCATCACATTTCACATCAGCTCGTCTTAGTGATAAAAAAATAGCTAAAAATCTTTCCTTCCAAAAATTTGGTTAGTAAGAATTCTATTCTTAGCTTCTTTTATTATCCTTGCTTTAAATATCGTTTCCCTATAAATTCAATGCAGATATGTAAGTAAATAATGTGCAGTGGAAATTCCAGCTAATGTATGCGCCAAGGCAGGAATTAGAGATAACGATTCGTGGAAATGCTTGCACCATAAAAGCGAAAGTCTTGACGCCATTAAGGCAATCAAACGGCATCATTAAACTCACAAAGTGTCAACTACCAAGCCTAGTGCCATGAGTACACACGGACAAACACGAGATACAAATGGAGCAATGCGCTACTCAAATACAAAAATGGAAATATGTAGATCTCTGTCTCACATGGAACCATGACGTACGAATACAATCTCCAACACCAGAGCTAGCCAGAGTGCCGCGTGTTGGCTAGATAATGGAGGAGCTGTAGCTGTTGTTGTCACGAGATTAAGGCATTTCCTCTTTGACGTAAGCGCTAGAAATGGCTTCTCTTTATCAAGGCATTGTAATTACGCACTCAGGCCTGATCCCTGGCCGGTTCTGGTCTGTTCTGGACTGGTCCAGCCAGCGACAACAATTACCCCGCGGGGCTAGTCACTCAATCAAAGGCATATGCCGACGCCTTGATCAACCAAGAGGCAGCGGTAGCCAAAGAAGCCGTCAAATTGTTACGCATAATGGATGTTTTTATCAGGCGAAATGATTTTTTGACTACTGGACTTGGACTTGGTCTTGGTGTTGGTGTTGCTGTTGGGTTATACTGTCTTTTGTTGGCTTTGTCGGCAATCGCTTGCTTTTGGCTTTGATGTCAACGATTTTGGGCTATTGAACTCATCGAGTGTGTTGTATCTACGAGGGCTGCCTTTGATATTCTAGTCTTCTTAAACCAAAGTTCTTAAAGTTCGGAGTGCCAAATCCTCTTAGTCTCCATTTTACCTAAGCTATTTGGCCTCGTGAATGATGGATTTGGCCATTTGACTGCATGATCTTGTTATTACACATGCCATTAACACGCATCTTTCGAAAAGTGCCAGCTCAATGAGCTTCGCTGGTAAATAAACAAATATTATTGTTTAACAAAATATGCAGATTCTGCTCACTCTCGAAAGGCCCAGGGAGCTCCAGCCAGTAGCACTTGAAACTTGAATATAATATTGTAATAACTCAAGGGTCTACACAACAGAAGCGCCTCTCAGCGCGTCGCGTCGCCAGCAACTTTAGCACTTCAGTTTTCAAGATTGAAGTCTGAAAAGCGTAAAGTAGAAACAGTCCAGTGAGAGAGAGGGAGCCGTATTTTAGGCCGTATTTGCTTATGATAATTTGAGAGCAAACAGCAATCGAAAAGCTGGCTGGGAAGGCTAAATCTTGGATCGTGAATGTGCAGAAAAACAAAAACGAAACACACGATTAAACACCTCTCAATTATATGTGGCGACTCCAGTCTTTGGGGGGGCCCTCTGCCCGAACGGTGTGTGTACCCATTGAAAGCTGTTAAGTGGACTGCTGCCGCCATGGACTCACATGATTATGATGCCTCGAATGTCTCCTTTTTTGGGGTCGCTACTGGTTCGCTATGATTTAGCTGTTTTCCTCGTTTCGTTTTTGTTGTTGATTGAGTCACTTAATTTGCATACAAAAGTAGATTTGCATGCCAGCCAGACAGTCGCAGTCGCAGTCGCCGGTCGTGTTGCAACAATGGTACCACCTCAAGTGCGCTGGGCACGTAGTCTAGGCAGGCGCTAGCGCCTTGTTCAAATAAAACCTCAGCTAAATGTTTAAATCAATAAATTGTGCATCGTTTCGCTTAAGCGTTATAAATGAAATGGAATGGAATGACTTGGCTTGCTATAGATTTTCCATGGAAAATTACATGGCTTTAATAGGCATTTTATGCAAATTTCAATTTGAACAGCCATGCGAGAAGAAGGCTCTGTTTTTCTAACAGATTTTTGTTAAATTCGCCACAACAGAAAGACACTGCGAAAATATTTACTATGGCGTACGGCGCACAGACCTAGTTGAAGGTTCCAATTTGCAAGTCATCTTAATTTATAGAATAGTTTGAATCGGGGGAAATAAACAACAACAAGTGGTAATCAAGGCCGGCATTCCAGGGTATTTGGAATGGGAACTAAAACTAACTTTGGACAAAATGAAGAGAAGGCAAGAGGGCATTCCACCAGCCATTTTGACATTTACAGCCATTTCAAAAATGTCCAATAGGGTGAACACTTATCGCCAACTTGTTTGAACCTTTGTTTTTCAACCGGCAGGATCAGCATCAGCTGACTGAAGCATTTATCTGTCATATACTACGTTTAAACACACAAAATTTATTGTAATTAGTGCCCTTTAAAGTATGCAATGCAATTCAGACTTATATTTTTTTTTTATATTTGGCTTAACACAAGATTATATTGTAAACCTATTAATGGTCCGACAATCTGGATGAATTTACAGTGTGGATTATGTATGACGCTGCCATAACTGGCTATCAATGGGCGTGTTCAGCAGAATAATTGATCCCTGAGCGGGTATCAGAAAAAAATTATGCATCGAATAGTTTCTGCTGAACGCAGTGCTACATTTTCCCAGAAAGTCGCTCAACACAAAAAATCGGCCCGCCGCACGCCTTAAGCGTTAGCACTTTTTCAGAAGCGTTAGAAGGCGTTATTTGAAGTAGCGCTTGCCCTTTTTTTGCCAAGGCGTTAGCACTTTCTTACGTTGACAGCTGATTTCGTCGCCATGGAGAATGTGTGTAAGGTAACTGCAAATATTTTTAAAAATGTTTATTAATTCATTTTATTCATTTACAGCCGATGAGAAAAGGTGGAGTTGTAGGGACACCAAACTCCTCCTTACTTTGTATCAGGAGAAAAAGGATGATTTCCGTGACCCAAAGAAAAAGAAGAAGTCGACTTGGATTCAAATCGTGGCCAAAATGGAAGATCACGTTGTTTTTGGGCAAACTCCTGACAAACTTGACCGGAAATTTCGAAACCTGAAGAAAACCTACGACAGCATAAAACTGCGAAATAAAAGCACTGGTCACGGAACCACCAAATGGGAGTTCTTCGACGAAATGGAATCCATTATAGGTAATGACCTGGCAGTAGCAGGTTGTCGTACCCTAAGCTCATTTGTAACAGAGGAGGAGAATATTGAGCAGCTATTGTCATGGGAAGACTTTGGGCTTGCTCCTACCTTCAGTGACGGGCGTCACAGCAGCTCGATGGTAGAAGATGACCTTATCGCAGTTGAATCCAGCAGCGCTCCGGTGGAAGCGCAATTGGGCTGTCTCATCCGTAATAAACGGAAACGGAAGGCTGCTGTAGAAAAGGAGCGCTACTATGCCAACAAAAAGGCTATTGAAGTGGAGGAGGCCCGTACTGAAGAGCTAAGCAAGCTACGAGAGGTTCTGCAGGAGTCCAACAAGTTGCAGGCTGAGCGCAACCAGCTTCTAAAGGAGTATCTTTCCAAAGCTCCCCAAAAAGACTAATAGTAGTTATATTTAAGTTAGTCTATAATGAGAACTGAATCTCTTAAAATGTTCCTTCACCAAGTGTGCCGCTAAAAAATAAAAATAAATAAAAATATAAGTGACTAATTCGCTGAATTGATACATATGTATAGAATTAGGTGCGTCAACAAGTCTTGCAATTTCCACACAATTTTCTTTAATAATACATGATTTATTTTTCTATGCACATATGTAGGTTAATACAACATATCTTTAAGAAATCCCGTTTTCGCGATCCCTCTAGTGAGGCTGTCTGTTGAGGCTCATCTTCATCACGGCGCGATGCTTCAGGTTCAGTACTTGGTTCTTCATATCTGTCATCCCATTCCTCAAATTCACCGTTGACTAAAATAAAATTATGAAGCATGCAACTGGCCATTACGATATAATTGGCAAAGCAGGGCGACTTAACATCAAGATATTTAAGTCTTCGAAATTTTCCTTTTAATAATCCAAATGCGCGCTCAATAACTGATCTTATGGAAGAAAATCTGATATTATAATTAATTTGTGCTTCAGTGAGATGACCATTATCTCGAAAAGGTGTAAGCAGATGTACACTAAGCGGATAAGCTGAATCGCCTATCAAATGCATGTTGGAGGATACGAGCGGATGATCTTCATTTGAAATTTTTGAATAGAGAATACTAGATTTATAGACTCGAGCATCATGCATTCTTCCTGGTTGACCAACAAAAACATCAATAAACTTACAGGTGCTGTCACAAACGCCCTGAAGGATAATAGAATGGATTTGCTTTCTGTTATAGAAATCGTGTGCATTTCCCACTGGCTGCTTTATTGGGATATGGCAGCCGTCGATAGCACCTATTACACCTGGAACGCCTCGAGATTTCTCCTTAAATATGCCAGCAGTAGTTGCTTGTTGGGCACAACCGGGCCATTTAATATAGGTGGATGCTAATTCAGTGAGTATATGCACGATGTACCCAAAAATTTGGTGTCCAGAACTTTTGGCTATGTTGAATCGGTCACCTACAGCCAGAAACGACTCTTGTTTGGCCAAAAGCCAAATGGTAAACAAGAGTTTTTTCTCAAGAACCACGTTGGCAATGGGCTCCTCAGTAGATGCAGCGCGTGTTGCAACTACTTGGAGAAGGGACTGAAATTATAAAATGAATTAGTCTAAGTATTTTTGGGCACACTGGATTAAGTACCCCAAACGTAGTCCGAGACATCCTGAAGTGTTCCTTAAATTGGTCCATTCGGTAGTGGTTAACCGTAATTTCATAAAAATATTGTGAGAGTACGCGAGGTTTTTTCGGTTTTTTGAATTGACGTCTGTGCAAACTATTCCCCTCTACTAAGTCGATCAAGGCCTTCTTTAACGAGGGCGCAATAATATCCTCAAAAAACTCGTTCGACGGAAAACTCATTTGAAAATTTTTGGCCAACAAAGTGAGAAAAAAATTACCATATTGGTATCGATAACAAGCCTATCGATAGACAACCACAGCTGATGGTAGCAGTATCACTTTAAAGTAGCGTACTATTTCCTCGCTACTTGCTCCTGTATCATAATACGTCAAATTGGCTATCATGATACCGTATCACACGAGTTCAGCAAAAGGATCAGTGAAAATTTATACTTGATCAGGGAGCAAGTTGTTCTGCTGAACAAGCCCAATGGCCTTGTTCAGCAGAACAACTTGCTCCCTGAACAAGTATAAATTTTCACTGATCTTTCTGCTGAACTCGAGTGATGCGGTATCATGATAGCCATTTTGAAGTATCATGACAGAGGAGCATGTATCGAAGAAATAGTACGCTACTTTGAAGTGATACTGCTCCCACCAACAGTAATTGTGTATCGATACATTGATTGCAAAGATAAGTTGTGACTTCGTAGATGTAACATTTACTTCCATTTCAAAATTCATAGCCTCGTGGCGTTGTTAAAAATGTAGCACTTCGTTCAGCAGGAACTATTTGATGCTTAACTTTTTTGTGATACCTGCTCAGGGCTCAATAGTTCTGCTGAACACGACCAATGTTTGCGTTCTAATGGGACATTTTATAAGGAAATAAAGTTTGCATACTTTGAAGGGCATAATTATGATAAATTTTGTGTGTATAAACGTAGTAAAAGAAACATTTGTTCAGAGTTTTGGACTTATTAATTTCCAATTATTTGGTACTTTATATTAATAGTATTCATTGGAATAAAATTGTAGTTTTCCATTATACAAAATGTTGCACTTTAACACTTTCTTTTCATTATTCTGGTAATTTTTAGACACTGTGCTAAAAAACAGTGGCTAATTTTAGGCGATTCTTTAGTCTACCCAATTTTTCATACTCCGCAAAGCGGTTATTTTACTTGTCTGAGGACTCACATGGCTGTCAAAAAACTGATATGAATTGCTCGGATAGTGCAACATTCAATCTTAGATGGTCTTATTAGAAAACAAGGTTTGTTGACTGCCTATTAGAGCTCTCATATCAGTTTTTCTCATATAGTATCATTATGTTGTCGGCTTGTTTATGAGTAAGTGAACAAAAAAGAGTTTTTTACTAAAGAAGTACGTACCCAACATCTATGATCTCTCAAATTTTGATAAAGATCGGTTAATAAATCGCGGAGTTATAAGAATATCATATTTTGTCATATAGATGGGATCGGGCGCCGTTTATAAAGATGCCTTCTCTTAGGCTTTCCCTTAAATGCAAAAACGTTTGTCTATTACCCTGTTTATACTCAATCTAAATATTATGATAAATGCTCCTCAAAGTATGCTTTGTTTATAAATAACAATAATTCAGAAAAATATTACATTTATATTTGTCTAAGCAATTAATTTTTTGAATACCTTGTCGGAGCAGTGACAATCTGAGTGCATGTTCGGTGAGGATTACGTAGTACGCTGCCACAACTGACCATCAAATTTGTTTATTAAAATTGTTAATTATCAAAAGAAATTATAGTTTGCATACTTTTAAGGGCATTTATCATGATAATTTTATTGTGTATAAACAGGGTAATACATATGTTTGGGGTCAGCATGCGTTGTGTGCTAACAGTATGTTAACAAGTTAATATTAATGTTAATGCTCTGTTAATTAACATAAAGGAAGGCTATTAAACATTTCTTCCCGTGGTTAACGGGTATTTCAAAGTCGGTAAGGGACGACTTTAACTTAGGCTCTCGGTTTCTTCTGTAAGCGGGTCTTCTTCATTGGTTTTCGGGTTTTTATTTACACACTGTTTACACGAATTACTATATACACATCGGTTACTATTTACAACGTCGATACGGGTTTCTTACTTACACTTTTTTGAGTCACCCTTGTTCGTTTAAACTTGTTCAGTTTATTTAGTTTAGTAACTCTCACGAAGCGAGTGGAGGGCATTCATAGCAGAGGCCGAGACCGTCAAGCGGTTGTGATGCAACCATCGGGCCAATAAAGAAGGAGAAGAAGGTCTTCAGTGACCTTTATTCAGTGTTATGGTTCAGTAATTCTTATTCGGTGGTATTGTTTAGTGACTTCTGTTCATTGAATTTTTTCAGTGAGTCTTGTTCAGTGAGTTGTGACTCTAATGCATTTATTCTTCTTCAGTGATTATTTGCTTAGTGATTTCAGCTCAGCTGCTCTTCAACTTTGTGACTGAACGAAAAGCCAACAAAGACTTACAAGAGTATCGAATGCTCTCTAAAAATCACCATGCTTTGAAAATAGATGTCAAGTTAGTTGTTGACGAATAGTTCATTGAGTTCATATGTTAAATGAACAACCTTTAACCCAATTAGTCCATATTTACACGAAGAAGTTTCCTTCATGAAGTTTTGGTTAGTAGGAAAGAGGTGTGAAGGGGTAGTAAATGCAGGCAAAGCCCTATGGTCTAGCTGGTCATGAAGTTTTTCGATAGTTTCCTTTTGTCTCATTCCGATAGATTCGATACAGGCTTGATTTGTGGGTCACTTTCATGCTCTGTACCGAAGGTACACAGTGTATATTAAGTTTGTAGAAAAGTATGAACAAGAAGAAGGAATCACTTCCGACCCTATAAAGTATATACATATATTCTTTATCAGCATCAACAGCCGAGTCAATATAGCCATGTTCGTCTTTCTGTCCGCCTTTATGAACTCAAAGATGGTAAGTGATTGAGGTTTGACATGTATGGGAAATATATTTTTTCTACTTGCAGGCAGATCAAGTTTATTTTCCATTTTCGCCATGAACAAAATGGACACAGATTAAAAAATTGTGGGCTCATCAGCATTTAAGAAAGTTGCAAAAAAAATGATTGAGATTAAAAATTGTTCTATAAAGAAACTTTTACAAAAATAGTGGCCAGTATACATAAACTTCGGCGGTAAAAAGAAATCTTTTCCCACCAAAAGAAAACAATTTTTTCGACACCTTAAAAAATACATATTCTTGATAAATATGACGAGACGTGACGTATATCAGTCTCCCAAAGTAAATCTGCAGTGTGGTTCTTTTACCTGAAAGCTATTTTTGAGTCAGAACCAGCCGAAAATGTTACATTTGAAAGAAAAACTGTCTAATTTTTAGCTAGAGTAATACAACTTAGCCTTTATCAATCTTGACTGTTTTGCTTACATTCTAGTTCCGATTCCATAACCATTACAACCTTCTCCTTACTTATCTGGCCATGTTACTTTGATAACTACAACATGTGCTCTCTCACACTGTGATTCAACTCTAAGGAATGCTTCTTTTGAGCTACCTGTCGTCAGTCTATCATGCCGGAACCGAACGGAAGTAAACCGAAAAGCATTAGTCAAACAGCAGGCACAGAGGTTAAGAGGCAAACACCAATTAGCTTGGTGCTGACAAATTGCACAGCTATTGGCATGGTCAGGTCTAAGACTCAGGACCCGGTGTCTAATTGTTTTTTTTAAAACCGGAAATGTGCGCGACCAAATGTGAAAACGCGAGGCATAAATTAATGCAGACATACAAACATACATATATGTATATGCAGTGCAGACACATGGAATGGGAAGCAAGCTGCTAATTGTAAATTAATTTCAGTCGCTTATCACCGACGCCTGGCTAGGAAAACAATGCCGGATTGTGGGTTTTGGGTTATGGGATGTGTCAGCCAGCAAAGTGCTGTGTAAATTAGCTTGGAGGCCTCAAGAATTTTGCAGTAATGTAAACTACACTCAGATAAAAACATTTGGATGGAATGCATACCATTTTGTACTTAAAATTTGAACTACTCATATGAGAACTTAGACAAGTTAATGAAGACTGCTTAATGGATTGCTTTTTAGGTTGAAGTCGACGTAAAAATAACTGAAATATAAACAACAATGCTAAAATTCATACTTTAAGTAATAAAAAGCAAATTCTGAAAAGCTCTTTCTTAAATCTAGTACCAAATATGTCGTATTAAGCACGAGCAGAGAAAGTGGACTTTCGATTTCGCTATAAATTATCGAACCTCAGAGCAGAAATTGCAGAAAAACCCTTTGTTATTCACATTTGTGAACATTATCGCTAGAAGTTACGAGTTGTACCAGAAAATCGAAAGCGACCATGTCCATGTTCATTATAACGGATTGCAATCTTAAGTCATCGAACCAAGGTCGATAGAGAATAAGTTGGATTAATATTGTTTTAATTTTATGAACTCACTGCTTTGATTTAAGAATGTAAAGGGATTGCATTTTTTCCACAGCTGCTAGCCTGTAGGAAGCCGAATTAAACTGATCCAAAACTGATTCAACTGATTCAAAAATCATGCTTACAAATGAACTGCTTCCCGAACCGGATTCGTTTATTTTGAAAAAGTTATTACCTGTACAAAAAAGTTGTATAGGATTTTTCTAGTACTAAGTCGAATCGGACAATGTTGCAACCAATTTAATTTTTAAGCCTCATCATTAGGCTTTCTTTTTCAGTATGTGTCGTTTCGCTGAAGTGTAAACAACATAGTTTTTGTGTGCTCCGAAAATGTCAACTTTTGTGCCAACAAAACACAAATTGCGGGAAAGCTTAGAAATGGGCGTGGTGAACTATGAGCTGCCACCACCGGGTGAAACCATCACAGGGCAGCTCTACCGAACTCAATTGATGCGTGTTGAGACGAGCATTGAAGCAAAAACGGCCAGAATACGAGCAAAGGCACGAAAAAGTAATTTTGCAACATGACAACGATCGGCCACATGAAGCGCAGCTGGTAAAGACATACCTTGAAACGCTGAAATGTGAAGTCCCACCCCACGCCTTGCCCCTTACTATTTGCCCGACTACTATTTGTTTTTGTTGATGACGCATGCCCTTGATGATCTGCAGTTTCGCTCCTTTGCAGATCTCCAAAATAGGATTAATTCGTGAATCGCATAAAAAGACGCATCGTTTTTTCGAGATGGTATACGAAAAATGCCAAAAAGATGGAAAAAACTAGTTGCTAGCGATGAACAATATTTTGAAAAATAAATTTGTACCATATTTCACATTAAGGCGTCATTCTTGAACACTTTCAAAAATGACATCAAATCGTTGCTTAAAAAACTTTGAATATTAAGAAGCAGAAAATCACAAATATTATTGCACATTCCTCTTGTAAAGATCTGAATCGAAATACTATATATTTCATTGTGATATACGACTATAATTATGCACCGAACCAATAGGTTAAGAAAGGTTTGAGCCAACATCTTCGGTTCAGTGGTCCCAGAACTGGTAAACGAACCAAAACAAAAGCTTTATGATGGGTTGAAAACCATGGACCAAATCTTATGCACAATTTCAACAGATTGCAGCGTAATAGATGTTTAAAAAGGTCAAACAAATCCCGAAACTTACTAAAATTAAGTATTTTCGAATTGAAATATCGTACTTAAAATAAGAATAGCATACTTGGTTTGAGTATTATCGTACTGTAAGATCATTTGAACATGATTTCAATACCAACCTCTTAACTATTTGGCCGAGTGTAGTTAACAGCCTTTATCTAACGGAAATGGTTTCTGGGGAGGGATAAACACGAGTAAATCACCTTTGGCCTTGAGAAATAAAAGCAAATGTTAAGGTCACAGTTCATTTGTTTTTTTTTTGTTTCGTATAATTAATTAGCTAAGGAAATTTGTAGACGACATGCGTTTCCGCTGTTTGGTACAAATGTTTTGCCAAGCTCTCTAAAAGGTCAATTCAACAAATCTACCACCTGCATCAGTATCGGCAGCAGCAGCAAGCCTCGGCCATATCGGGCCATGGGATACATGTGTATGCCGCCATATCAATGCCTGAATGACGCAGCGTCAAATCCAAAATAAAATAAATGAACAGCAAAACGGTAAGACAAGAGGACCACCATGATGGCAGAGAGGCTACAAATGGGCAGAGTATCGTACATACATAAATATACACAAAAAGATGCCAAAACGCAGAAGTAAAATATAGGGGAAAGAAAAAAACAATTTCAATCATCATGATGATCATAATTAAAAGGCAACACAAGCGGGGATCGGGCAACGGGCAACATGTTGCTGCTGCTGCTGGCTGCTGCCTCCTCCGCTGACTGTGCAACTTCGCACTTCAAAATTAAAAACAATTAGACAGAGACAACACAACGAGTGGCTAGACAAGGTGAGAGCTACAATAATGGGCGGAGCCAGTGGCAGCGTGAAAAGCGAACGCTGCTCGTGTGATTTTCAAAATGGAGGTGCCAACAAAGAGCGAGACAGCCAGCTAGCCCAGTACACAACCAATGGACGAAGCGCTCTGCAAGATCTCTTCAGCAGGTAATGTCGATCAATGGCTTGTGGAACAAGTCAAGCTCGTTTTCGTTTTCAGCTCGATCTCTGGCAAATGGAACTTGTTCAGTTGAAATGCGAACTTGGCGAACGCAAGACACAACCGACGGCAAAACTGAAACCTAATCGAATTAACACCCACCCACCTACATGAGAGATAATTAACGCTAAACGAATTCGTGCCTCGTGCCCTCAATAAATGACCACCTAAGCCACCCATCGCTCCAACCCATTCAATGGTGTCACTTTTCTCAATTGTGTGTGTGTGGGTTTGTGTTGTGTTGTGTGCGGAACAATTGTGCAAGTGACAAAAGTTAAGCAACAATTTCGTAAAGTGTGAACTATAGATATATTTAACTTAGTGAAAATGATTACCATGAACGAGCTGGTGGATCTGCGCATGCAGCAGCATTTAGCACATGAAATTTACCGCCAACAGATAATGCAACGTATACCAGGTGAGTTGAGTTTTTATGCCTTTAACCATATCACTCATACGCAGCGTAAGCACTCCGCTGAAGCTGTTAAAGATCATTAGCCCTGATGAAAGGCGGACAAACTAATGTAATCCGAGATCAGCAGGCGACATCAAACGTCGTTTTTATGATTGCGTCCATCAAGTTGAGTTATGTGGGGGGAAAAGTGATTGTTGTTGATTTGGATATTGCGATTGCTTTTTTTGAGGTCTGGACGTTGACATACAATGCGCAGTACGTTCAAGTGGTCCGTGCGACACCAAGCCAAAGCTGGTTAGCAGCCCAACTCCCGCCCAACCGACTAAGAGGCGCACCCGAAGGAAAAACATAAAATAATGATAACTACGGGCTAAATAAGTTGAAAAAGTGTTTTTTTAGGCAGGAAGAGAATCTTGCGAGTTCATTACTCGGTAGAGTTGATTGTAATCAGCACAAAGGACACAAAATGTACAACATTTCAGATATAAGGCGATAAAGTTACGGGTCTAAAAGGAAAAAGGCTGCAAACTGGTCCGGAACCGGTTCGTTTCGTGTTTATTGGGTCAATCGAACTGTACTATGAACCGAACCTTCTAAATCTATTTACTCCCGAACCTCAAGCTGAATCGGAACTTCTCAGTTTGGAAAAAGGTTCAGTTCCAAAAACTTACTAAAGTACATTTTTTAAGTTTTTATACTCTGTACCAAAGGTACACAGATTAGATAACAGGGAGAAAGAATCATTTCCGATCCTATAAAGTATATATATTCTTGATCAGCATTAACAGCCGAGTCGATATAGCCATGTCCGTCTGTACAAACGCACAGATCTCAGAGATGGTAAGAGATAGAGGTTTGACATGTATGAGACATATACTTTTTATACTTGCAGGCAGATCAAGTTTATTTTGCATTTTTTTTCCCGCCCCCTGCAGCCCCCGTAATTTGGAAAAAACGTTATATCTCCCACAGATTTATAGATAGATGGTTTGTTCCTTCTAGAGGTATTTAGTAATCAAGATTATTTATCGATTTGCCGAAGTAATGATACAGATCGGATGAACTATACTCAAGTTATGACCAAAAGAAAGTTCGCTACCGCATCGCTGGCTTGCCAAATGGTCACAGTAGCCATCTATTGGTCAGTTTTGAAAATCCCTCAACTAGCACTGTTCGAAATAAGTAGGTGCGCCATCTATTGGTCAAGTTATGACCAAAAGAAAGTTCGCTGCCGCAAAACAGCAGCGGCAGAGTATATCACAGTCGGGCTTGACCGACTTTCTTACTTGTTTTTTGTAACTTTCTACAAATTCAAGACGGCGCAAATATCATTGTCATCATTAATAATTAATAAACTAAATGCGTCCTCTTCTACAAAACTAAGTCCGTGCAGGATATGCCGAAATTCATGGAAAATAGAGGCAAAAATGTTATGAAACAAGGTTCGAACGAAAACCTTAGGTTCGATAAGTAAAGGAACCAGTCCTCAAACCGAACCTACTTCAAGATCCGTTCGAGCCTCCGGACCGAACCTTCTGCAGATTTAAAGATTCATATTTTCTTCAAATTATCAACAAATTAAACTTTAAAGAGCTTTATTTAATTCCTAAACATTTCTTAGTACCTAGATTTTTGGGTCGCTCAAAATAAACCATGAAATGAACCATTGAAAAGAGAGTCAGACATGATTCAACCATCTATGATGATGTAAATTGAGTTTTGAACCAAAACCGCATAGAAGACAGCGATTTAAGTAAATAAATATTCTTGATCCACATGTCGCGCCGAGATCATATAGCCATACCATCTTCTTTCCCATTTTTAAAGCAATTTGGTACATGGGATTCTTTTCTTAATTCGAAACCAGCAGAATAGTCGATATAAGAAAACTTCTTCAATATAGGACCCCCTAAACTGGGTATAAATTAGAAAGAAAATACAAAATTTCGTGTTCCGTGCATATAAAAGAATTACCTTGTTCATCATATAGCATAACTTTTATTTTCTAATGAAAACGAACGTTTAAGAACCAGTTCTTTTCGTGCTTTAAGGGTTTCTCGAACCGAACGCTTTGAACTAGGGATATCTGATCTTAAATCGGACCGTTACTTATTAACAAAGAGATTAGATTTAAAGAAAACTTTTCTTTTTATCAAGTCGGTGCCTCATCTAACGACAATGATCAGAAATAAACTTGGGTAAATTTGTAGAAATCTTTATCGATATTTTTCTACTAGCGACACGAACTATTTTGTCAATAATACCGCCTTTCCAGTCTCTCGATCTTAGCCTGTATGTAACCTATATTCACCTAGAAGACTTAGTGATCTAAGCCCCTTCCTTAAGGTTTTAATCAGACACTTTTGGTACGGTAACCAAGTCATCTTTCCAGCCCCCATTCCGGAAATACTTAGTATTAAACACGGATTCTTTCATATAACTGCCCGGTTTAAACATCGCAACCCCTAACTTGCTGCTATTTTTAGTTCCAAACAGTTCAAAAACAAACCATTTAATACTGGCGCTGTTAGGGGCTCTGGCGAAGAGCCTATTAAACTAGAAACAGCACAACTTTTCAATAATAAAGTAGACCTGAACTGGGCCCAAGCACATTCACTTCACATGTTCTAAAGTGTTGATTAGAACCGAGGCTGCAAACAGGTTCAGAACCGGTCCATAAACTGAACCTTCAAAACTTAAGACCTCCCGAACCCGAACCGGACCTTATCAATTCGGTTCCAAAAATGTCTTCCGTCATATTTAAAAGAACTTATATAGTTTTCTGTGCATTTCATATGGAGGTGGGTTTTAAATTCGTATTTAAGTTCGGTCTATTAAGAGTTCGATGAAGAAATTAAGGCAAATGTCAAGATGTGAAATTTTAGTACTAACATCGCATTTAAAGGTACATAAAAGGTAGAGACTACGTTTAAATATCAAAGACCAGGCACTATTGCAAGCAGTGGAAGAGGTGAAAATGATAACCATAATGAACACGGCCCATTCAACCTCAACCAAATCAGCACCGAGCATTGTTACCAATTCATTCATATTCACCGCAAATAGAGGGAAAATTCTTAAACGAACTAAGAAGTTACGAACAAAGATTCGAAACAAAACCTTAGGTTCGGCAGACTTCATGAATGGTTCGCAACCCCGGACCGAACTTTCTACAGAAAAATAAATCACAACTAAAACAAATTCAAATAAATTAATTGAACCCGGTTCTTTCCTTATCCTGGTTATAAGGTTAAGAAGAACCGGTTAAAGAATTGAACCAGGCAGCTTCAATGCCCAAGATAGGCTTATAAGGCCATAGATAAGTCCCGCCGAACTCCGTATTCTACATAGAAAATTTTAGCAGAAAATTATTTTATGCTAATTTTGAATGGACATTTTTGAGAAGAATTTAAGGCTTGATCGGGAGCTCTCTCTTTGTGAGCCGAAGTGATAGAGAGTTTGTCAAGATTTCGCTTAAATTTTTTAAAATTAAAAGTATCTTTCAACTGGACTTTTGCTATATGCACACTAACTGTTGAAGAAAACTAACTAGAGAATATTTCTTGTCTTAATCTTTTCTTAAATAAACGTGGTTTGATTCGGCACTTGTATAATTTAAGAAGGTTTTTTTCATAATCCGTTTCAAGGGTCTCAGAAAAACAAAAATGAACAAGCTTTGAGAGATTCGCTGCAAATTGACATTTGTCTTTATAAAGAATCGAGACACATAAACAAATACCCGGCAATAACCGTCTTATATTCATTTTTTTTTGTGTAGTTGTTGTTGTTTGACAAACTAGTTTTTCCAAATGTGTCTGCATTGCCATAAGCATGAAATGTACGAATATGTACTAAAAAGGGAGAGACCCGACCAACCGACGTGGTGTCGACCCCACCTTAGCACCTTAGCCCACTCGACTATCATCCATAAGCAAGTCTTGGCGTCGAAATCATAGTTAAGAATGTACGCAGTTGGGATTTTGCTGCTCAGCGAGCAGCAAGGGCCGACCGCTGACATCACACAACGACAGAGTGCTGCTCTCAATAACCGATTGCGGTCTTCTCTCAGTAGTTTCTGCACACAACCCCCTCTCATGAAAAAGACACTGTGAGAGCGTGCTCAACGCTATTCTCTCAAAGTTTGCTTGCTCTCTCCACTCCGATACTTCTTCTCACTCCCATTGCCCCCTTAAAAACCAAAAACTCAATAGCGAATTTTTTCAAGAGCATTCGTTCTTCTCTTTTCTTAGTGTATATGTATATGATTCCCTTAAAAACGTAATATAACTTCTTAACATTTTCTTCCATTCAATTGAAATCACCATTGCAGATCCATTTCCCCCCATGCTGCCCATAGCAATGCCACGTCACGTGATCATGCCACCGCGTGTCACCTTGCCTGGCGTGGACATGACACTGCAGAACGATGATCTGTGGAAGCAATTTCATCAAATTGGCACGGAAATGATCATCACAAAGAGCGGCAGGTAAGTGCAAAGGCAGCGACTTTGATGTCGCGCCCTAAAACCAAAATGAAAGTTGGATCGGGACTGGGACTGGGATCGGGGGAACAAACAGAGATCGAGCGATGCATTAGCACGCTAGTGAAAAATAATACCCGAAACGCAGGGCAAAGAATAACAACGGCACTTAAAGCGCCTGAGCGCCGAGTGCGAAGTGGCCAGCGTTTGGATGAGGATGCGGATGAGGTAGCCGGCTGCGCTGTTAAACGCTCATTAGACGCAGGCGCCTGCAAATTGTTTACAGCGACGTCGCGACAACAATTTTCACAGGCAAACAAATGCGGAAGGATGCATGGGCAGGATGTGAAACGGCAGGTACAGCCTGGCTATCGCACGAGGCGTAAAACGTACAAGTTCACTGGCACTTTGCGTGTCCACCATAGAAAAATCAAAGCCTTAGCGCAATCGCCCTGAGATATCGTGTATCTTGTATCTATCAGATGCAACTACCTAAAAGTGTCCGGCACTTGTTCGAATGTGCGTAAAGTGGCGTCATCGTAATTTATTGTAGGCCGACTATGGACGCAGAACGCAGTGGGACGTCCGATCGGTCGTCGGCTTTTTTTTTTGAGTTTTCGAGCTGGACGGACAGACCGTTGGCCGATGCCTGGCATAAATCTTAGCGTCAAGGATACTTTGTCGTCATCTTTGTTGCTTTTAGCGTTTTTATTGTGGCGCCTGTCTGCAGACAACCTGAGCAATCCGAGCAGCATTCAGTTCTCAGCGCTGTATCTGTGTATCTGTCGGATACGCGGGCGCATGTCGCGTTGACAATGACCACAGCTTGTCGACAGATACGAGCAATTTCACACTTGGCCCGCGCGCGAGATGCCCAACTAGCGATAAGAGCAGACGGCAAGGGTTACCGAAAAAAACATTAGCATAAACTTTTGGGTTCCCAAAAAGAAAAAGAACTGCGTACTCTCTCCCTTATTATGAATAATTCAGAGATACTTTTTATGCCCATCAAAAATGTTTTATGTGCGATGCAGCTCGGAGTTCGGTTGGATCTCTGGAGAGCTCTCGGTGCAATCGATTTGAATTCTTAATGATTAGGCGCCAGAGTGCCACCGTGTTTCCATTTCCCCATGCCAAGTGCCGCTCATAAAAACTAATTAGTTGCTTGTCTGGTCTGGTCTTGCCACTTGACCCATTGAATCTTTGGGTGGTAAAAGCCCAGACGACCATTAAAAATTGATAGAATAAAGCGTATCATTTAATGCATGAGTTTTGTTTTCCATTCGGTAACGTTTAAATGAAATGACTTTGTCACGATGCTTTTAGTGTGTGGGCTTGGGGGAACATTTCTAACTTTCAGAACAGAAGTCCACGGGTTAAGACAAGCAAAATACCCATCCAAACCATCTCAAATCACCGACTTTACTTTTGTATTCGAACTTTTATAATGTAACATGTGCCATTTGTAAATTGTTTTTTTAACAAAACAACGAGAGAAAAAGACACGACACTACACTCTGGTGGGCCTACTCTGCCACTTTGCATTACCTTGTAATTTCGCCATGAACGGATAAAGTCCTCATCGAGGCAAAGGAAAGTCCTCATCGCGGCAAATAAAAGTCCTCATCAAGGCAAAGCAAAGTACTCATCGAAGCAAAGCAAATTCCTCAGTAGGCAAAGTCCTCATCGAGGCAAAGTAAAGTCCAAATGGAGGTAACGCAAAGTCCTTATCAAGACAAAGCGAAGTCCTCATCGAGGCAAAGCAAAGTCTTCATAGAGGCAAAGCAAAGTCCTCAAAGGCAAAGCAGAGTTCTCATTGAGGCAAAGGAAAGTTCTCATTGAGGCGCATTAAATCCCTCAATCTATGGACCAGTTCTATAAAGCCAACTCCAACAGCTCATCACAGCAACCCACAGATGCTCTGCTCCCAGAATTTACAAATAGCACTCATGTGAATGAGCGCATAGCTCCTGTCAAGAAACCGTTGAAAAAAACCTACATTGGCCCCCATAGAATTGTCACTGCCGAAATCGTCACCTTAAGCAAGGGCTTAGCCAGCTTTCAGAAAAGGTAGGGGCAGCATTGCCTGAACGTTTCTTAAATATTTTTTAAATTATATTTCTTAACATTAAATAGTTTGTTCAAGATGCATTTGATATAAAATGAGAAACAATCTTCAAAATAATAGCGGAAAACTAAAAATATAAATGAAAACGTGCATTTACCGGGGCAATCTACGATTAAGGGGACCCTGGCTACGCCCTTGTCCTTAAGGATCAATTTCGTTTCATTTTCTGTCTGACGAAGTCACAGTTCCAACTAGAGATGTGCGGGACCCGCGGAACCGGGCTGGACGATGTAGACGTAGTCGGGATCGGGACTGGGACGGGATTATTATCAATAACTAGTAATTATAATTACCATATCTAACTAGCCGAATGGTCACACTTACATCCGAATTAAGCAATGGGTACACTTACATAAGAATCCAAAAATGGGCTTTCTTATAAGAACTTAACTTTGCCAAAATCTTCGGCCACTAGCGATGTGGTGTTCTCTACCTCCAGTAGAATACTGGAAGAAAAACCCACTAGCCTACTAGGCGATAACTTTGAAAAGAATCTGTTTCTTAATAAAAATAACTAAGAAATTACGAACAGTTTTATCATATTTCATTACATAGTTAAATATCTATATGTAAGCGATATTTTTAGCCGTGCTTTTCTTCATAAATAAATTACAAAATTTTCTTATAATTTTGAATAAAGAAACCTTCAATTTTTGACCGCACAGCATCTCTGATTAAAACACACTCATCACACAGACAGTGGATAAGATATTCACAGAAATGTCCGCAAAGGTTCGCTTGCTCAGTTTTTAACATAGCTCGTAAATAACTCTCAACCATTTTTTCAGTTCGCTCTGTTCACGTCACTGACCGAAAAACCAAATATAAAAAGGGCCGGGGCTTCCCGCAACCGAATGTGTTCTGTTATCGCGCTCACTGTTAAGTGGCTGTGGTTGACCACAGAGCACTGATCGGTCTGACAGCAACCG
Source organism: Lordiphosa magnipectinata (assembly GCA_037044535.1). Classification (NCBI taxonomy): domain Eukaryota; kingdom Metazoa; phylum Arthropoda; class Insecta; order Diptera; family Drosophilidae; genus Lordiphosa; species Lordiphosa magnipectinata. The sequence continues at coordinate 181,115 of JBAMBO010000632.1, read as the reverse complement.
AATAACAGGCCCAACTCAGTCAATTGGTCTTAAATTGCGTGCTTCTCGAAGACCAAACTCTCAAAATGTTATTTGAAAAGTTTGCAGACTCAAGAGTTGCGCCAGAGTTTAACATAAGCAGAGAGAGAGTCTATGCGAGAGAGAACGAGAGAGCGCGTATAGTTCGTCGCATACATTCATATCGTTAGCCGAGTCTTACACACCGATGCATACATACGAAGAAGACCTTTTGAATTCGGGAATTAGGCCAAACGGTCCCAAAAAGACCTAAGAGGAACAAAATCAAAAAAATGTGTTTCTCTCCTCTCACAACCAAATAGAAGCAGAGAGCGCAGTTGCAGGTTGTTTCGGTACCTCTTTTCAACGTGGTCGCACGAAAGCTGTCGTTTTCTGACAAAGGCAAACGGGGGACCGATTTTTGCGACCTCTGAATTAGAATTTGAAACAAAAAACGACAAAGTGAAGCTTACTTGACAATTGCCATCTATCAAATCATCATCCAGCAAAATTCGCGATTTTTTGACCTTTCGATCTTCACCATCCGTCTATTTACTCGTCTGCATGATAATCTAGACTCATTATAAAAATGAGCAAATTTTGCGATTTTGATCAACACCTTCCATTTAACCGTCTTCATGTCAATCACCCGTCTTCATATACAAATTTTTGCCAATTTATAATATTTTTAAACCGATTGACCGGCACCTCCTATTTACCCGTCTACAATTGCCAGCCATAAAATCTTCGCTATAATCTAAACTCATTATAATATTTTGCAAATATTGCGAGTTTGTGGTCCGTATGATATACACTTCATATGTAATCGTCTATTTACCCATCTTTTATTGACAATCTAAACTCATATAAGAGTATTTGCAAATTTCGCGATTTTTGTAAACCGTTTTCAATTGCAAATTATTAAATCTTCATAATAATCTGAACTAATTATAAAATTTGGAAATTTTCACGTCTTTTGGACTGTTTGATCTAACCATTTACGCGTCTAAAATCTATCAAGTCTAAATGATACCAGAAGCTCATAAAATTTAGCAAATTTCGCGATGCTTTGTGCAGTTCAGTCTACAATAAGTCATACTATTGTTATCTATCAAATTTTTATGATAATCTGAGCTCATTATACAATTTGTAAATTTCGTTTTTTTTTGGACAGTTCGGTCTACCCGTTTGCTCTACCCCTCCTATTTATCTGCCATTTTAAGATAATAATCTTAGGTTCTATGACAATTTTGCAAATTTCGCGATTTTTTTTAGTATTGGATCTACACATTCTATTTACAAACTCCTGCTTTTGCATCTAAACATCGAGCGCTTTCATTAATACTCTTATAATAATTAAGCAAATTTCGCGATTTATTTGACCATTTAAATAAATGTTATATAGCCTATGTTCAAGTCCAGGTTATACACTATCTGAGTGTCAAATTTCATCCGAATCCGTTAAGCCATTTGTGCGTGATTGATAAACTTTCACATTTATAATATTAGTACGATTAGTAAGATAAACACAGGAGACATTCTTATCTCCCACAGATTCTTTACATTGACAGTATCGTCTATTTCAAAAGAAAAAGATTTTATTAAATATACAGCGACATCCATTAATAAAATTTTTATATTTTATCTTGAAACATTATTCTTACTTCAAATTAGTCAGCCTAGTTAAAAAGTGAAAATTTTGTCAAAATGTTCTTGAACTTGAGATATGAACTGTGTGCAGTTATGATTTGGTCTGGTATCTTAAAGCTTTTGTTTTCTAAATGCAGGTCTCTATTTCGTCTAGAAGCTTTGCAAATAAGGACTATACTTATTTTCCAACTTTTTCGATTTCTTTCTATGTCCAAGCCATGGCATTATCTTAATCCATTGTTATATACCAACTCCAATAGCTTCACTTGTTCTTGCACCTGCTTAGCGCCACTTCAAATGCCATCACTGGCATCTCGCTTCTCGGTTAATTATGCGCAGACGCGCCAAAGATATCGATCTTAACAAATCGTTTGTCAAAAATGCACGAGATCAAGTTCCCCCAGTCCAAGTCCTAAGAAGGCAACCACCACACACTGTTGGCAAAAACAAACAAAAAAACAATAATTGAAAATGAAATTCTAAACCACACAAATGTCGAAATATTTCTCGGTTGTTTTTATGGTCTAATGGAATTTAAGAAACCCCCAGAAAAGGCAACAGAATCAAATTAAATGTGAGCAAACCAAAACGCCACAGAGTTCAATTAATTAATCATCGGGCAGGGAGAAATACAAAAATCATTGCCAAAAAGCCAGGGAAAAAAAAAACAAACTGAACTCGAACTCAGGGAGAAGCAGATGAAGGCGAAGAGCAAACACACAGGCTGGCGCCAAGAGCCATGACCACCTGCTGTGCCTGTGGCAGGGTCTACGAATCCTTGTTAGCACAGGCCAAACGCGAAGGGAAAACGCACAATTAAATATATGTAACGCCCACGATTATCCATGACTTCGAAGTTAGATATAAAAGTGTTTGGCAAGATATTCTAAAATTGAGGACTGAAAACTTAATGTTGTTAAATTTTGATGCCCAATCAATGTGTTATATTAGGGACTTTTTCAACAATTTCCTTTTGATTCGCGGTTGAACTCGTAAAATCAATTATTTTCTAAGTTTACGCTCTGGTTTGGACGTGGTTTAAGTTTAAGTGGCCTATGAGACACGAAGCTGAACATAGCAGCCCATCTCCCGCCCAACAGATCGAGAGGCGCAGCCTCTAACGTGCTACACGAAAAAAATTAAGATAAGGTTAACTACGGGCTGAAAATAGTGCCCAAATTTCGGAAAATAACTTCTTTTAAATAAAAGTTTACTAAACCGGTCGTCTTCGCTAGCAATTGGAACTATCTACAGCCATGAAAAAGCATCTCACACTTTGACTTAATCAGAGATTCTTGACTTTGTTCACCCACCAGTAATAGATTCACACTGCCACGGACCCACGCAACGTAGTCAGTCACATGTCCTTACCGATCTATCTTCATACGTTTTTTTTTCCACAGACGCATGTTCCCCTCCATGAGACTGAGCGTTTCCGGCCTGGATGATGAGACCAACTATTGTGTATTGCTGGAAATGGTACCCATTGGCGATTGTCGCTACAAATTCTCGGGCTCACAATGGGTGCCGGCCGGTGGCGCCGAACCGCAAAGTCCTCAGCGCATGTATCTACATCCGGATAGTCCGGCCACAGGTGCACACTGGCAGGCTCAGCCCATACTGTTTAACAAAGTGAAATTGACCAATAACACGCTGGACAACAGCGGTCATGTAAGTGATCTGAAAAGCTTTTGAAGTAGTCTCTAGTTACACATATATAATGCTAACCCTCTCTCGAACAGATTGTGCTGGCCAGCATGCACAAGTATCAGCCTCGTTTGCATGTCATACGCACCGCTGATCTGGCGCAGATTCCCTGGGCCCCACAGCAGGCTTTTGTGTTTGCCGAGACCGAATTTGTGGCCGTGACAGCGTATCAGGTAGGTTATCCATTCACATTCACTTTTATTCAATTTGAATATCCTATAACATTGGTAAACAGGGCATGATGAGTTGGTGTAAAATATAAGTAAAATGCAGAAGAAAGCACTTTCGAAACTATGAAGTATAGGCGCAAAGATCTTAGATATGGTAAGAGCTAGAGACAACAAAATTTGGTATGTGAACTTTTTATATATGCAGGTAGAACAAGTTAATTTTCAATTTAGGACACTTTCCTTAACTTCCCCGCAATTTATAAAAAACTGGATATCTTCTACAATTTAGTAGGCATTCCATAGGATTTTCCATACATATAGTTAACAATCTTTATAGATCCAGCAAACTTGGTAACAAAAAGTTCCAATGTGATGGAATTATAAGCTAACTGTGGCGATTTAAGCTACTTGAATTATGTAATGTAAAACACAGATTAGGTATTGTTTCGGTTTATTGGAGATGGCGTCTCGCGTAGTGTGTCTGGTTTACGTGTAAGAATTAGTATCACAGAATGGGAAAGAGTTAAGTGTGTGGGTGTGTGAGTTAGAGATGTAAGTATAAAAGAGCGCGGTTCTTATCGACTATCGGTAGTTGTCAGTGATGTGCGAACTGGTTGGATGAACTGGATCTGTGATTGGAGCTGGATGAACTGGAAGCGCCATATATTAAAGCATAGATTGGCACGCCTGACATTTCTCTATTCACACCGACACGAGCTGAGGTCAGAGCTGGTTTGAACTCGCTCTTGTTGACACTATTTAAATATTCACCGACATATACAGAGAAAGCGCGAGAAAGAGAGCGTGAGAGAGCTTAAAACAGTGTTTCCCAGCCAAAGCCCCTAGATCCGCACTCACTCGGCAATTCACACCGAATGCTTGCCGAAGTCATGCATCACTGAGTATCACAGAGAGGCAGTCACATTTTCCGAACTCTCTTCTTGGCGTACAATGGCTTAAAATGCTCACTGTTCTATCTTTATGAACTAATACAGGCTCTACCCTTATAAAAGACCTAACTTTGACATTCCAAAGGCTTTGCCCTTTAATCATGAACAAGTTCAAGTGTTCAAATGCTGGGTATTCTACCGTCGAGCAGAGGACCAACTTTCTTACTTGCTTTTGTTTTTTTTTTTTTGCCAATTCATTGAGCACTGAACTTGCTCTCACTAATTGGTTAATTTTTGGGCAAACGACAATCACTCACGCCCTGGGTAGCTCCGGCCAAAAAAAAAACGTCTCAAATTAGCATGCTACGCCCTTTGTCTAGAAGTCAAGAGTTGTGTTGTTTTAGGAAGTTGGATAGCCACATCCTTGTAAATTTGAGCAATCCTGCTGTGTTTTTGTCTAGGTCTGGGTCCATTGACAGGCGACTTCAAGTCGGTCCGTCTGCCTCTAATTAGCCTCGTCGTCACAAAGTTGTCAAGTCATGGCGACAAGCCACTCGAGAGTGCGACTTGAGAGAGTGGGCTCTCGCATAGGGACCTGGTGTCAAGTGGCCCTGTTACTTAACGCCAGCAGCTACTGGCCGGGGCAGTGCAGCAGTCATCTTGCCTTGTTTAAGATTATGTAGCCCGTCTCCTTACCATTGTCATATTTCACGCAATACTTTTATCCCTTTTCACAGAACGATCGCATCACCAAGCTGAAGATCGACAACAATCCGTTTGCGAAGGGCTTCCGCGAAACTGGACAATCGCGCTGCAAACGCAAAATGTCTTCATCGCCCACAGATGAAGATCAAGATCAGGCGCAGTCGCAGCAGACGCAGACGGGTTCGCTTGATATGTCGCCAACGAAATCCATCGAAGCAGCCGCAGGGGCAGCCAACGTCACAGAGTTGGATGGGCCGCAAATTAAGCGCCTGAGATCAAATGGTTCCGCCTGCTCCTTATCATCATCGCTGGATGGCATTGGAGGTGGCGGTGGGGCGGGTATGGATTCAGCTGGCGCCAGTAGTGTCTTTATGCAGCATTTCCAGCAGAATATGCAAACCCTGTTGCGACCTTCACTGGTGGATCTGGCCTGTACATATTTCGGACGTCCCCATCAAGAGTACCAGTCGCCGCCGCCCTTGTATCCGCCAACTGCGTCCATTTTGCAAGCCGCTCTACCCTCATTTCCTGCATTGCCTCAGTGCATTTCCGGTGAGGCCATGTTGCAGCAATCAGATGAATCAGTGACAGATGAGCTGGAACTGGATGTGGGCAGTGAGATGGCAACACAGCCACCATTATTAGAGCAACCGCCACCGGAGCCTTCAGCGAAGAGTAAAGGTTTCAGCATTTCAGCCATTTTGGGTGGCCGAAGCTAGAGGATAGTGAGATTCGTTTTTTTTAATTATTTTACTTGCTGATATTATCCAGATGTACAAAGATAAAAGCTCCACATGGCCTGATTAGACTTTAAGTTTGTTTATAAGGTAATTCGTTTAAGATTTTTAAATATATGCCAAAACCTGGATATTAAGTTATCTTGTCTTGAAGTTTAATTAAATCGGGCAATTTTAAGTAATGAAATATCAAACTTCTGAGGAATTTTAGGGATACTGGAGAACTTTTTATATGGACATCTTAATCTTTTTTCCTTTAGAAACCACTGTACTCGACTGCATCAGCTTCACTTTCAAAATCCTTGGCTTGGTAGGCTTTGTCTTGAACCCTAGAACTGGTTCATTAATTGACCGTTCCCACAATCAGAACGACCAATGCCAAGCGCATTTGATGACAAAAGATATGTAATCCCGCTATTTTTGAGCCTTGAAAAGTGGGATCATTTAATGACCCACAACAACTTTTAACAAACTTTCGGGCTTATTTTATTGCCATTAAGTGGTTTAAGGAAACTTTTTACGAACCTTTTGATTTTCATTTGGGAGCATATAGGGATATTTTTTCCAACTTTTTTGACGTATTTTGAGAAACATTCTCTTAGAAACATTTTAAACTCATATTGGAAAATAATTGGTTACATTTTGGGGAAAATATTTGACTCTTATACTTAATTCGAACATACATTTTTATAGTTCTTGAGCCAAAGGTTTTTTCTTTATAAAGAAGTGGTATTTTTTCCGAGAACATGGGGCTTGCTTTGTAAACGAAATCTTTCAAGAAGGGGTCTGCTTGGGCCGTGTTTTTGAAGGTCGCTTTTTTTCTATGTTATGGCATGACGCAGTCAAATGGGCAGTCTTATGTCTGATGTGGATGCATGGAATGGAATCATACCGAAACTCGAACCAAAAGGAAACAATTAAAACTTAGAACCAGAACTATTGACGGTACGTAACGGTAGCAGTATTTTGTATTTTTTTTGAGAATCTAGAAGAATAAGAATACTCGAGAAGCCATGTTTGCGAAACAAAAATAAAACTCATTTAAATTATTCCGCTACAGTTTTGGCTCTGAGGAATTTTTTAGTTACTTTGCAGTTTAAAACGTGAACAAAATAAAGAAAATGGCTGAAGATATAAAAAGTTCTTGTTGTTGTTCCACATCCACAAGTAAGTTTCCCACCTAGCATTTGGTAGATCATTAGGTGATTCCTCACCTTGATTCCTTCCTTTTTCGAGCCCATTTGATGATTAAAAAGAGATTAGTTTCATGTGCGATTTAAGGAAGACTCGAAAATGACTCTTTCATTTGCTCTAAATGTGATTCATTAAATGAAAAAGACTCGAAAATGAGTCGAAACTGATCAGAAAAACGGGTTAAAAACGACTCTTCATGAAGAGTCGCGACTAAGGTACCATTTTCTCCAGACAAAAGTATCATTTATGATCAGAAAACAAGCGCATTTATGACTATTTTAATCAGACTGAGGACTCGAAACAGACTCGAGTGTGATCAGAAATTTCATAAAATGCTTGTTGGGCTTAAATGTTTATTTTCCGAAGTAAAATTCACCATGGTTAATGAACTTCATGTGTAACTTCTTTTTGTTGAGTAAAGTTCAGATAGAAAGTAAATAGAATTATATAGAACCTTTTAACGAAACATTAGTTTCGATACGCAACAGAAACGGAATACAAATATTACCCTGTTTAAACTCAAAACTATTTCATGTTAAATGTCCTTTAAAGTAGTGAGTTATTGATATCCTAGGAAACCTAGCGATAGGATATACAAAGACTATTTTAGAACAGCGACTGTCACGCCTGGACACGAGCCAAACGCTTGTTGATGCTTGTGCCAAGAGAGCAAACAGCTTTTCAGTCGCTGCCGAGCGGTAAGAGCTGGTTTGAGTTGCTTTATTTTCGCACACCTATACACTCTCACTTTTGGCCTCGCTCTTCTTGACAATCCCTGCTTTAAGTTATGCAAACTTTATTTCCTTTAATACTAAGCTATTAAGGACCAATTTCACAACTTCTAGATTGCTGCTCTGTGTAAGTATATGACAGATAGTGCTATGTAGAAGATGTGAAATCGGCCCTTAATATAGAAATTTATAGTCCGTTTTGGCAGCATCACACTTAATCCACATTGTGCATTAAGCTATAAGTAAAATAAATAAGTTTTGAGCCAAATATTATATAAAGAAATTATTATGGTGAACAATTTAAATTTTCAAACTTAGCATACGTTAAGGTCATTTATCGTGATCTTTTGTTTTGTGTATAAATTTGATTTCCTATACAGAATAGCATTATATCTACGAAAGAAGAAGCAACAGTCGTTATGTGAGACAGCTTTCGTGCGACCACATTGAAAAGAGGTACCGATACAACCTTTAACTACGCTCTCTGCTTCAATTTGGTTGTGAGAGGAGAGAAACACAGTTTTTGGATTTTTTTCCTCTTTGGTCTTTGTGGGACCTAATTCCCGACTTCAAAAGGTCTTCTTCGTATGTATGCATCGGTGTGTAAGACTCGGCTAACGATATGAATGTAGGCGACGAACTATACGCGCTCTCTCGTTCTCGCTCGCATAGACTCTCTCTCTCTGCTTATGTTAAACTCTGGCGCAACTCTTGAGTCTGCAACCTTATCAAATAACATTTTGAGAGTTTGATCTTCGAGAAGCACGCAATTTAAGACCAATTGACTGAGTTGGGCCTGTTATTCGGTTGCTGTCAGACCGATCAGTGCTGTGTGGTCAACCACAGCCACTTAACAGTGAGCGCGATAACAGAACACATTCGGTTGCGAGAAGCCCGGGCCCCTTTTATATTTGGTTTTTCGGTCAGTGACGTGAGCAGAGCGAACTGAAAAAAGGGTTGAGAGTTATTTAAGAGCTATGTGTGAGACGGCTACTTGAGCTCAGTCCATCATTCAAATCAGAATATATATTAAAGTGGGGTAAGAGGGCAAGCAAGAGAATAGCGTTGATCACGCTCTCACAGATTCATTTTTCATGGGAGAGGGGTGTGAGCAGAAACTACTGAGAGGAAAGCGCAATCCCTAATTGAGAGCAAAACCCTGTCGTTGTCAGATGTGAGCGGTCGGCCGTTTATTCATTTAATGTTGAACATTTCGAGTGTGAAGAAGATTGTATAAAATAAAGTCAATCAGGCCTGTTCCCGTTTCCCAATTCGATTCATCGGAATTGGTAAAAGTTGTGATTTTAGAGAATAGTCGCTCCTGGATCAATAATTTTTATTTTTACCGAACTTCTGAGAACGAACATTCTTGATCCAAGTATAAAATTCTCTATTTTTTCTCTGAGTGTATGGGCTAATTGAAATATGAGGTCTGATATATGTATTTTGTAGCATCTACGAACTTTCCAAGGTCACATTAATTTTTTACTAATTACTAACACAGTTTAGAACACTTCACAGATTGCAATGTTTTATTTTTTTTTAACAGAACCGAACGAAACCGAATAGAATTATTCTTCTAATATTGCCAAACCAAATTGCCAAGCAAAAGAAATACACAAGCCTAAGAATTAGAAATCCGCGAGTTTTATGTAAATTATTTGACGGATAACGCTATTTGAAAGATCAGAAATCTGTCCAGAATGAATGAATATTAAAATATATGCAATTTGGGTGAGGTAAATTCTTAGTCAGATTGTCTCTAGGGTATTTATACCAACACTGATCTAGTACAGCATCTCTTATCTGAGAGAACTGTTCGATCACGATTCCCCTTATCAAAACACGTTTTCCTCATTTGCTAATTGGCAACTCTCAAGCGGTGCGTCCAACTTCAAAGTCTTAACGCCCACTTTGTTCTTTGCGGTAGGTAAATGAACATGTTGAATTCAGCGCCAGCCAACAGTTGGCATTATCAGTGGTCCATCTATAGGAGAAATCACAACTTCCGCTAGACATTAATCCCAACCAATTTACAAGATAAACGCTAGAATTTCAACAACATCATCAGCAGCAGCATCCATTAGCCACACAGCGACTCCGACTCCGTCTCCGACTGGCCAGAACATAATTTGTTTGCAATTAAATAGCTCGACAAGGCATGAAATTCGGTTGCATCCCTCCTCTTCCTCCTACTACTACACTGTAAAATGCCATCCCCAGAGACTGGAAAATATTTATGAAATGGGCCGAGACTGAAACGAAGCAGCAAAAAAAATAGACAATTTGTTATGTAAGTTGCACTGGCTTCTTGTTGGTTTTTCCTTGGTTAAATCTTCAGACAGAGAACACAGAACGGAGCCAATGATGAAGTTTACGATGACATGCGTCACCACCCACGTCTCGACGAAGGGAAGGAAGGCGTGTGCATCGTCTCCGACTCTCCCTCACTCGTCCAGCCCAGGCATTTGAAAAACAAACAACCATTTCAATTTACCACCAAATCGATTTCAAATTTTGCTCTAGGGAGACAGCCGACTGCGGTTTTATAGCCATTCCATTCGAAATTGAACGGGTGACAGATGTCGGCCGTGTGTCACTGTGTGTGTGTGTGTGTGTGTGTGTGTTGACAGGCGCAAGGTTGTAAGTGCATTGAATGATGCCTCATTAAACGGTTGCCCTGGCAGATGTCGCAGGTCTGCGTATAATTAATGCATTCTGGCTGTTGCTTTTTACGCTCAGCCACATTTCATCCAACTCTCCATGTTTTGTTTTGAAATTAGATACACTTTGTCTTGCAACATTTTTGTTGTGTAAACAAAATGGAGAGGGGGAAAGTAATTTTCAAAAAGTTAATTCATTTTGTGGTTGGGGTAGTTGGAGGCGGTGCTAATGAGTTGGAAAAGCATTTTACTCAGACATACGCGTGGCGGGCACTTCCAAATTTTAATTGCAGTAACAAACTATGTAATTTGGCACTGCTGGCCGGGCAATTAACACTATAACCATGCTCTGGCATTGAGAGACCACCGATCTTTTTGAAAACCAAGTTCCCTATTAAAAAATTTGATTATACATGGCCCAGATCTTCATTGGAATGTGGCAAAAAGCGTCTTAAAAGTACTTCTCCAGCAGGAATAAGCTCTGAAGTCTTACCCAATGCCGGTCTCGAATTTTCGATTTGCCCAAAGAGCATTTCAACTTTAGTAAACAGAACAAACCATTCGAAACGCCTTCTTTATTCAAGTACAATATGTCATGGAATGAGTACTTAATATCCCAAAAAGATGCAATGGAAAATGCAAACTATTTTAAGACAAAACTGTTCTTAAAAGTAGCAACTGGTTCTAACACTTTGTTTATTTAAATGATGCCAGTTACTGACCTTGGTCTACGGCTATTTCGTGGCCTTGGGATAATTGCATCCTTATTCACTTCAACTCAGAGACATTGATTTATGGACAAATTGGGAAGAGCTTAAAATTTGTATGTGCTTAAACCCAAGGCTGCAAACTGGTCCGGAGCCGAACCCCTGAGAGCAGGTTCGGTTCGGGTTTTTTGGGGTTCACGAACCGGACCATGAACCAGGCGGTCTATAATTTTGACTCCTCGAACCTGAACCCGAACCGGACCGCTTTACGAAAAAAGAGGTTCGGTTCACCAATTTAATTAATTTATTCAACGTGAATGATTTTTGGTGTAAAGTGACAAGATAAAGTGTGATGATGATGATAGATTATACGGAAAGACTCCGTTGATAATGATGAATCAACTTGGTTTTGAACGGACGGTATAGATCAGAATTACTACCAAGTGATTTATATTACGTTTGGTTTTAACGCCGAGCAATTGTTCTTAAATCTTCAGCAAATCATTGTTTATTACTATCTAAGTCCCCCGGCAAACATTCTACTTCTACTATGAGTTCAGTACCAGTATTGACTGCAGTATTCTCACACCCGAAATTTCATATTTTGCTTACAAAAAACAGTTGCAAAGCAAAACATCTGATTGCGAAGGACTTAAGATGTGAAGAAGTAGTGAATATTATGATTAAGTATATGAATAGAGAGATTAATAAATCGAAAGTCAAACTGTTCTTTTTTGTTCAAGCGAACCAAGGTTCGAACCATAACCTTGGGTGCAGGGGTTCTAGGAACCGGTCCGCGAACCGAACCTTGGACTTTAGAATGGGTTTGAACCCCCGGACCGAACCTTCTGCAAAATTTTAGAGGTTTGCAGCCTTGCTTAAGCCAGTTTCCAAAATGTATAATACTTGGGCGAAGAGTCCATTTTAAGAGTACAGAACCAGAAGCGGAACCAAAATGTTGAATTTTTTGGAACCGCAAAAAGCGACCACTTAGTTTTTGGGGAATTTTACTCAATTTGGCTAAATTGTGAATTCCTATGTGGCATTTTTTGTGGGTCCCATATTATATTACCACGCTGACCTCTAAACAGAAAATTAGATTAATTAATGACCAAAAGTCAGTTCCAATCAAAGGTCAGTTTTGGAAGGGTTTTGGCTTATTGTTGTGATAGGTGTAACTAACTTTATTGAATATAACTTAACTGCTAACAATTACACTAGGCAACAAGGTCCAGTATATTGAAGGGTTGGGGGTGATTCTATATGATTTTCGTGTGCTGGGCACGAATCTGTTTTCATAAATGGTTCATCACGTTGACATTTTCAGTAATTTGAGCTTAAATTAGCGAAAAGTGCATATTTTGACCCTTTTCAGGCGCGTTTTGTGGGGAACCTATATTTTTGTTTTGACTTTTTTTGATATTATCGTAAACTACTATTTCTTAACTTTAAAATAAACTATCCCAAAGAATTGTACGATTTTTTTAGGCAAAGATATACCATTTTGAAAACATAGTCTCGACAATTATAAAAAACTAAAACTGTCTACTGCACAAAAGTATGCTTTACAGAAACAGTACAACCGGCTAGTAATTTGTATAGAATTTCAATGAAAATTTTCAACAAAACCCATTGGAGCAGCAACAATATATTCGGGTGTGTCCCAGAAATCTCTAGAGGTTTTCGTATAAGCGTTAGCATTTCATATAATAGCTGTTTGACTTTAAAAATATGCCGGGCTACTAGATTAGATGACGAAAGTTGAGAGATTTGAAACCGACTGCTCAAAGCCAAGAAGATTTAATGCGTACGGTTTCCCTTCCATATGATCTAGTAGCCGGTCTTATTCCTTTCACTTAACAAATAAAGTACTACAAGTTAAGTTCGAAGTGCAATAGTTTATACGAAAATCTCTAGAGATTTCCAGGACACCCCTGATTGGGTGTTTGTGAACTCGGACACAATTACTAAAAATGGTATATCTTCATTGGAAAAAATCGTAGAATTGTTTCCGATAGCTTATTTCAAGGTTACGGAGTTGTGCTTTCTGATAAAATCCAAGAAAGTCAAAACAGAAGTATAAGTTCTGCACAAAACGCCTCTAAAAGCTGTCAAAATAGGCATTTTTTGTATCTTTAAGCTCAAACTACCAAAAATCTCGATGGACCATTTCTGAAAACAGATTCGTGTTCAGCACACGAAAATCATCTAGCATCAAAACCGACCCTTCAATATAGTGGAAAAAGTCTAATTTGGTTGCCTTGTGTTATTGTTCGATCGTATAGCGTGATGCGGGCGCCAACCCCGCGAAAGCGAAGCCAGACAGAAACTGATCGTGAGGGATGGTGCACGGGTTGTAGCGCTGCTGCTGCGTTATCACGATGAATAGTGTGACCAGAGCTGCCACAGGGTCACAGTAGTGAAGCCATCTATTGGTCAGTTTTGAAAATCAAGTAGTGGCGCCATCTATTGGTCAAATTATGACCAAAAGAAGTTCTCTGCCGCAGCGCAGCAGCGGAGTAAAGCGTATATTATAGTGAGGCTTGACCGTCTTTCTCACTTGTTTATTTTTATGAAAACCTTGTTTTTTTTTAGATCCTCGATTCCACGTTCAGAAGTTGACGAAAGTTATCTCCGCAACTTTGAAGCTTACCAAATTATTTCAAATTGCATTTCCATTAAAATTGGTTACAACACGAGCCGAACCTGGGTTCGAACCAAAACATTAACCTTCCAGAGACAAAAATAAACTGTCAAAGCAATATACATTTCTAGGAAAATCTGTTTCAGAGAAGGCAAATGGACTTCTGTTAAGGTAATGCCCGCAATTTTTTGGGACATATACGAAATAATCTTTACGGATTTTCTTAAAAACAGAAAGCACAATCCCTAGGGTGTATTAGAGATAGTTATTAAATAAATTGAATGCAAAATTCATTGGGAAAAAATATGGATATTTATCTACTTATCTACAACAAGGGCTGCAAGCCTCCAAATATTGTGCAGAGACTCGGTTGATGCATTTTGAGGAAGTTTGCCAGTTCTTTTCACTTTTTTTGGAGTTAGTCGATTCAGACATGAATGTTTAAAACATCTTGCTGCATCCAAAAGAATACCTAGCCCCAACCATCTAACATACAAAACATCAACTTCTTCCTTCTTGCCAAAGTGATAACCCAATGCTCTAGGCCTCATGTGATCTGAGCAGAAATCTTGAGTAAATCTTGTGGTTACTTTTTCGCAAATTATGTACAGGTAAGTGCACCGATATTTATATGCAAATTATGTGCCCAAACATAATGCTGCTGCATTTTGCACTCAATAGGGTTGTAAACAAAGGCCAGGACAATGCCCAGGACAAACCCTCAAAAGGATGCGTACTTGACGACGTCCATTGTGCGTTTGTTTTAATTGTTCCCTCTTATGGAGATGGCGTATTTGCCAAATGATCCGCATGTGTACCTACATGTATGTACGTATGTGCTTATAAATATAGTGGGTATAGGTAGCTTGACCTGCTTGTGTGGGTGATTTTCATTATCCTCTAATTGTTTGTGCCATTGTTCACACGATAGGTTTGAGAAATTACACGCTTTGTTAATTGTACCATCCCATTCCCGTTCAGCCCGAGTCCAAGCCCACATGTGAGCCCATTTGCATTTCCCTGCTCTAGTTTAAAACCCCGGCTTACATCTCGGATACACAGGAAAAACTCTTGAGAATTTGGGCCTCTGGGTCTGTTTATGGCTTGGCACCGGCGACACGACCAGCAAAACGAAACCTTTCTTTGCCACGCTTTGTTGCATTCTCCTGGCCACCAATATATTTGCATGGCCAACAATGAACAACTCAAGTACCATTGTTTTGCTCACTGTTTGCTTAACGCCGGGCGCAAGGGATCAGGTGAAAAGGGCCTGTGGGATTTGGGCTTCCCTTTAAATCCTTTGAATGAATCAATGTGAGGAGCAGATGCTAGATAAGGTTTAAAAGTTTGACTATGTATTTTCAATTAAAATCATTAATGAAACAAGAAAGTTGTCTATGAAACGCTGAGGCGTGGACAATTTAACATTGCGTTGGTGCTGTCAGATCTGGACATTTTGTAAATTTACAAAAACTGCAAGTTGAATAAATCATGAATTTTATAAACGTATAAAACGTAGTAAAAACATAGTTCACTAATTTGTAGTCTAAGAGAAAAAGCAAGGCTTATATGACCTAAAAATATATCATTGAAATTAATATCAAAAATCACGACTTAGAAACTAATTAGATTAATTTTTTCCTGTTTTATGCAAATTTTAAATTTAAATTTTCTCATTCCGTTGTTTTTTAGGTTGACTTAGCAACTCTGTTTTTACCGTTTCTAGAACCAAGTACTTAAGAGCAATGAAAAGTATCGTAATTAAAACTTACTCAGGTACAGACGCTTGCCCATCTCTAATTTCTGACACATCTCTATCAAGCCGCAATAAAAAATAAGTTCTTGATTTTTCTAAAAATTGGCGAAAATGAGTGTCAAATTGAAGGGTTCCAAAGCGGAGAACGATGATTACGACTTTCACTCCTTTAACGAAAGTATACCATCATTTGATAATTTAAGCAGCTCGCTCAAGTCTACCTTCAGTTCAAGAGACAGCGACTATGAGGCTTCACTGGAAGAGGGGAATGACGAAGCGACCGCTATTGTAAGTAATATTATTTATTATCATTATTCTCAATTTTGAAATACCGCTATTTCATTGTGTAGGGGGGTCAGGGTCAGGGTTGTCAAGATCCACGGGCCCCTGCCCAAGCTAAACCTTCACTGGTCGAGCAGTTGGCGAAGAATATGGCCACAGCTAGTGGCTATGTGGAGCTGCTGAATCAGTATAAGCCACCCAAAAAGATTAGCATGTCGCCTCTACATAGCAATCGGTCTTTCGTCACGTCTCCACGTGACACGCCGCAACAATTAAACAAAAATATTCTTTGCGAGGATGCATTCGATATGAATGTACCACACCTTAACATGCAGGCACCGGAGGCCATCAATACGGAGACTGCGGCCTTGCAGAAATTTGCATTCACTGAGATTTGGGTGGAGCAGCAGCAGACTTCAAGAAGTCCGAAACGTTCGCCAAAACGTGAGTTCACGGCTGCTTTGAATGCCTATTTCGATAAGCGTAATTTACCAAATCTGGATGAACTGACCCTGGAGGAGCAGATGAAAGGCGATGCCAATAATCACATCTTTGTGGAATTGCCAGTTGTAAGTTTTCAAAGGATTCTAAATTCATTTCATATTATTTCCTTCATATTTCTAAATTATATAAAATTAAATTTCTAACTTAATCCATTTTCCTAACAGTCAAAACCTTCTCCTAAGCCCGAGAAGAAATATGTGTCGCCCTTTGAGGATATGCCCCCACAGCCGGCTCCCAAAAGACTACCCATGAAGTCTGGAAAGAAGGTACCCATAATTGTGCCGGCTGGTTTTGATTTGAACCGCTTGGTGGAGTACAAGGATCCCAATCATTGGGCTCGCCGCCCACGCTCACCGACGTTCAAATAGGTTTATTAAGTACAATTACATCTAGACCTGAAGTATGTATGTTAGCCTCTAAGCTGGTCTCGCTAATCGTCTTCAATTTAAAAAAAAAACATTGACATGTTTTAAAACTCAAAAACGGGAATGGGAACACGAGACTCCAAATGATTTCATTGTGCTGCCGATAAAATTGTCGCCAGCGAAATATGTGGCCCATGACTTTGATTTTGGCCGCCAACATTAATTTCCAAGGAAATTACACATACACGGGAGAGAGAGAGGCCTTATCTGAGCTGGCATATCTCAGAGACGAGGTCTGGGGCTCATTTGGCTTTGACATGCGAACGTTTGGTCTCTCTGGCTCTGGCTTTGGCTTTGGCTTTGGCTCCCCCTCCTAAATGAGAATTCAATAAATTTTAGCGAAAGAGCTTCCAGCAACAACCATACAATGGCCCCAACCGCCGACGACGACGACGCCGTCGTTAGTCTTTTGGCGACGTTTAACATGAATATGCAGTGTGGCTAATGTGGAGCCCATAAACACTTCCAGCGGCAACATGAATGGTCCCATGAACCAGCCCCCCAAAAAACAAAGAAACAGATGTTTGTGCTGTGCCCCCAAAAACAGGTTGCCGGCTACGTGTGTGGGTATCGGAGCGCTCTTAACAATTGTTTCTTAACGCGAATTGAAATGAAATGCCACCGTCGAAGATTGGCAATTTGGCCAATGCATATGCATATACATATATATCGGTTTCGCTTACTCTTCAAAGCTACCGCCTCATTTCCGTTGCCCGTTTGATAAGCATGGGAGTTGTGGATGTGGATGTGTGAGCCAGGTTCGGACAATTGGCTAACAACTACAACGTGAAAACATCAATTACACGGAGACTGCGACTGCTCGCCAGGATTGCTGTGCGATCGTGGCGCTCAATCAGCGCATTTAACTTGGCGTTGGCGCCAGCGTTTAAGATGCGGCTCGCTCTGATCTGCTGATAAGCCCAAGACCATGTTGTCGTGGTCGTTGTTGTCGTTTTTGTTGTTGTTGTTGTGGCTAGTCAGTGGGAGAGCGACTCTCCGTTTGGGCTGGGAATGGAGATGGTGAAGCGCATGCTTAGCGCGTCGAGAGATGATCAGGGAACAGGTTTTTGTAGCTGCCTGCATGCGGGATATATGAGATTGAGAATTATGTATACAGGAAGGAGGAGGAGAAGAACGTAAGCAAATGGAAGCATTAAAAATATGTTTTATGAGGATTTGGAATGTGGATAAAATTGAATTGTGAAATGGCAATAGAATCGAAAAAAAGGTGATCCTATTCTTTAAAAAATGGAAATCATGAAACTTTTCAAGGAAATTAAAATAATCGGGAGTGACACAGAAATCACTAGAGGTTTTGGTATAAACGTTTGCATTTCCAATTTAAATTGTATAACTTTATATGTAAAGTGAAAAGTATATCTTCGGTTGCTAGATCAGATGGTGAATTTGAGCGACTTAGAACCAACTGCTCAAATCTACTTGACTTTGAAAAGTCTCAACAGTTTCAATTCGCTTTACTTTCGCCATCTGATCTAGTAACCCAGCTATTTTGTGCCACTTCACATATAAATTCAAGCAGTTTAAATTGGAAATACAAGCACAGAACACAGAAATATGTGTCACCCCCGCATGGCAGAATTTAAAACAAACTTATTCGTGATTTACACGTTAAGGCAATCTTCACACCGTATAAATCCTGACATAGAATGTAAAACAGAATATTTTATATTACAATCGAAAGAAATATCTGTCGAAATTTATAATTTTCGGTAGCGGCTTTGGTTATTTGTTTTGTATATCCTTTTAGAGAGTATTATTATTTTGTCCACATGTCTGTAACGCATACAACGAAGCTCCTCCGACCATCCCAAAAATATATATTTTCCTAATCGAGCATTGAATTTCAATGGAGAGTCACTTTTATCAGGGTTGACTCTGGAGTCCAGAGTGGGGGCCAAAAATACTCTCCAATTCACACCGAATGCTTGCCGAAGTCATGCATCACTGTGTGTTAGAGTGAGACACAGTCACATTTTCACGCTCTGTTCTTGTGGAACCCTTCTCTAGACCAACTAAAATACTGATTTGACGCTTAAACGAGAAGGCTAAGCTTACTTCGTCCGTGCCGAAGTTTTTATACCCTTGCAAGTTCTTGTCTTCATCACGCTCCCGCTCTACTTGACGTGATGCTAGATTTTCTTCGCGAATAGCGGCCAGTCGACTGGCATTTCGAGTTGATAAACGAGACGCATTTTGCTCGTAGCGGTTGCGAGCTCTATCACGGGACGCCTGCCGTCGTTGCACCTGGGACATTGAAGACTCTCGTGGCATTTTGATTGATTTTAGTGGTCACAATATTGGTTTCAACAATTTGAGCAGCACATATTAGCAGCGTGCAGTCAAAAGAAGACTCTGTGCAAAATTTCAGCTCGATAGCTACAAAACAGACGGACAAAGCTCAATCGACTCAGCTCGTCGCCCTGATCAAGAATATATATAGTTTATGGGGTCGGAAAGGAGTATTTCTATGCGTTGCAAACTACTGGGCAAAATTATAATACCCTTTGCAAGGGTAAAAAAAGGTCCGTATAGTGTGAAAAATTGTATGTGTTCCCTTTGTACTTTGATCGAAATAGAAGAAATTATTATTCACCTTTCTAAAAACCGTTGGGCGAATCTTTCCTAAAATATAATGACAGCCTTATACGATCGGACCTAACTTTATGTTAAGCATATTTCCAAAATTGATCCGTTTTGGGGTCGATTTTTATAAGAAACACATGCAACCCCGAAAGACCTTATATAATTTTGATACGCCTGCAGTCTTCATAAGAAATTTATAGTTTTGAGTAAGCTATTACTGGCATGAGGAGGAAGTTCTTTTCTGATTTTGGTACCAGATGAAGGCCGCTGTTGATATGGTAGAGATACCATTGAAACAGCTGTACTGTCAACTAGCCTCCTTTATGGTGTGGTGTATCCCTGTTTTAAAGTTATGTACTAACATAACGAGAGCTAGAGACGACAAAAACTTGAAGGTTTAGTATGCTAATACATTTATATAATACAGTTCGCCATCCATAACAAGCTATTGCATACAGGGCCAATTTCTAAACTGTATTTACTCTGCTATTTGAAAGTTTATGTTACGGAAAGCGCTATATAAAAGATCTGAAATCGGCCCAAAAATTGTTTTCAGATCGGCACTTATTTAAAGTCCCTTGATTCAGGGATGCTAACCGGTTCGGAAATAAACCGCTTATTCGTGCGTCTTTGCAAAATTTGTGAACAAAACGACGAACACAATGCCGTCTCTGGAGAAGTAGCAATGCCACCAATCGACGATATTGAAATAGATCCATCAGACCATGACGGCTAAACGTAAAAAGGATACAGAATGACAAAGCAGCGAGGAGTTGGTAAGGTCCGACGAGTGTAATTTGCCCACTTTTTATACTCTTATAGAGGATTTATTAAAATTGTCAAAATTTTGAATCATCTCCGACCACATAAAGTATATATTTATTTGATCAGCATGAAGAGCTGAGTTGATATAGCCATGTCTGTCCGTCTGTTTCTATGCTATCTCCTCCGTCAGTTTTAATGTTATCTTAACCAAACTTTTCACGAAGCCTTTTGGTACAAATACGCTGCACATTTGTCGGAACCGTCCTGTTCGGATGACTATAGCATATAGCTGCCATATGAACGATCGGTCGAAAAAGTAGTTTTAGTGAGAAAAAGTTTGATGAAAATCGGACAACTATGTATATAGTATAGCTGCCATACAAAATATAGTAAAAAAAAAAGTCTTTGTATGAAACATTTTTTTGTGTTCAATGCTATTGCTCCCAAGCTTGTTACTGACCAATATTATATGCTAACACACAATTCTGCCAAGTTTGATCCAAATTGGATGACTATACGTATACCTGCCATAGGAACGATCGGTCGAAAAGTATTTATTTATTTCGACCTTATCAGTATGGCTTTAGACCTGGTAAATCCACCACAGACCAGATAATCACATTACGACAAATCCTGGAGAACACTTATAAGAAAGATATCAAAACACAGCTTTCTTTTTGTTGATTTTAAGCCGCCTTCGACACAACGATAAAGTCAAGGTACTTTGAATCCCTGTCTAACTTTGGTATACCAGCAAAGTACGTTCGACTTTGCATGATGACGTTGAGAAGCACTTAAAGCTCCGTCAAGATAGGAAAGAAACTTTTCGAACCATTTGATACCAAAATCGGTTTTGGGCAGTGTGATACCTTATCGTGTGACTTCTTAACCCGAAACAGTTTATAGCCTTGGTAGTAAGTACCCTGCAGAGAAATTGTCAACTAGTAACAAAAAAAAAAACTGTCCCATACCTAGTTGGAATGCTAGTAGAATTTAACTGGTAACAAAATAACTAGATTCGGTTGAGTTGGGTAACAACAAATATTAGCTTCTGAAGAAATGTTCGTTTGAAACACTAATATGAGCTGGTTGCAAACGAATTGGTGATCCTTGGCCGACAGATTTCGATGCACTGTTATACGGAGCAGCGACATAATCAGACTGTCATAGGGAACACACAAAGGTCAACTGGTATATAACTGGTTGAAAATGGCTGCTGCAGGGACAATACTCTCCCTTTTATTCAGTCTGGCATATGGGACAATTGTCACCTGCCTATGACATGCCTGTATAAAATGGACGACTTCAATACTTTGATTTGGATAGGAAGTGCAACGAGTTGCAAGTTTTTAGCGACTGCTACATTTCTAGTTGTAAACTAGACACTTTTCCTGCAGGGTATATTGGGAATGGGGAAAGAATAAAAATATATAAAATCCCACTGAGGTAAAAACATCCAAAAACACAAATTAGGATGCTATATAGGTAGATATCTGGGATGTTTTAGTTCAGTGGTTCAGAATTCTGAAACCACGGTTCGTATAACTCCCAACCCAAGGATCAAACGTGCACCACTGAACTAAAGCATTCTAGATAAGATATCTATAGAAATTTTTAAGGTTTTCCTTACCCAACATGACTATTAATCCCCCCAGCTGTTGGGATTAGTGATAATTTTTTAAGAAACATAGAAACTTTGGAACCGTCGTGATAATTTTTCTGCTTCCACACCATGTGCAAGTGCCCCGTTCCCCTTCCCCCCAGGTCAAGCCCAAGCCCTTTGTGGAATTCTTGTAAGCACATTGTTTATTTACACCGCATTAAAAATGCGAGAGGACAATCAATTCATTACGAAATCATTTGAACAATTAAAATTGCATAATAAATACTCGAACGATAAATACTGCTGGCAAAATACCTGGAAATCCTAATTAACTGCAAAATATCACAATTCAACTTAGAGACAACAACTAAACGCTAATTAAATGTATATAAGGCACATCTGCTCCACTGCTACCACTGAAATGGGAGCAGAGTGGAACCCGAGCCACAAACTAAACGGAGACGGTTGACGTTGACGTTCCTAATATGTCCGAGATGCTGAAGCTGCTGCGTTTGGGCTTTGGCGCAGCCAAGTCTAACGTTGCTGCGGCTGTGGTGGTGCCTACCACATCCACAAAGGTGTCGGTATCTGCCTCGGCTGTGGACTCGCCACTGAAGGAGGCTGATGACGAAGCGGACGAAGAAGAGGAGGCTGGCGATGGCGGTGTGTAGGCCCAACTTGGCAAGCAGGCCATATGTCTGGCATAATCAATTGCGTTTGGTGGCGGCGGTGGCGCTGGCACATAGAAATTGGCCTCGAGTGTATTCACAGCATAATGAGACTGAGGCGGAAGGCTGAGCAACTCTTCGGCAAAACGCAAGCGTTTGGGTGATGGAATTGTAACTGGCGGCTGGCAGGGAGGAGGAGAATCGCTCAGTTTGCGCTTGCAGCGCGATTGACCCGACTCACGAAATCCCTTGGCAAAGGGATTGTTGTCGATTTTCAGTTTGGTAATGCGATCATTCTGATAGGCAGTCACCGCTATGAATTCCGTTTCGGGGAAGACATAGGCCTGCTGGGGAGCCCAGGGTATTTGTGCCAGATCAGAGGTGCGTATGACATGCAGACGCGGCTGATACTTGTGCATGCTGGCCAAGACAATCTGAAAAGCAGGAGAGGAAAGTTGGAAATTAGTATCTTTGGTAAGATGGTTCCCTGCTCCCATATAACTTACATGTCCATTGTTATCCAGGGTGTTATTGGTCAGCTTCACCTTACTAAAAAGCAAAGCCTGCGATTGCCAATGCTTGCCCGTGGCCGGACTATCCGGATGTAGATACATGCGCTGAGGACTCTGTGGTTCGGCTCCACCCGCCGGCACCCATTGTGAGCCCGAGAATTTGTAGCGGCAATCTCCAATGGGTACCATTTCCAGCAACACACAATAGTTAGCCTCCTCATCCAAGCCACTGAGCGAGACCCGCATCGAGGGAAACATGCGTCTGCAAATGGAAATGGAGTAATCGTTATGGCTGTTGTAAGTGACACATTTCTTGTTTTCATGCTGATAACCGCTTATCTCGTAATCATCTTCTGCATTCTATGTCGAGCAAGATAAGATCTGGCAAACAAATAGTACACACCTGCCACTCTTGGTGATGATCATCTCGGTGCCTATGTGATGGAACTGCTGCCACAGTTCATTGTTCTCCAACTTGGCCTCCACACCGGGCAGAGTGGGCTGCGGTGGGGGCGGTGCCAAATGATGAGCTGGCATAAAGTGTCCAGCAAAATTGGGCAACAGACCGCACAGAGGATCTGGACAAGAGTAAGATGAGGTATAAGCCGACGGCAAAATAGACAAAAAGTTTTCCTCAATTACCTGGCAGACGTTGCATAATCTGCTGACGATAAATTTCATGGGCAATCTGCTGCTGCATGCGCAGATCGGCTATGTTGGGCAGGGCCAGCATTTTGATGATACTCTTGAATTGCGTTTTTTTTTTTTTAAATTTTTGTCTCCAATTTTTTAACTTAGACGGATCGATTGCTCAAAACGAACTGCACGCCACGCTCTGCGGATTGAAACTGCTTCTCTGAGCAGTTTTTACTCAGACTAATTCGATTCTGCCAGAATCCGGTCGGTTCGGTTCTCTGCCGCTGCCGCTGCTACTGCTGTTGCTCCTCAGGTAGTCGTTCGACCTGTTTTCATGCTCAAGTGGCTTCCAGTCAGCGCGCTCTCTTATCTGCAGTGCTGGCATTGGTTGCTGTTCAATGGTGGAACGGTTTGTGGTCTCGCTCTAGCTTTGAAAGGGCACGCCATTTTGATGAGATCTTCTTTGTTAAGAGGAGGGGGACAGCACCCATATTGTTGATGATTATATTAATGGCTTGTGGGGGGGCTTAAATTTTTTGATAAAAAATACTAGCAAAGTCTTAATTGATTAATAAGAAACAGAAGATCATTTGAATATGGGCCAAATGATAGGAAAATTGACTTTAGAAAACATTTCGAAAATTATGAATACAAGACAATTACGGTACAAGAAAATTGAATTTGATTTTAACGGTACGGAAATAGTTCAGAGTCCCTAATCATATACAGGATCAATTGTTTTTTTTATCAAGCCTGCTTACCTCTAAAAATCCGAATACCTCCCCTCGGGAAGTATAATGTTCGGTTTGAGGACCGATTCCTTAACTTATTGAACCTGAGGTTTTGTTTCGAACCATTCATAACATCCAAATTCTTTGAAACATTTTGCCAAATTAAATAGCCGTAGGATTCGCGTCAATAGAATTATTGACACCCTATAACGCTTAAGGACCCGAAAGTGCAAATTAAGGACCTGAATAATAAGAAGGCAACAGGTCAGAACGGCCTGAACAACAGAGTTTTAAAAGATCTTCCTATCAAAGCTTTACTGTTTCTGGTCCTTATGTTCAATGCTGCTTTGCGCTTAAGCTACTTTCCTAAATGCTGGAAGAATGCCCAAATTATGATGATTCACAAGACTAGGAAGAGTCCCTCTGAGTTGGAGACATACCGTCCTATTAGCCGTTTGTCATTAGTGTCAAAAATTTTTGAAAGATGCCTGCTTAACCGAATATTGGCACTGAATGAAGTGAGACATAGGATCCCCTCTTTTCAGTTTGGGTTTAGGAAGTCGCATGGCACACAGGAACAATTGAATCGTGTTGTCAATTACGTGGTGGTAGCATTCGTAGATGTAAAAAAGGCATTTGTGGTCGGGTGTAACTCAGCGGGTAGTGTGTGGTCATTCCGCCTGGGACCATCGAATAAAAATAGTTTTTTTCTTTAAAAAATAACTTTTACACATGCGGTCAACTTCAACAGTTATTGGCGCCAGCTGTGAAGTAACTAGCCATGAAAAAGCTTCTCAAACCTAGCCGTTCGGATTCGGCGTTAAACTGTAGGTCTCTTTCACACGCGCCAGGAAATTGAGAGAGAAGCTTGGCTTGGCCCTTAGGGGCTGTAAAGCCAATTTAACATTTTACTAAAACAAGCATTTGATCGAGTAGTATTAAAAGATTACTTCCTCCCCAACTCTTCGAGCTAGTGCGAAGTTTGTTCATGGAGAGAGTTTTCTTTGTGATCCTTGACGAAGCTGAATCCAGCGTGAGGTCTATAAGAGCAGTTGTTCCTCAAGGGAGTGTTACCTATTCTACAATGTTGTGCCAATGGATGTTATTTACAATGGATGTGGCAACGATTGAAAACCCTCAATATCTATTTATGGCCACCTTTGCGTACGACACGTTCATTATGGCAAGAGATTCTTGTGTATATAGTGCTACAGAAATTACCAAACAGTATCTACACCGTTTTTACAGATGGTCTAAGCGTTAGAGCATTGGCTTAAACCAGACCAAGTGTATAAATGTTACATGTACTCTGCTTCGTGATATCTGTCCAGGCGTATTCTTATACGACAACATATATATAGAGTGAAAAGTCCCTTTTATCAGGCAGATGTGCTCCTATGAAACTCTTTTTTGGAGCTTCCCTAGAAGGGTCAGCGCATCGCACATGGTGCCCTAAGCGTGTAGCTGGCGGACTCCGCTGGTGGACTGGATTTGAACTCCAGCCACTAGAGCGTTCACGTAAAGAAATGTTGTAATTAATATCTGTTGATTTGTGTTGGTTATAAAGATTTATACTCAACCAAAGACCTCGAGCTAGCCAGCTGTAACTTTGACTGAAATGTTGAATAGCTTAGCAAAGCTATCCAAAAACATTTTAAGAACGGATTTTCTTCTTTGTTATACAATGTTCACACATCAAGAACAAATTTTTGAGTACGCAAAAACTCGATGTGAGTTGATTTGGTTAAATTTAACTGGGAGAAAAATTTTTAATGATTTTGAGTCTTTGCATTGTGGGGGTTCGGGATAACGGAATATCTTGTTGGATTGGAAGGAGGCAATATTATTAAGCGCTAGATATGCTGCTGCTAAGCCCAAATCGGATGAGAGACATCGCTGTTCAGCAATTTCAACGACCCACCCCACCCGAATTAGATCATTTAAGGCTTTCAGAAAAACAAATTACTTTTTTGCGGACTTGTCGGGAAAGCAAACCCAGAACCTTTTGCACTAAACAACAATGAACGAATGTGATTGGAATGGCATCTTAGCGCACTTAACCATCGCACACTTTTGTATCTAAACGTATAATTGGCTATTTATACGTTTTTGTGTGATGGTTGCACTTGCAAGCACTTTTAGAGCATTTGTTAGCAAAAATTATTAAGAAATTTTTGTTCTTATAATTGGTGGAAGGCAACTTTTTTCTAAAAAAAATTTTTCCCTCTGTGTAGGTGCCAAACTAGCTTCGGAACTAGAAGAGTCCGTATCAATCGCTCTCAAAAGTAAACTTTTGAATTGAATTGAACTGAAACTTAGAGGCGGGACGAAAAAAACCGAGAAATTCGAAATGAACAGCGGGAATAGGGACGGGATTGAATTTATTATCTGAGATCGAGGTAGAATTGAATTAGAACTTTGGGGTTGGAACGAAACAGTACTGGAACAGGATCAAGCTTTCTTTTCAGCGATCATCTCTAATATAAATGCATTAAATATGGTAAGAAAAAATTCAAGAGCTATTAAATGGAAATAGTGTCCTGATCTCTAAGGTATAAAGGTTCAACTTGCACTGGTCGTGTGTGACTTATTGACCTAGACCAGCGATGCCCAGCCGTACGCTCTTTGATTAATTGTAATTGCACCGAAGATAGGAAATCAATGATCGTATACATGCAGGGCGCGCCGTTTACAAAACGACACACATGCAAACGATTTCGTGTGTGTGCGTCGCGTCCCAGCAACAATATGTGCGATTTCGGACACTTCTGACACTTTTTTATGAGCATTCACCATTTTTCTATGGAACCGGTCGCACTTAATGTGGAAGCTTTCTGAGTCCAATCTGACTCTTTTCTGACACAGATATAAGTAAGAAAAATATCATAAAATACACATAAAAGTTATTTTTCTAGGCACTTGAAGGGTTACTGAAAGGCTCTTTCCAGAGGCATGTTGGAGTGCAGATCCGAAAATGCTCAGACATAAGTGCTTTTTATGAGCCCGTGCTTAGAGAGCACTGAATATGCTCCGAAAACCCTCAAATTGATGTGTTTACTCCAAAAACGCTCTTAAGCTCGGCTCTTTTCAGGCACATAATTTGGAGCGCTCCGAACTTGGTTTGCTGGGGTAGAACAAAAACCGGGTTTCTCTGTTCTGTTCTTTGATTGGTGTTTGCGCGCGCAAGTAAACTGACCAACAATTTCACTATTCGTATTGGTGCCTATCTTTGTGAGTATTGGTGAGTGCTCTGTCGTATGCTGCTTTTGGGCATGCCTGACCTAGACCTTCAAAAACCTGATAAGAATAAAACGTAATTCAATCGCTTTTTTTTAACAATTTATTCTTTTTGTCGTTTAAACACTTGAGTCCAAAATCTCAGCACTTAATATGTTATCTTTAATATTCTTCCAATCTGTTCAAGTACCTAAAGCGTTATCTAACATCAGCTTGGTACAAGATGTACACCGCTACCGTTTGAAGAGATGCCAAAGATCCGCCCCTTGATAAGTGTCTTCTAATCAAACGTTTAAACGGCACTTGATGTTGCCAGAGCACAACAAATTGCGTAGGACATCACATCATAGCGACATCAGAACTGGCGCCAAGCGACTGTCGCCTTTTTTTTTTTTTTGGTCCACTTGAGTGTCAGTCACTTGTTGCCCAGGGACCCAGGAGCAACGGCGTCAGTGTCGGCAAAAATTCACAGGCAAGTCATAAAAATCATCACACTTTGTCCCCGAGATGCTGTTAAAGAACAATGGGAACATGTGAGTTTTATGGCTCAACGACCGCCGACTGTTAGCCAGCCGCTCGCTCACTCTCTCTTTCTCTTTGGAGTTTGGGAAATTATTGTTATGATGGGTCGGCTGGCTCTACAGTTTATTTGGCATTGTCCCTGGCTGAGATCAAGACAGTTGTTCCGACAAAAACCACAACAAAAGCAAGTCCAAGTTATGGGTAATAAAAATGTCAAATAACAAGGCATAATCAGAGAATCCATTCAATTTCCGGTAATTTGACTAGCTGCGCAATATTTGCGCTTATCCTGAAAAATGCTAAGTACACTTCCTCCTTTGCCCATGACTCAGGCAATTAGCATTCCAGGAGCCAAGAGCCAGACGGATTTGTGTCATTAGCAAAGCGCGTGCGTGCGTTCATTCATTGCCTGGTCTGGAAATTCCCGGGGAAATTCGTGCTATGCTCTCACTAATTGCTTCTGTTTGTTTATCTTTACATTTTGCACATGAATCAGACATAGAGATTTATTGTTGTTGCATTTGGTTGGTTAAATAACTTACATACAATTCACATTTTTTTTTGTTTTTTTTTTTTTTCATACCAAAATCGTTTCGAGTTAGTTGTAATTTTTTGTGTAATTCAGCTTGGTATTTGTTTTTTAATAATTTGTTTATCACAGCTATACGTTTATATTAAATTGTTTATACAATAATTAGGGGATGGGGATTTGTGAAAAGGTCACAAAAAAGGTTTAAAACATAAAAATGAATAACACGATAATCTAATACATGGATATGTTTCCCTCCCACTCCCACTCCCATTGCTTAGGATAGCTCAAATCCAGTATTACTGCTAACAGCATAACGCAGTTTATCCCTTAGCGTGGATTTCTTTTGGTAATTGGGCAGCTTTAGCAGATTAAAACAGGTTGAAGAGGTAGGCAAACGATTGAGTGGATCCTTTTTGCGTATGGTGAAGAAACCGCGTATCACACTGCCAATGGTATCGCCAGTATCCTCATCGTCACCCACCTCCACACAGCGTATGGAAAAAGGCGGCTCCAGATGGGCAAAACCCAGCAGCGGTGGCTTCGAGCAGCTGGTGACAAACTGCAAAGGGAGGAGAAGATACATTAAATCAGAGCTGTAAATTCAACGATTACCATTGAGATTAAAGAGATAATTCGACATAATTTCAGGTGATGGCAGGGAGAAAGACATCGATAACATACTTAAGCCAAGATAGTGCCTTTGTGAAACCATATATTCCCCTTTCGACTGTACCATTGTGAGAACAGTATAAATCTAAGTGGAGATGGGTCCTCTCTATCGGATAGTTCAGAGAAGTTAAGTAGAAAGAAATGATCAAATTTTTGGGGTCTCCTTCTACTAAAAGCTGGTAACTTCTTCTTTTCTTCAGTACTATAGCTTCTACCGGCCTAGGCTGCAGCATGCCTACCGTAAAAGCAGTGACCCGTAGGGGCCTCCACTTTAAGCGAATATTCTCTCTAATTTGGCGCAGAAGAATATTGGTACTTCTCAGCTGCAACGTGGGTCACTTAAGGCACAAGGTTTCGTTCATTGTGAATAATTTGTAAGAGCCCAAGAGCATCTCTATCGTTGATGGACGTTGATGTACAATGCGCAGTACGTTCAAGCGCAGTACGCAGTACGTTCGGCCCATGCGACACCAAGAGAAAGCTTGTTACGCGCGAACCCCAGGCAAAATAGCAGCCCACCTCCCGCCCAACCGACGAGAGGCGCAGCCACTAACGTGTGACACGACCACCAACTCAGTTGAGTCGATTTCACCATTAATTAGTCTATGTATAACGATTACTCCAAGCATAACTCCACGGTTAATAAGAGAGGGAAGATTAATCAAAGAAGTCTACTAGAGTACGATGGTAAACGGACCTCAGGATTCCAGCTCAGTCCACGAAGAGCAAACAATAAAAACTGTTTTTACACAGATTCAATTCTATCTTGATGGGTCGAATAATATAAAAGCTGAGAGTTGTAGACAGTAAGGTCCCAAGATACAGGCAGACAAAAAGGTATACGCAACGTGACAGAATACGGAAGTACGTTTTGTCTGCTTTCACAAAAAAGCAAAACTCTGCGGAATGCGTTCGAGTTTTTTAATGCAACTAACTTTAATATGTTCTGCAGTGGTGTAACTATATATTTATAGCTGATTCGCTCAAAAAAAAATGTTGCTTTTTTTTGACTCATTACGATACGCAACGTGACATACGTTAAGTGACAAGCCTTTCTTTAGCTCCGTACTTCTTATGCTTTTCATAAATTTCTATATGTATCCGTTTGCGTAATCATAAAACACATAAAAATGTTGGGTCAGGATCTTATATTAATATACATGAGATAGGTTAGCTGCATTAAATGAAAAGATGTTTTTGGTTTGGTTTACTTTTCTGGGGAAATGCCATGTGGCCACAAGAAAGTGACACTATCTATTGGTGAGCTTGGGAAATCACTCAACTAACATGGTTCAAAGCGAAAATGTAATTGTTCTATGAAAAAAATCAGCAGCTTTGCTGCTGCGCTGCGGGAGCGAACTTTCATTTGGTCATAACTTAAGTTTCGTTTATCCGATCCCTATCATCCATTCGGCAAATACATAAATAATCTTGATTACTAAATATATATGTTGATATTATTATAACCATTTTTCATATCCTTGGGACAATTTTCAGCTCCATTGGATGAAAAATCTAAGATCAATTTAACATTAAATGGAAATTTTTAATATCCTTTTTTCGATATAAATCCTATCTAGTCTAAATGGATACCAAAATCATACAATGGATCATGAACAAATATCCTTTTTCTTTCAACTAAATAACTAAAATGGCATTACTGCTATACATTTGCATAATTAGCATACAAGCCAAAAAGGGAGAATGTTTTTAATTTTTACAGAGTAGACCAGCGGTGGGCATGAAATTTGAGTTTGGGAGCAGCCCAACAACAGAAACAAGTAAGAGCGCTGTACTCGAGTTTCCCGACTACAAAATACCCTGTTCAATTGAGACAATTGTTTAATAACTTTTGTGTTTTTGCTCGTATCTTATTTTCCTTTTGAAAGTAGTTAGATGTAAGGCCTAGGATAGTATATATTAAGTCACCAGGTTCTAACTCTAAAATTGTGGCTGTTTTTGCGGTTTGAGGGGGGAGGGGGGGGATATTTTCAAAATCTGAAACAAACTTGATCTGGGTACGGTATACACCTATGTGCATGCCAAAATTTGTGTCTCTATCTCTTATAGTCTCTGAGATCGACGCGTTCATACAGACAGACAGACAGACAGACAGACGGACATGGCTATATCGACTCGGCTGTTGATGCTGAATATATATATTTTATAGGGTCGGAGAAGCTTCCTTCTGCCTGTTACATACATTTGCACAACTTCATGATCCCCTTTTCCCATTTTTAATGGGAACAGGGTATAAAAACCACCGTTATCAGAGAGTCTCGAACGTCCAAAATGCAGCTGCTGCGCCGTCTGTGTGAGCGTCTTGTTGGCGCTGTTTTCCGATTCGATATACTTTGTTGTTGTTTACAATTTCATGCGAGTTATATTGCGACGCAGTTTATTATGAGACTGACTGTCGCCAATTGCCGAAAAAAAAAATCTCGGAGCAATGGGAGCAAGGGCTTGCCCACCACTGGAGTAGACCATGACCCAGATGTGTGAACTGGTTTGAAAGTGGGTTTCAAAAGTGGTTTAGAGCCATATCTTAAGAATAAAATAAGCTGTGAACTTGAATATTCATTTGCTATTTATTGCTCCGAGCCAGTTTGAAACAGTTCTAAATTTGAAAACTGGTTCCAAGCCGGTTCAAATTATATCGTGACTGGTTAAATGTTAATCATGAACTATCTTATTACGGTATGGAAAATATTTTATAATTTTGTGCTACGTTGGGGTTTTGGCTGGTATTAAAATATAAATTTCAAGGTGGCAAACCTCTTAAATTCCATCGTTAAATATAAGGGTTTGTTCACAGACCGGTTCCTAAGCTTTGGTTCATTGTTGGTTTTTGGCTCATAGCTTCTTAGATCGTAAGACCATTTTGCCTATATTTCATTGAATTTTTGCGAATCGTTAAAAATAGAGGCGGACAAGTCTTATTTTTCAAGGTTTTTGATGCTTCAATAAATAGTCGACTGTTATCCTTCATAACGACCTTCCAAAGTTTCAATTTCGAGATAAGGAATTCTTTCTTTTTCATAAAAAAGGTTATTTACTTGGAAAAATAACGATTCTATTATCTCACTTGGCTACACTTTTGATTTGATTACAATTCCACTTACCTTTAGGAACAGCTTGCGCTCTTCTTCGGTAAAATCCTTAGCCAATATATCCCAGAGCCAGCCCACCACACGATGCGAATCATGAAAACCGCCATAGTATTGTGTATGTTTACGCAAATCCTTCAAATCCAATGGCACCGTATCACCCGATATGAGACGCTGCAATTCTGGTGGCGAAAACAGTGACAGCCACTCGGGATTGACTATGCTGCGAAAGCCACGATTAAACGCCTGCGTTTGCTCCCGTATCTGTGTGTTCATATGGAAATAGGCCATGTAATGTATATACACCAGTTTGTTGTGATCGTTCACCACCCGAGCCTTGCCACCCGGATGCAGTTCATGTGTCACAATCTTGCCCATCACATCCTGATCCACGGAGAAGGTTAAATTCAAATCGGACACATCCTGTTTGTAATGCTTGATGAAGGTCAGACTGCGATAGAGTTCATTATCCAATGAGGGCAGTTCATCCATGCAGGAGTACAATGCCTGCTGGGTCTGTCCCAGCAGTTGGGAGAGAAAGAACGAAGCAAAGGGCACATCCACCACTATACCCTCGTACACAGCCTTGCCCAACATGCGACCCACAAACTCAAACAGTTGCAAATGATTGTCCTGCACATAGGAAATGGGCGATGGATATAGTCGCTGATCCGAGGTGGTTTTGAATAGATTTAGCGATGGGTCAAACACTTTTTTAATGGTTTCCTCCAGAAATTCCTTGAAGACGCCATCCTGATCAATGCCCGCCTCGTGCAAGCCCTGCTGATTGATGAAACGCACTCGTATCACACCTTTGAGGGCATGTGTGGGCTGTGCCGCCAACTGGCGATAGCCATCCTCTACAATACGATCCCGATGAATGACTATCAAGGCCGAGCGAGGTGAAGCACAAGCACTCTCGGTAAGACCCATCACAGCCTTCTCGTTTTGCACAAATTTGCGAAACAATTTCACACGATCATCATGGGGTATAATATGTGGCATTTTGGCCAACAAAAGCATGGCATTCCGCTTGGCCTTCTCCAGATCATTGATGAAAGTTGAAGGTTTAACCTCGGGTATGAGCCAGTGATTGGTCGGAGTAAAAGGGCGACGACAATCCCGACGATAGAGACACAGCAAGAGAGTGTGCGACGAGACAAATACCGGATTTTGCACTATATTCTTGCCTCCTGAGGGATTAGGAGATTTAATTATTTAGCTTCTAAGATGCTTTTGAAAGCTTACCAAGAATGTTATCATTAATCAGTTTGTACAACATGTTGTTAAGGAAGTAGGTGAGCATCACATAATCATTGAGACGAAACGGACTCTGCTCCGTATACATTTCATACTCGTCCAAAATCCTGTTTAAAATAAAAAAAAGCAAGTCTTAGACATTTCAATAATTACTCCTACACACATCCATCCACTCACGTCACATAGTGCGTCATGCAGTCAAAGAACAGCATCAGCATGGCTATCTGTGGCCTATTCATACCCGCCTCACACCTCAGTAGTTCCAGGTAATCCTTCATGCCACAATTGGGTCCCACCGAGGTCAACAGCAGCCAAATGTCATATAAAACATTTTCGTTATAACAAATCCCTGTGAGTATGTCCAATTTCATTTGAGGCAACGTATTCAGAGCAGCGAAATATAGTCCTATATGGATGAAAATGTGCGTTATGGATTAGTTTTAACCTGTACTATACTTCAACATTTAGCCAAAATACATACCACAAATGCGTGCCACCTGCAATACATCGGGATGATCCAACCGGCGCCATTGCTGCTTGCAAGGCTTACAGGAGAGATTTACACCCCTCGTTGAGCTGCGCTCCAGAGCACGACGCAGCAAATTGGATGTGGAAGGCTGCTGCGGCGACTGAAACTCTATTCGTTCATAATTTAAATTGATTTCCTTGAGTAGATCTCCCAGTAGCAATTTGATGCAACGATTGTCCCACAGCATATGAAATTGTTTCTTAATTAAAGCCACATTTTGGTTTTGTGCCGGCTCTGAACCGGGTGTATGCCAGCCCAGCAGCTCATGCCATTGGGTAAAAACACCTTTGGTGGTCACTGTGTTGGGTATCAGTTCAAGCAGTGTTGTGGTCGTTTCCTAAAAAGATGTTCAAAGCTTAGTGAGTGCTGGATAAAGTTGTTAACTAGATGGCCTATGGAATGATATCGAAACAGATTTTATAAATTGTCTCAGGGAAACTTTTTCTTTGCGAAAAGCTTTTATTTTGGTTCTACATTACGGGATCTGATTTCCGATTCCAATTTTCACAGATACACAGAGTATATTAAGTTTGTGCAAAAGTATGTAACAGGGAGAAGGAATCATTTCCGACGCTATAAAGTATATATATTCTTGATCAGCATCAACAGCCGACTCGATGTACGTCAGTGCGTCTGTATGAACGTACAGTCCTCAGAGATGGTAAGAGATAGAGGTTTGACATGTATGGGACAAAAACTTCCTTTATTTGCAGGCAGATCAGGTTTATTTTCAATTTTTGACACACCCTCCCGCCACCGCAATTTGAAAAAAACGTCATATCTCCCACAGTTTGGAAGATAGATTCTTGGGACCTTCTAGAGATATTTAGTAATTAATATTGTTTATCGATTTGCCGAGGTAATGATAAAGATCGGATAAACGATACTCAAGTTATGACCAAGAGAAAATAGCTTCCCCAGCCCTGGCAATAGTGGCGCCATCTATTGGTCAGTTTTGAAAATCCCTCATTATTCAATGCAAATAGTGACGCCATCTATTGTTCAGCAGCGCTGCTTTCAGCTGCTACCCAGATACAGAGTATATTACAGTCGGGCTTGATCGACTTTCATTTCAAGAAAACTGTTGCGAAGAGTCATCAAATTTTTACGGAAGCATATGGAAGTCATGCTTAATCGGCATCAACCTGTCAATCTGTCACTGTATGAGAAAGGACTGTAATTGTGGTAATTTTGCTAAAACACCTTTAGTTAGGGTCGTCCAATCAGCTCCTCTATCAAGTAGAAACCAAATACTCAAATCGAAAGCTACCTTCTATTCTTCATTCCGTCATTTTTTCTTCCTTCTTTCCACCATCCTTCCTTTCTCTTTACTTTTACAATCTTAACGTCAACGTCTTATATAATTTATAAAAAAAAATCCGCTCTACTTACAGTCAATAGGGGATAGGCCAGTGCCTTGCCCTCCGTCTGGCTCTCAATGTTAAACAGATTAACAATATTGCCCAGGAATGCCAGAGATTTGGTGCCCGACATGCTGTGTCCAAATTCCTCAAACCATTCATAGTTTTCCGATATGCTCAGAGCTCGTTTTAGCA
The DNA here is from genome assembly GCA_037044535.1 of Lordiphosa magnipectinata. Classification (NCBI taxonomy): domain Eukaryota; kingdom Metazoa; phylum Arthropoda; class Insecta; order Diptera; family Drosophilidae; genus Lordiphosa; species Lordiphosa magnipectinata. The sequence goes on along the minus strand of JBAMBO010000632.1, from coordinate 145,422 downwards.
GGCCCAGGGAAGCGAATTGTTCCAAGCATTGCGGCACACTTTGATGCAAATGAAGCACCAAAGCCGGCACCGAAAGTATTTCCGAGAGAAATTGTGACAAGAGATTGCGACTAAAATCGCCATCGATAAGTGGACGCAGGCAAAGCGTTATAATGGCCACCAGGGTCACTGGCTTCACAGACAGCTCCTCGCGGGCGGTGCCCTTAAGCAGAATTATCTGAAAACAGAAAGTTAACAATTTCAATTCTTTCCAAAAGTGACGCATTCCTTTTTTACCCACCCTCATGGTCTTGTAGAAACCCTGCTGCACCAGATGACCCTGTATATTGCAACAGACCTTCTGCATGGCGGGCTGCAGTCGCTCAAATTGGGCATTCCTTAAAATGGCCCACGATTTGGTAGCTGTAAACACAATCAGTGTGTGCAAAAATAGCGCCAGCGTGATTGAATCCGCATGATTTTCAGGCTTCAGCTCGGGCAACAGCTGCAGGCAATGGCTGAGCAACAGCTTGACGTGGCCAATCCAAGGTAAGCTGCGCTCCTTGTGCAGACAAAGGGCGGCATACGAAAGTTTGGGATTCTCCAATTCCATGGCTTTATTTACATAGCGACAGATGGACTCCAGACGCTCGCGAAATTTGAAATCCGATTTGTCCAATTTGATTTGGGTAAGATAGCGACGCAGCACAGGATACACATTCAGAGATAACATGTCATCCTGCTCGGGGCTGGCCATAAAGACGGCATCAAAGTCCTGGCTGTAAGTGAAAAGGCTTAAGTCCTCTCTCTCTTTCTCTCTAAAGGCGAGGGGGTGAAAACTTACATGATACGCTTCTGGTACTTCCTTCTGGCTGCATATCCTTTCAGTGTGGACTGCAACAGCTGGGCAGCCTGTTCTCGTCGCTGGATTAGGGCTCGCTCTTCCCTGGCTGCTTTGGTCTGTTCCAGGAAACTGCTCTTTTGCGATTCTGTTTGGGCAAACATTTTTTTATTGATGTCGTCAAAGTTTTCGTTGGGATTTTGTTATTGTTGTAGTTGCTGGCCGCTGGTGGAAAACTTTTGTTTTTGCTGACAGCTGGCACTGAGTAATTCTTAAAGCTTCGTAATCATTATGCTATTAAGCATTTGCTAAATGCATGGACACAATTGTAGTACTAACTAAAAATTAGTTATAGATTTAGTGTAACCGCTCTTGTTATTTTATGGATTAATCATTCATTCTACAAATGTGCTAATGCAACATGTCGATACTTATCGACAGGGTGGCCTCTACTTTCGTGGTATTTTTGCCCCGACCCCGAACGGTCACACTTGCCAGCACTTTCTTCCAAGCGTTCGGGTCGTCGCGTGAATAAATAGTTAATTAATAATAATAATATGCAGTAAACTGCAGCATAAAATGCCATTAAGTGCAATTCGAGTTACTAGTGAAATGCCCAAGCATTCAACCAATGGCAAAGTGTGGCTATAAAGTGCTCTGTAGTTATGACTTTGCAAAACCAACAACAACAAAAGCAAGCTGAAAAAAGTGCTAATGAATAATACACACGCACACACACACATACCCCTCTACATATATGTATGTGCGCATGCATATAGCAAAGGTGAAAATTATAAATGATAGCATATCATATTAGCAAAATATGAATATGCTGGGACTCGAATTTCGTGGCCAGCAGCAGCAATAGCAATCCCAGTTGTGAATTGCAACAGAAAATAATTTCAAGGTTTGCAGCAGGCGAATAGAAAGCAAAAGGTAATTGAAAAATAGAACGATTTTGGCACAAGCGCAGTGGCCCCCGACCATGGAGATGGGTTGGCGCTAGAGGTGTGTGGGTGGGGCATGGTTTTTGGGGGCCGATTGGCAAGCGTGCGTGTGTGTGTGGTAAAAACAATAAAGCCCCGCTCCCCCTCCGCCCTATAACAAAACTAGTGTGTAAATGAAAACAATTGTAACTGTGTGCGTGTGTGTGAGAGTGCGACGGGCCAGCTAGAAGAAGAGCTAAAATATCAGCCTGCCTTGTAATGTGCCGCAATTTTGCCTCATGCAGTCGCTGTGTGTCACACTCACACACAGACAAGGTCTCCCCCAGCAGCAGCATCTCGGCATCAAAAAAAAGGCGCGCGCTCGTCATTCCCGTTTTTGCTCTCCTTAATTTCTTTCCCTTCTTTTCTTCTTATTACGTTTTTTTTGCAAGCTCCACCATTTTTGCTTTTGCTGACGCCAGCGCCATCGCTCGCCATCATCATCCTACTCAGTTCCCCCAGTGTGTGCCTGGCGTGCGCTGCATTTTATTTAGTTCTTCATCAAACTCAAGATTTGTGTTCGTTTTCTCAATTGTGTTGTGTATTTTTTTGTTTGTACTCGAACTAAAAGATAAGCAAAGGCCAAAGAAAACATGCCAAACGTATACGATCGCGGCAGCTGAAAAGAAATTCGACGCAAACAACGCCGCCGCCTCATGCCTCATTGTGAGTTGCCGCCCGCCCCCCTCCTCTTCCCCTACAGACTCAGTTATTGAACTTTGACGAAATGCCAGCAATTGAAAGTGTGGGTTTAACTTTTTACAGTAATTCTAATGACACCTAACCTCAACCAGCTGTTTACCGTTGCTCAAACCCAAATCACAAAGTCTGGTGAGCCCAAATCGTGACTGTTTGTTAACAATTAAACAAAAATGTGAAATTCCTCCTCCAACAAACAAACGAAAAAAGTAAAAATTCCTCTACAACGCTTTTTAATACAGTAATTGGGCCCCGTTATGTTTTAATGCTCACTTACACACACACTCACACGCATACAGAGACAGCTGCATTGCTGAGAGCGTCGCCTCGCTTTTAAATTATAACAGTAGATGAAAAAAATCGAAGAAAGTCGCTAAAGCAACAACAATAACAAGAAACAAGCTTCGAAATGAGCACAGCAAAGCAATGGAAATTAAATGAAAAGCGCGAATTACAAAACCTAACCAAACTTTGGGATGGGTCTGCACTTGACTGCTACCCCTCCCTAGTGTAATCTCAATGCAAATGATTTTTTATTTAAATATGCCGAAACGATTATAATTATTGATTTACCGTCTGGCGTCGTCTCACTCACGCCATCAAATCAGCGCTACCAGCTATAAAGGTGTTATATATTTTGTTATTTATTTACTTTTCTGATAAGGCGCCCAAAAGCAGAGCCCCCGCCGACTCGGACACACACCCAATGCTAATTTCCATTTGGCAATTGCAAATTGTTGTTGTAAATTTATTAAATTAGCGGAAAAATTGATTTGATTAACTTGCTTGTCATTCGAATTTTATTATCACCAGCGAAATGGCCAAAGATGGTGAGAAATTTTTTCAAGTGATTTATCAGCCATCACGTGGATAGAATTTAGTAGGGTTATTCTGATATCAGCAATTGTAATCTTTTTGAAAATAATTGCTGATTTTTACCGATGTTGAAATACTCTTACGGACTTAAAACCAGGGCATAATCACCGTCACCGGTGGCCCAAGTCACTCGTGCTTTTCGGACGCGAGCGAAACATGAGTGTGAGAGCCGGTGAGCAGAGAAAAACAAGTAAATCGGCTGACGTCTCTTGTGCTCACAAATCAGTGCCGGCCAAATGCAGACACACAAATCTCTATTTACACATGCACGAGCCGAATGCATGCCGATGCTGAGGCCAAGAGGCTCTCGTTGACCAACACTTATTTAAATGGTAAAAAACAACGAAATTTTAAAAATTATTCAATGCAGGCGTTGGTTAGATCCAATAATGGTCCAATAAACGCGAAATTTGCAACATTTTCCTTTGAGAATTTACAAAAGCGCAAGCGTTGTCAAATGAAATGGCGGTCTAAAATATTTCAAATATTGCAAATTTTTCATAAGATCTAAGATTATTATGAAGATTTGATATACGGCAATAGTACTCGGGTAAATAAAGGAAGTGTAAAGCAAACGTTCGAAAAAATAGCGAAATTTCCAAAATTCTCATTTGAGTTAAGATTATTATATAGGTAAAGACGTAATCCGGCTAGTAAATAGGAGGATTATATGAAACGGTCAAAAAATCGCTATATTAGCAAAATTTTCATAGGACATAAGAACAGATGGCAATTGAATTGCGTATATAAGAGGTGAAGACCAAAAACCGTGAAATTCGGCAAATTTTTCATTTGAGTATTACCGAAAACGCTGGCATTGATAAATAAGAGGTGTGGGTTGAACAGTCCAAAATATTGCAAAATTTTACCATTTTTCACATGACCTTCAATTATTATGAAGATTTGATAAATAGGAGGTGTAGATCATACGGTTATAAAAATAGCGAAATATGCAAATTTTTCATATGAACAAGGATTTTATAAAGATTTGAAAAAGTAGCGAAATTTTCATATTTTTTTTCGTTTTGTAGATCAAACGGTTATAAAAATCGCGAAATATGCAAATTTTTCATATGACCAAGGATTATTATAAAGCTTTGAAAAAGTCGCTAAATTTTCATATTTTTTTTAACACCATCATGAAGGCGGGTAAATTAACGGGTGAATATTAAGCAGGCAAAAAAAATAAGGAAATATCCAAAATTTATAGATTAGTTTAGACTAGCATGATGACGTTATAGTTGACAGTGGAAGCCGGGTAAATAGGAGTTGTCAGTCAATCAAAAATTTCAAAATATTCTTTTATAAGTTTAGATTGACATGAAGACGGGTTAATAGGAGGTGTTTAGACTATTGTGAAAACTTTTTATCCTGCTTTAATCATGAAGACAGTTGAATAGACGAATGATGAAGATCAATAGGTCCGAAAAATCGCAAAATTTGCGATTCGTTGTGTGTTTTATATTTTGATCGTTCATCCACTGTTTACTACTCGGGCAGTATGAATGGGTCGTTGTCCTGCTCTTATATCCATTAAATTCTCGCAAATACGTTTGAGAATTGTGGGAAAAGCCTTATTTAGTACAGTTTTGTGTTCATTGTTGACGGAACAAACTGAATCTCACAAGTGCCATAATATGATATTCCCCCTCCACACCATTACGCCACCTGCACACGTACATTCCTAACATCGCTGGTCATGAAAATAGTAGGTTAAAGCCGTCCGATCCATATAAGTTCAACTTCTTTTCATCGAAGAATAGAACAGTCATATGCTCTCCAGCGAACCGAAGCCGTGCAGCTTTACGCACATCATTGAGAGGTGTTTTTATACCCTTGCAAAGGGTATTTTTGCCCAGAAGTTTGCAACGCATAGAAATATTCATTTCCGATATAAACTATATATATTCTTGATCAGGGCGACGAGCTGAGACGATTTGGTACGTCTTTTTCGTACGTCTGTCTGTCTGTTCCCTCAGTTTTGAAGCTATCGATCTGAAACTTTGCACAGAGCCTTCTTTTTACTGCACGCTGCTAATATGTCGGAACCGACCGCATCGGATGACTATATCTTATAGCTGCCATAGAAACCATTAGTTAAAAAATGGGTCTTAGCGAGAAAAACTTTTTTGTTTTCAATGTTGACGTCTGCGAACTCAGCGACTATGATTATTATATGTTTTCAAAAAGATTTGCGAAATTTGGTCGAAATCAGATGACTATGGGTTTTTGTTAGAAAATTTTTTTGATTTTAATTTTGATATTTAAAAAACAGCATTTGCAAAGGGTATAAAAATTTGGGCACAGCCGAATTAAGCTTGGCCTTCTCGATTTGTTTTTTTTTTACTTTCAGTCTTTTCAACTCTTTGGCACTCCGAATAATGCGTTGCACAGTTGTCAGACTTGCATTAACACAGCATTCTTCTCTGATTTTGGCAGCAGAACGATGAGAATTTGAAGCTGTTCTGATGATAAGTCTTTTGGATACTTATATAGTCACGTACGGAACTCCTCCTTTTATATTATTTCCATACTTTGATTCATTTCGAATAAAATTTCCAACAACATTTTGGATTAGTTCAATCTTTTTATAGATTTCACACTGCTTTAGGACAGATTCGACATATCCTTTTATAAGGCCTTTTTCAAAGTCGTTCAATTCATTAACGACTTATTATTCTCCACAAAAAAATATATATATTAAGGTAATCGACAAGATGATAGAAAAGATATGGCATTTCTATTCAGAATAGCATTTGCTATTCAGTTAAGCGGGAGTGTAAGTGTGCAGTGGTATTATCGAATTTTGATTTGCTCATAACTCCACTAATTTAATGGACAAACGATGTGAATTTGGAATTTGGATTGATTCTTCGATATATCTCTGATTTATTTCTTTAAAATTGTTTGATCATTTTGTATTCAAATATCTAATCGTTGTTTTCTATCTTTCTCCGTCTCAATTTTTTCCTTTAGAAACGCAAGCAAAAACAAAATTAAGGAAAATCTGCATGCAAACATTAATTATAATTAACTAAAAATTATAATTACATCCCTTAAAAATTTTCCAACCTGAAAGACGTGAACCCGAGCAAGCAACAACAACGAGATGAAGTACAGCACTGGAACAGACAACGCGCTGCCCTCGAGCAGCAGCAGCAGTAGCCTTAGCGCCAGCTCCAACCATGCATTGAATGAAATGCAGTCACAAAAGATGGAGCTGACAACCACAACAACAACTACAACAACGACAAGCGCCGCAGCAACCGCCCCGCTGCCGGCCACTCAACCCAATCCTACTACCACTTCATCTCAATCCCAGCCTGCTAATGCTTTATTCTGCGAACAAGTGACCACAGTGACCAATCTTTTTGAGAAATGGAACGATTGTGAACGCACTGTTGTCATGTATGCCCTACTTAAGCGTCTGCGTTATCCCAGCCTCAAGTTTCTTCAGTATTCCATTGATAACAATCTGACACAGAACTTGGGCACCTCGCAGACCAATCTGAGTAGTGTGGTCATTGATATTAATGCCAATAATCCGGCCTATCTGCAGAATCTACTGAATGCCTACAAAACATTTCAACCTTGCGATGTGCTGGATGTTATGTCTTCCTCCTCATCGGATAAGGATTCCATGCCATGTTATGGCAGTGATTTCCAGATAACCACGACGGCGCAGTGTGATGAGCGCAAGCTGTATGCCCGCAAGGAGGATATACTGCACGAGGTGCTCAATATGCTGCCCCTGCTGAAGCCGGGCAATGAGGAGGCCAAATTGACTTATATGACCCTTATACCTGTGGCCGTTAAGGACACCATGCAACAGATTGTGCCCACGGAACTGGTGCAGCAGATATTCTCCTACCTACTCATACATCCGGCCATCACTAGCGAAGATCGACGCTCGTTAAATGTCTGGCTGCGCCATCTGGAGGATCATATACAGGCGGCGGCCGCTGGGATCACGAATCGTAGCTATTTCCTGCAGCCATCGCCACAGTTGGTAACGGGCAACAATTCCACGGGCAGCTCGTCGGCCACCAGTTCTTCGGCAGCCTCCTGCTCCTCGGTGGCCTCCTCTTCGCTAGGTAATGTGGCATCTTCCACGCAGCTGCGCTCCAATGACTGGCAGACCATAGCCCCGCCCAGTAAGCAACTCCAGAACAAACTAACTGGCGGCGATTGGCGAGGATCTGGGGGCGGCTCTAGCGGATCGATCAATCCACTCTGTGATAATTTAAATGGTATTACCCTGAACGAATTAGCTTCTAGTCAGAATAGCTTAGGTCTGTCGCTGGAGAGCAGCTCCTCGCTGGTTAATGGCGTGGTGGCGGGAGCAGTGGCCGGCTCCATGCTGGGTATAGGCGGGAGCGAAGACCATGACACCTCATTTAGTAAAAATGGCACGGAAATTCTCGACTTTGAGCCAATCAATGAGGCGAGCGGCGGCGGCAGCAGCAGCATTGGGAATATACTCTGCCAGCAGCAACAGGTGAGTGTAGGACTGAGAATTGAAGGAATTCTTAAACTAATTTGTCGTTTGATCGATTTCAGACGGCCGCTTCTTCTTCTTCCACAACACAACTGCTGCAGCCACCGCCCTATGCTTCCATATTAATGGGACATGTGGGTGATCAATTCGGGGACATTAATCGTTGGAGCCTGGATAGCAAAATAGCCGCCCTCAAGACTCGCCGTTCCAACAGTCTGACCACACAAACCATTTCAAGCTGTTCCTCCTCATCGAACTCCTCGGTCATCACTGTCAATGACAACTGCTCCAATTCCACCGAGAATTTGGCTCAGTTTGCCAACAAACCGAGAAGCTTTTCACTCTCTATTGAGCATCAGCGTGGTGCCTTGGCCAACAGTGGCTCCGACACGCGTCTGGATGAGTTTAAGCCAAGCTATATTAAATTCCAGACTCGCAATGTGGGCATGTCTGGCATTGGGCTGTGGCTCAAATCCCTCCGACTGCACAAATACATTGAGCTCTTCAAGAACATGACGTACGAGGAGATGCTGCAAATAAGCGAAGATTTCCTACAAAGCGTGGGCGTGACCAAGGGAGCCTCACACAAGTTGGCCCTGTGCATTGAGAAGCTCAAGGAGCGAGCACACATACTCGGTAAAGTGGAACAGGAATTGCATACCGGACAGATGAAACTCAGTACGGCTGTCGAGGAACTGACCAACATTGTGCTTACCCCCATGAAACCATTGGAGGCAATTGGCCCGCCCGATGAGAATATTGGCTTGCGTTTCCTCAAGGTCATTGATTTGGTAAGCAATGCCCTGCAACAGGATCCGTATTGTGCCCAGGATGATGAGACGCTGGGTGTGTTTATGTGGATACTCGATCGTTCTATACATAACGAGGCATTTGTGAGTCATGCCAATCAGTTGAAGGATCTAAAATTCAAGCTGTCCAAGCTCAAGATGTCAATGGTGCCCAAGCTGCATCATGTGAAGACGACGAGCGGGGCAACTGGAGGAGCCAGCAACATTAACAAGCCCAGGTAAGCGAGCCCAGACAATGGTGAAGTCAAAAGTTCTAGTTCAAACTACTCTTTATTCGCAGGTGGAACGGCAAGAGTCGCAAATGTGACCCCAAAAATGGCAGCAACGATCGCATCAATCATCGCAAAAACTCCAACGATATGTTAAACTTCTCCCTGAACTGTCTGCAGCATCCGCAACAAGCACCACCGCCACCACCTCTTCAGCAACAGTTCGACTATAATGGCGGCTATGGTGGACCACCGCATCAGCCGCAGTACAAGAGCTCCTCATATCCCAGCTTCGTGAACAATCCTCAGCAGCAGCAGCCCAAGCCGTCGCATCATCATGCCCAGCAAATGCAACAAATGCTGCAGCAACATAACCATTTCCCAGCCTTGCCACAGCAGACGCCACCACAGTCCCATCGTCGATCTCTAAACAATCTCATTGTGGTGGCCGGTGGACCACAACAGCCACAGCAGTTGATCTTCAAACCTGGCCAGGGTGTGCTAACCAACAATAGTTCCAATGATGGTCTACTCTTGGAGAGAAATCCTCAGCCACGCAAACCCAGCTTGAATGGCCTCAATGGAAATGGCAATGGAGCCGTAGCCGATCAGCAACCAAAGAAGACCATGGCCGCTGTGGTAATGGTTAGTAGTCAACCGCAACAACAGCAGCAGCAGGATCAAAGCGATCCAGCGTTACAGATTCTTATAAACAATAACAACAACTCATTGTTGAACAACAATCTGATTAGTCAGCAGCAGCAATTGCTCGTGGCAGCAGCAGCTGCTGCAGTCAGCAATGGCAGCTGTCTGTGTGGTAGTGTTAGTGGTGGTGGTATTGGTACGTGCAACAATCATCTTTGCCAGCACAGCAATAACATTAATCTGAGCATGTCCGCATACGAATACAAAATGAACGATTTCAAGAGTCTGGAACAGCTGGAGACGCTGTGCCGTCAAATGACTGAACAGGCCATGAACTGAGTTCAATTTGGGAATATTGAATATTGGCTGCCAGCAGCAAAAGTTTTTGTGTTCAGAGATCGAACTAGAAATGTGCTTAGTTCTAATTGTTCTGTTTGTATATGTTGTAATTTTTTTTTATATGTATGTTTGTGTCGCGTCTCTAGTTGTACCCCAAAATTAAGTCTTATTTTTTGTAAAAGTTTTTAGTTGATAAGCTCAAATGTTTGTTTAAATGTTAAGTTTGCTAAGCTGGCTGAGGTGGTCTGAATTAAGCAACGGCTGGCCGCTGCTTTCACTACTCTTCAATCCAACCACCCTCCCAACTCTCAGACCCCAGCCAGTTCTGGCCCCAAACCCCCCTCCCCCCACATGTTATTAATGTCTAAGTTTGTTTGTAATTTGTAAATGTTGTCGCCATTTGTAGTTCAACACAACTAAGGCTAAGGTCCCACAGGCAAATAATTTGTCCAAATTTTGACAAAAATTTGGCTTAATGGGCCTAATTCCGAAACTTTTCGGCCATATTTGATCAAATTTTATGTGTATGAAAGAATAATTTTATTTTAAAGTCCTGCAAAATCTGCAATCATGGCTATTTAGCCTGTGGGAACTTAGCTTAACACACATACACACATAGGAACGGCGGTTCGTATTCAGCTCAGGATTAATTGATTTCCAAGTGTTCTTTTAAGCCAAACCACATTTGTAAAAGTGCGTTTTCTACTCAAAATTTAACAAACAAAAAAGAATAAGTCTTCCCTGCGTTCAAAGAAATGAGCAATTGACCAACATTTGGCAAATATTTGGATTAAAGAATCGTGCGTCCATAAAATTAAGGCTGCAAACCGGTCTAGAATCAAATCCCTTAGAACCGCTAAGGTTTTTGGGTCTGAACCGAACCTTACCAGCTAAGGAACCCGAACTAGACCTCTTCGTGGACAAAGGCTCGGTTCGAAAAATGACCCTAAATCGACGTTTAAAGAACATTCATTTTTTTCATACAAATTTTTAACATCCAAGTAATTGGTGAAGTAAAGACGCGTTTCGAAAATGATATTTGAATTCACCATATTTTTTTTATGACTTCGAAAAGGAGTTAATTGGAGCTCCAAGTTGTTTACCTTCCACTTAACGTCGAGAAACTCTTTGGGAAATAAGTAAATTGTAAACTTAGATGCTTTATTCGATATGGATATTAAATCTATCAGATAATAAGTTAAGAAAAACCTTGGACTGGATGCTTTTAAAACAGGTTCGCAAACTGAATCTTTAGCTTTATAACAAGTTCAAACCTTCGGACCTAGCTTTCTATAAGCTTTCTGGTGTTTGCAGCCTTGATTATAATATACCAAAAGTGTTTCCAAAAGTTCGCTTTTGGATTTGTTTTTTATAGTTTTGCATGTTTAGCACTTTAGAAACAATCAATCACTAACACAGTCACATCGAATCAATCTTAAGCAACACCGTTCTAGACTCTTTTTGAGCTCCACAACAAAATATATACTTGTTGAACGTGTTGCTCTCCTAGTTCTACTCTCCTTTTAAAGAGATACCTATACGAGGGCTCATTTTGCGGTTTTAGAATTCTGAAAAACCTGTCCTTGTCGCGCTATGCTATCTTATTTATACAGGATGTGTCAAAAGTAATCACCCCATTGAGCTTTTACATTTGTAAGATAAATAGATTCCAAATTCATGTCGAAAAGTCATTAAACTCTATACTCTAATACTTGGAGTAATTGTTGAAGACTGTATTTCGCTGTCTGGTATAGTCACCCGAAAATACCGCTCCAGACTTATTTTTTGTGGGGTTTGGAAGTCACGGGCTTATGTCCCTGATACTTGAAGCCATTAAAAAGCATATTCGCCAAAAATGCAGGAACTTGGCACCGAAAAGTGCTGTATAATGTGATTAAACGGGTCCGTTGTTCAATTTATTCTGGCGGCGGGCACTTAACCGGTATGAGCTTCAAGATTTGATTAAAATATCCAGTAAAATAGTAACATTACTTTTGACCCAATTTGTATTATATAGACAGCGGCTTTTTTTTTTTTTTTTAGAAATTTGGAATTGATTTTAGTTAAACAGTATTTACACTTGTCTGATGTCTCATATGTAGACATCGGATTTTATGCACTTTTTTAAATGAAGGTAGATTTGAGTGAAAATCTGGATTTATACTAATTAAATAACCCCACTTTCCATTGAAAACTGCATATTTTGCATAGGAGTTTGCAACGCATAGAAGAAATCATCTCCGACCACATAAAATATATATGGACATTTCCAAAAAAGGTCCACCGAGGCCAAAAATATAAAAGTGGTTAAAACACTATGTTTCAAATGTAAGCTAATCTCACATTTATTCATAACCCATTTCGAAATATTCGGATTTACTGCCGCGCTAGAGCAATTTTTCTAATTTAAACATTAATATTGCATATTTTTTTTGATAAAAGTGCCTATAGATTTCTATTACAATTGCTATCTAAAACCTGTCTGAGGGTACAAATGGTCAAAAAAGAATGCACAAGAAACCATGATAAACTATGTGATTGCAATAAACTTTCAGTTTTACCTTCGCGTTATAATGGAAATCATATAAATATAATCATGGAAAAATTGTCACGTTCGACATGTCCCGTATCGACGGAAATAAATATTTATTTAAAAAAAAAGTACAGAGGATTTCCAAATCAAATAAAACACATTTCAAAGAACTATTCATTCATAAAATATTAAAACTATTTGGGCTTAGTTATTGTGTCAGATTTATATGGCTGCACCCGAAAAACAACTTCTATTTTTGTCACGTTCGAATCGCTTCCTATTTTGCCATTATTTTGGAAACAAAATTTCACTTGATATACACTTCAGCACTAATTAAAGTGCTTGCTAAGACCTTTATTATAAAGTAAAAAACGAATTGAAAATTTTTTTTATTTTGACTTTTTTTTTAATTTTTTATGTGCCGACGGTCACGTTCGACAGAATATAAATGCCCATATATTCTTCGGATGACTAAACTCGGCCATTATTAAAATTATATGTTTTCAAACTGATCTGCGAAGTTTGGTCGAAATCGCTAACATTTGGAGCGAGCTTTTTCAAGTGTCACAGACAAAGTTAGCTTTTCTTTCTCGTTTTTAATTTAAATAAACGCAGACTATAAATGACACAATTATATGATAATAAGCAACACTGCTTATGAGTTATTCACAAAAACTTTAGAGCCTAAACGCACCAGTAAAAGCTCGACTTTTTTACTTTTGTTTACGCTTGTTATGCAACAAAACGCATTGGGTAGTGGGGTGAGACCATGACCTAAAAAATTTCATATTCAGGTGGTCTAATCCAAGGCATACTTAACTAGGTAGCCGAACTCGCTCTCGCGCTCTCTTTGCTTACTTCTTAGATGTCAGTCTGTGAACAACAGTTGCGAGCGACGCATCTCCGCGGACGAATTTTTTGTGTTCTGCTTCTTAGTTCGCTCTCTTTTGTATTTATACCCGTTACTCGTCGAGTAAAAGGGTATACTAAAGTCGTGCAAATGTATGTAACAGCCAGAAGGAATCATTTCCGACCATATAAAGTATATATATTCTTGATCAGCATCAACAGCCGATTCGATATAGCCATGTCCGTCTGTCCGTCTGTCCGTCTGTCCGTCTGTCCGTCCGTCCGTCTGTCTGTATGAACACCTAGATCTCAGAGACTAGAAGAGCTAGAGCAACCAAATTTGAAATGTAGACTCCTATTGTCTGCACGCAGATCAAGTTTATTTTCAATTTTTGCCACGCCCCCTCACGCCCCCGCAATTTGGAAAAAACGTCATATCTCCTACAGTTTTGATGATAGATGGTTCGTACTTTCTAGAGATATCTAGTACTCAAAATTATTTATCGATTTGCTGAAGGAATGATAAAGATCGGATGAACGATACTCAAGTTATGAGCAAAAAACGGTCAGTTAACGCCCACCACCCACCCCACCCATAACCTAAGCATTGCGTTCAGCAGCAATCTTAGTGAGAGAGAGAGAGAGAGAGAGAGAGAGAGAGAGAGAGACTTAGAGAGCGCACTGCGTTGTGCGTTGTGTGTTAACTGGCCGTTTGACTCGTGACCAAATTCGAGCTGCGACATTAAGGGTGCAGAGTATGTAATAGTCGGGCTTGACCGACGTTTTCAAAAGTTTTGTTGTCTGATCTGTTTATCGTGATGAATTTGGAGTCATTTATGTTGGATTTAGTAATTGACAAATGTCTATTAATATCTGGCGGATAATAAATAGCCGAGTTAAAAAATGTTGCATACTTTTCGGCTGACCCACCTCAGGCATACAGGAAGGCTAATAAACATTTGTTTCCATGAGTAACGGGTATATCGAAGTCGGTTAGAGCCGACTTTAACTTACGCTCTCGTTTTATATGAAGTTGTGAGAGAGCGAGTGCGGCTACCTAGTTAAGTATGCCTTGGTCTAATCTATTGATCATGCAGGGTATTTTTTATCGTGTTTCGGTATGATCACAACCTTGAAAAGCTATTTATTAAGTATTAATTGATTTTATTATCATGAAGAACCCTTTGCAATAGATTTGAAATAATTTTCAACTTAATTGGCATTAAAGCGTTGTGCAATACTGCTATTATTCTCTTTGATTCTTTTTGATTATTTTTTTTTTTTTTTGCAATTTGATGTTCTGTCAGATAGACTCTGCTTATTTTTCTGTTTTGTCCTTGCTTTTCCACCTCTAAACGTTGTCGCTCCTTTTAAAGTGTAACTAAAATTATTTTACTCTTCGCGTCCCTAACCAAAAAAGTCTTGTGCTAAAGGCCTATTTCCCAGAACGCACGAAAATCAACTTTTATGGCAAACTTCATTTTCCTTTCGTCACAGTATTTCATAAAATTAGAAACGCCTTGCTTTGATGCTCATGTGCTTTTAGAAAGTGTTTCTATTTATGTGAAATACTGTAAAAATTGGCATTCTCTTTGATTCTTTTTGATTATTTTTCTTTTTTTTTGCAATTTGATGTTCTGTCAGATAGACTCTGCTTATTTTTCTGTTTTGTCCTTGCTTTTCCACCTCTAAACGTTGTCGCTCCTTTTAAAGTGTAACTAAAATTATTTTACTCTTCGCGTCCCTAACCAAAAAAGTCTTGTGCTAAAGGCCTATTTCCCAGAACGCACGAAAATCAACTTGTATGGCAAACTTCATTTTCCTTTCGTCACAGTATTTCATAAAATTATAAACACCTTGCTTTGATGCTCATGTGCTTTTAGAAAGTGTTTCTATTTATGTGAAATACTGTAAAAATTGGCATTCTCTTTGATTCTTTTTGATTATTTTTCTTTTTTTTGCAATTTGATGTTCTGTCAGATAGACTCTGCTTATTTTTCTGTTTTGTTCTTGCTTTTCCACCTCTAAACGTTGTCGCTCCTTTTAAAGTGTAACTAAAATTATTTTACTCTTCGCGTCCCTAACCAAAAAAGTCTTGTGCTAAAGGCCTATTTCCCAGAACGCACGAAAATCAACTTTTATGGCAAACTTCATTTTCCTTTCGTCACAGTATTTCATAAAATTATAAACACCTTGCTTTGATGCTCATGTGCTTTTAGAAAGTGTTTCTATTTATGTGAAATACTGTAAAAATTGGCTCAAACAGCACCTCCAGGAGGGCCCAGGGCCAAGCTTCTCTCAATCTCTTGGCGTGTGTGCTTATAATTTTTCGCACAAGAGAAAGGGACCTACAGTTTAACGCCGAATCCGAAAGGCAATTGTTAGAGAATTTTTGCTTTTTTTATGGCTAGTTACTTCACAGCTGGCGTCAGTAGCTGGTAAAGGTGACCGGGTGTGTAAAAGCTTTTTTCTAAAGAAAGAAACATCTTTTTCTATTAGATGGTCCGAGGCGGGATCGAACCAACAACCTCCCGCACCAGCAGCCACACATACAACTGGTACGCCACACCCGGCTAAAATACTCTGACAAAAGGAAAATTTGAACGCCCTCAGTACGAGGCTTTAAACACAAAAAATTTGTAACTTCTTTTATTTCGGTCGGTAAGAAGTATTTACCTTACTTGCAGCGTTCGTAACTTTCGATTTGGAGGAAAGACATATTTAGATGTGCAAACGCCTACTTTACTCTCTAAATATGTAAAAGAATATGAAATATTTCAAAACAGGTTGAAATATTTTAGCATATTCTCAAATATGTATTTATATCGAAGATATGTAAATATGTTAAATATGCAAGTCGAATGAGCATTTAAGTAATGTACTTTTCATGAAACATATTTTTATGCAATCAAAAACTTTAGTTGATCTAATTTCTTCTGAAATCCGTAGACGTGTATTATCTATAGAAAGGGGGCATACATGAGTTTCGTTAGTTTCAAAATCAACAACTGATAGAGAGCACTTTTTTCCAGAATTTCTGTAAATTTAGAAGCAGTAGAAGACAATAGGAGGTGGCAGGTATTGGCAATGGAAGCAAAGAAGTTGCCAGTGGCAACTGAGAAACTATTGCTCATTTTGGCATTGCGTGTGTATGTTTAGAAACGCGATAGCGCGCTCATTTAGCACTTCTTTGTTCTTCTACTGTGTCGGTGCGTCGACGTTGCGACGCGTACCTGCAGCAGAGCGCTGTTGTATACACATTAGATAGATACGCGCCGGACTCTGCTATTCATATACAGAGAACAGGCTGCGAGTTTTTAAAAGATTTTCGTTTTAGCTTTGCCTTTGCAGCAAGCTTTTAAAGCTAGTTGGAGGCTGAGACTCACAAATACTATTGCAATGACTATCTGCTGCCGCTACCGATCCCTGCTCAAAAATGTTGGTTAGTGCTTTAAATTTTTAAACAATTAAGAAGGCGGTTAAAAATGTCTTTTATCATTTCTATCTCAAAATTTGAGGCTTGTACTGAACCGCCGGGCCTGCACATGCACATACACACACACAATACACAACACATCCAACCATGTCTCTCTCCCCATAGGAAAATTTGGCCAAATTTGATCAACATTTTACGCTATTCTGACGACGACAAAACAAAACATTTAAAAAATCATAAAAAAAAAAAACTGTTTATATAGTAAAAATTTATATAATGAACTCTGCATCGTGACCATGAGACTGACTAAGATTACTTTTCGCAACTATAAAGAAAAAAACAAAAACTAAATGGAAGGAAGAGGGAAATGTTTGCGCGAGAATCAAAACTTTGCTTGCTGAATTATGAAGGAGGAGGAGTAGTAGGAGTAGTAAAAGAAGTCACCTAAGGAATATGTTTACATATATATACATATATATACACGCATACACATAATTTATTTTAAATTTAAAGGAACATAATTGCTGAACAAAAATTGTAACGTTTCAATGTTTTTTTATGTTGAAGAGAATCGGAACTACTTTCATTTTGTAACCATTTACATGTTGTCAGGCTTCCCATTTATACAAACTAATGCTTATGTTCTTTCCTTCGCTTTTAGTCAATTGTTTATATCAAAACTGTCAAATGGCAAGCCAATCGATTATGTTATGTTTTAAATTGTTTAAACAACAAAACAAAAAAAGATTATATAAATGTAAATTTAAATGTGTAAGTTCAAAACTAACGACGGGCAAAGCTGAATTGAAAATAATAAACAAAAAACGGAAGGCAGCCAAAAAATAATAATAACATTTACCCTAAGAACGAAAAAAAACGTGTAGCTTAAATTAAATGCAAAAGCGACATAAAACGAAACAAAATTGTGTAAAGTGCTGCTTCAAAATTATATTTTTTTTGTTTGTTTTTCGAATTTGTCACATTGTAAATAGCAGCTTCTTGATATATAATATACATACAAAAATATATTGTACGGCCAGTTGGGAAATGTAACAAATTACTATAGCGAGTTCAAAACACAACAAATTCACCAAAACGAAAACTAGGCATACAAAAAAAAGGGTTTAATGTAAAGTTCAACTTAGAGTCAGTTAATAAATGTTTGCAGCAGAGAACAAAAAAAAAAAGAAACCAAAATGTGAGCATAAACCAAGCGTGTACCTACCTATACACACACACACACACACAACACATACAATTACAATGCATACATATATTTATTTTAAATAAATTATTTCAACAATTACCTTGCAAATTGTTTTCCCTTGACAGATTGATTTACCTGCGCAGGTACGAGGCACAGTGGGGACAAGTATTTTGAAAATACTCAAAGTATAAATTGCTCGTCTTTAACATTAGGTTTTATTTTATGAATAGAATTTCTAAAATTTATGTGATAACTTTGGTTATGGAGACCGCATTTTAAAGTCAGGTGAAACGAGTGTCTTATCGGGGATGCAAACGGGTTTGAAACTGAACCGAACCGCTAATTTATGATCGTTAACCAGCGCAATTTGAAATTTGCTAAACCGAACCATAACCCGAAAATGCAATCAGTTCTGTTCGGTTTTTTTATGGACGAGTTTAATAAGGTACATTTTGAATATTTTTTATAAGAAAAATCGACTTAAGAAACAGCTCAGACATTTCTTTTTCGGTGATACCATAGATACGCATGTGATATGAAGTGCTAAAGTTTCCGGTCGCTGGGATTCAATAGATTCAAAAATTAGCTTACGGCTATCCTGCGGGTACCAAAATCTAACTAAAGTTCCCAGCAACTACACTTAGTTTTTTGGCTTAATTTTTCAACTCGCTCAACTCAACTCATTGATTTAAGTCCCCCCATATGGCCAACATCTTACACTGTGCGGTGGATTGAAACCTTTAAGAATCAACTGAATCGTACTAGCAATGGCGTAGCCAGTTTTCCAAAAAGTTAGGGGCAGCATTGCCTGAACGTTTCTTAAATATTTCTTTAATTATATTTTTTAGCATTAAATAATTAAATCAAGATGCTTTCGATATGAAATGAGAAACAATCTTCAAAATAATGGCGGAAAATTTAAGTTATAAATGAAAACGCAAATTTTCCGAATCAAAATCTATGATTTAGAGGGCAGCAATAGATAATTGATGCTGCATTTCCCCAATCTGTATGCGTAGATTGCCAATCAGTCAGTCAGGAGAATCTCATAAATACAGAAAAAAAACCTTTATATGTCGGAAAATGGAAGCACTAATGTCAATAGTTCAAATCGGGTAATACCAAAATAAAGTTCAACATTTTTTAGCATAAACGGTCTCACAGCGTTTTGATGTACTAGCGCTATTTGTGTTGTTTACAGTGAGTTGAAAAAATCAATTTGGATTTAAATGAAAATTTCAAGAGAAGGTTTTCGTGGGACTATTTTTCACAACTTTCGACGTGGATTATCTCAACAAGAGTGTGTCGATGAACTCAAATCTTTGTATGACGATAAACCACCTTATATTGCTGTTAAAGTGAATTCAACTCAGCGACGAATTCCGTGAAGGTCGTTTAAAATCGGTTTTTGAGCCAGAAAACATCGATGATGTGCTTGAACTGATAATGCAAGATCGTCATGTGACATACAGAAGATTGAGGCATCCCTAAACATTAGTTCGATCTATGTAAGATTTTGCATGAACAAAGGTTTGTTCGCGTTGGATTTCGCATAATTTAACAATCGCTCAAAAAATGGATAGTGTGGATTGGTGCAAAGAAATGCTGAAAAAATACGATCGCGGTGCTTTAAAAGCCGTTTATAATATCATCACAGGTAACGAATCATGGATATATGCGTAGGAGCCAGAAATAAAACAGCATTCGAAGGTGTGGTTGTTCCAAGATGAGCCAAATCCCACAAAAGTTGTTCGCGTACGAAGCACTGCGAAGCAAATGGTCCTGGTTCTTGGGCCGAATGGGTCATGTGGCCACTGTTTCGAGCAACGTAGGACAGTCAATTCTGAGGGGTCGCGACCGCCGAAGATGAATCATTCTCACATTCACACAAGCGACTTTTTGACCGGCCAAAACGTGTAATTGATGGGTCATCCGACGTACATACCTGATGTCGCACCCAATGATTTCTTTTTAATCCCAAACATCAAAAATAAACTGCGTGGTGAAAGTTTTTCTACGCTCTACGAAGCTGCTGATGAGATTAAAACCCATGTTTTGGAGGTGCCTCAACCGGAGTGGGAAAAGTATTTCGAAAATTGGCAAAAGTTAATCAATTTTCATGGAGAATATTTAGAAAAACAATAAAGCCTTTATGTGCTATATATATAAATAGTACCCCACGTACTGTCACGACTATCATGACATGACATAATACTCATCTCCAGCTGAAACTTTCCGTTGCTATCAAGGCCCTCAACTGTACCTGGAAAACGCTATAAAAATGTACTACCAAAAGTGAAATATATAATGTTTGAAGCCACTGATCGGTCTATCATGCTATAAGTTGCGCAGACTTGAGGTTTCCTAGAATACGACGAAGTGGAGAAATTTCTTTGATTTGTTCTAAAAAAAATATTTAGTTTACCACACATTAAACTAAACTATGCTCTTTTTGTAGAAACAGGTCCTCCAACCCTCTAAACCAGAGTTCCCCAGCGATAGCCCCTGGGGCACGAACACACTCTCCTATTCACACCGAATGCTTGCCGAAGTCATGCATCACTGTGTGTTAGAGAGAGACACAGTCACATTTTCGCGCATCAGTCACATGCATCACTGTGTGTTAGAGAGAGACACAGTCACATTTTCGCGCTCTTTGCTTGGGGAACCCTGCTCTAAACCAAAACGCTAGGATAACATTTCTCTTCCTGAAATGGAGTGCAAAAACGATAGTCTTAGCCTAATATCATTTGAATTTATATCAAGATGTGAAATGCTAAGCATACGTTAACGCTGCAAAGCTGGATTAGCCTAACAACGCAGGTTGCCATGCGTTTCTTGTCCATTTCTATTGTTGTGGAAACTAAAACAACAGTCTCAGAACGAAGTGGACTTCCCTACACTCCACACGAAATTGTTTAAAAGCACAAAATTGTAAAAAATTATTCAACCGAATATGAGCCGACATCATCGTTATAACAATGTCCAGCTGAAGAAGTTGCCACTGGCCTTGCAACAGCAGCAGCAACATCAGCTGGACAACACTGCACCAGATAAAGACGAACAGTTGCCCATGTGGCCCAGTGAACGTATACCTCCTGGCGGCTCGGGTGCCTTTCACACACCCAAAGTGGAGTACAGCAAAGAGACCTCGGATTTGATTAAATGTGGGTACCCCATGTGACTTCTTCAGAATTTGCATTCCTTTCTTTTGTTTCAAGTGCTCGTCAAAGAGTCCAAGATGTCCATGCTGATGCGTAAACAAATCGATGAGAGTCTGCGCAATGGTGAACCCTTGCCCCTACCCAAGCCCACACGTCCGAATACTAACAATGATCCGGATAGAGAGACCTTGGCCATACTAGAACGTGCTCGCAATGCCAAGCGCAAGAATTTGCGCCAGATTGTGGACAGTGGAGCGTACAATGGTAGCTACTATCGTCCGCCCACCGATAATCGTATGGTCAGTGAGAAGGCCAAGGCAAAGTTGCAGTTGACCATGGCTGGCACACATCTGCCTGATCCGGCTGTGAAGCCCATGCGACGTCCGCGCGAAGAACGGCTGGTGACCGAGGAGGATATTATCAATGAATGTGAGTTTTGGGGAAAGGGGCGCCAGATTTGGTTCAGAGTAACTCTTTCTTTGTGTTGCAGTATTGGATCAGATCAATGAGCGTGCCGACTGGTTGACCGAAATGGAAGAGCTTGGGCAGGGTAAAAAATATCGTCCCGAGATCCATGATCAGATATCCGAACGATTGCATCGCATACGCGCTTTGGAGACCAAATTAAAGATGAAGAACGAGGGCGGCTATCGTTTTGTGGACTAAGAGATCATTGCTGAATTAAATGAAATGCGTTAAAGTGTTGTATTAGAATATAGTTAAGAAAATATTACAAAAAAAATAAAGCAGTTACTTAAAAGGTGAATATGTATCTATCTCTATCCCATAGCGGGATCCCTCAGCTGCCAGAAAAAAACTGACGTAACTTAGCAGTTGCAGGTAATATATTTACTTGAATCATTGTGAATTTAATATAAAGTTAAGGAGTTGCTGTTGTTTCCTAGATGTAAGATGATGGGGGGTAACTGCATAGTAGGAAGTTCTCCAAATAAATT
The DNA here is from genome assembly GCA_037044535.1 of Lordiphosa magnipectinata. NCBI lineage: Eukaryota > Metazoa > Arthropoda > Insecta > Diptera > Drosophilidae > Lordiphosa > Lordiphosa magnipectinata. The sequence goes on along the minus strand of JBAMBO010000632.1, from coordinate 123,396 downwards.
TGGCAAAAGGAGAACACAAAGGTAGGGTGAGTAAAGACGCTGTGTTGCATCAACATCTTAGCAACACTTCGAAGACATGTTAGAGGGACTCCTGCTTATCCATTATTTTAACAGTTACGACGTAAGGCAGGGACTCGTACCTGTGGCTGGGATGGAAAAGCTGTATTTTGGCGAAAAAAGCTTTTTAAGATGGAACAACTGTTGTACCCCTTAAGGCTAATGCCTGAAGTGCCTCGCAAAATCTACATGAAGAGTCTTCACAATCGCGCATCTTATCTGTAATTCATCAATTTCATCGCTTACTGATAGAGCTATCTTATTTCGTTGAAGTCTACCAAAATCTATCATAATTAGCGTCTTTCTTCGTCCATCATCTATTCCATGCTCTCTGTCTCGTCACCGCCACCTTTCATTTTCTAAATACAGTGAGATCATCATTCGATTACCATACCTTAACACTAAAATATCGAAACATTTATACATACTGTCGGTCATTTTCAAATAATTCCAAAAACTATGGGCCCTGTTACGAATTCCAAATCAATTTTCGTGTAAACGATTGTATATCGAATTCAACATGATACAATCATAGTAGTTATGGCGCTCCCTCAGTGCTGTCTCAGCTCGGGTCCTTTTAGTTCAGTGTGCTTGTCACTTGAAACGGAAGGTTGTGTCCGCGCATGTCATTTTTGGTTGTTTTGTTGTCGCTGCATTGCAAATTTGCGTGCACTTGTCAAATTGTTAATATAATATTTATGCATATATATGTATGTAAATCTGTAACTGCTTTGTTTTTTTCTTCTACACACACAGTAAATTTCTGTGTGTTTGACGTTTGCGCTTGCTCTCCCGCTCTCTGGCGCTCTGAGAAAACACGTTCAGGTCATTTTCTGCTCTGAGCGCCATACCTTATATGGTTGTATCATGGAATTCAAGTTGTATAAATTTGTATGTAAGTGACAAGCAAATCTGTGGTTACTAAATTTCGTCGTTCTTTTCTCTCGAATTGAATTCACTTGGGATTCAACAATCGGTTTCAGCTGCTCAAACAATTCCGAAAATAATTATACCTGATCTAGATCCATCTAATACGGATTAGATACGGAAATCCACATCCTAAACTACTTTTCATACGGAAATCCACATTCTAAACTACTTTTCATACGAAAATCCACATTCTAAACTACTTTTCACACAGAAATCCATATTCTAAACTACTTTTCATACAGAAATCCACATTCTTAAATACTTTTCATACAGAAATCCATATTCTAAACTACTTTTCATACGGAAATCCACATTCTAAACTACTTTTCATACGGAAATCCACATTCTAAACTACTTCTCATACGGAAATCCACATTCTTAACTACTTTTCATACGAAAATCCACATTCTAAACTACTTTTCACACAGAAATCCACATTCTAAACTACTTTTCATACGGAAATTCACATTTTAAACTACTTTTCATACGGAAATCCACATTCTAAAGTACTTTTCATACAGAAATCCACTTTCTTAACTACTTCTTATACAGAAAAATACATTCTTAACTATAGATAAGGTTAAGGTTCTTAACAGTAGGTAAGTTTGTCACTTTCTATTCACAACATTATGAAATTCGACTGGAAAATACTAACGGTTACACTAAATCGACTTTTTCTTGAGCCCCGATTTGAATGTGAACCTAGGTTCAACGGCATTTTGAACCCGCTCCGTAAACCCGAAACCAAAAAGTTTCGGTGTGAAACGCTGCCGATTTTTAGGAGGTTTACAACCCTGCTTATTTGTGATGCTGGACGTTTTGTTAGTTATATAAATGTGAGGGCTCGAGTTCTTTAAAATATTTGGGCAGCTTGTTCTCTTCTCCTATATATATATGCAGTTCCTTGGGGGATTCGCACAGTACCTCGTACAGTACCACAGTAACTCGTATTGCTTAGCAGAAACATCGTTTGATTAATGTTGCGTTTATTCAATTTATTCGCTGTTACATAATAAATTTAAGATTTCGTTTTCGTATAATTTGTAATAACTTAATCTGGCACAAGTTTAATACATTTACATTACACACACACAGTTTAACAATGTAAAAAGCCCAAAACGCAAAATATTTTTCCTTGTTCTTGTTCCGTAACGTTTTCCTTGTTTTTTTTTGTTTTTGTGGTTCGACTTTAGATTTTGGCAAAACGAGCATAAAGTACAATTAGGTTTGAAAATTCATGAGACTTAGTTTAAATGTATCGAATAAATTAATTGGAGTATATTAGGTATATTAATATATATATTTATATTAAATGTATGCATTGTGTATATAGCGGCTAAATATCTGTTCTGTTCCTATGCACTACGCCTTGTATATAGATAAATTGTAATGCTCCATTCAAAAATAGATACACATTTCGATTGTGTTCTGCACTTGTGCACTAACCATCTGCTCCTCCTCCATCTCTCTAACTACAACTCTAGCTTAACAGGATGGCATATGACAGCGAAATTCGCTGGCTGCCTCGGCAAATCGATTCCGTATCAAATAGCCACTAATAACTTCGGCAACCTCATGTGGACGGTCCTCATGCACGGCATGACCACAGCGAGCCAAAACCTGCATCTGAAAGCGACCCTGCATTTGGCCGACTGTCAGTGTGCGATCCAGACCATCGATGCTGGCCAACAGCAGCTGTTTGGGTAGACGCAAATTGAGGAACTTGTCGCTGAGGCCAGAGAACCAGCCGACCCAATACTTTTCTGATTTGGACAGATCTATGCGCCAGGTGTAGCTGAAAGGAAAATAATGGAAATTAACTCCACTATCTATCATCTTCATCCCTTAACTTACTTCTTGGCCGCTTCTGTCGCAGCTTTGGTGGTGATGGGTTTCTTAAAGTCCTCACTGCCTGACAAAGCTGCTGCTCCCTCAGCACTGGCATCGGCAGCCTCATCACCAGTTTGGCCCACCTCCTCATCTTCGGATATACTAAACTGATTGGGAAACATGCTATTATGATGTGCCTCTTCCAGCACATCATCGGGCAGGGGTAGATCATTCGTTGCCAGTTGATTCGTTGTGCAGCTGCCAAATAAAAATTTCAAGTTAAATTTCTTGCCATTTCAACTTTTCAAACAAACTCACTTGATGATTTGTCCGGGCATGGACACTTTGGCACTGTCCACATTGCGCACTTGGCCGCTGCGTATACACCATTCGATCGCATTTGGTATGCTTTGAAAGTATTTCGGACGCGAGCGTAAAAAGCTTTGCATACTGGCCAGCGCTTCCATGGCCGTTCCCTCAACCACATCTATGACGGTAATGCCAATTAGATTGGGTATCAATGCCATGTGCGCAAAGTGTACAGCAATAGCTCCACCCATTGAATGGCCCACCACAAAGAGGGGTGGCACCTCATCGCCATACAACTTCGTAATCAAATCACCAATGTCCCTAAGAGTAAGATCAAAGATTATTAATGATTATAAAGCAAGGTGCTACCATAACTGCAGCTCACTTGGCTAGCGTATCTGCCGATAAGTCATCCTCGTCATCCACCTTGCTATCACCATGGCCTCTTAAGTCGATGCACAGGCACTGACAGTGTATCATGGCCGTCACTTCCGACTGCCGCCGACAGGTAAAGGTAAATGGATAAAGAAATTATAATCCCCACACGCACACTCAGACAGAGACAAACACATACACAAAAGTGCGCCCAGGTGAGTGCCGAGTAGCCGCCGCCATGCAATAGCAACAGAACTGGGCCCGACTTCTCCGGCTTCTTGGTCCGATAGACACGAAAGCGTCGAGCAGCGTCCACATCCACATCCTCCTTGTCCGCAAAGAACTCATTCCACATGCCCGGCTTGTAATCACGTATGCGCGACTTTTTGAAGGAATCTCTGTGATTGAAAATACAATTTTGAATAATTTACACATAAAAAAATGAAAATACTTACGCTCTGCCGATGCGTCCGCTTGGTATGGTGGGTGGCAATTTGCCCTTGAGGATGGTGCGTTGTAGACTCGACATGGCTTTGAGATTGTCTGTACGATTTTGGCTAGGCCTTGGATTTAAAATTAAAAGATCACAACTCTTGCTAGTTTAAGGGTTAAGATCTTAAGTTATTTAATGCTCCTGCTCTTTCTCTGCTAGCGCTGGTTTGTGTATGTGTTGGTGTGGCCTGTGTGCTTACAGATCAATTAACGGCAATAACTGGTGACACTTTGCCGTTTTTACTGCTTGCAGTTGAGGAAAAACATGTATAAAACAATCAAAATTAGGTTTATGTTGCACAGCAAAAGCATCATTCACAAAATTCTGTGCAAAAAACAATTAGAGGCGGTCGAGTGGGAACGATATATATCGATATATTGAAATGCAACACATCTCTAACAAATTGGTCACACTAAGCGCAAATAGTTGGTTAATTTTCTTCCTACCTTTACAAATCAGACGAGACAATTAAACAAATAAGCAAATCACTTTCAGGAATACCACTAATATTTGCAATTGTAGGAGCACAAACTGCGCATCTCTAAAAAATTGGTCACACTAAATAAAAAGCATATTCAAACACGCGCCATCTATCGATCGCCAACACACGCGCGATATTCAAACGAACGTGGTGTTTTGAATCTTTTATTTTACTTTTATTTCAGGTAATTAATTAGTTACTACAAAAATGAATACATGGGTATGTCTCCTGTGTACAGGGTGCGCTTCGTGCGGCTTGTTTACATAGAATATTTAATGGTAAGGTTAGGTAAGTATATTAGGATAAGGTAAGATATATATAGATAAGTATGGGATGATAATATGGGTGGTGCGCTTCTTGCGGTTTAGCTTAAAACTAAATGTAGGAAATTGATGTCTCTATGTGATTAACCTAGGCTGTGGGATTAGTCAATTCGTGTTTTCCGAGCTTCTGGGGCGTCGCAGCTGAGCAAATAATTGGTTGGGCCAATGACATGTATTCTTTATGCCAAGCAAGCACATTTCATCCAATTTTTTAAACAGATCCAGTTCAGACCCAGCGGTTTAGCAGATTACTTGAAATCCTTTTAAAGGGTATTAAATCTTCAGGTGTTTTACCTGTGCCAGGCCTGCACCCGTTTTTTGCATGTAAAGAGATCCAAGTTTTGCGCGACCTGATTAGCCGCAGGCCCTGATAACATTAAGCCCAGTGCACCGTGTAAATAAAAACTCTAGTGCTCTCCACCTTATCAGAAACTAAACAAAAACGGAAACATCAGGGTCCAAGTTGCTCAGTTTTTTATGGAAATCCGAAGCGTTCGCATCTAGAACTGGAACTCTGCTCTAAGATAAGCAAAAAAATAAAACAAAATAGAGGCTCGCTGCTCAAGTGTTGTGAAATAAGATAAGAAGTTTTTGTGGTATGGTTCTATAATTAGATTTTTAAGTGCTTGAAAAGGCCGCCAATAGCCAAAATGTATGGCAACGCCAATTAAAGTGTTTATCAGCTGTTTTTTTTCGTTCTATCTCTCTCTCTGCCGGCAGATTGCACTGAGCTTGTTTGTTCCATTTAACCAATTAAACAACGCAATTTGCATCAATTTAAGTGCAAATGCATAGCCAGCTTACTTCCCCAAGCGATAAGTGCCATGTCAGCTAATCATTTTGTGTGTTAATAGGTGTTTTGACATTGTGATAAGGTGAGAGCTGCTGATAAGCTAGGCACAAATACATACATACATAGCCATAAATGCATATGTGTGCTTTTATTTGTTTACAAAAGGTTTATGGCCCGGGTATATAAAATGATTTATCCGCTGAGTCAGCTTAACGGGTTTCGAATGTTCACTGTGCTTTCGCCTCGTATATTAATAAATTCAAATTTTCCATATTAAAGATGGCAGCCAATGGCAATGGAACTTTGGGAGAGGAGTATGTGGCCAAGCAGCAGCTACTGCCGGATCATCAGATCTATGAGCGTCTGCAACAATTGGGCAGCTTTTTCAAGGAGCAATTCGGTGGAGAGCCAGCGTTCTATGTGCGTGTGCCCGGCCGGGTCAATATCATAGGCGAACATGTAGACTATTGTGGCTATTCGGTGTTACCGATGGCTGTCAATCAAAGCATCATCTTGGCGGTGGATCGAAATCCTGTTGAGAGTCAATTGCAATTACGTAATTTGGATGCGACCAAGTTTCAGGGATTTCAATGTGACCTCAAAGGCTTAAGGTGAGTGCTTGGCCGGAGCAAACCGAACCCGACTTACTAAAAATTTTCCTAATTTTAGCATTGAATTACCTAAAACTGGTGGACCCGCTTGGTATAATTATTTTCTTTGCGGCATCAAGGGCATCCAGGAGAATTTGGGCCCAAAATGGCAACCTCTGGGCATGCGCATTGCAGTCAGTGGCAATGTACCACTAGCCGCTGGTCTCTCCAGTTCCAGTGCCATGGTCAGCTCTGCTGTATTGGCCACCGCTCATGTGCAGCATATGCAGCTGGACCGCAAGGAGTTGGCATCCATTTCCGCCAAGTGTGAACAATATATAGGCACACATAGCGGTGGCATGGACCAGGCCATAGCCTATCTGGGCAAACGGGGCTGCGCCCATCATATTGAGTTTCATCCGAAACTGAGGGGTACTCCGGTCACCCTGCCGGCAGGCAAATGCTTTGTTGTGGCAAATAGTCTGGCGCAGAAGAATAAGGCCGCCTCCTCAGACTACAATGAGCGGGTGGTGGAATGTCGTTTGGCCACTCGCTGGTTGGCCAAGCATAAGAATTTACCCGACTGGCAGAACTATATGCGTTTCATTGATCTCGAAGAGGCATGTTGCATGGATAATGCCACTTTTGAGAAGCTGATCGAGCAGCAGTTGACCAAATTGATTTATACCAGGGCGGATGTTTGCCAAGAGCTGGGCATTAGCGAACAGGAGCTTGAAACGAAATTTTTATCGGCCAACACAAGGCACATGGAGCAATTCAAGCTGCGTCAAAGGGCACTGCATGTGATTCAAGGTGACGCGACAAGTGTATTTACCTAAATACAATCTTTTATTAAAATATTTAATCACTTGCAGAATCGGGTCGAGTGGCCAAGTTTCGTCAGATATGTGAGCAATTGGCTTTAAGCCCCAGTCAGGAAGATGCCAAGCAGCTGGGTCTGCTGATGCGTCAATCTCATGAGAGTCTGCGTGAGCTGTATGAATGCTCGCATCCGGACGTTGAGCAACTGATTGACATTTCAAAGAAGCAGAATGTTAGTGCTCGCGTCACAGGAGCTGGGTGAGCTAGCCAAATATGATTTTTATACTCCTATATCATGGAAAACTTTTTACCTTTCCAGTTGGGGCGGCTGCATAGTGGCCATGTGTGATTCCATTAAAGATGCTGAGGTCTATATTAATGCCTTGAAAAGGGAGTACTATGCTCAACTACCGGTCCATCTGCTGGAGCGTTATCAGCCAAATGATTTTAATGAAGTTGTCTTTGCCACCTTCCCGGGCAACGGAGCCGAATTGTTTGTACCATGATGAATATCTAAACGACATAAATTGTATATAAAGAATATAGGCACACACCAGGTATCATTTCCAACAAATTTTTATTAACAAATTCTACAAACTAGCATCACCACAAAGCCGATTCTATCGGCGACTTAGCCAACCGGCATTCTTAAATAGCTTATAAACTTGTTCTCGGGGGATTTTCTCTGCCTCGCGATGCACCACCGCCATTTCCTTACTCGTTAGCAGCGACTCCTTGGCCAAATTGCCGGCTATGACCGGATCATTGAAGAAACGTGAGCTCTTGTATAATTCCGGCGGTAATTCCGATTCCCATTGTGCATTTTGCACCACCGAAGGATGTGCATCGGCTGTGGCATAGCCTTGATAAGGCGAAGCCGGCTCCAATGAATGCGCTGCACCCAAGGCCTGATGATAAAAGAATTGACCACAAACTGGCCTTACAGCCACCGCTAGAGCCAGACATCCAGCAATTACTTGGCAGGCAGTCAACATGATTTTGGCTCTGGAAGGGAGACGGAGGCTGGGTATTATTATTCGTCGGGGGGGACAGATTTATGACCGCTGCTGCTGGTCAGTGGCAGTTTTTAATCTACTCGTACAAGTGTTGGCCTGTCAGTTTCGTGCGTCATAAATTATTTACGGGAAAATCAATTATCTCGCACATGGCCCAGTGCAGTTTGGGGGCTTTGTGAGCCCATTGTGCGACTCGCGGCGGCTTATCCATGAACTTTTGCAGTTAGAACTGGATTTTTTTTTTATTATTGATAAGACTGGCGCGCAGACTGGCGCATTAAGCTGAATTGCAAACGTTTAATTGTCAAGCGTGTGTAAATTGTTCCAATTGGAACAATGAACAAAAAAACTTGAGATACTTTTAGATAGATTTGTTGATACAGTGGAAGCTCGCATGTAAGAACATCAAATAGCAGAATTATAGCTAAGTTGAAGAAAATAATGTGAAAGACGTTGGACTGAGGCCTGTTCGTAAATGGGAAAATGCGATTACATACATTAACTTATCAATTCATCTTTATTATCAAGAGGCTAAACTATTCACGAACTATTTGTGGCGAGAGAACTTGAATTTCAAAAGCTATCCTTTTGTGAATATAAACTAAAGGATCACCATTCGCCAATAGCATTGTGCAACACTAAAAACTTCATCAAATCGAGACTACACAAATTTGAGAGGGTATTATGATAGTGTAAGTTACTTTAACTGGGTTTGGTCTGTTTAGCTGCCGTTGTTATTTAAATGAACTTTGCTTTGAAGTATCTCGAAAACGATTTCTAATTTTGTTTTACCGTCTGAGACAAAGTTAAAGCTCTTAATTCGGCTCACAAAACAATATGTACAAAATTGTAAATTATAGACTTTTTGAACATAAATTTACCATTTTTATACTCTGTACATAGAGTATTAAGCGCAATCGTTATCTGCTAGTGAGCGACCCTTTGTGATTTACCCTAGTAATTGTTGTGGTAAACCAGCTGTTTTTGACAGGCTGTGAATTTTGCTGTTAATTGCAATTCAACACTTAATATTACAACGAATTTCAGACGCATTTGCCCGACTTTACTGTACCCTTTTAACTCTATGAGTAACGGGTATAAAAATGTACAATTTTACGGGGACTGGTGCAAAAGTATGTAACAGGGGGAAGGAATCATTTCCTGCCCTATAAAGTATATTGGCATTTCCACAGCTACGAACGTGACAATCGTACGAATTTTTTTTTGCCTATATTATGAAGAAAACCACAGAAAAATTTTACAATAAATTTCCGCATATTGATTTTTGGACAGCGTGACATATGTTACGTGCCAAGCCTTTCTCTAACGCTGTTCTTGTGATGCTTTTCAAAAATTTATATATGTATCCTTCCTTAAATCCCAAAAAACATAAAAATGTTGATTCAGGATAAGATAAGTTAGCTGCATAAAACAAATCGATGTTTTTGGATTTTGGTTTACCTTTCTGTGGAAATGCCCATATATATTCTTGATTAGCATCAATAGTCGAGACGATATAGCCATTTCCGTCTGTCCGCCCATATGAACAAAGAGATCTCAGAGATGGTAGTTTAGGTTAGGTTGGGATAGCTGAGAGCGACAAGTCGCTCTCCCACTTAGGCGACTTTGGGCCCATTGTGATGACATTTAATTCCTTGTTAACCCTAATTAAGCTGATGTGGAATGAATTTTAGTAGAGCTGCTATCTCTAGCCCGGATGTCTCCGAGAGGTTGACCAAGTGTCCTAAGTCTTCTTCTACTCAAAACGGGGGCAATGGCAGAGAAGGTGTTGTACTGATTCCTGCTCTTCTTTATATCTGCAACTTCTGCAGTGACGGCTGAATGACCGCTAGGCGTGCTGCGTGTCTGCCAATAAGACAGTGACCCGTGAGGGTTCCCACCAGAAGCGATATGTGATACCTTCCATTTTGCAGTATATATTGGGCTTTAAAATTATGTAGGTTGCACCGTGTAAAAATATTTGTATTTATGAGTTTTATGCGACAGTATACATATTAATGCAGTCTAAAAAAATCATAGGAGCAGCATCAGCAATCCCAAAGTCATCGAAATACTCAATTGAAAAGTAATATTCATCAAATTATGGCAAACTTAATCGTCGTGTACAAGCCATTGCGGTGGTTGGATTTTCATTACAACCACTTTAGCATGTAGTCTAAGGGCTCTTCTATTTTCACAAATTTTGTTGCATTTGAATCAGCTGGATGGACAAAGTTACAGCCGGTTAATCCCGAAAAAAATGAATTAAAATTTATGGCAGGACAGCTAGATTGATACATAAAATGTGTATAGGAAATATTAAAAGACTACATGATCTAACATTGACCTTACATTAATTGTCAAGCAAATTTACAATAACATTCAGGCAGCACTAGATTCTAACAATTTCCCCCAAATTAAAATTTGCTTAATATCAAACACCCTCGCGAAAATGACATCAAAATTTTATGGATTGGTCTACGAATGGGCCAAATGAGTTCCTCACTCACCGTAATCTCCGTACTCAGCGTCTTGTGTCTATTATGATTTTCAAAATTTAAACAAATGGCTTATTTTAAGTAAGTATATGGGGTTTTGTGATCTGTATTGATTTCAGTCAAAGTTTACATCTGGCTGGCTCAAGGTCTATGGTTGAGTATAATTCTATATAAACAACACAAATCAACAGATATTAATTACAACATTTTGAAATAGCAATTGGGTATGTCCGTACAACGATCGCTGTTTCGAGAATAACCAAATTCTCTCATCAGCGGACTTCGTTTTGCTCTTCACACTTCCAACAAACATACCAGTTCGTATTTATGCCGCTTCAGGCGGCGAATAAAGACATAGGAATTCCAATGTTGTAAATTTGCAACACGAATTTTGGCTAAGGTTTTTTGTTTGAAGGTGTTTGTTTTACCAATTTGCTGTAATTTATTTTAATTAATAAAATTGCTTATTAATCTATAAATCACCAAACTGATTTATCTTAAAATTCATACTCCTTTTTTCTATGTAAGCAACGTGTAAGCTTTTTCTACGTAAGAAACTTGTTTGAAAAAATTGGTTCAGATTAGTTGCTTGTATAGAATGTTTACTGTAGCTTGAGCAGACCCCCGGGGGCCGAAGTCATTCGTGTTTTCACGCAATCGCGAGCCGAACTAATGATTGTGTTAATCGGTGAACCCTGAATTGGAAGTAAATCGACTGTAGTCTGGAGAGAGCTCGTTTGCTTAACAACACAAGAACATTTTTCTGTCCTTTCCATTTGGTAGGACCTGGATCATGAGTTTTATCAGGCAAAAAAAATTGCTTTGCTCTGTCAACGTCCCTACTCACATTGCCTACCCCTGCTCAAAACAGTATTTATGTAGCTCCATAGAATGACTCCTTTCAAAAAGGCCAGATTTCGAGTGTGATTTTTAGGTATTTGTTATTTGATACCTCAACTGTTAAATTTAAAAAGCCACTACATTTGTTTGAACATATTTGACGAAAAAATTCGCTCATATATAGTAATTTGCATCATTAAGGATACTTAACACAGTCAGGCTTGTACCAATTTTCGATTTCGCAAGTGGAAACTCTATTCTTTTGCAAAAACCGATTGTGTGATTCGGCTTTTAGCTTCTAATTTCCATTTATTAAGTTGCAACGGACTTGTCTGAAAGTTTTAACCGAATTCGGTAATCCTTTTTTGTATAACAGATATTTGATCAATTCCGATCGATCGAATTCGGTAACGAAAACAGACCTGAGTGTGAAAATAACTGTTGATCATTTCATGAATCCTGATCACAAATTAAATGAATCCTTTTCCTTTTTTTTGTACTATTAATTCCCCACCAAAATTTCATCATTTTGTTTCATTATTAATCTCTTTTAGGCCAGCATTCACTGTCAACCATTTTAAGCGCCATAAAACTGCATTTACATAGTCGAAAGTCCACAAAAAGCTAAAGCCAAAGTCAAGGTTAAAATCGCCCACGACACAAGATCAACAGCAGCATTTGGATTCTGGTGTTACAATTCTTTTTTAGGATTCACCCACGCACATACAAGCAAGCACAAACACACAAACTGCACTCACATTGAAATTGATATATATCTGAATTCGGTTTCCACTTTAACTGGAACACCTGGACTGATGTTGTTGCGACCGTAAACTGATCATAGAATAACGTTGGGGCGAACTTTTATGCGCTTGTGGTTGAATGCCACAGCGAAACGAGTTGAACTCAACAGACTGCTTTGAGTCTCAGAGTCAAGAATGAGTGGAAACACATTTTTTCTCCGTTTCAACTGCTTAAAATTTTATTAAATTAATTATGGTTGAAGCTGAACTGAACTGAGCTAAGCTAAGGTAGTTTAATGCAACTGCTGACCTAGGCCTAGGAAAACACACAACATTTTGTGACAATTAAAAGCAATGATTTTTTGTCTCGGTTTTCTCATGCTCCACTAAAATGCCCGCCAAAAAAGGTCACGTTGCCTGCCGGTGTTACGCATGGAAGTTACAGATTGACGACGAGTCTACTTAGAATCCGAGCAAAAAGCCAACTGTGAGATTTTTTGAAAGTACCGATTGACCCTGAATTTTAAAGTTGAGTCTAAATCTCAGAGATCTGTGACTTGGTGGCGCGGGTGCACATGTTTAACCCCAATTTGTTGTGGTTGTTTGGTTTTATTTAATTTTTTTTTTTATTTTTGGGGTTATTCAACTGAGGCGGAAGCTTGGTCTGGGACATTTTAGCCTTGAACTTTCCCTGATCTCTTGGCTGGTTTGTAGGCGTCGCAGGTGCGTATCTCGATTTTTGGTTGGTATTTACATTGTTATTGTTTTGTTTAGGGAGTGGTCGGCTGGTTGGTTGCTTATTTATTGGCCGTGGCAAGTTTGATATTTAATTAATAGCCATTTAGCCATTTTGCAGTTGCATATCAAAATAAACAAATTGTTTGCTTGGCGCTTTGTTTGGCATTTTTGTTGGCAGTTAATGAGATTGGTCTTTGTTGAACTTTGGTGGTTGGGAGTTTTGGTATGAATTGAAGTTTAAATAATTATAAGGATCTGAATGATAGCGCACCTAATTCTTGAGAATAAGTTTAGCGATTTGTATAGAGATTAAGCCTGACTTACAACTAGGCTTGGGTTCCTCGAACCGAACCATAAACCGAACAGCTTAAATTTTTATTCTACCGAACATAACCCGAACCGGCCCCAATGTTTTTAGGCAATTTCCCAAGATCTTTTATAACTTTATTAACAATTTGACCGGAATCACACAATTTTATAGTAGAGGATCGCTTGAAATGATAATTAAAGATGGTTTTTAGAAATCCAATTCATATGGCGATTTCAACAAGGAAATTAAAACTTAGGTCAAGTAGGAAAAAGGGAAAGCTCGTACATTTTTCTAAGAATGATAACATAGCTTGGTAATGTGGACTCGCTCAACTGATCAAAAATTTGTATAAACTTTGGACCGAAAGTATAGGCAAAAATATGTCTACTAAAACAAGATTTAAACCAAAACCTTAGGTTAAATAAGTACAGATCCTTACACTTCACAACGGGTTCGAAAACCTTGATAAACATTTTACAGGTTTGCAACCTTGCTTACAACTGAACCTTTCTAACTAAATAGGCAAGGTAGGCAAGGGCATCGCCAAATCGAAAATTCCCTTTTCTATCATCAGCAGACTTTAGTATAAATTTTTGAAAAAAATTATTCATTAAAGCTTTTCAAAAGATGCAAAAACCTGACACTGTCGCTGTGCATATAATATGAAAATAATAGGACAATATTATTCTTTGGTTCAAATATTTCATGAATTGTACATGTTTCTTATCCTAGATAGAGGCGTTTGGGAACCTTTCTTAGTTTGGCAATTGAGTTTTGTTAGTGTCCAATTTGTTCGATTCGGGGTTCTATTTACATACGAGTTTCTAATTACAATGTGATTACGGGTTGTTTTTTCTTGGTTTATCGATACGGGCTATTCTCTCTCTCTCTTGTCCATTGATTTACAGCGTTTGACTTCGTCCATTCTCTATACCAGCGATGGTCACCACTACCCCCTGGGGGGGCGAAGACATTTCATTATTTACACATATACGAGCCGAACGCATGCCGAGGCTGAGGAGAAGAGAGCAAAAAGCCTTTCAGTCGCTGGCTAGCGTTTGATGCTGTCAGGTCGAGGCAAATTCCATTCCATTCATTCAATTCCACCAATACACTCTCACTTTTTGGCCTCGCTCTCGTTGGCCAATGGTGCTCTATACAGTGTGACCAACTTCTTAAAATACCTTAGCACTAAAATATCGATACATCTGTACATACTCGCGGCTATTTTGAAAATACTCCACCTCCAGAAATTTATGAGCAGGAGATTCTTCGATCTGTTTAAACTATTCTAAAACAGAGTAGAAGTTTTTTGTTCTATAACTCAACGCGGTAGAAAATATACACTTTTATAATAAAAAAAGGTTAATCATTTAAAGATAAATTTTTAGTTTCAAATGTCAAAAACCAGGATGTTAAGGTTAGTTTTGTTTAAATAGGCTGGTCGTCTTAGGACAAGATCACCCTGAGTCCTTATGGGCCATTGTGTTGTCTAATAGGGGTAAGATTTTGATGGCGAGGTTCAACGCAAATACTCTATTTACCATAGTATTGAGGTATCGACAAAAAGAGCCAGGTCCTCTAACGGCAGACTACCTAGATCTTCAAAGAATAGTTTTCTCAAATGCTTTGTGCGTTTCCTAAGAAGTGCAGGGCAGACGCATAGAATGAATCATTTCCATTACTACTATAGGATTCATGGTGGGGTATGCACAGCCTGATGGTCGTGTCCAGTTAAGACTCTTATCTTTCTTCAATCAGTAGGTCATCCTATTTTAAGTTTTTAATATTTCAATAAGATCGGTGCACTAATTTTTAAAAAAATTATGTCCACAGATTTCACTTTTTGAGAAAAACGCGAAAAAAGTGTGAAGAAGAATGGCATAGACGCCAATGGAGTATATTTCCAGTCTCATTTTACTAGACATTAATTCCGATTGATTTGATATTTTGGGAAAAAATTTAAGACATGTCTCCTAACTCTACTATATAGTCTATATAGTCAACTAGTCACCTTTGTACTGAACCACTCTTGCGAGCAACCTTGATATTATTCAGAATATCTCGTCCTTTAAATCTAACTTGGCTAATGTTGTGTTGTAATTCACAGCGTATTTATAATTATGAGACTGTGTTGCTCTAGTGGGAGGAGTACATAGTGTCTTTGATAACGCATCTCAAGTGTGGTGTCACGTGCATCCTTATCCTTGTCAGCAACGGCAATAATATTTAATGCAATTACAAAAAAAGACATGTTTATGGGTGTTAGGTTGTCTTTTCTGAATATAATACTAAATGCTATGTGTGAATGGTGGTCGAGTTCCAGTGCTTCGAGATCTATTTTGCGGCATCTTATGCACTTGTTCCACTGGCGAACATTCAATCACATTCTCGAAAAGTGGATTTTCCTTGTTCCACTGACGAATGTTGTTCACGGCCACAATAACGGCAACAAAGAACAGCTGATTGAAGTGCTATGTCTGCAATTGTAAACTAAAGTTCGCCATCTACATGTCAAGCAGCATGCCTTCCTGGTAGTCCCACCACGATAAAGGTAGTTTGCGGGATTCATACATAAGAAATATTACTGCATTTGAACATTTTAAAACAAACACTTGGCAACTTCGATAGCATATCGATAGAAAATCTAGCCTTTTAGCGGAAAAGAGCTATATGTTGTGACAGCGGCTAGATCATCCGTGGCAGTGACTTGATCATCCGTCGCGGATGATCTACCGAATGGACATTCATCTCTTATGAGGAAATACACAGAAAGAATGAGGTCATTTAGATCATCCAGCGGATGACCTATAGAATGTGCCAGTGGAACAAGGGTATTAGTTCACTCTGTCGCAGAACCAATTGTCTCACTTCGAAGTGAGTTACAACATCAAAATCCAAGCTTACCGGCGTCAGCTTGGCGCACAAGCAGACGGTGCCACAACAAAATGCACTCAGTGTGTGCGACCGAAACTCGCTTGACGCACAAGCAGAATGTTGCAATTACAAAATAAAGGGTGATTCCTTAAGAAGTTTTTTTTTTAAATTACAAATAAAACACAAAAAATTGATGTGGATGGTGTAATCTTTATTATGGGCTGATAGAACTATCTCCGATATTAACTTTTTAAAGAGAATTTCATTTAAATGTTGACTACGCCGTAAAAGGGCTATTCGGATGGTCCAATTTTGGATCACTTTTTCCAGCATTGTTACGGCATCTCGCAAAGTACGCGAGCAATGTTGGCTTCCAAGTCTTGAATCGTAGCTGGCTTATCGACAACTGACTGACTGATCCCAAACTCCATATTCGTGCCCAAAATAGAAAACCCGGAAAGTAGAATTGTTCTTGTAATTCCAGAGAATCTCTTGATATTTCTACCCTTACAACTTGCTTGCAAAAAGGCTGAAATGTTTTCTAGGCCTTAAAATTTCGGTTGGTAGGTAAAACCAAAGACTCTATATCTCACAAATATGATTAAGGGGGTTGAATTTTTTTTTGAAGAGCGATTAAAACTTAGAACTTTGAATTTTTTACAATTTATTTAGTTTCTATTGAAGTACATTGAGATATTTTTTGAACTCAAAATATTGAAAACATTCCGTGATACAGCGCGGGAAAGTAATTCATGTTAAAAAAAAGTACTGCATTGGTCAACACGATTCCGGCCGACTGAGTGATCAGAAATCAAAAAGGAAAAAAACATTTTAATCTGTGTGACTTTAGCAAGAGATATACTAGAAAAATATAAATTTTACGCGACTTTGAATTTTTGTTTCTCAAAAACCCTTTTTTGACCCTGGTTTGTTGCGTAAAAAAAAGAGGTGACCTTTTTTAATTATCCTAGTATAGCTTGTAGCCCCACATGTGCTGAGCATACCCTAAAAATTTCAAGGCGATCGGTCAAGTCGATTTTGAGACATCATGTTGACCAGTTGAAAAAAAGTGGTTTCGAGAAAAACGCGTTTGAAAGTTTAGTGTACGGACAAGTTTATATGTAAACACGTATATTCTAAGCTTCATAGCTTTCTAATGACATCGAATATCGAAAAATCCTTTTAGCCACATATTCTATACAAAAAAATGTTTGATTTTTTGAAACCATCACACGGGTCAACCCCCTTAACGGCCATACAAGTGAATATCTGAGAAGTTCTTGTAAAATCGTGTTTCTTGAGCTATGACGGTCTTGAAGTAAGTGAGCCATATACATATAAAAAAAATATTAAAAATATTTAAAAAATCTATCAACCTATAAGGGTACTTTTTGATAGATCCTTCGATCTTATATATTTTGGACGTAACGTGTTTACAAAATTGAGTTGCATTCTACTAGACTTAAGTAAAAAAGACACCGCGGACTTAATTCATCCAGCTTCTCATTACTTCAGAGATATTGCATTTGTTTTCCTTAGATTTTTTCATACATTTCTTCCTCTTTCCATCTATATTATACTTTCCCTCCTCCCTTTCTTCGTTCACCTTTCGAATTTATTAATGTCTTCTTTCTTTTCTTCTTCATTTGGAAATAGTAAACAAAATTTAACAATTTTTCTTTAAATACATCAGTCAGCAGGCAGAGATCAACTGCAACAAAATTTTGTTAAAAAGAAAATTCACATTTCTTGGCAAGAACCGAAGATTCTCCATTGATCAGTTTTAGTTTCCTATGAAAAAAAAAACTATTTTCAGTTTCCCCCTTTTCTTTTTTGGCCACAAATTTTGCATTTATTTATTTTATATGCATTTTACCTCGACCCACACGCAGTTGGGTGCCGCCAGTGACTATCAAGGACAGTCAATGCGATTTCAAGTGCACGAATTTGTGGCACAATGCAAACGACTATGAAATACACGCGGCGTATGAGCAACATCCGCTTTAGCAAGAGAACATATTACGTATACGCCACACATACTGAGTGAAAGTGCCCCTGTGAGTTAACCTTGAACCAGTGAGAGCGAGAAAGAGAGAGAGAGAGAGAGAACCAACATGTTTACCTCCACCCTCAGGTGATTAAATGGCTACCGGCTTTCAAATGCACTTTTCAGAGTCACGCGAGAGAGCGTACGAACTCGCCACAGTTTGTTTGTGTCTGTGAGTGCATTCTGAGGCGGCGGCGGCAACGGCTCTCGCATTGCACTTGAATAAACCGAGTCAGTTGTCGTTGTGCAGCCCGCCGCGCGGTTTGCCTCTAGCTTTTTGCACGCAATTCGCATAAATGTGCAAAAATTAATGGCAAAAAATAAAAAAAAAATAGAATTATACAATAATATTACCAACTGACCTGCACTCAATTTGAATTTGTGTCAACCAAACACTCACCAGCTGGTGCCATGTCTCCTAAACCAAACCAACAAAAATGCTGCAGCGGCAAGAACTAAAATCTGGCACACAATTCGCCAACCAATCTTCAATCACAACCATTCCCATTCCCAAACCATCAACATCAAATCGACCAAATGGCCGAGGTGGAGACATTGGCAATGACAAAGGCAACAGCCATAACAGGACCTTCGAACGGCGCCATGACAATGGCCATCGATAGTCAATACGAGGAGAATGTCGAGCATTTGCGACAATTGTTCAGCCAGAACAATTTGGTGTCCTTTAGCATTGCACACATCGTATGCAGTGCGGGCAGCAGCAGCGGTGATAATTACATGTCTGTGGTGAAGCGGGTGACAATCAGCCAAGCGGTGGACAAGGATCAGGCGGCAAGTGAAATGGGTAAATTAGATAATGCAGCAAAAGAGCAAGTGCAGTGCCTGAATTTTTATTGATTTTATTTCAATACCCTATAAGCTGAGGGTTATAACTGGTTACCAGTTGGAGTAGAGACAGTGGAGTTATTGTCATAACAATTTAAACCAAAATCTGTAAAAGGTTCAGTTTGGTTGTTCGAGAACTGTAAAATATTGAATGTATGAGTTACGGCTTAAGATTCAAGCGTTTGCGCTAGCAAAGCCAATCAAAATCAAACTGTAATTTCATGTAGTTGTTTAAATTATACTAAAAAGTCAGATTTTCTATTAAGAGCCTATTATAATACAGTCTATAAACGCCGTATTTCCTGATTTGTAATCCACTTCACTAAGGGAACAGCCACCTAAAACAAGTCCTTATCATTTCGAAGTTGATTCAAGTAGAATTCAGTACGAGTCGTACTTGATAGATCTTAACTCTCCATTTTTTTCTGTGTAGTTGAGGAAGAAACGGCTTCTTCCTGAGCACAGTTGGGCTACAGTGACCCTGCGATTCTTTAGCTCGATTTATAGGAGACGGTCTACCTCCAAGGACAATGTTATCCTGGTAGAATTCGATAACGATGGTGCTGTTACGGTCAGATTCCTATTCGCGAAGAAACTGGCCAGGCTTGGTAGATAAGAGTTTAACCTGCCTTCAAGGACTTTGTTGTCTCTCCCTGTTTTCCCTTAATCGTCCAAGTTATTGCTACGAAATGTGTAAATCGTTTTTAAACCATCGATTTAACTTATTGAGATGAAGAGTAAATGGGAACTATCGCTGATAGGATAGATCTTCCTAACTATGCAACCATTTTTAGTGTAATTTAAAACATTTTAGGATGTTTTTTATGGTGTCAATTTTACAATTCAAATTCAATCCAAAACTTAGTTTATTTGATTTACTTATGTAGGCAAGGCAAAGGCCACGAAAGGGAAGGAAGGTAATCAAACGTCGATGCCTGATAGTATCCTACTTTAAGCAACGAAGGGCAAAGGTTAGGAACTGTTTTTAAACTGATTCAATTTGATCCTGGTATATCTGGTACAGGAGTGCCAAAGCCTATTCCACAAGCCACGCATTTGTTTTTGCTTTGCGCAAAGGAATAGCCCGCGCGCATACGATTCACGCGGCCATAAGCCAATTTCATCTTATGTCTCTCTTCTCTCTCTCCTATGTATCCGACAAACTCGAACGCAACACCAATGTTGCTTATGCGTTGTCAGCGATCGCTTCGCGCGCGTGTTCTTGAGACAGACCACACACACACACACAAACAAAAATCGGTTTTCTCTTTCTATTTCTTGTGGTTGTTCTTGCTTGAGTTGTATTTTGCGCAATTGTACCCTGATCTGGTACTTCGAGAACCAGACTCAGGAGCAGTATTCTAGATTTTGACGCACGAAATTTGATTAAATTTCTTTTTGAATGAAAGCAAAAAATTACGAAACATTTCCAATTTTTGTCTATTTTAACAACATTTTTTACCATACTTTGCCATTTCTATAGGGCATCAACTAGTCTATTACCTTCTTTTAGCGACGTTTCATACATTTGTTTTTGTTTGCGGCGGCGGCGTCGGCATTGCGTGACCTTGTTCCACGCATTCTAAATGCAATACACCCATACTACATTTGCTAAAGGTCAACACGCACACTCACACTCGCTAACACACACAAATAGAGCGCAAAAGCGAGAGCGTGGGAGAGCGGCTCTCACCAGACATGAACAAAATTCATTCATAAATTTCTACTATGCGATGTAAACAAAAAACAGCTGTGGCTCTCTCATGCTTGGTTTGTTGTTGTCGTTTATTTTCGTTTCAATTTTAGTCACAGTTATTATCAAACGGCAAATTCCCAGCCTCTCACGCCGCCAGCTGTATCGTTGCGAGGAGGCCTTTAGCAACGAAATAAATGTTTACCGGCATCTGGTGCCCCTACTATGTCGCTTTAGTCAGTCGCAATTGTTCCCGCAATGCCACATAGCACAAACCCATGACCAGGGGGATAGTGGAGAGCCGATTATAGTGCTGCAGGATCTAAAATCTTTGGGTTTTAGCATGCAGAATCGATTGGCGGGTTTGGAGCTGCGACATTGTTTGCTGGTAATGAAGGTGAGTTTATTAGGGAAAACATTCAGATCAAGCAATTCCTTATGGCGGATCTCTTCCAGAAACTAGCTCAATTACATGCCGCCTCTCTGGCTGCTCAGCAACTGGAATCCTTGCAATTTGCCGAGCAGTGTGAGCACATGAGTGAGATTGTCTATTGCCCACATGCAGCCGACTTCTATTCCCACATACTGGATACCTCGGTGCAGCAAGCCCTAGATAGTCTGCATGCCTCCAATGCAGATGGTACCCTAAGCACACCCATACGACTGATTGAGCAACTCAAGCCCAGGTTATTTGAGCAGCTACAGCGGCGCATCAATGCAGCAGCCGAAACTCCGCTCAGTGTGGTTTGCCATGGTGATCTGTGGGTGAATAACATCATGTTCCGCTCTCAGCCAGAGGAGGCCATCTTCTTTGATCTGCAGGCCATGCGACGTACTTCGCCTGTATTTGATATACTCCACTTCATCTACACCAGCACCAGGCGACAGCTGAGGGATGTTCACACCGACACTTTGTTAGCTGCCTACGCCGAGGCGCTGGCCCGAGAACTTGGCCAGCAGCTCAGGCACACGCCAGCGTCCCAGCAACTGGAGGCGCTGTGTGAAACCTTCTCGCTGCAGCGCCTCAGTGCCGAGTATGTGCGTCAAGTGCACTACGGTCTGGCCATTTGTATGTGGATACTGCCAGCGGTGACCTTTGATCCGAACAATTTACCCAATCTTGATGTGATAAGCGAACTAAATCGCAGCGGCAAGGAGATTAAGTGCACCCAGAAGCTAACGCCCGAATACCATTTGCGAATCAGAGAGTTGGCAATGGAGTTCTATGAGCATGGCTATCTGGATAAGCAAGCAGAATATGAGTATTCATAGTGATGTAGTTGTTAAAGACTTAAATTATAAAAAAATTAAAAATAAACACCGCCATCCTAGGGGTGGCCAAAAGTTCAAGAAGATTTGAATGATTTTGAGTAAGTAAAGCTACTTTTACTTTCCATACATCATTAAAGGATAAATATATAATTTTTATTCATTTAAAAGATCCTATGTGTAGCTGTATCCCGTACGTCCCACGTATATTTCCCGGACTCCTGGGACGCCTTGTTGCAGATTAAAGCTTTTACCTTTTCATAAAGCGTCTTATACCCTTTGTCCACGGCTTGCAAGCACTCAACAACATTCTCGATTTGCGTCGAATGCATCAAAACCAGGGCTTAATACCGGAACCGTTAACCGAAATAATCCGTTTCTAATCAAGTACCGGAACCGATTCAAATTTTTTTCTGACAACCGAATACCGCTTACCGTTATTATTGGAACCGACAGCACCGGAACGAAACCGAATCGTTGGTACCGGTACAGTTTCGGTTTTTTTTTACCTTTGCAGAGCGCAGAAAAGAAACTTGGTGATAAAAACACATCAATTGTGTCAACAAATAAGCGACTGGATTCTATTAAGACTTTTCTCGCGCTTAAGCGTGTTCGAAACCAAGAAAACATTCTTAAATGATGGTCAGAATCCTTCACAAAGTTCCCAGAATTGTATGAGATTTCAAAAGTTGTGCTTTCTGTTCCAGCTACGCAGGTTAACGTGGAACCTTTTCTCTGGCGTAAAATTTATAATGAATCCGCTATGAAGTTGCATGGACTCAACCACATTGAATGCAATTACAGGTATGCTATATAGTTCGAAGTAAAATTCGAAAACTAGTAATATACTATATATGAGTATATAATGAAATTATACGTTCTTACATGTTAACTACGTAAAAAAATACGAAATATGATATCATTTTACTTTCAATGTGAAACCATTCAATTTATGTTGAATTTTGAGTCGTTTTAAAGTCGGAATAAAGTGATTTAGATTTATCTCACAATTTAATTTTTCCAATATTAAAAATAAGTAATACTTATACCGGTACGTACTGGTATACCGAAATAAAAATTCGAGTACCGTATCGAAACCGAAATTAATTGAAAACCGAAATAGAACCTTTAACCGAAACATTAATTTCGGTTCGTTTCGGCATTAAGCCCTGATAAAAACTGGTTCGGAACCTGTTTTGAAACGGGAAAGTATCTTACTTTATATTTCCAAATTTTCAGTTCAAACTCTAATTTTTTTTATCAATTTTAAACCAAATTTACATTATACATATAAGAAGTATATGGCCCATACATGTCAAACCTCTATCTCTTACCATCTGTGAGATATGTGCGTTCATACAGACGTATATCGACTCGGCTGTTGATGCTGATCAAGAATATATATTGGTTTTGTTCTCTTCTTTGATTGGTGTTTGAGAGCGAAAACAAACTGACCAACAGCAATTTCATTATTGGTATTGGTGCTTATCTTTGTGAGTATTGGTGAGTCCTCTGTCGTTTGCTGCTTTTGGGCATGCCTGCCACATAGGCTTCGCACTCCAAGTTGGTGCGTACAAACAAACAGGGGTGTCTTGAAAATATCTAAACTTAAACTTTGATAACTTTATAAGCGAAGTTACAAGAAAAAGTTCGGTTACAGTTGACAGTGGAACAGGCCACATAGGCCTCGCACGATAAACACACAGGGATGTCTTGGAAATATCTAAACTTAAACTTTGATAACTTTATATGCGAAGTGACAAAAAAAGTTCGGTTACTAAATTACGTAAAAGCAGAATCGTACGATTGAAATCTACTTAACATTAATCAGTCAATTTTAAATCGCTGAACAATTGTCGTCTGATCGAGTAACCAAGAATAATTGAGTCACTCCACTGATAATAGTAAACCGTTTTAGTTCGAACCGTAAGAGCTTATAAGAAAACCTCAAGAAATTCTTGGGATATATGAATTGAAGTAAAAATTATCCATAAGCTAGCACCAAATGTCAACAATAAAAACTGTACTACATGCGTTGGGTAATCAATTTTTAAAATTTGTCAAATTATTTAGATTTTGAATCATAGAACTTTTAGCAGGCTCCAGGTCAATAAGTTATGATTTATGTTCATAGCTTTTCCAAATCAAGAGGCTGATTGATCGTGTAGCTATTTCATGAATTTCCACAATTGAATCATCAGCGATCTTTGGCAATCTTCAATGAGCTGACAAAAACTACCTCATGACAGAATTGCTATGACCGCTTGGGAATCCCAAAGGCAGGCTTGTAGCAAAAATTCGACAACAGTAGCACAGAAGCTTTGTATGTGTGTGCATGCCCCGTACCGGCCCACGTTTAAAAATATTCCCAATCTTGAAGATTTGACAGATCAGATATGCTGCCTTTATTAAACATGAATACCCGAGGTTACCACTAAAAGGAAGTGCGAGTGCAGTGGCACTAACTCCACAATGTATGTGGCCGCAGTGATAAGACACATCGTACACAAAATAGTGGGTGAGGCTTACAGAAGGCGAGAGAGAAATTTTGAATTATCTTTAGGCGATACCTTAAATATTGCCCCCGCCCATGCTACGGCTAAGAAGCAAGAAGCGCAAGAGGAAGAAGAAATGGAAATGGGGACAGAGGCTCAAGCAAATGACGAGATCCATAGTTCCGATTCCTAATTTGTACCTAAATTGATTGAAAATTAAGTTTTTACAATAGAAAATAAAAGGCACTATTTGGAATGCAATTCATAGGCAAAGGCAATGCCTTGGTTTCATTATGCGGGCTATTCTGTGTAGCGCTGGAGAAAGAAGAAGCAGTGTCCTTTTTTCAGGGGCTGCTGCAACAGAATTCTTGTTGTTTTTATAAGCAGAGCTACCACTATAATGGCACATGGAGTGCGGTCTGGCATACCACCCATATCTAGGCTTCTTCAATTTGGTGCTCAATTCTCGAAGGTACCTTTGAGCATTATGAAACATGTTTCAAATCAAAGTCTTAAGAGCTAGTTTATTCCTCCAACCTTTTTTATTATTTCATCAACAGCACAGAGAAGCTGTGCAGACAAATTGCAGTATACCTATATTTCCCGTGAATAAGTATACTCAATATCCAACTACTAACACTCGAGTACACAATTCCACTTTTGATATTTAAACTGCTCGCGGCGGGTTCATCGGATTTGCAGTTGGCCCTCCTTAGGAGTGTTGTGCAGTAGTCGGGTTTTTAATGCCAATGATTTCCTAATAACTTAAACTAAATGACAGCTTAAAGAATTGTTAACTAACTGTTTTTCCACATGTTGGAGCCAACATTTCTTCCATAAACTTAATGAAAACTTTATTCGCTCGAGGGGTTTGCCAGTAGGAACTGCAGCACTCAGTGGTAGGTTCCTTTATTACCAATAATTGTTCATTGTATTTTGAATAACTTAAAAAATGTTTTGTAGGAAAAAATTCAATTTTTGTTTATAAATGTATGTTTAAACGCAGAGCAGAGTAGTCTAAAAGCCAAAACAAAAACAAAGCGGACAAATCGCAGGATATGAACCGCTCATAAAAGCAACATCAAATGTGTGGAATTCCAATAAATTGAATGATTATCTATCTCACTTATTGCCGCCACCGCCCCAACCCAGGAAACCCTTGACAAAGCCTGTGATGGAGGCTCCCTTTTTGCCTGGCGATTCTAGTTTATCCTCCAGCGAGGGCAATTCCATGTAACTCATGGCCAAATCAAAGAATAATGGCTTGCAGGGTATAGGCTCCATTTCGGGTGTAAGCTTGAACACATTCGGTGTCTTGGTGTGTAGGGATTGGTCCTCCTTGTATTGCGATAGTCGCTCATAGAGAGGTTTCGTTGTCTTCTGCGATTTGGTTGAAGAGCCGCCAGCATCTTCGCTGGTGTCCTCCTCCAGCACGCTGTAGGCATGGGCAGAGAATTTGCAGCCATCGATAAGGGAAACGACTTTCTTTAGCTCTGCATCCAGCTGGAACTCGGAGCTGGATTGACCCTTTAGAGCGTCCGTGGCATAGTTGGAGGCACGCTCGTATAGCGCCACAGCCTCCTTCCATTTCTTCATGTCAATGAGCGTGAGGGCAATGTAATAGCAACGGAAGGCCTTAAAAGTGATGGCCAAATTAGCCACCTCGCTTTGATACTCAGCATCCTCCTCCATGCCAGTGATCTGTTGCATTTCCGTGACATTCTGCAGAATGATCTCGTAAAGGCGGGCCAAGTCCTGCGAGCGTACGCGTTTGCCGTCGCCCACAATTTGTGTTTGCTGATTGGGATCAACAAAGTTAAGCTTGGCCTGGGAACGAACAATAACAATGAGTAAATTAATGGGATTCATGATTACGGATATTCTTTACCTGCTCGACAAGACACAGATTACGCTGCAGCGTGCGGCTATGGCGTATATAGCTCAAATAGGCCAACAAATATTGCACTCCGGACACAGTCTGGCCCGTGGTCAGCGAGCGCAGCTTGGGATCTTGCTTGATCTCATCCCTAACTGCTTGTATGGCATCCTTGCAGTCCATCAGAATGCGTTCAATCAGCTCAATCTTGCCATCCAATTTGGTTGTCTTGGCCAACGACTTATCCAACTCCTGGGCGCTGAGCAAGAACAGGCGCACCTTCTCTGGCCGCACCGTGACCTTACGGCCACGCCAATCAATCGTCTGTAATCCCTCGCTACTCTCCGTCTTCGTTTGACTGACCAACACATCCAGATTCTCCAGCACACCCTGCGCACGCAATTCCAGGATTTCATCGATTTTGCCTCCACTGGTGGCTCCACCACTGATGTTGTAGGCGCAATAGCGCAAATTGGGAGTAAATTCATTGACCTTGGCACGATATAGCTCCTGCTCGTCATCGGGTAAAGCCTTGGCCAGATTCTCATACACCACTTGGGCGCGTTTTAAATGCTCGCCGGCAGACTTCCAGAGCTGCAGCTCAAAGTGCAGTGAACCATGCATCCAGGCCACATAGGCCTCGCACTCCAACTTGGTGCGTGCATCAAAAGCCTCAGACTATGGACAAGAGAGAAAGAGAGAGATAAGAGTAAGATTGGTATCTTAGAACATACTCCCTTTCTTACATTGCACAACTCCTGCAGCTGCAGGGCATAAAAACAGGCACGACGCAGCTTGTTGATTAAATGGAAACGCTTGCGCGGTTCTGTATTCGCCTCCTGCTTCAACTGCATGGCATATGCCCAGGCACGCTCCGAACTAATCAACGGGATGTGTATGTAACGCTCGTCCGCCTTCTTGCCTGTCAGCTGGTTAAGAGTCACATCGCGACGCTTGAAGTGCCGCTTGTCGCCCTGCGGATACTTCAATGCCTTGCGCAGGCGGCGTATACGGCGCGTGCAATAGCCACGATAACGTTGATAGTCACCATGTCGCAGACCATGCTGTTGCTGTGCATCCTTAATCATGTGCAGTACTGCAATGAAATGACAGAGAAAGTTTCAATAACATTTGCATTTGTAGGTTAAGCTGCCTATCAACCTGGAGCTCTATGTCCCACATACTTTCAACAGTAAAGATTTTCACAGGCTCTGCCACAACTGGGGTGTTATCAGTTTTCTCCACATTTTCACCATTATTTGGATTTTCCTCGACCATTTTTTAGCTGCCCGAACAAACCAACGACGTGTAAAAACTAGAGATGGGCAATTGTGTGCACGCAAAAGAGTTATCGAATGGGGTTTGAAACTGTGATTGTATGACACTAGGCTTGAAGGGGTGGCCGGTATTTTTATACCGTATACATGGAATGATTATGGACGAGGATATAAAAAAATTTTAAATAATTAATAGCGAATAATTTTTTTTTAATAAAAATCAAAAATAAAAAATCTTGGCTTATCTGAGAATCTGAGCCGAAATTAATACTGTTCCACTTAGCAAAATAGCTTTTAAGTGAATGCTTCATATTTATTTACCTAATCAAAAAATTTTAAAATAACAGTTATTTTCGGTCCCTGGTTCTACATATGTACATTTTGAACACTTTGAATATTTATCCAAATTCAGATTCCAATTGTGGTAACTGTAACACAGACATATAATTTTCCTTTGTTTTCAATGTAGTGGAATTTGTGGAGGTAAAATATATTTAAAAAGAAGCGGCCGGTGTGAAAAAGAGTTTACAAGTAACGAAGTAAATTTTTTTTAAATAATTTCCTGAGAGAAGGCATAATACTAATTTTTCAATTATTTCGTTTGAAACAATGGAGCTCTGCCTCGTGTGAGATTTAAAAATAATAAGAGCGCTATTATTCTAGCTTCAATAGTTAAAGTCTAAAACTAGGTAACATTTTAATTAAATAAACTAAAACAAAACCCGATTGAGACGATCTAGTGTCATACCAGCATAAACTGCTATCGATATATTGCAATCAGTGTATTTTGTTTTTCCCCATCACTGAGTGAGTAGTATCGAGCCCCTTTGAAACTTGTTGGCTGACACGCAAGAGCGTGTGTTTGGTCTGTTTTACAACAATTTCAGCCTAGTTCGCAGGTAAAATAACAAAGAATTCATACTCCCACCACAAAAACAAATAGTGTAAAGCTGTTGCTGTGACAGTGCAAGAAAATAGTACCTCTAAATCATTGATTCGGAGCACGCTTTGAGGTTATACTTTCACTACAAAAACTGCACGCAGCACCCGCACCTGGCCCCCCGCCTCTTTTATTGGATGAGGGGTGCACCAGATTTGTTTTGACGGTGGCGCATGATTTGCAACGTTGACAAAATTATTAATTGAAATTTTATTGTCCTACTTTCAGCCATGTCGCGTAGAAAAGATCACGAGGAGACTGACAAGCAGACGCGTATCGCCATTGTCAGCGATGACAAGTGCAAACCGAAACGCTGTCGCCAGGAGTGCAAAAAGTCCTGTCCGGTGGTACGCATGGGCAAGCTGTGCATTGAGGTGACTCCCACATCGAAGATAGCGTCGCTGTCCGAGGAGCTGTGCATTGGTTGTGGTATCTGTGTCAAGGTTGGTTACCTCTTGTTCTTTTCCTTCACCCCGTGCCCTTATCTCGTTTTTCTAAAATTTACAGAAATGCCCCTTTGAGGCCATCACCATTATTAATTTGCCCAGCAATCTGGAGAAGCACACAACGCATCGTTATAGTAAAAACTCCTTCAAGCTGCATCGTTTGCCCATACCACGCCCGGGCGAGGTCCTTGGTCTGGTGGGTCAAAATGGTATTGGCAAATCAACGGCTCTCAAGATTCTGGCTGGCAAGCAGAAACCCAATTTGGGCAAGTATGCCAACCCACCGGACTGGACGGATATCCTAAGCTATTTCCGTGGATCTGAGCTGCAGAATTACTTTACCAAAATATTGGAAGACAATCTGAAGGCTCTGGTCAAGCCGCAGTATGTCGATCAAATTCCCAAGGCGGTGCGAGGAGCCGTTGGTGAGCTGCTGGACAAGAAGGATGAGCGGGAACTGCAGACAAAGATCTGTCAGATGTTGGACCTTTCACACATACGAGATCGAGAGATTTCTCAGCTGTCTGGTGGAGAATTGCAGCGCTTTGCCATTGCCATGGTGTGCATACAGAATGCGGACATATTCATGTTTGACGAACCGTCCTCCTATTTGGATGTGAAGCAACGTCTGAATGCTGCTCTGACTGTACGCTCGCTGTTGCATCCCACCAAGTAAGTGAGGCACAACTATTGACAACTATTTTATAAAACATTTTTACCAATTTTTCCCCCCCAGATTCATTATTGTGGTGGAGCATGATTTATCTGTGCTGGATTACTTGTCCGACTTTATCTGTTGTCTTTATGGTGTTCCCGGTTGCTATGGTGTGGTTACTATGCCCTTCTCTGTACGCGAAGGCATCAATATTTTCCTCGATGGTTTTGTGCCCACGGAGAATATGCGTTTCCGCACGGAATCCCTCACGTTTAAGGTCTCCGAGTCGGCCACAGAAGAGGAAATCAAGCGAATGAACCACTATGTTTACCCATCGATGGTGAAAACTTTAGGCAAGTTTGAATTGACGGTGGAGCAGGGTCATTTCAGTGACTCTGAGATTCTGGTGCTGCTCGGCGAGAATGGTACGGGCAAGACCACATTCATTCGCCTGCTGGCAGGCAACTTGCAACCCGATGGCCAAGTGGAACTGCCCATGTTAAATATCTCGTACAAACCGCAAAAGATTTCACCGAAATTCCAGAACCATGTGCGTCACTTATTGCACGATAAGATTCGCGATGCCTATGTGCATCCGCAGTTTATAGCGGATGTGATGAAACCAATGAAGATTGAGGAGATAATGGACCAGGAAGTGCAGAACCTTTCTGGTGGTGAATTGCAGCGTGTAGCTTTGGTTCTGTGCCTGGGCAAGCCAGCGGATGTTTATCTGATTGATGAGCCCTCGGCCTATTTGGATTCGGAGCAACGTTTAGTGGCAGCCAAGGTTATCAAACGGTAAGTCCCTCTCTCTATAGTTAGCCCAAATAATGATATTCATGCAATTCCAATTCCCAGCTATATTTTGCATGCCAAGAAAACTGGCTTTGTGGTGGAGCACGATTTCATTATGGCCACCTACCTCGCTGATCGTGTCATTGTTATCGAGGGACAGCCCTCGGTTAAGACCGTCGCTTACTCGCCCCAATCGCTGCTGAATGGCATGAATCGTTTCCTCGAACTTCTCGGCATCACCTTCCGACGCGATCCCAACAACTTCAGACCGCGCATCAACAAGAACGCTTCCGTCAAGGATACGGAGCAGAAGCGTTCCGGTCAATACTTTTTCCTGGAGGATGAGTGTGCGAATTAAGTTACAACACACAAGACTAGTTTCCAATCATCGCCGTCAACAATATAATGGACAAATCAGTTGGGTTTTTTTTTTGTGCGTCTCCTTCTCTCTTATTTTTTCGAAATCAGCCTTCAAATTATTATGTTATTGTTGTCAACGATTTATACATATAAAATGGACAATTATGAGAATTTTTGTATTTTATATAAACGGATTTACAGTTCAAAAACAATAGAAAACAGTTATTTGTCAGCCAAAAGGAGTTAGTAAAAAATAAATTAATTTACTTTAAAGAAAACGGCAAATAAGCAAAGTGTTTTCTTTATGCTCAAAGCACAACTACACAAACATGTAACTTTTACCGATTTTTGTTATACAAATTTTAGTTTTAAAATGTAATATTTTTAATTCAATTTATATGGGTTGATAAGCCGAGGTCTCGGTATAAGTTTATTAAATCCTTTACCCAAGAAATTTCAGCTTGGATGGTAAGCTGAATAAGTTTGAACTCTTTTCATTCGCTGTCGCTGTCATCCCTCGAGTCCTTTGTTCGTTTACAATATGCTAAAATATTTTTTATGACTTTTTAAGATTTCTTAAAGAACATTTAACCTGGTTAATCTAACTTTAATTTAACTCCATTCACACAATTTTTAATCTTTACACAAGTCTATTTGTGTATGGAATACCGGATTTCAAAATAGTCAGCCTTGCAGATGACTGCAGCATTCTCAGATCGGACAGTGTGTACAATGAGGTAGTAACCTAATTAGGTTGGGTAAGGTTGCATTGGTTGAAATGGGGAAAATCCCATTTCTTCACTTAGGCCAAAGAAGGCCCTTTCTACGCTGTGATCGTAGAGGTAGGGTCTTTCCCGTTAAACCATTTAGAAAGTAGCAAGAATTTGAGCAAAGAGGCAACATCTACTTCAGAGATGTCTGACAGATCGTTTAGGATAGGGCGATCGCCTTCTGCTTAGAGTTGGACAGTGACAGAAGAGGTACTGTACACGCTCTTCTTCCTCCACTGAATTGCAGCTTCTCCAAAAGTCATTGTGTCAGATGCCGAGCCTCGCGGCGTGTCTTCCAATTAGGCAGTGTCCAGTAAGGGACCCTACTATTAGGGTAATGTTCTCTCTTTCTTGACAGAATAACGTCCCGCCATGTAAGTCTAGATACTTAACATGTTTGAATCGTTTATGGTTATTCGATAGGTAGTTTCTTTTGATTGTATACAGAGAAAACAAAATTGTCTGCACGGCGCATGTAGAAAAGTCAAAGCTAAACGAAACGTATTGCGCCCTGCTAAATTGCACCCGCAAAATGTAGAATGCAGAAAGCTACACGTGGCGTGCAGAAAAGCTGCACGTAACGTGTAGGATTTCAATATCTAAACGCCGCGTGTAGAAAAGTTAAATGCTGCGTGGGCAAAAGCAAAGTCTTCAGGACATTAGAAAATCAGCTTATTTCCAAATAACTTCTACATTTTTTATGCAGCAATCTGAATACCACACGAGCATTTGGGTTTTCTACACGAGACGTTTGGATGTGTAAATTCTAAACGAAAAATGTGGCTCTAAATCAGTACTGAATTTTTACATTTTTCGTTTAGAAAACTGATCTAAACACGCGACGTGTAGAAAACCTACACAAACGTTATGGGTTGAAAATCCCGGTCGAAACGTGTAGAAATGCTAAATTTTCGTGTAGATTTTGCATATTTTTTTCTCTGTGTAGCTTAAATGTCGCAAGAGTAGTAGTGCCAAGTCTAGCGAGGTGGTCGGCCATCTCGTTGCCTTTAATGTTACAGGGTCCAGTGCTGAGCCATTTCATTAAGAGATCTGCGGCACTCAGTAAGAGTTTTGGCATTGTTAATAATACCGTCAAGGGCTTTTAAGGCAGCTTGCCTACATATCTGAGAAAATGTATACTTGGTTTTCTTTGATTACAAGAGTTTCCAGAAGGTTGGTAACTTCCTAGAGGTTACAAAATGTGCTTGGTAAACACTACAATGATCAAGGAGTCTGAATGAAGTTTTCATCCATGGAAAATCGGCAATGCGCTGGAAGAGTGAAAGAACATGGTTCCCCCAGGTTCAGAATAGCATGATCAATGATTTTGGAGCGCAACGAAAGACTGCTATGAGATTTGAGTTGCGAATCGAGCTTCTTCGCCTTGGCGGCAACAGTGACAGCTGCCCAAATCACAGGCGCTATTCAAGCAACATCTGTAGTCAGTCTTAGGAGCAACTTTCCCGGCTTGCAAGCTCTACTGCGCCTTCTACTGGTTGCAGAAAAAGCAGTATCGTTTGCAAACGTGGCAAAGACTCAAGAACTCACAAAGATGAGTAACGGCCATACAAGTGAATGTTAGGCAACTTGAGGGGAAATTCGCAATCCCAGCAAACCCAGTTCGGAGCTCTCCAAATGTTGTGACTAAAAAGAGTCGAGATTAAGAGCGTTTTAGGAATTAACACATAACTTTGAGGGTTTTCGGAGCATATTCAGTGCTACCTAAGCACGGGCTCATAAAAAGCACTTTTGTCTGAGCATTTTCGGATCTGCACTTCAATATGCGTCTGGAAAGAACCTTTTAGTAGCCCTTCAAATGCCTAGAAAAGAAACTTTTATGTGTATTTTATGAGGTTTTTCTATGCTTCATTGGGATGGTGAAAGCACTTATATGTGTGTCAGAAAAGAGTCAGATTGGACTCAGAAATCTTTCACATTAAGTGCGACCTGTTTCATAGAAAACAAGAAAGAAAGTCGGTCAAGCCCGACTATAACATACTCTGTACCCTTACACTCGCATTTGCTCAGGAGTCAAACGGCCAGTTAACACCCCGCGCACAACGCGGTGCGCTCTCTAAGTTTCTCTCTCTCTCTCTCTCTCTTTCTCTCTCGCACTAAGATTGCCTGTGTTGAACGGTTAGGGGTATGTTGCTGTGGTTATTGGTGGGGGGTGGTTGGTGTTAAGTGGCCGTTTTTTGCCCATAACTTGAGTATCGTTCATCCGATCTTTACCATTCTTTCAGCAAATCGATAAATAATTTTGTTTACAAGGTATCTCTAGAAGGTACGAACGATCTATCTTCAAAACCTGTAGGAGATATGAAGTTTTTTCCAAATTGCGGGGGCGGGAGGGGGCGTGGCAAAAATTGAAAATAAACTTGATCTACCTGCAAGTATAAGAAATATATGTCCCATACATGTCAAACCTCTATCTCTTACCATCTCTGAGATCTCTTCGTTCATACGGACGGACGGACAGACGGACGGACGGACGGACGGACAGACGGACAGACGGACATGGCTATATCGACTCGGCTGTTGATGCTGATCAAGAATATATATACTTTATAGGGTCGGAAACGATTCCTTCTCCCAGTTACATACTTTTGCACAAACTTAATATACTCTATGTACCTTCGGTACAGAGTATAAAAACGCTCATTCCGGACTCTTTTTTTTGCACATTATGACGGTGAATGCTCATAAAAAAGTGTCAGAAAACGCACATATTGTTTGCTGGGATGTGGACCTACGATTTTACATTTGTGTGCTGTGTGTGCGCAAAGTTCATTCGGTGGTTTTCGCACACGGACAGCAAGCTCAAGTAAAATCAAAAGTCCACATTGAAATTTTCCCTCATCATTCACTTTTATGTATGTTACTCATCTTTACGAATTCAAGAGCCCATGCCAAAACTAGATACAGTCGAACTTCTCTATTAAGAACTTCCGTACAACTACAACGAAGTTCTCTATATAGCGAATTCGTTTCCTGAACACTTCACTTTCGTGTTACGTATTTCTTTTTTTGCTTTATAACAATGTTTTATTTTGTCTCCTGGAGATTCGCTATATGGAATTTCGACTGTAATTGGCATTGCTGTCTAGATTAGGTGAGGGCGATTGATGGGGGGTATACTCCTTCCAGTACACTGGGGCTATTAAGTTGGCCCATTGTGATGCCGCTTGCGGGCTTGTGTCCTGAAGATTCCTTCTACATATTTGTGGGGCTAAAAGAAACATGTGGAGTTCCTAGAGATAAAAACTATGTGGGAGCTAGGTCATCAGTATGCCTTGATGCTGAGGCTTGTCTGCGAGATATCTCCGCTAGCTCGAAAATATCAGTCAGTGAGTACGAGCCGACGAATTTCTGTCTCCGAAGAAGAGTTATGAGCAGAACAAGTGTTAGTCAGATTCCACTTCTGCTTTATCGTTGTAGGGGTGACACCTAGCTTAGAAGCATGCGTTTTCACTAACCACTGACTTGCTGAGCATGCATAGTTCTAAAGAGCGAGTTGGCCAAATGAGGTTTTTGAGTAGATATTCCCTCGCATATATCTCTAGTAATGAGCCTGCACGTTGCTCTGGGCATACTGACAGTTTCCCTCCCGGAAAGGATGTTTGTGATAGTGCCTCGCCTTATAAGTTCGTCTGCTTTGCAATTGCATCCGATGTCCCTGTTTCCTGAGACCCAAATGACATGTAAGTCGAACTGCAATGCCAACTCTTGAAAACATTTTGCTTTTGCTGGACCAGGCCGCCCAGGTTCTAGCCCTGTTACAGCAGACGAGACAGATTAAGGACTTTAGTGTCTTGCTGCAGCCCGTACTATTTCCCATACCCCAGAAGCAACCCTCTAATTTGGTCTGGAATTTTGGCAATAATCCAGCGGATCAAAAAATTGATGATCAAAAGTTGGAGGAGGTAACCGAACAGCAGCTGTCACCTGAGCAGTTTCTGCCACCCAACAACGAAACGATGCTTTAATAAAACCCTCTCCATTGCCGGTGAGGGTGGCGTGGCCTCTTCCAAGCCTAATGCTGTGGCTCTTTCAGGTCGTAATGGTCTTGCCGTGGCCCTCACCCAAAGCTACAGCTATTGCAATTCCCAAACTAACCAATTCCCAACTAAAAACCAATCTACAAATCCTCAGAGGACATAAATATAGAAGTTGTAAATTATTATAAATTGTAGATATATCGAATCCTTCACGCTTCAAGAATCTCCTGCCCAATTGCACATCACATCTCCCACTTCCTCTAACACACACACACACACACTGTCTATAACCAATTGTAACCCCCCACACCCCCAAATTAGACACAGATCGAGAGCTACTCCCCTAATCTTCAAAGAGCATCCCTACTATGGTGGCGTACGGGGTCAGTTTCTGCAGTTGCGTCCCCAGCAAGATGGCAGCACTAGCAGCTACATTCTGCAGCAGCAGCCCCAACTGAGAACCGCTCCACGTGATGCCGATGATACGATCACCATTTCTGCAGCCAGCATTTAAGCCACTGCGGATGATAGCGGCACCAGCTCGAGCAGTAGTTCCATCTCGGCCAGCGCTAGTGATTTCGATCGCATTCAATTGTCTGCTGCTCGTCTGGTGACCATACAGGAGTTGGCCAAGCGCAAGGGCTCCTTTAGCGAGGAGGACAACAAGGTCTACGGTTGATTTACTGATACCGAGTTGGATAAAATGGCGTTAAGGGCTTATATGTCACCAGAGAAAATGCTTATCATACTCAGCATACGATTTGAGTACTGAACACAAGTTGCGACTTCCTTGATCGCAAGTATTTCTGCCTACAAGACACTCAGTCTCAGTCTTAAACTCCGAACCTTAACATTTACACCAGGTTCAATAATCCGAACTAAATTTGTTCAGTATTTTCAGGAACTTGCAGCCTGGGGAGGCAGTGAATACAAAACGTTGTCATTGCTTGACCATTGCAAATTAACACAAATATTTATTGCACTGAAGCATTTCAGTTTTACACATCAAATCAAAATCGCACAATAGAAATATAAATGTACATAAATTACACAAGGATTTTATCAGATTCTCAAATACAAAACACACACAATGCATATATAATATATATATAAATTACTAACTACAAACATTCATCAAAGAAGTGTGTATACCAAAGCATAGTTTAAAAAGTTTCATTTTAATTTTTGTTCTCGGCTTTTGAAGCTTTTTGTTTGTTATCCAATTTATGCGATTCCATTAAATGTTTCCAAAAAGGCAAATCTCTTGGGGGGGGGATTAAAGTTCTAAAAATTTGATCTTTTAAACACGGTGACAGGTAAGTACCATTTTACATACATATATATATATATATTAAATTTGAAGACTTAGGCTAAAAATTCCATAAAAGTAAATGCGTCAAAAAATTGACTCAAATTTGCGTTATACATCTTTTCTTTTGATAGTTTTGCCATGTGCAGTTTCAGTAGAGAGCGCTAGAGAGAGAGAGTTTTGTTTCCAGTACAGAAATAAAGGTTAAAAGTTATTTATGCTTCAAATTGAATTCAAACGTATCAAAAATAAGTATATGTCTTTATATATATATCTGACGTATGTCGAAGGAGAGATTGTAGTAGCTGTTGAGGTAGCCAACTATGCAGATTCTGCATCCTGCATCAGAGTGGAGACATCCTGACCCAGTTCCAAGGCCTGTTTGCGCAGCTTGAGGGCCTACAGGAAAATAAATGTCAACTACAGTTGTTTTTTTAAATGAAAATCAACTCACCTGTGTTCTAAGCTCCTTTTCGCGGGTTACCAGTTCCTGAATTTGTGCCAATATAATCACCGAGTTGCTTTGGTCTATGACCCAGCGTAAATAGAGCTCTAGAAATATGAAACAACTTAAATTCAAGTGTTCCACAATTGTTTGATCCTCCCTTGACTTACCGCTCCACAATTCCAAACTGATTGGCGCCACCGAAGGCCATATGACATGGGCATTTGGTTCGTATAAAGGATTCAGCAATGTTTGCAGCACATCTGGCCGATTCAAATATGACCACAGGCTGGTGGTTTTCGTATGCACATTAAGCTCGTTTCTTTCCTTCTCCGAGTCGCACAAAAAAGTGCCATATTGCGAAAAGTGACTGTGCTCGAAGAGCACTATCAACAATTGGGTGCTAAACTCAAAGCTGCAAGGGAATTGTGCATACAGCTGATAGATGCAGTCCAAGAACAGCACAAAGGTGGCACCCGAATTCTTGTTGCGTGTCTGATGCGTCAGAGAATAGCAGGAATGGCGATGTCGCGAGGCAAAGGGATGACCCGCCTGAATCCATTCGCGTTCTATTAAAGCCTGCAAGCTGTGATAAAACGTTAAAAAGGATAGTGGACAACTAGAAATCTTCTACCTACCCCCTCACAGTACGGCAGTCTGGATTGAGTATAATCTGCACCAGCGAAGTGACTATTAAAGTGGAATCCAATCCCTTGGCCCCATGCACCAGCACGGGACTACCCTCCTGATCCAGACACTGAGCCACCACACATGAGGCATTCAATGAATTCAACACCAGGCTCAT
This sequence comes from Lordiphosa magnipectinata, assembly GCA_037044535.1. Classification (NCBI taxonomy): domain Eukaryota; kingdom Metazoa; phylum Arthropoda; class Insecta; order Diptera; family Drosophilidae; genus Lordiphosa; species Lordiphosa magnipectinata. Next base: position 85,345 of record JBAMBO010000632.1, on the reverse strand, counting down.
CCAACCGCTATTCTCCAGGCGCGTTAGCCATTTATCCGTGCTGCAGTGTATATCATTGCAGGCCTCGATCAGCTTGGCAAAGCTATCCAGTATGGAGGCAGGCGAACTGACATTGCCTATCGAACGATTCACCTTCTTCCATTGCGAGTAATGCAAATCCGTTTCCGTATTTGATTTACCCTTGCCCCAGGTATCCACAATGAAGCCTTTTTTGCTACGCCCCAAGACCAGATTGAGTATGGCCTCATCGGCACGACAACGTTTGATGCCCTGTATGGACAAAGGCTGAGAGCTGCGCATCAGTGTGGCCTTGCAGGGGAGTATATTTTGATTTAGTTATCAATTAAATTATGGCCGACAGGCTCTCAACTTACGCCATTCTCGTGTCGGTAGCTGAGCATGGGAAAACGTCCGCCGTCCCGGAATGAGGCAGAGAGCGCTATTTGCTCGTCTGTAATTGCTTTAGGTACAATTAGAGTGCCACCATAAGTGGCACAGACACTGTAGTCTTTGTTGACATTGGTGATGCGCCACTCGCAGGCAGGCACACTGCCGCCCACCACGGAGGCGGGCGCATCCAGTGCAAAACCATTTTGCAGGGGATGGGGTATGCTGAAGCTACCTGCAGTTGAAGTAGAAGGCAGGCATATGGTGATGTTGGCCACATTGGGTGAGGATGCACCCCCCATTCTCACGCCACTAATCAATTTGGCAAATTCCAATTCAGGCCTGAAATTCATTAGATAAGTTCAGGTCCATATTCCCAACTAACAAACTCACCTAAACATCGTATAGCCATCCTCCAGTATGGAGTACATGGGTCTATAGAAGAATGGATACTCCAATTCGGTATTCTGTATGGCACTCAGTGCCTCCAACGAAGCCGACACATTCAAAAACTCTTTGGCATACTTAATCTCCAGCGTGATAATTCTCAGATCCTTGCATTTGAGTGTAATGGTGCCGCCCATTACTATATTCTGACCCATGACTGGCTTCTTCTCCACCGCATCAATGTTTTTGTGCAGGAGCTGGAAATGTGTTGAGGTTAACTGTAATTCAATTAAGTTTCTCCCACCTACCCAAAGCTCTTGGCTATTCTCCTGGCGGGCACTAAGCAGCAAATGGTGTCCAGTTATGCACAATGTCCCCTCAACTGTTGCATTTGCATGCATTGGGTCATGCAGCAACACCCCATCCAGCTTGGGGGTTTTAATCAGATCGGCAAACTCCATGTGATGGCGCAAAAACCACCTTCCTTCTCTCGATAACCAACCAACCGCTGTGAGGCGCTCCCCCGCTTTGGGGGGTGTCTAATTTAATTCGTTTCACACTAATTAACTTTTTGCATTTTGCTATTGTTGCCACTTGATTGCTTCAGCCGCCCACCACCTCCGCCTCCTTGCTTCGCTCGTGTGTGTGTGTGTGTTAAAGTTGATATGGTTTTCAGTGTTACCGTTACTTGTGACTAACGCATTAGTAGTCAGTGATGTCAAATCAGCTTCTTTCCCGTCAAATCTGGCGTTTTCGCAAAACCGCAAAAGTGTCGCGATGGCTGGCTGGACTTGAGTCCAAATAATTATTTAATAAGTTTTTATTTTTAAATCATAAAGGGTTAAATTAATTTTTTAAAATTTGCATACTGATCGGCCATACTTTGCAGATCGATCACTTACTTATATCTAATGGAATGATTGAGGAATAAAAAACAGTGAACATATAAAAATAAGTACTATTTTTTTAAATCAACTGTTTTCTAGCATATATAGTTCTGGGAAAATGGCCCAATTATTATTTTTTTACATTTTTATGGAGAGTAAGACAGTTCAGCATGAATAACTTGTTTAGAATCCATCATTCTTTTAGCATTTGAGGTCCTGTGCTGAGAAAAACTCAATTTTAAAATCTTGTCAAAATACTTATGCCAACCCCCATTTAGACAATATGATTAATATTTTCTAGTCCAAGCAGCTGATTGTGTATTACATTAATATTCAATTACTTAGAGATTTCGATTGCCCAGACATAACAAATGTTGCTTTGATTACTAAGACCATATAAATATGTCAAATTGAAAGGTACAAGGGCTGTCTATGGAGAAAATATTGACGAATGTACTCAAATATCGGAAATTATTAATATTTTTGAAGAAAATATTGAATAAAAATTAAAAAAAAAACCCTTTACCTTGCTGCTTCTTTTTTTAAAGAATTTTGCAATTTTTGGCTTTATTTAATGCTAATATAGCATTTTTTCTTTCCCATCATCACTGATTAGTAGTACTCCAATTGCATTTCATAGCATGCTTTTAGGCGGCATAATAAATTTGTAAGCCGAATTTGCCAATCCAGGCAGCTTATTTGGCAAATTTTAACTTTTTAAAACGAATTTGAAGTTAAATTGAAATCTTAAATAAGTGAATAAGGCAAGACATCCTTAATGGCTTTATAAGTCCGACTGCAATGTCGAATGTCGAACCGAAAACCACATGGCAAAACGGTTCAGTTCAGTTCACAGACGAATTTTAAGATTTTCAGATAACGATTCTTGTAAATTTGGGTATTTAAGATGTTTCCCAAAGATAAGTTTCAGTTCAGTTTCGAATTGATACTTGGCGATGCCGGTTTTATAAAGCCTTTAAGGCAAACAATTTTTACAATTGCCCACCGACTTCTTAACATACCTGTCATCAGACTCCATTACTTCCTAGGAAGTTGCAAATTGATCCTCTTCAGGACGACATTCTCAATATTTGACAGAACAATAATGTCGAAATAAACCAGCATATTCGATTTGGGACATTTATATAAGGATTTGGAACTTAATTTCGAAGTGTACGAAAAGTCACAAATTCACTTTGAAATCATAATATTCAGAATGGATGAGAACGAAAACGGGCCTTCATAAAATGTATAATATAATATTGCGACTTAACCACTAAAACGTACAAAGACAAGGCGGCTGACTTTGGAGGACAAGGCAGAAGGGGTCGCACACCGCTAAGATGGGATGATCCAGTGCGGAAAGACATTTCCAACCTTGGTGTGAACAACTGGTGCCAGCTCGCACAATGCAGAAGCGAGTGGAGGGCATTCATAGCAGAGGCCGAGACCGTCAAGCGGTTGTGATGTTGTGTGTGCGCAACATCGGGCCAATTAAGAAGAAGACGAACCACTAAACCGCACTGAAATCGCAAAAGTTTTGCGAAAGTGAAAATAGGAGCATGACTGTACATTAGTTTTTCTGTACCGAAATATTTCTAAACAGAAGTTATCTGGTTCTGGAAGTCATAGATTTAAAAGGTTCAGAGTTCATGGTCTATTTTGAAAAACCCAAGTCGAGTCGGTTCTGTGCGGTTCGGTTCTAGACCGACTTTCAGCCTTGGTCACTTTCGATCAATTTTTGCGATTTGGAGACTAAATTTGGATCGTAAAAATGTTTGAAATCGTAAAAATTTTGCGAAAGTGAAAGTGGGAGCATGGCTGTATGTCATTTCCCACTACCAAATCATTTCGGAATCTGTACAAGATTTCTAATACTTTTCGAAAAACTGGAATTACATGTGTTTAAAGTAACAAACTTACCTGGTACCTTTTTTGTGAATTCATTTCTTAAACGTTTTATAAGCTTTTTCCAACCACCATTCAAACTGCAGTTTTCGTTTAAAATACTTGTACTTTACTAGATATATATATATATATATTTATTTGCTGTTATACTTAAAAGTCAATTTCAAAAGGTTGCTGGCTGTACAAAAAATAGGGGTTTTTCCATTTCAGTTTTTGTCTGTTCTGTTCCACGGGCATGTTGAAACCAACCACAACCCTCATTCAGGCTTAAGTTTAGGATTTTAAGTTTGTGTGTGAATTGATTTTGAAAACATAATGGAAAAAATTGCTTCTTTGTTAATTGTCACAATACGAATAAAAAATACTTAACAGCTTTAACATAGCAATATATATTTATATAAATTTGTATCAATCATCAATCCATCCATCAACCAATCAATCAATCAACTAACACGCACATTTAAAACACATTTAATTTATATCATAGGATATCACAACAGTATGCCAGATTTTCCTAAAGCACAATAAACGGAGGTACCAACTTTGGAAGTGGGAGCAGGAATTGGGTGGAAATAAAACGAAATTAAAAGGTTCATTGGCGATACGCTTTATTTTTTGTTTTCGCTAAGAAATATGTTTTCGATTCTTTGTACCAACAACTTAAAGGGCTACCGTAAGAATAAATGATAAAATTAATCTAAGAATTACAAGCTTAAAATGCAAATTTTTGAAATTACGAATATGCTTCTCGGATGTCGTTCTATATTTATGTACATGTACATCAAAACAAGTTTAGAGATAAGAAAGAAAAATGCACAAAACATAAATGGAATGCATCATCAACAAAACGCGGCAGAGAGGAAGACATTTTCAATGGAAAACAAACTAAATATGGCAAAACAATATTCTCTAAAATTATGTGTAATTAAATATTGGAAGAGCTTTGGAAACAAATCGGTGGTGGAAGTATAAGTTGAAGCTAACCAAAATATGCAATTTTGCGTTAACCTTTTAAAATTTGTTGTTTAAATTTAACAATGAAATTAAATGCATTTAATAAATATGTATGTATGTATGTAATGTGTGTGTGGTGTTTGTGTATGCGTGTAAAATGGAAGTAAATTTGTTCTTAACAATGCTTTTTGAATACATATTGTGTATAACATTAGCTGTATGACAGTTATATATAAATATTATATATGTGTATGCATATGTGTTTGTAGTTATGTAAATATACACAAATGTTAGATGTAGATTTGCTTTTCCTTTTGTATATAGCGTTCACATTTTGTAAGACCTATTTTGCTTTTTTTTTTTGTATTTAGAACGTACGACATTAGAAAATAGTCAGAAATGAGACTAAAGATTTCAATTTGCCAGTTTTAGTACATATACAAGACTAGGCCGTGTTTTATGAGTATATTTATACAGCTATTACTTGGGTCCAGTGACTTTTATACTAGGTCTCATAGAGAAAGTGAACATTCAGGTAACAAAATTGAAGTGAAATTCAATGAAACACACTTCACAATTAGGTACAGGCAATTCGTTTTTAACAACTAGTATAAGAACGATATAAGAGCTGTGTGACCCAACCGTAGAAGCTATTCTAGATTCTCAAGTACTTAAGGAAATGTTTTAAAAGGTTTCGGAATAATACAGTTTCTGTAGCGTGTTTTTACAAAAAGGCTCTGATCAAACTGGAATCAGGGAGAATAAAGCCGGAACACGAACCTGTACCGTTTACCAAAACAGCAAATTAATTTTCTGAATCACATGAGAAACCTTTTTCTTTTCAATTTTCTCAAACGAATCTAAATATTTTTGAGATCTAGAGAAGCCGGGAGCGCAACTGATAACAGATCCCAGTGCATTGGCCGATCCCTTAACTTGGGTCTGTGCCAAACGACAAATGTATTGAGTTTTACATAAAAACTTTTATAAGTTTTCGCCCAGTCTCACAGTCTCATAAATAAAAGTTTATGATCAACTTCTCAAACAATCCAGAGAGTTATAATAATCGTTTTATCTTCCTTTTCTTATGCGTTTTTGAGAGGTATACCCTTTTAAGTTTCGGAAAACCGGTCCCTTTGTATGTGAATATTATCCCTTCAGTACCGCTTAGTACCGAATCAGAGCTGAATCAGTCCTGATTTGGAAGGGCTGGTACTGAAATCATGGCTGCCTTTACATGCATTTCAGCCATGAATTTAACACAGACAGGGCCTACTACGTCATGACCTTCTCATCTTTCAGGCATGGTTTCAGTACTGAACTCATGGGTTAGTTTCGTGGGTAGTACTGAAAACAGTACTGAAATCAGTCATGAATTGGAGCAATTCCTACTTCTCAGGGGTGAATCAGCACTGACAAATTCAGTACTGAGGCGTTGAACTGCAGGGATCGATTGAAATATGCTCGAAAAAACACAGAAAAAGGTATATTGAATGATTTTGGTATCCATTTGGACAGGATAATTTTAATAACGTAAAAAGGATATTAGTAATATCCATTTAATGTTTAATTGATCTCTTAGATTTTCATTCCATGAAGCTGAAAATCGTCCGAAGGATATGAAAAATGGATATTATAATATCAAAAAGAAATTGATCCTTTTTTCCGGTGTAGTTCAGAACACAAGAGTTAAGCGATTAGAGACCATGATAAAATAACTACAAGGTAACGCACTGAGCTGCTTACATATTCTCAGGCGGACTTGGTTTGATGATTCAAAGTTGTAGTCCGTTATATCGAACAGACATAGTCGCTTTGGATTTGTTCATGTATTGCACTTTCTATTGAAAGCTGTCAAAAAATTTGTGTAACGGTGTTGACGAACAAATTCTTCCAACAAGAATTCATTTGCCTACTACCAGGCGAACATTTCTCACATGTAAACATGAAAATATGATAGCGGAAAACTAACACAATCATGGCCTAGATGACCATAAAAATTAGCTTAAATCATTATTTAATCATATTGGGGGCTTCCAAAAAAAATTTCAGCAACAATTTTTTGCTCACTTGGGCACCGTGTTCACTCCACAAATATTTTTGACAAATGATGTTCATGCACTTGTTCTTGTTTGTTTGAAATTTTTGTATTCTTTGCGAACAAAACTTCAAACACAAAAATCTGTTTAGTTTGAAGTGCAATAACTTTTAAGAAAGTAATTGTCTATCACTTTTCGAGATGGACATCTGGAGACGTGAGGGCTTCAAGCCACGAAAGCTGTTCCTCCTTCGTTGCAAACTGGGTTCACCAGTTGGAGTGGTTTCACATTTCATATTCATATTATCCACGAACATCTTCTCAATTCAAAGTTGCCAGCTTGTTAAAGAACGTATTCAAGTTTAACTGTATAAAAGAAGCTTCGTCCGTAAAGAAATCGTTTCGTTTTTTTTTTTAACGGACAGAAAGTATTTTTATCAGGCTTCCAAATGTCAAAGTCAAATTACCGAACTCGGTTCGTCTTGAGATCAGCCAAGTCTGAACCTAAGTTCATGGCCTTACTGAATTCCTTTAAGTTTAAAAATTTTACATGCCAGACTTCCACAAATTTTGTTAAATGCCGAATTAATATAGAAGTTTCAAGAAATTCACAATATTTCGGATGTCTAATTTAACCGGCCGTAGTATTTCGCATGGTTACTTGAACCAAAGACTATAGTTGCACAAATATTCATAACGCAGTGCAAGAAAACAAATCACAAGCTAGGAAATTTGTTGTGGTAAGGCGAAGGCCCTAGGTGGTAGCATTTGGAAGATCATTTTAACAAGAATCACCTCTTTTTCGGCCTTTTTAAAGATTAAAAATGAGATTAATTTCCCGTTCGATTTAAGGAAGACTCGAAAATGACTCAAGTTTATGCTCAAAATGTGATTTACTAAAACACGGCTTGAAAAAGACTCGCCACTTATTGGAAATATAACTCGACAAAATCAATTTGGAAGATCATTTGAACAAAAATCACCTTGACGAGTCTTTTTCGACCAATTTTGATGATTCAAAAGAGATGAATTTCATGTACAATTTAAAGAAGTCTCGAAAGTTACTCATGGATATGTTGTCAGTAACAAAATTTAGAGCCATCGTAAATTGACTCAAAAAGTCATAAAAGATTTGAAATATGACTCGAAAATGAGTCGAAACTAATAAGACAAGCGGATTATAAGCGAGTCTTCGAGAAGAGTCGGGGGTTGGATACCATTTTCTCCTGACAAAAGTATCATTTGTGATCAGAAAACGAGCGCATTTGTGACTATTTTAATCAGAGTACTCGAGACTCAAATTTGATCAGAAATTTCATTAAATGTTGGCTGGGTTTTTAACAAAAATCACATAGATGAGTCTTTCGAGCACTTTTGATAATTAAAAACAGGTCAAATTTTATGTGTGATTTGAAGAAATCTCAAAAATGACTCAATGCAAATGCTCAAAATGATTCAAAATAGATCAGAAAAATACTCCTAAAAACGACTCTTCAAGAAAGGTCGCGGCTAGAATACCATTCTCTCCCGACAAAATGTAACATTTGTGATCAGAAAACGAGCGCATTTACTTTAATCAGACAGAGGACTCGAAAAAGAGTCGAATAATGATCAGAAATTTAATAAAATGCTTCAAATGCACATGTATATGTGAGATTTCGACAATTGTTCGACTCGCGTTTAGATTTCAATCTAGTCCTACATTATAATTTCCTAGTCTCATTTCTGACTACTAGCTTAAGTGAAATTTGATCGTACGGTTGGTTAAAAGTTTACATTTTGTTTTGGAATTTTACTACGCCTACAATTACTGGTTTAATGTATAGTTTTATATATATCTATATTATATACTATATATATATATGTTTAGGCTTATTTCTAGGTTTTGCTATATACATTAATTTTGCTACTTGATTTTTTGTTTAAATGTAATCAACTTAGGTCTAATGCTTTAAAAAAATCTTAGCAATTTTGGAGTTTTTAGTAGTTTTGGGGGGGCTTAAATCGTTATCAGTTTTTGTGTATTCTGTGTTTTTTTTTTCATTTTGCGGTAGAAATGTTTTATGCGTGTGTATAAATAATTGTTAGCACATACAAAAAAAAAATAAATAGGCTTAAACTCTTAGATTTCGCTTTTTTGTTACTTATTGTGGCTGTTTTTGTTTTCTTTTTTGTTGTATATAAAAAACTGGGTATAAAAAAACTTAGCTTAGAAAAAAAAGGATTTAAAATTAGCACATTAAAAGTGTTGTTGCTGTTTTTTTTCTCTTCAAGTTTTTACAACAGACCTGGAAGTGTGTCAATGATGCGTATTCTCCCACTTTACCGTGTCACTATGAATGCTCTGGGCAAGGCGAATACGCATAGTCTTGAACGCTAATAAATCGGTGGAGCTGGCTTGGGGGCGGTTGAAGTGCTGCTGGGTGCTGCCACCACGCTGGAGGCGGTCGATGATGGGCTGGAGGATGAGGCATTGCCACAGTTGTTGTTGTTGTTATTATTGTTGTTGTTGTGCCGCTGCAGTTGATGGCTGCGTAGCTGTTGGAACTGTTGCTGATGTTGTTGTTGCTGCTGCTGCTGCTGTTGTTGTTGGAGTTGCATACGCTGTTGCTGGTGCTGCAGATTGTGCATATAATAAGCATTCATGTTGCTATTGTTTGTGGTCGTAGAAGGCTGATAGGGATTGGCCCGTACATGCTGCATTTGTGGTAATACAGGCTGGAATTGCTGTTGCAGGTGTTGTTGCTGCTGCTGTTGCTGATGGTGCTGCAGGTTCAACTGGCCGGCGGCTCGCATCATATGCCAATAGTTATCATCCCCTATGGGTGCCTGCTTGCTACCATATTTTAGCTGCCTGGTTATGCCCTGCTTGTAGTCGCGATGATCCTTGTCTATGGCATAGGCTTTTTCGCGTAGCTTCTCGATGGTTCGTTTAAATTCAGCAAACGCCTGCGGGGTTTGCAGCTGCAAGCTTGTGGCCAAAGGCCCCAGGGGATTGTTTTGTTGCTGCTGCAACTGTGGCATATGCTGATGATAGGCCAAGGGATCCAGCAGAGAGTCCAGCGTACTCATATTGGCCATGATCAGGGTGTGTATACGCTGTAAATCCAAGGGTGGATCCAGAGCCGTCACCAAATCCATTTGAAAGAAATCCATTTCCTTGTCGGACACGTTTTTGCAGCCGGGTGAATTCTCATCGGAACGCCCGCAACAACTGTAGTGGCCGCTTATAAAGGCCGAGGGATGGAAGTACTGCATGCGGATGGAATTCATTAGGCAGATCTTGTGTAGTAGATCAAACCATTCGCGCTCCTCCACACAATTTGTGGTTTGTACGATAAGCGAGCGATCTTTGTGCACAATCTGTGGGAGAGTAAGAGGGGAAAGTGAGAAAGATAATGAGACACAATAAGTTTAGCATAAATTCTGTGGGGAAAAACAATTGCAACTGGAAGGGAGAAATCTTTTGATTCACACGCACGAGAAATTCTTCTTGAAATTTTCACTTTTTCTTTTGCAGAAACAGAAAAATGAAGAGAAGAAATAATAGATAAGCAACGCAAGACAAAGCAGCGTCGTTTGTTTGCCTACTCATCTGCATAATAATGCTAATTATTTTTAAGTACGGCAACTTGTCATTTGTCAAGCATTAACTTTCGATTGTTTGGGGAAAGTTTTCGCTTTATTATGCAAAGGCCCTTTGCAGCAATACATAATTTGCATTTTACTCTTTACTTTTAGTTTTCAAATTAAGTTGCTGGGAAATGGTCTATTTCAATAGATATTCTCTAAATCTGTCTCAAATAACAACTCCCGATCAGTTCTTTTACTGAATCAGAAATGAAATGGAAAAGGTAAGATTAAGTAAAAGTAATTACTAACAGCCCTGCTCCCATTTTCGCAAAAACTTTGCGATTTTCAGTCAAAATTTGTTCCCAAAACCGGTTTTAAGTCGCAAAAGTCTTGCGAAAGTGAAAATGGGAGCAGGGCTGTATGTTCTTTTTTAAAGACCCAAAGAAGACTCAAAACTAAAGATGAGGCATTAAGCAGTGGCTTATTTTCTTCAAGAATGAAATAGGAAAAAGGTCAAAAGAGACTAGAAACATCAACTGGACGCTCTAAAAAATTCTTTTGAAAACTCTTGAGTCTCTGACTGTTAAGAATGGGATGGTAAACGCTCCCTTCATCGATTAGAAGGGAATGAACTTGTCTAAGTCCCATAAAATCATGGTATTGCAAACATGCCGGTGCCTATTTATAATCATGCGCACAGCCTTACTCAAGCACACCTAAACTATTTTAAGTTATAAACGGTAAGAGCTGTTAAGTGTACCTCACAAACTTTAACAGAGAAAGATCAGTCCGTAAAAATGGGACAAAAAGCCTCAAGAGACTTCTGTAGAATCGGTATCAACTTATATATCAATCCATCAATCCAGAATTTATCTAATGGCTTGCCGAACATCCAATCAATACTGTCGAGGAGTATTTCCTCTACTCTAGGGCAGCGGAGCCCCCTTTGCTCACATTGATACGAGTTTAATTTTTCGACATAAGAAATTGCGTCGTGCCGATTAGCCGATACGCACAAGCAGACGTCGCAACAAGTGCAATTGCTTCGCTACTACGAAGTATGTTACAACAAAAAAACTCATGCATATCGAAGCACGGAGAAAGCTGGGCGCAAACTCAGATAACGCAACAGGTGCCTAGCTGATAAGGGTGGTTCTGTTGCTGTTGTTGTTGGACTGCTCCCAAACGAAAATATCACTGCTCATCTAGGAAATCGAGAATATGATTAAATAGCCTATAAACCTGTGCTCTACTAAACTGTGGCGGCTGCGAAAACCGTGGAAAATAGAGTCAACGGCCAAAAATCTTGCCAACAGGAGCCACTTAAAAATCTCGCAGAAAGTAGGCAGAAAGCCTTAAGCTATAAACGTCCACACTATGTGAGTTATTCAGGCATGTTCTCAATATCACTTCGACGGCAACTTTTTGAAAGTGGAATTGATTCATGTTCTCGCAACACCAAAACAAAAAAGTTTTCCGTTGGGAAAAGTAATGCTTGTGCTTCGGTGGAATGAAAAGTAAAGCGAAATTTCCTTAATTCTGTGATCAATTTTGAAATTGTTAGTGAAATTTAATTTGCATTGCATGCATGAAATATTGACCAGCCAGATTTTTGATATGTGGTAGGGGACTGTCTAAAAGGCTTAAGTTTAAATTTGTGTCATTGGGAACGGCCGCTATATTGGAAAACGCGAATTGGCCTGTATCTCTGAAACTATTGCTTCTAGACAAGAGCTCTCACCGGAAACAAGAAAAAGGGGGAAAAAAGGTTAAAAATACATTTTATATCGTACATAACCTGAAAAGTATTGCCCGATCAGAAAATTGTGTTAGGAAAAGGAAGGTAATGTTATTATTTATACTTTGTCATTTATTATAAGACTTTGTCTTTGAACATCTTTCTCCAAAGTCAATCGTTTCCAAGATACAGAGCAAAGTATTGTGTTTTCTAACATGGCGTCCGTTCCCAATGACACAGGGTGACACAAATTTGAACTTATTCCTTTTAGACAGTCCCCTACCACATATCAAAAATCTGGTTAGTCTGGCTATCTAGTCTTTAATTGATTTATAAGGAATTTTTTGTTTAATGTGTTCACATTTTGGCAGTGCAAACGGAAACGAAGATTGAAACCTAAAAGTCAGCCTCTCTCATTTCCAAATGTTCCATTTTCGATCGTTTCGCTGGGTATCTAGTGCTGCGGTGGTCGACGAAAGGGTATTGGTGTGCGAAAATAAAGCTCCGTGAATCAGCTTTGATCTAACCGCATCGAAAGCTAGCCAGTTACTGAAGGCCTGTTTACTCTCTTGGCCTCAGCTTCGGCATGCGTTCGGCTCGTGTATGTGTAAATAGCGATATGTCATCTACCTCTGGGGGGTATCGGTGACCATCGCAAATCTGGTGTCATTCCCGCTTGGACCGTTGGTGTGCAACCGTAACCGAACAGCTAATTTGAACTGATAAACCGAACTGCAAGCCGAACCGGCATACTTTTGAAATTGCTGAAGCGAATCGATAACCACAAAGACAAACGGATCGGTTCAATTCACTGACGAGTTTTAAGCCGTAAAGTTGGACAATGACACTTGTAATATTGGGAGTTTTAAGGCCTTCTTCTGGCCTAGAAAAATTTTTTTTACCATGTCTTGACGCAGATACCGACGTGGATTTGTGTTAGATTTACTTTTAAAAAGCAGTGAAATTAAGAACATGCCTGTTTGCATTTTTTGGGCCTCAAAAATTACCCAATTTCAGAACAAAGTCAAACCTACGGCATAATAGAGAAACGGCCTCATCCGATGTGAGATTGAACTCGCTTGAAGGCTTCCACTTGTTATCAAAATATTATTGAAGATTTCCCCATTGACTCCGCTTTCTACTCCAGAAATTTCCTTTAGTTCTGTCAATATATGCTTGATTTTACTTTGGTTCTCTGAATCGCATCATTCCCATTCACCAGAATTTAATACACATCGGATACCAATAAAAATTAAACATTGATCAATTGTCTCTGTTTGATGCGTTCTACACTGCTCTTCTATAACGATATCGGTTAACGACAAGAATTGATATGCTCCTTTGGGGGTGTAAATCACTTTTGCACTCACTTTTTATTCAAAGAACCAATAAAAGTGACGATTCCGTTCCCTAGCTGACAGATTCTTTGAAAAATCATAAAATTTCTCATCTTTTATTACTCATATTTCAATGCCAAACCAAGCTATTGACGCACGATCAGTAACAGCATCAACAGCCGGCCAGGCCACACACCCACAAGTAAAACCATTCATTCTCTCATACAAATGCTTGTCACGCTTTCAACTCTTTTGCATGCTGCAGCTTATCGAGGTAAGTAAGAGTGTATGTCTATTTATAAATGTGTGCAGCCGCTGTCGCCTGAGATCGTGAGTTTCCGGTAGAGCAAACTGCAGTTTCTATCCAAGGCGTGTCTCTGTGCCCAGCTTTTGTATCACTCACCTTAAAACAATTTTGCATTTTGAAGCTTTTGTCTTTCAATTGCTCAACGCTTCCGATCTCCTGGAGCGGTATATCACAGATGGGTTGTTTGCCCTTCGACTTGGCATAGCTTAGCGAGTGCGTTGTCAGGCGAAAGTAACGTTGCTTGAATTGTCGGCCAAAGCGTTTGCGGCTGGTTGGATATTTGGTCATCATGCTGGGGGGATGAAGGAGGAAACGAATGGATAGAAGAAGAGTTAAAAAGAATTAAGAATATTTAATAAACATTAAACAAAATGAAAAGCAAAAACAGTTCTCTTACCCCTCGCTAGACGTTAGTATAATTTTGGATGTGTGTGTGTGTGTGTGTGTGAGTGAAGAGGTGAGCAAATATGTATGTGCGTTTGTGATGGGGAAATTTTGTTTGGTGATGTTCATGTGGTGATGGGTTTTTGGTTTGGTTTGGTAGTTTTTTTTTTATAAAAGCAGCGCGCGTAAAAGAAGAGAGAGACAAAGAAAGTTTCGGTATTAGAATAAAACAAAGCGTAATTAACCAAATTTTTGTTTATATTGGGAGTGTGAATTTAGTTTTTTTTGTATCTTATTTGGCTAAAATGAATTTCGCTGTAGCTTTAACAAAGTATAATGCCGGCTAACAGCATCATACAATTAGAAAAGTCTCTAAATCGAAAGTGAATAGTCCAATTTGGGGAACTTTTCTGACATATTTGATTATATTTAAGTTCTAAGTAATGCAAAATCCTGCTACCATGGGTATTTAGTGAAATTTTCATCAAAATTTTGGAAAATTATTTGCCTGTGTCAACTTAGCTTTAGACTAAAATTGAATTTCCGAAATTTTTTAGACTGATCCGACCACGCCCACCCTAACTCTCCTCTCCGATTTTAAAATATTCTTTTATATATATATATGGATAAAATCGTTTCAGTATAGCTTTTTTGAGGAACTGTAAACATCGTTTTTCGAAATTAAATTTAATCTTCAACTGTGGTGAACACACTTTTGTAGGATTATCTTGTTGATTGTTCTGCGTCTGTGCCTATAAACCCAGAGGTCGCCGACACATGCCCCAAATGCAATAATAGCCCACACGACACACTACATTTGTTTAATTGCCAAATGAATCCTACCACACTCACACCCATTACACTCTGGACCCATCCAAGCGAGGCTGCTACTTTCCTCGAACTGGACCTGGGTCTCTAACTCAACATCCACTTTCCTTTCTAATCTATTCTTTTTCTCTGTTCATACTACGTACAAAAAGTCAACCCTGCCGTTACAACAACAACAACAACATCATATGTGTTCTCTCTACAAATATGGTTGGTTCTGAAAATGGACGTCTCACGAAGCATCTGGCTAAGCGAAGCGCAACAACAACTTTATATGTGTTCTCACTTTTCGTTTTCTCCGAGCGAAGGTTTTGTTGTTGGCAGCGTGTGCATCAGACAGACACGAGCACACACACACACACACACAGGGACCAAAATTTGATTTCTTTGTTTTTCTTGTGGTTGTTGTTACTTAAGATATATTTTCTTCATTTATATTGGTATTCAAGCGCGCGTTAACTGATTTTGGCCCCTCTGTTCTACACCATTGCTTCCAAGATAGAGGATACAGCTAAATGTGCTATATTACTCAAATGTGGAAGTTTATGAAATTGATACACGATCAACCAGCCTCCTTTGTGGTGTTGTGCGTGTCTTGTTTTAGGCACGTTATGATGAAAATCACAGCTTATTGACCTAGAGCCTGCTTAAAAGTTCTAAGATTAATAATCCAAAGGTCACTAAAACAGTCACACTAAAATGTTTTAATTTAGTCTTTTTTAAAAGATATCGAAATGTTTATCAACACTGAAAGTTATATAACCAGTTTATCTCATGACCTTGGTCTGGGCTGCTGGTTGTTCTACACGAGAACCGATTACATTAGTGGGATTTTCGATAATACACTTACAACAATTGGACAGACTCAATAAAATACACAAAATCAGTGTACATGTGAATATGTATATATAATATTTAGCCCTTCTAATTACATTGCTCTGACAAGGTGCTCTTGAAATTTGTCAGAGCGAGTATTGAGCAACCCATGACAATGAGCATAGACCTGCCAACTCGACTTTTTGAAAACAGCTGATAAATTGTCGAAGGGGAGTAAATTTTCAGAGGTACCTACGAGAATTGAGCACACAATTCACAACAAAACACGTGAATCTGATCAAAGTGGACGAATCGCAACCCATTTTATGGAATCTGGGCAATAAGAAACATTTCGATGCCGGCAACGGCTTGACTTGTGGCCGATAAGCCATTCCGGTATGCCTCTCCCCAGACCACCCAACAGTCGGGCCTCAACCTAAACCTACGTGGCCTCTACAGCCCATTTCTGGAGAGGCGGCTCCTCAGGCTTCCGTTGCTACTGTTGTGGCCACCTAGCCGTCAGCTTTGAATTCGTATTCACCTAGTTGTTTCTCCTCTAATACGGCCGGCGAGTATGATCCTAAAACTATTACCTCTGGTTTAATGTGCGTTTAAGTCAGAAGTGAACTCAATAAGCTGGCTTTAACTACGCTTCAAAATTTTACCAATGACCTTAAAAATTGTTTTTAATACAGCTTTCTCTAATCTTTTGAATGTACAACTATAAAATCAATGTGATTTTGAGCATTCTGCCCATAATGCAAGGATTTACAATGAACCGTCATCAAAATACAAAGGGAAACCCTGAAATGAAATTACCCCAGATATGGCTTTTTTAGCAAATGGTAGTTTCCTATCGATGAATCTTAGCTTGACAGTTTAGAACAGAAGCTCATGGGTTTTACTACCCTTGCGGTACTCAAATGTCAACAGAAAAATGGTCCAACATGGTGGACACATCTTTGAAACTTGTAACCAAACCACTTTTATATTAAAAATAAACCAATCACACTCCCAATATTAAAAATTTCTTTGGGTAGGGGGTAGGGGAATATGCAAAAATATTAGGGTAGGGTCTATAGAAAGAGGTGTAGAATAAGGGGTTTTTGTAGGCATTTTCCCTTTTTCAAATTTTTGTTCCCTCAACTTACCCCTCTTTAAGTAATACTGGTTCTAGTGGCGTTATCGTTGGGGGCAATATTTGACCACCACTACGGCTACTACTGTTGCCGCCGCTTCCTGCCCCGTTTGGCGTGGAGATCACCTCCAGAAAATGCTTAACAGCCTCCACATGCTGTTCCGTGCAAAACTTTTTGTACAACTCGCAGGTGTACTCCTCCTTACAGGGTTGCTGTGATGACCGGGAGCTAACCAAATTGCCCAACGATTGTATCGTCTTGGAGATAAGTGTCAGCGTGCGATTCGTTTGTGCATCCTGCAAAAAATAAAAGTCAAGTCAATAATTGTAGATAAACTTTACGAAATTTAGTATTTTCTCTTACCAGTCGCTCTGTGGTCAAATCGAATAGCTTGGGACCCAGTATGGCGGGCGCGAAGAAACGCAAAAATATAAAGCCAGACACCACCGAGTAGCGCACCTCTCGATTTTTGGGAAAGTGCTTGCCCGCACATTCGCGCAGATCGTGAAAGATTTGACACAGCACTTTGGGACAACGCTCCGCACTCTTGGTTATGGCCTCGAATACACGCTCCACATAGTCTTTGAGATTATGCAGATTGGTGTCGACGGCCGAGCGATCTTTCACTTTGGTGGGGTCAATTTCGCACGGCTTCTTCTCGGCCACAATTTGGGAGAGCACCGGCCTGAGGGTCTGATGGAGATAGTGCAGCCCCGAGAGCCTCATGGCCTCGTCCATCATTTTGGAGACGAGGGTGTTGCCACGGAAAATGGTGGTGGCATCGGTAAGATTCGATATTTCATGATCCGCCAAGGCCTTGATGATGGGAGCGATGCGTTCGGTATGCGTAAATAACCGAACCAAGGGCTGAGCCACCTCTGTTTTGCCGGACACCAGTTCACCCAGAATAGACACCGCGGAGACGGTTATCGGACGCTGATCTACAGACTCTAAAAGCAGATTCAGCAAATCATCGTAGGTGGCCAGCGGGAATACATGATCGGCGGTATAGTTAAGATTCAGACGCAGTGAGCCTATCGTCGAGTCCACACTTAGTCTCGTTCCGGGAGGCGTAGCGCAGGAACGGGGCGTGGCATTCAGCGAGCGACCACTGTTGGATGTAGAGCGGGGTTGTAGATAGTACCAGGCTGCCGGTTGAACCGCCTGCTGCTGCTGCTTGTTGAACATGGGCAGACGCACCTCTCCCAGGAAGACTTTATCCGCCATGGCTCCATGGGCATCGTGCCACACCGTCACAGCAATCTCAGAGAGATCAGCCCCGCCTAAAGGATAAATGGCGTACGCTTTGTTTGCCGAAGATTCCAGCGAACCGGATGATTTATTGCTGCCCGTGGTGGCTGTGCTACCGGCTTCAGCATCAATGCTGAGATCAAAATACAACACCTCGTCAAACTCCGGATCGACGGTCTTCTTGCGCTGCTTCGTTCGCTTCGTGATCTGCTGCTTGTTGCTGTAGTAAGCAGTGCAGATTACAAAGGGATCGCAGGTGCCCTGCTTCTTGGCCAGATCAACACAGGCTGTCACATGGATGGCCACGCGTGTATTTCTGATGTGCGAGTTCTTCCAGTTGGCCAGTTGATCCGTGGAGGAAGTAGCGCTGGGCGCCTGTTGCTGCTGCTGCTGATGTGGAGGATGATGCACATGCCCAAACAGGCCTGCCGCACGAGTCTTCAAAATCATGCCAGCGCTGTGACCTCCGCCTCCAGACGAAGCAGTTGCCGCTGCAGCAGCTGCTTTTTGTATATTGCTCAGTTCGCTATTCTCCTTGTAATCATTCTGATGAGCACGCTGCTGATGGTGGTGCTGCAGATGGGGCTGTTGCTGATGATGATGTGGCTGCGTGTGCTCAATGCTTTCGTTCAGTGTATGAGGCACCTCTTCAAACGACACCTCAATGTGGGCCATGCCCTGTACCTCTGAATCGGAGTCGACGGGCCGCAGCGAGAACCAATGATCCCTCGTATTGTACTTGTGCAACTCCTCACGCTTGATGGCAATCTTGCCAATCGGCTTATCCTGCTTCATATCACGATCCCACACATAGATGGACAGGTAACGAAAGCGACGCGGTATTTTGAATTGATATTCCTCGCCGAAAAATGGCCCCAGAGTCCGTTCGATAATGGGAGTTCGACAGATCTCTTCCTGATCCAAAGCAATCGTGCAGTAGACATCACGTGTGCCCTGTGTGCTGCAACTGGTGTTGGCTGCATTGCGGCTACTTAGATTCTTTGCCTCGCCTGCAAATGAAAGAAATTAAGATTTTTGATAAGAAATGAAGACTTGAAATTAAAATCGATTAGCTCATCAGATGAAACGTTTTGGGTCTAGTCAGAACAGGTACCGAATTTGAGTCTAGCTATTTAGTTTCCACATAATTTCATTTTTCACTCTGTCATAGACGAGCCTGCGTAATAGAAGAAGCCCCACTTTTCCAACTGCTTACTCTTGGGCTAAGGGTTTATGCAAGTTCACTTATTAAAAGTGTGCCCATTACTGCTCTAGTTCAAAGACTCAGATGGGAACATCATGTAAAGCGAAATCCATTCCCCAGGGGACCAAAGCAAAAAATCTAAAGTCAGCAAAGCATAGCAGAGGGCGCAATATTTTGAAATTTCTTTTAAATTACATCATTACTTCGTTCATTTGTCAAGGTTTGCATAGACTGTTAATTTTACAATATTTATATCAATACTAGGCAGCCGGAAATTCTCACTTTTCATGCACGAATCTGCTTTCTCTGTTCCTACCTGATTTTAGCTATTATTTATCGGAAATGCTTACATACACGACGACTTTAGTATACCCTTTTTACTCGAGGAGTAAATTGGTTTACAGAGTATTTGAAAAAATGTTCTTCATATTAAAATTAGATAATATAGTTTAAACCAAGTCACATTGATGTGCTCCTTGTTAATAAAGTAAACAAATTTAATTTTTATTTTGAGTAATATTTATAGTTTGATTTTAATAAATTATAATCGATGTTTTTCCTAAAATGTAAGTAATCGAGAAATCAAAACTAACTTCGTCTGCGCCGAAGTTTTAATACACTTGAAAACGCTCACTCCAGCGGTTAGCGATTTCCACCAAACTTTGCAGATCAGTTTGAAAACATGTAATTTTAGTAATGACTGAGTTTAAGAGCGCTAACATTGAAAACCAAAAAGTTTTTCTCGCTAAAACCCACACACAGACGGATAAAGCTCAATCGACTTAGCTCGTCACGCTGATCAAGAATATATATAGTTTATGTGTTCGTATACGTTATACGTTGCAAACTTCTGGGCAAAATTATAATACACTTTTCAAGTCGATGCCCTGAACATCTAAATTTTCTCACCTCTAATCTGAATATACAAGGTTTGTTTCAGTTTTTGAAAATGCTCTGCTATTTTGCAGTATTTATTTATTTGCTCTTGCTCTGAATGTGAAAAGAGCTGAGCAGTAGCCTGAGCACGAAATCAAATCTGAAACACTATTGCTCTGCTCCGTGCTGTCAATTTTGTCAATAGCATACAAATAACTACTATCAAAATACTCGGAGCAATCGGAGCAAAGCAGGCACAGAGCTTCTAAAGCTGCTCAAGCTGCTTCCATAGTTCGTCCAAATCGTCTACTAAGAATTCTATAAAGCTTTTAACAGAGTGGCTCAGTGCTGATTATTCTAGTTCCATTAGTACAGCAAGGGTGATCACAGGATTTAAATTGACCTGCGATAGTACCGAAGAATTCGCGATCTAAATTTTGACTGATTTAAAGAAAATTTTTAAATTTGTTTGGTGTAATTATTGGGAGCTTTTAACAGTTCACGATTCCAAATTTTGTGATTTTTTATTTCGAAAATTTCGCGATTTTTTGGTCCGTTTGATCAACACCTCCCAAACTTTGTTTAGTCATTTTACAACTTGACTTTAGACTTTGTTTTAAAGTTGTACTTCACTTACTTTTGCGATTTGCGATTTGAACGAATTCGTACGAATTAAAATTCAAGTGCTCCAAAATTCGCAACTCTTTGTTATCGATTTTGTTTCATTCTCAATTCGTTGTACAACACTTCACGTGAAAGAAATAGCTGTATCACCATTTGTTGTTGTCAAATGTAGTTTGCTGCTGGTACAATTTTGTGAAGGTTAGGTAAAAAATGGTTTAAGACAAGACGATAACCCAAATTGTATGGGAGAGTCCACAAAAACAATAACAAAATAGCCAAAGAATATAATAAATCTGGTCCATAGGGAGGCAAGCTCTTATCTCTAGCGACATTTCCCATTTACTTTTCATTTTACGGACTTCGAACTCGCCGGTTTCGGCGAAATTTGAATTTGAATTTCGGAACAAAATATTTTTCGATTTAGAGCCCAAATCGAAAAATTTTACCGAATGCGAAAATGGAAGCATGGCTGAATATATGTTGAAATTGGTCATGATTTTTTTGAAACGAACCCTTTTACCAAACACAGAGGTTAAAAATTTTGAAGATTCGAATTATACATAGAAAGACTCAAAAACTTCTAACCGAACTAGTTCTGCGGTGTTTGGTTTAGTAACGGTTTGCAGCCTTGCATCTTTCTGAGGTGAAAAACTAAAATACTTTCAATTTTAATTAATGAAAACAATGAAATTAATGAAAATTTTAGTAATGTTTCGTCCTCTAAACTGAACAATTTATACTGCTTCAAAAGCAGATTAAGTTAAGTTGCTTGCATACGCCATATAGATTTGAAATTGAAGGCCCTTAAACGTGATTTTATACGATATTGAGAACAAAGCTCATTAATCCAATTCACTTAGCAATTTGAAAAGAGTTTTTGATGAGACGTAGAATAATAAGCATAAGTCCACATAGAAAGTTAGTTCGAAAATGACGAAAAATAAAACACAGATATGGTCAAGCAAGTGGATGTAAGAAACTTAACAAGAAAATAATGGTGTGAATAAGAATTTAGTGCACCGGCCCCATACTTTTGATTCTTTCAAATTTTAGGTTTTGGTAGCATGTCAATTACTCCATAATTCAATGCTTCTAGAAACCGTTCCGCAAACCGAACCGCAGGTTTTTGGACTTACAAACTATCTTAAAAGTTTTGGGAAGCTGCCCCAACCCTGGTTAAAACTTTGAACAGGAAATGAATCTTAATAATCTCAAATTTATAACGATTCCAGAAGTGTGCCAAATCAAATCTTTTGATAGTCTATACCGTGTTTGCCTGTTAGATTTTCATTAAATAAAATTGAAATTTGATATCGATTGGCCTTGACACCTGCCACGCATACGCATGTTTCTTGTTTATAGCACTGTTCATTTGGCTACTTAGCGGCCTCTTTTGATTTCTGAAAGGGGCATACCGCATGGAACGTGACTTCCTGTGTCCAAGGCGTCTTCGATATATTGCAATATCTCTGATGAAGTTTTAGCCACCTGGACGCAATAATGCAATGGCTGGGTGCAAAAGTTGTGAAAAAAATAATAATAATAATTACAGACAGACTTGATAAGCCACGGCAGGGAGAGTAGAGCAGCAGTAGCAGCAGCGGGGGGGCCAGGCAAGTAAAAGCTTGCTCAATGAAAGAAATTAGCAGCAGTCAAGCGGAAATATAATAAGTGTGTGTGTATGTGTGTTTGTGTTTGCGTGCTAGACGTCATGTAGGCGCAAAAAGCCAAGCAATGCGCAAATTTTTTTGTGTTTTTTTTTTATTCAATGAAAATTGTCGGCTGACTCTCCTCCCTATGTTGACACAGCTGCTGCTGGGTTGCTTTGACTAGCTAGGTAAATCATTATCAATTGTATACTATATATTGTGTGTGTGTATATGTGTGTGTGTATAAGTACGTCTTGGCTATCAATGGGGTTATATTTGCAGCTTGTGTGAATGTGTAAGTCACCGCTCTCACTTTGTTGTCGCAAGAAAAACAAACTATTTTGCTTGATAACACACAAAGACGTCTGCTGTTCGTTTTATGTATTTTTTTATGAATGAAAACGTAAAATGCCAATGAGCAAAAACACATTTTATGTGACAAATTTCTTTAGCTCTAGAAAACCTCGATTCAATGTTTCTCTTTCGCTACTTGCTCTAGCCCCCCTCACTCTCTCTCGCACTCTATTGCTCTTTCTCTTTGGCACGTAGTAAATTTCATTCATAAAATTGGCTTTGGGTTGTTTTTTTTTCCGTCGCGGGGAATTCCAAAGTGTTGAAATTTTTTTACGTTTCTGTGACGTTTTATAATTTATTTATGTGCTTTTTTATGACCTGTCTCTTTGGCGCAGTCAATGTTTTTTTTTTTTTTTTCTAATTTTAATGATTTAACCAAATGGGATTTCGCTTTGTGGTATTTGGTTTAGTCACCATTTAGAATGAATGAGAATTAATGTCTGATAAGAAGCGTGAGCTGTGGACGAGCCCCCGCACTTATGGGAAATCCATTGATAGAATTAAAAACTGTGAATTACTGCATAGTTACTAAGAATTTGATATTAATGCAATAATATTTGAGGCCTTTAATATTATTTTGATATGCTTATATCATCTTACATATTCCAAGCACGACTACAGAGCGCAATGAACCGAACCAGACCATGGATTGGTCGAGAGAGAGACAGAGAGGGGCAGAGGAGCGGGGGTTTATAATGTCAAGCGGAAGTTAACTCATTGCACATATTTTTGCTGAAAAACCACAAAGCGACATGTGTTTGGCAATATACAACAAAATAAACGGAATTTATGCCAAACTGAAATTGGAATGCAGAAAGGAAATGACATTCTTATGAAATAATATTTTTGACAGCAGGGGCAAATATCTCAAATATATTTCAAGTCGATTTCGATCCGATTCCCATGCGATTTGAGTTGTGGGTATGTGCAATCATGGACAGTAAAATTAAGATGTGAAGACGATAACAGTTAATGAAGACCAGAAGAACACGACTCTTAGGCCCAACGCATACGGCTCGTATCGTCATCGTAGCGATTTCACTTACAAAAGCTTGAAGGGAAACCGACCCAAATTTAAACCAAAACCCTGTTTACAATCGTGGAAGATTTGCGAAAGTAAAGTCCCAATTGGAATGATCCACCGCATTGTATTAAGAGCATAGGGACCGCAATGGTAATCGATTGTCCAGAACATGAGTGGATGCACAGTTTACTTTAAATCAGGGTTCCCCAATCAGAGAGCGCGAAAATGTGACTGTGTCTCTCTCTAACACACAGTGATGCATGACTTCGGCAAGCATTCGGTATGAATTGGCGAGTATGTTCGTGCCCAAGGGGCTATCGCTGGGGAACTCTGCTTTAGATCTAAACGTAACCGAACTTTAGTTCAAAATAATAATTAGGGATGCTGGAATATCGATAATGAATAAAGTTTGATGATATTTTTGGTGGATAGTTTTGTTGGTTTCGGCCACAAAAAGGGAGGTTTTCTGAGGGCATTCTCTTGATTTTACTAATATTAAGGCACCAATATTACTGATATTACTAAAATCCAAGAGAATGCCGAAACCAACAAATATATTATCCAAAAACATATTCAAAAAATAGAGGAACATTAACTTCGGCTCGAAAGAAGTTTATATACTCTTGCAACTTGTATCATTTATATAATTTAAGGTTTTAAATGATTTTCGTTGAATGATTCTTAGCTGAGTTATTTCCCAAACTCAGCAACATATGTTTTTTAAATGGTAGCTTTGCGATATATTCATCCGATTTTGACCAAATTCCCAAAAAGTGTGTGGGAACCGATAATATTCATAACTGGAAAGTAAAAAGACGCTACCATTGAAAACAAAAAGTTTTCTCACTAGAACTACTTTTTCAACCGATCGTTTCTATGGCAACAATATGCTATAGTCTTCCGATTTGGATCAAACTTGGCAGAATTGTGTGTAATCATATAATTTTGTCCAGTAACAGTTTTGAAGCGCTAGCATTGAAACCAAAAAAGTTTTTCCTACTAAGACTTATTTTCTGAACTATCTTTTGTATGACAGCTATACTATATAGTTGTCCGATTGGTGGAATTATGTGAAAGCATAAAAAACTAATAAATACGAGGTTTGGGGACGTTCGCGTTGAAGACAAAAAAGTTTTTCCTACTAAAACTACTTTTTCTACCGATAGTTCTTATGGCAGCTATATGATATAGTCATCCGATCTGGCCGGTTCCGATAAATGTGCATCGTCTTTGTACCTTAAGAATTCGTGCAAAGTTTGACATGGCTATATCAACTCAGCTCGACATGCTGATCAAGATATATACTTTATTAATGTGGTCGGAGATGCTTTCTTCTATGCGCTACAAACATCTGAACAGTTTTAATATACCTTCTACAAGGGTATAAAAATATTCGATATCGATATTCCGGTATCCCTAATATTAATGCCCTGTTCGCGATCAGGTCTTTACGCAGCTGTAAAGTAATGAGAGATAATGCGAAAATTTACGTCTGCCTACTCTTTAACTTCAAACTTACTCTTTTATTTCAAAACTCCGTATCAGGCTTTAGATTCGGTAGTTTAATAATATTCATTGTCAGAAGCTAAAAACTTAATAGTTGTATGAAAGTTTTAAAGGATTTTCAAGAGATTAGTACTAGTATTAAATCGAATCGGACAATGTTGCAAAACCAACTTCAATTTGAAGCCTCATCATTAGGCTTTCTTTTCAGAATGTGTCATTTCGCAGAAGTGTAAACAACATAGTGTTTGTGTCAACTTTTGTGCCAACAAAACAAAGTTTGCGGGAAAACTTACGTTTCTGCTATCATTTGAAGAAAAACGCAGCAAAACGCAGCTCCAAGCGCAAAAAATCATACAGCCATACGCAAAAGTCGAATATTCACGGTGGCAAGGTTGTGCTCTGTATTTGGTGGGACCAATTGGGCGTGGTGAGCTTCTACAACCGTGTGGAACCATCACAGGGCATCTCTACCGAACTCAATTAATGCGTTTGAGACGAGTATTGAAGTGGAAACGTCCAGAATACGAGAAAAGGCACGGACAAGGTAGTTTTGCAACATGACAACGCTCGGACACATGTTGCGTAGCCGGTCAAAACATACTTTGAAACGCTGAAATGGGATGTCCTAGTCCACCCGCCATATAGCCTAGACATTGCCCCTTCCGACTACTATTTCTTTTCGTCGATGATGCATGCCCTTTAGTATTAGCACCTTTTCTCTTTTGAAGAACTCGAAATCGAATCAATTCATGGATCACATCAATTCAAAAATTGCCAGAAATGTGGAAAAAAGTACTTGGATGAGAAAAATACTTTGAAAAATGAATCTTACAAAAAAAATCCTTTAAAACTGTGTTTTTTACGGGTAATATAAAAAAGTTTGCTTATAGAAACGTAATAAAAAGTGTAATACTTTGAAGTTCGCATAAGGAATATGTTCGAAAAAACAATTATAAATTTTCATTATAATCAGGCCTGTTCTCGTTTCCGAAAACAACCGATTGAATTAAAACAAGATCTGATTTTCAGGAAGGGATAGAAGAATTCGACTTATATTTAAGGTCATAGATCATATATGCAGTTGAATGATGATAATTGGAAATAATAAGTTAAAATACGAATCACACAATCGCTTTTGAAAACATGTAAGCCCAGTACTGAGGGCGTTCGAATTTTCCTTTCGACACATAAATAGAAACACTTTCTTACAGCACATGAGCATCAAAGCAAAGCCAAGGTGTTTCTAATTATATGAAATACTGTGACGAAAGGAAAATACGAACGCCTTCAGAACTAGGCTTAAGAAACTCGATATATATTTTGTGGATGCAACTGCAGCTCTGACGCATTGAACTTTATTTTGCTCATAACTTTGGCAGACAAATATGTCTAGAAGGTCCGAACCATCTATCTACAAAATCTGGGGAGAGTTATGACTCTTTTTTTCAAATTTCAAAGAAACTTGATCTATCTGCAAGTATAAGGAGTATACGTTTCATACACTCCGGAACCTCTAATTCTTAACCTGCCTGAGAAAGTTATTTTTGATCTAGAATATATCTACTTTATAGGGTCGGAGATGCTTTCTTCTGGCTATTACATACATTTGCACTATCTTTGGCACAGAGTATAAAAAGAGAGCGAATTCAGACAATTTGATCGATATCAACATCCTACCTTAATTTCCAGTTACAATCCTATAAGAAATGCATTCAATTAGCCAGTTCAATAAGTTAATCTCTCAAGGCAAACAACATGATTAGAAGAAACATTCATTTCCATCCCAAAGGTTTATAAATCCGAAAATAGAATAAAAACACCAAGTGTTGGTGCAACTTCTAAAGCCAGCCGCAAACATCTAAAACAATTTTTAGCTCCACTCCCCTCCCAAAAACCAAATCAATGACATTTGCCTCAATGTCATGTTTAGGGTGAAAATTACCACACGAAATAGAAGGCCTGCCTTTTGATCACACAAACAGACACACAGACCCCGACTCTCATTAAATGCTTTTAATTTTCATGATTTCCTTTCAGCCCAGGGGCAGACAGAAAAATTAAATTTAAAGACTTTGTAAGTAGATTTCATTTTAATGCCATTGCCTTGCATTGCCTCATTCGCTTTTCTTCATTTTCTTCAGTTGTTTTTTTTTTTTGCACAATATGCAAATTGATTCAGTGCAGCATGAAACGGGCGCGAATTAATGAGGCGATTACTTCAAGAGCGCCGGAGAAGAAACAAAAAAAAAAGTAAAGAAGGAAGCAGGCCAGCGCTCTGGGGAAGAGTGGAGGCGGACGAAGCCGGCGACGCAGTGTAATAAATTCTAAAAAAGCAAGGCAAGGCAACATTTATGCAAAAGAACGGAAATAGAGATAAATTCTTGTATATTTTTTTTGCCTCCGCTGCCTCGTCAGCGGATGAGAGATTTACACAGCCAGACAGACGGACGGACGGACGGACAGACGAAGGGAGCGAGCACATGTGTCTGGGTCTCTGGCCGTTTGTCTAATCGTCAGCTTCCTGTAAGCTAAAATGAGATTGTTTGCACTTCACATTGGAGATTTCACACAAAGGTGTAAAGCCATATCAACCAACTCCTGGGCCCTTTGCTTAGTGACTTCCTTTTTCCGCTGCAGAGCTTCCTTAAGCAACGCGTCCATATCATGAATTAGCCTGTTGCCAGAACAGGAAACAGGTTTAATGCACTTTTCGTTTAGAAACTAGTTTGGCAGCTCCTCTGATGATCTTCTTCACTCTACATCTTTTCTTTTCTATCTGTTTGCTGTACGTGCCGCTGATCGATTTCCGGTCTGATTACGTTAGTCATGATGATCGTCTTCTGCCTGTTGCCTGCCTGGATTCTGGGCATGTTTATTTTAGCCCTTTTTTTTCTTAACGTCAACAAAAGTTTTCACTTTAATTTGGCACTTTTAACCTTCAATTGGCCATTCCAAAAACTAACTCAACGAGACCTGTCACCACTTTGACGACGCACGACTTCCATTTTGATATGACCAAATTGGGCAGACGCCTATTAGGTGGTGGCGGAGCAGCTAAAACAACAAAAACGTTGCTCATTAGACAAGTCAACTGGCTGGCAACTGGCGACTCGCCTGACTTTATATAATAAAAATAATCATAAATAAACTTTTGTAAAACGCCCACGAAACTTTGGCAACCACCTAACAACAACAACAACAACAGCAATTTGTATGTGGGTTGAAGCAACTGCGGCGGCGACTTACACGTTGTAAAGAATTTAGCGTGTTTGTGAGAAGGTCAGTTTAAGTTAGAACAGTGCGATTTAGCAAGGGAAAACTTGACAGAGAATGCAAAAGAAATCTGTTGTTTTTTACAGCCATCTTGGGATAGAATTGAAATTAAAAGAGTTGGGAGATGTCATGTATTAAATTTACAATTTGTAGTAAATTTACAGATAACTACTACACAGCTGGTTCAAATTGAGGTTGGGTCAGCGTTGTGAGGTTTTTTTGTAATTCCCAAGTGGACCCGAAATGTATTGGGTTATGCCAGATGTTAAGCTATCTTTTATATTTCGAACCTTGTCTACTTTAAGTGTGAATAGGTACGATTGTACACTTTCATTGCGAAGTATAGCATTTTTGTATTACATTCCTATCTTACTCAAAACATTTTGTTTTTCGGTCACTCTGTCTATTGTTCACTTTGTCTTAAAAAGAAAAATAGTCAAAATACTCAATAGTCTAATGATTTATTCCGATTTACTTCGATTTTTTTGGCGAAGAAGGAAACTCTGCTAGAATGAATTCAAACGTAAAGTTCCTTGAATGAATCTTGTGAAAGTTGTCCAAATCAAGGTTGCAAACCTGTAAAATTTTGATCAAGGTTCGAACTTGTTCGCGGACCGGTTCCTGTGCTTATTGAACCTAAGGTTTTGGTTCGAATTTGGGTTCACAGATTGTTACACAGTTGGCCGAATTTTGCCTCTACTTTCGATCAAAATGTATCCAATTTTATGATCAGGAGAAGTCGAATGAACCATATGCCATATTGTTATCATTCATAGGCCCACTAAAAGGCTTTCAAAAGTGCTAGGTCTTAAAAATGTTGGAAGGTAACCTAACTTTTTACGTGCACAGAGGAAAAAATTAAGGAACATTGGACTCAAGATGAGCCGAACGTTGTCAAAAATAGTGTAAGAAACAGTAAGGACATTTACCACATTTGTCCTCATAAAAGTTGAGAATATTTCGTTCCCGTTTTGAGTTAACGGCAACTTTATTTCTGAATAGGGTTATTCGCTTTGTGTACAATGTTCTTTTCCACTTTGACTTATGTTTTATTTCCATTTGTAGTTATCATTTCAACCGATTGTTTACAATAAAAATATGTTTTCCGGTCATAATATTAAGAAAGTTATTAAAGATCTTCAGAATTGGGGTTTAGTTGAGTATTTGAAAGATTCGGTTCATGGTTTGGTTCGAGTGACCCAAAAATCCCGAACCGAACCGGTTCTTGGGGTCTTGCAGATTTGGTCCAAAACCCGTTGTTGTGCCATAACCAAACAATGCTGTGCAGAATTTGATAGTGCGAGATCAACAAATAAGAAAGTCGGCAGCGAGGCAGCGAAATTCTTTTGGTCATAACTTGACTAATTTGTCCCACTCTTAACTTTAAAAGAACCTTAACGCTAAAGCGTCTAAGCAGGCAGAACGCCTCCCTAATCGTAGGAATTCTCACAGGACACTGTCTCATGGACTTGGTATCAACCATTGCGATTATTGTAGAAGCTGTTGCTCAGCTGATGAAGAAGAAAGCGTTCAGCATCTTCTCTGCCACTTTCCAGCGCTGAGTAGGAGACGATTCGCAATATTTCTACCTAACACATCAGACGTCTCTGAAATAGAGATTGCTTTGCTACTTTCTAAGTGGTTCAAAAGGGAAGACCGACCCTGTACTGTCCAAAAGTAAAAAGAATTAGAGGTTATTTGGTATCATAGCGGGCCTTTTTTGGACTAAGTGAAGAAGCTTCTACCATCGCAATGTAACCTAACCTAACTTGACTAATAGATGGCGCCACTACTTGGTTTTGAAAACTAACATATAGATGACGTCACTACTGTAACCAAATCCAAACAGATCGTTGAGGGGAACTGACTTTTGGCCATAACTTAACTATAGTTCATAAGATCTTTATCATTCCTTTGGCAAATCGAAAATTAACCTTGATAACTAAATATCTCTGGAAGGTACAAACCATCTATCTACAAAAATGTGGGAGATATGACGTGTTTTCAAAATTGCAGGGGCGGTAGATAGCGTGCCAAAAATCCAAAATAAACTTGATCTGCCTGCAAGAATTATAAGTTTCTCATACAGACGGACATGCCTATATCGATTCGGCTGTTGTTACTGATCAAGAATATATATACTTTATAGGATCGGAATGATGCCTTCTTCCTGTTACATACTTTTCCACAAACCTAATGAAATCTGTGTACCTTTGGTACAGAGTATAACAAGTGATATATACAGTGATATAGAGGCATTAGAGAAACCAGCTTACACTCAATTTTACATAAACATGAAGGTTAGTTCGCGTTATAAACCGTACAAAAAGGACTCAATTCTTCGGTGATGTTTCGAGGGATGTATAAAAGTTTGTAACAAGTAACGAATCATGATTCTGAGCATATGAGCCCGTAACAAAATGGAAAGTAAATGCATGAGTTTTTCAGAATGAGTCAAATCCAACAGAAATTGTTCTCCCAAGCAAATGTTTCCGTTTTTTATTCGGAAAAACTGGTTACGACGCGACTGTTTCATTATAAAAACGTAGGACCGCTCGATGCTGAGTGGTACACATCCATTTTTAAATCAGCAGCATTTGAAAAATTGAGAAAAATCCACCGCCGCAGATCATCCGCCATAAAAGTAGCTAATTCAATTAATTTTCTTTAGCGTTCAAAAAGTTAACCCCGAAAATGCTGCTGCGACTCCTAGGATCAAGAGTCCCATATACGAATACTGCTGTTAAATACCTTAGCGTGACTCTGGACCGCCTTTTGACCTGAAAAAACTATGCCTGCAGTTCTACGCCTCAGTACTGAATTTTTCAGTGTATGATTCAGACCTGAAAGGTAAGAATTGCTCCAATTCATGACTGAGTTCAGTACTACCCATGAGTTCAGTACTGAAATCATGCCTGAAAGAAGAGAAGGTCATGACGTAGTAGGCCCTGTCTATGTTAAATTCGTGGGTGAAATGCATGTAAAGGCAGCCGTGATATTAGTACCAGCCCTTCCATATCAGCTAGTGATTCAGTTCTGATTCAGTACTGAAGGAATGTGACTCGGTTGCTCGATTGTCTTCTCATGCCCCGTAAGCGATCTTTGGTTCCAATCCAAAGTCATAGTTTACAAGGCTATCATCATACCTTTCTGAACCTAGAGTCTCCCGCTAAGGGTTACTGCATTGCTCCACTACCCTCAAGAAACTTGAGTTTTCTACAAGCAGAATCCTCCAGCGCATATGAGGCATACAAAGATGTGCATATTCCGCTGATTTGGACGTTTTACCATTATGCGCTCAAACCAATATGCATACCAGCAGGTTATCATGACCGACGAGCGGTGCACTGTAAAAGATTTGTCTCTGATCTGGCGAGAAACAGTCTCAGAAGACGTCTTAATCGACGAAATCCCTCCGACCTTAGGGTTCATTTGTCATATTTGTTCCATTGGCATCATCCTCTACCAATATTTGCATTTGCAGGAGAATTTAGACTTCATTTAGATAGACCGAAAGAGGTTGTTGAAGGCTTCAGAAACCTTGTTTCAGAGGTACGGGCCATAATGCCCGTAATGCCATAATGTGGAAAAACAATAGACAGATGAACATAAAACAAAAAATTCTAAGTTAAATTGTGCCCAACAATTCAATCAAATTAAAATACTAGTTAAATTTTTTTGTGTCGAATACATTTCCGATTGGTTAATCTCATTTTTTTTGAAGTGTGGACAACTTTTTCAACAACCTTTGAAAGCATGTGGCCAGATCTTAACACAATCCCATTAAGACTACTCAAAAACCACATTAAAAACTTGTCCCCAACATTAAAAACTCCTTAGCTGTTTGACATTTCCGTTGGGTTACCTATAAAAACGACACTTGAAACAAGCCAAGCACAAATAATTGCTTAAAAAAAAAAAAAAAAATTAATAACAATAATAATAACCAAACCCAAAAGAGACGAAAATAAAAACAAAAATTCTATTTAATTACAAATTACATGAGCCGAGTCGAGTGAGTGCGTTGGAAGTTATAAACCCTGAAGAAGCGCCACAATAAAGTAAAACAGCGTGAAGTTCAAACGAAGGGGGGAATACCATAAGTTTTATGGGCTGACCCTCAAGTGGAGTCAACACAACGGGAGAGTAGTCATCAACGTCATGCAGTCTTCGCCACACCACAAAAGTGCATCGAATCAAGCGGCTTTGGAGTTGAAGACGACCTGAATAAGAAGCATTTTAGTAATGCGCTAATTACACACATCAAATTGTGCTCGGTTCATTGGAAGTGGTAAAGTTGTCGTCATTTCTTTTTGCACAGTGCAACAGGATAACTTGATATTGCCAATAATCCAAAACCAAGTGTAAGTGGTTCTTATTAAACAATTCTTTTAATTGTTGCTCACGTAAAAATAAAAAATATTTTGGTGGGTAGTTTTAAAAGTCGGTGAGACTTGGCAAGCACTGCCTTTGTTTGTACTTTGCCTTTGTAATAGACTGACTAAGTTAGTTCTAATAAATTTCAGCAAAAATAAAAAAAAGTAAAATTCGATCGGAATTTTGAGAAATAAAACATTATCAAAGTCGAAAAAGTGTTTAGACCAGACCAAAAAGTGAGATTGTATTGGTGTGCGAAAATAAAGCTGCCTTGATCTGACCGCATCGAAACCTAGTCAGCGACTGAACGCCTGTTTACTCTCTTGGCCTCAGCTTCGGCATGCGTTCGGCTCGTGTATGTGTAAATAACGAAATGTCTGCGGCCCCTGGGAGAGCGGTGACCATCGCGAGTTTAGACTAAGCCATCAATTTGAATGGTAGCTGCGCCTGTTATTGAACACCTGCGCCTGTATCGGAACGTTATGGGACAATCGCTGTAAGAAAGAATAAAGCGCAAGAGTGCATTCAATCCATGAATAGGGCTACCAATTGCTAACCCCTTCAGCTTACTGTACAGATTTCAACTATTTACTCTTTTCTGTTTGCCAAACTTGAAGAAATGGCATGCAGCTAAGAAATTCATAAGCCATATTTTGTGATTTTTAACCCTTTTTGGTTGAAAATATATTTTATCAAACCGCCCTCGTATTAGAAAAATGAACAATCCCAACTCTAATTGTCTACAAAGCAGAGGACAACAGCAGCAGCAGCAGAATCCGACTAGAGCTAGAAGTTTCCAAGCTAGTCCCAGGCAATTGCAACCAGTTTTGCCTTTTTTTTTTCGTTGTCGTCGTCGTCGTCCACCAGGTGAACAACTAAAAACAAGAGGAGAACAACAAGCCACAAGACCGGCTTTTAATTAATTACCTTTTTTAGTTAAACTATTTATTGTTGTTGTCATTGCGCGAGTGCGCTACAAAACATATTTTATGTTGGTTTTGTTTTTGTCGTTCAAGTTCAACGGAATCTGTTCAAGTGCGTGTGGCCCCCCAGGCTCTTAACATCAACCGAGTTGAGTTATTTGTCATGTAAAATGTCATTAATATTTCAACATAAATTGCACATCTTCGGCTGAGTAATGCGGGGGAAAACTGAGTAAGTGAGTCATTTCATTCTCCTCTCATAGAAAACGAAATTTAGGTTATGCGCTAAACATTTTAATTAAGTGGAAATGTATTACGCCAATTTCGGTCAGCGACAACAACGATGTAGAAATCCCAAATGGCCAACAAAATGGAAAGCTTCCCCAAGAGCGAAACTTTGTAAACTTTGTGCGAGTGTGTGTGTGTATGTGTGTGTGTGTGTAATTGAAACTGAGCACGAAGTGGAAGTATTATTATTAAGCATGCAAAGCATAATGAAGTGGAAATATGAAACTTGAGAAAAATATGCATGCTACAGCAACAACAACAACTGCAGCCGAGAGAAGACTTCAAAAATCAGTAAGACAGCGGGGGGTGGAAGTAGGAGGTGGATTGTGAAAAGGTGACGAAGCTAATGCGCGCTGTAATGATGCGATGATAAATTATAATTATAGGAAATGAACAACTTTCATTCATTTAGTAAGCATTAAAAATAAAAAATCTGAAATGTTGAAAGAATGTACACTGGCAGAAAAAGAAACATATTGAATGCCACAGAAAAACTAGTCTTTACTTAAATCCATGACTGATACTTCCATCTGATATTCGGGAATCGATAGAAAAGTGGTTAAAAACTAGTTTTAAAGTTATGGTCACGCTGAAAAATATTTGAAAATTAAAACCAACTGCTGCTTAAAACAGTTAAGTCTAAATTGTTCATAAGTAAACCAAAAATTGAAAATATTGGATGTGCCTTTTGTATACAAGACACCTGCAGACATTGCTGAAGAGACGGATGCGCATACTAAATCCTCTAGTTCATTGCTATAGCTAAGTTCACACAGGTAAAAAATTTGGTAAAATTATGATTAAAATAGTCATGATTGAAGATTTAACAGAACTTAAAACTCAAACTATGGTTTCAATCGCAAATAGATTTGATCAAATATGTCTGAAAAAATTCCCAATTTGGCCCAAAATTTTCATCAAAATTAGTCCAAATTATTTGCCTGTGTGGACTTAGCTTTAGACCTGATGCTTAATCTCCCATCATAGTAAAAAGTTTTTACGAAAGACGATCCTTGTCCTCCTCTGCGAAATGATTGCTTTATTTTTTAAAATTGGCGCCCAATAGACATACCAATAAACGGGCGAGTGCAGAGGTACTGCCAACCTACTATTAGTGCCTTTGCAGTCCTGCCGGTGTGACCGTGGCACAAATGCCCAACTTGATAATCAACCTACATGAGACAACCAATTGCACAAAAACCACCTAGCTGCAAAATCAAGGTGTATTTGGATTTGAACAAAAACAGGAGCATGAGAAAACGGCCCTAAGTAAGAAAAACTTTTTTGTTATCAGTGCTATCGCTTATGCTTCCACATAACTCTAAGAAGTCTGATCCAAATCGGATGACTATAGCATACAGCTGCCATAGGAACGATCCGTCGAAAAAATAGTTCTAGTGAAAAAAATTTGTTCTTTTCAATGATAGTGTCTTTTTACTTTTACCCAGCTATGAATATGATCTGTTTTCAACACAATTTTAAGGAGTTTATGAGTTTATTATAATGAGTCAAATATGAAAAAAAGCAACACTTATAGCGATTCAGCTATGAATATATAGCTACATCATTGCAGATCATATTAAAGTTAGATGCATTAAAAAACTCGAACGCATTTCACAGAGTTTTGCTCTTTTGTTTAAGCAGACAAAGGGCACTTCCGTATTATGTCACGTTGCGTAAGCCTTTTTGTCTGCCTGTATCTTGGGGCCTTAGAGTCTAGAACTCTCAGCTTTTACATTAAATATAGTGCTACCAAAGTGCTATCCAAACACCAATATGAGGAAATTTATCAACTATTTTTCTTTGTTTTTCTTCATATCAAAGGCAAAAAAATTCGTACGATTGTCACGTTCGTAGCTGTGGAAATGCCCATATAACACAATCAAAAAACTTCAATTAAACATCATAACTAGAAAATGGGAAATTTTTTCCGAAGAGATGAAACACTGTTTGAGGAGATGGACATCATCTTCCAACTAGATCAGGATCAGGGGTGCCCAGTATGAGCTTACGGCCGCGTGAAAACAAACGCAACAACCCGATTTTTGTTTGTATGTGTGTGTGTGCCGCCATGAATATCGAAAAGCGTTCGGCCACTGAGAGCAAGACGAGAACTAACTACGCCAGCGATGGTCACCAGCAAGATATACTTAACAAGGTAGCCGCACTCGCTCTCTCACAACTTCCTAAATAAGAAGCTGAACACAAAAAAATTCGTCGGCGGAGAAGCGTCTCTCACAAGGGTTGTTTACAGAGTGACACTTAAGAAGTAAGCAAAGAAAGCGAGAGAGCGAGTGCGGCTACCTTGTTAAGTATATCTTGGTCACCAGTACCCCCTGGGGGCGAAGACATTTCGCTATTTACACATATACGATCCGAACGCATGCCGAAGCTGAGAAGAGAGCAAAAAGCCTTTCAGTCGCTGGTTAGCCTTTTTCTCACACCAATACACTCTCACTTTTTGGCCTCGCTCTCGTTGGCCATCGCTGAACTATGCAAAAGCAACATTGTTGTTGTTTTTAATTTGCCAGAAAAATAGGAGAGAGAGAAGAGAGTTACATATGATGTTGCGCCGACAACAAAACCTTAGCTTAGAAAGAAAAAAAGGAGAGCATGCATATGAAATTGTTGTTGCTTTATGTATGCTTATGGCGAGCATGACCCGTAAACGCGAGAGCTATTCCTTTGCGCAAAACAACAACGAGTGCGTGGCTTGCGGAACTAGATTTTCAAATAAGAAAATGAAATCTCCTGAAGTTCTGTGATACAGACGGATTTTTCGAGATTTTTGCAAATCAACCAAAGCCAAAATCTTTAGGAATTTCCAGTACACCACCCTATATAAATGGTTTAAAACTGCTAGTTTCCCTAGCGTTTTGCAAGCTGATTTTCCAGTCGTGTAGTTGTTATTCTTGGTGATCAGATAAGATTTGACAGTCAATATAGAGCTATTTTATTTTGGAAAACATTCTAAAAGTTTTCTGCGATAGTTTTCTGCAATATGCAGTCAAAAATAAGCGAAAAATTAAATGAACTATAAGAACTTTGCATGAATTAATGCACTACCCGCAGAATTAAGAATTTTCTTGATAAGAATAGAATTTTTAAAATTTCAACTGAAGCAAACTTGAATATTTGAAACTCGAAACGCCAGGGGTAATTTGAACATATATTAAATGTAATTTTTTTTTGCGTGACAGCAAAAGGTAAAGAAGCTCAAAGACCCAGCTGAGTTATGCGGTGTAAAAAAGGAAGCGGCTACGGACAGACGGACGGACGGACGGAGATGTATGGAGGGACAGACAAAGACACATGCGCATGCGAAAACAATTGAAGCGTGCAAAAACGGCAGCAGCAGCAACAACTACAACATTACCCTGGCCTGCTGCTGGTGGTGGCTAGGGGAGCAAAAGCAAAAGTTTTATGGGCCCAACAAGAACCCAAAACCGCAGCAGTGCATGAAAAGGAAAAGAAAGAGACAGGGGAAGGGGGAAGGAAACTCGTGTGATGGGAAACGGAAATCAAAAGCAGCTACAATGTTTGTTGTTGTTGTTCTTTGCAGCTTTGCATATAATTTATGGCCAGGGCCAGAAAGGGCGACAGAAGCGTAGCAAAAGCTGCTTATGACTGGAAAAAGATTGAAATTGTTTAGGTGGAAAATGAAATTCAAAGAAGCAACGTGTGTGAGTGTGTGTGTATGTGGAAGGTATAAATAAGTTGTGTATGTATATATGCAGGTGTGAAACTGGAGCGGATGGAGACAGTGAGAGCAACCCTTTTTTGTATTTTTTTTTTGTTTTCTGTGGTTTTCCATAATTCTGTTACAGGAAATGTAAAACCAAAAAGCTTCCCTCTCTCTGTTCCTCTCTCATGTAGCGGTAGATAAGCCGCGAGCGAATTGTCATTCATGAATTTGACCTTTTCTCGATGGCTTCCTCTTAAGGCGATTTGTTTAGGTCCTTGCTTGGGGTACAAAATCATTCATAAAGCCGAAACTGTTGTGTTGGTAGCATGTGGTAGGCGGCCATAAGAGAAAAGTACACCGAATCCAAAATTCCATTCATGAAAAAACCCACACATTGCTGGATGAGTGAGTGTGTTGGTTGGCACATGCGCCGCTGGAGCGTCGTCGCACACACATACACTCACACACAAACGAAATTCATTCACAAAAAGGGGCGCTGCATGCAAACGGTGTTGGTGGGGCAGGCCCGAGAGAGCGGCGGCGGGGGTGGATGCCGTAACATTCGCTGTCGGGTGGCAGCCAGCGGAACTTGCTTCGTGTTAAAGCAGTGGCAACAGCAGCAACAACAAATGTAATGTTGGTTTGTTGCACCAAAAGCTGAAACACTCACCCACACACACACATACACAGAGAGCCACAGAGAGGAGAGAAAACCCATGCGAGCGTAAGCGAGATGGCACCAGGATAGAATAGCACCACACGTCTCTACATACACAAAATGCATTTTCAAACCAAATGAATTTGTATATTTTTGGATATTTACTTAAAGTTTTATACAATATTCACACATAATCCATGTCAGAGCTCTACTCTTGACGAGTATTAACTGGCATTGCCTGGAGTTTTTCTCAATCCAAACGTTTCACTTCCACTTCTTCACTGTGTGGGCCCTGGATGCGCTCTGCACAAATTCCTATACACTTTTCACTGTGAAAATCATTAGATTTTCGGTGCAATTCACTTGTTGGTCAAGCCCAACGTTTTCATCTACTGTTTACTCGCATTTCCACCATGATTTTGCACAATTTTACATACCAATTTTCACTTTTAATTGCTCCTCAATGCGTACTTCGCGTGTATCGGCCATGTTGGATCCATAACTACTGCTGCTCTTGTTGCTGTTGTTGTTCGTGTTGGTGGTTCTGTTGTTGCTTGGCTCAACGACGACCACCTCAATAGCGTCGTCCTGCTCTTCGCACATATAGCGTTTCTTCTTCAACAGCATTTCGTTGGTGTTGTTGTTGTAGCTGCCGCCGCACAGAGTTGCATTTAGATTAGAATTTTAGGTCGATTTTTTGTACGTTTAATGTAGAAGTATTTAATAATTAAACAAAATCAAATGCAAATTGCTTGAGACTTTCAAGTCTAGTATGCTTGTAAATAAATGCTTTGAACATCACTTGAATTGTTAACACAATTATTTGTAAAATCACTTTATTTCTGCGACGTTGCCAAATGCTTTAAAAGCGGCCCGAACACTGTTTTTCGAATGAAAATCGTATTGAGATGTTTTGAAATTAGTTGCGATTTTGTTTGCTGGAGTGCACATGAAATTATTCATGAATTTATTAAAATAAAAACGGTAAATTACGCGCACATCAAACACAACCTACCGGGACAAAACTTAAAATGAAACTGAGCCAAATGAGCATCAGTTGGTATGGTACTAAAAAATACCACAAATATGTATCGATGAGTGAGGGCACGATATATTAGCTATCGGGTCGATTAACGATAGATCAGAGTCGATGAATTAAGTGTAAATGTGGCGCTAAAATTTAAAAAATTTAAGATTTGCCTAAATGTCATATTACATTACATTATTTGCTACGTATTTATTCCTTTTATCTTGAAAAACTGATTTAATAATCGACATTCTCAGGGTGACAAAACTGTCTTCAACTTCCCTGCAAAGGTACAGTTGCTGATTTTAAGCATTTTTTAAACTGGAATTTCATACTGCACAAATGTGCTTCCACATTTCGAATTTTTTGGTACTAAAAAATACCAAATTAATGAGCGATACACTTCAGTTCGATAATTTTTATCGGTTAGATTAACTCGATAAATTGGGATGAGCAGAATTTGAGGCGCCAAAGTTTAAAATTCTCAGCTACTTGGAGAAGAGAAATTGAAGAAAAATAAAAATAAAATGCACCAAATTTGATAAAATTCTAACTTTAATTACATATATCACTCAGCACACCTCAACTGATTTGTGTTTTTGGGTTCACTTTCTCTGCAACTTGCTTTATTTTCATAATTTATACAATTATTATTTGATAAATTCTATTATACAACATATCTAGGTAATTTCAAAAATTAACTGCCGCGTGGCCACTTACAAGTGTCAGCATCGAAATGAAACTGAATCTGTGTGCAACATGTGCCGGCAACGTCCGCTGCTGCAGTTTTCCCAAAAAATTTTGTGAATGAAACCCATACACGCACAATACACACACATACACATACACACTCCCTTGCACTTGCCGGCACACATGTGGTTTTGTTCGTCGCCGGCAGCGGAAGCAGGCGAAAGTTGTGGTCGTTTCGGTTCGAACTGAGTGCGCTACACCAAGACCAAGGGTTTGCCGTTATAACGGTTTATTTCTTTTAGTCTCTGACTTCTCCACTGTTCTTAAGTCAATTACAGCTTGAAACACTTTCAATGCTAATCCTTACTTTTCCCCAGCTATGATGTCAATGTCACCTTGCTGTTTGTTCTATCCATGTCCATGTGCTCGACTCACCATTAGGTAGCGCATTTTACGTGGGCGTTCTGGTCTCATAGAAAAGAGGAAGTGGCAAAATTACATTAAAAATACAGAAAACTAGGCAGTGAAATTTACTCGCGCCATTCATTCACGTTACACGTCAGGCAGACAGTCGCGTCTATGCACAGTGGTTCACAGTGGTGAGTTTGTTGAAGGGTGAATAGAAAATTTACGAAATGTAAATTTAATTAAAATTATTTAAACAACCAAAAATGTTTTTATAAATTTTCATAAATTTGACCAAAAATAAGAAATTCGCTGAACCTGGCTTTGGGTTCGAACCGGTATTTAGTAATCAGCATTATTTTTAAATTTGCCCAATGAATGATCAAGATCGGATGAACGATAGTCAAGTTTATAGCAAAAGAGTGTTCACAGCGGCAGCGGAACAGCAGCGCTGCTTTTACTGCAACTGCAGGTGCTGGGTACAATACATTCAGGCTTGACTGACTTTCTCATTTATTTTCATACTCAAAGGGCACATCGGCTGGAATCACTGGAATCCTTGGAATGAGAACTTCCTCACCTTTGAATTTTCCTTTGTGTATCGTCGTCTTTGAGTTCATTTCTTTTAATTTCTTTAGTGTACATCTCTAAACGTGCAAAATTTATACATATGGGTCATTCTTTTTGAAACCAAACGGTTTTAAAAGCATACGAATGCTATGATTAATTGAATTTTGTGGTGTTGTAGTGTGACCATAGTTTGCAAACTAAATTATACCACCATCAAATTTAGCATTCCTATGGCAGCTATATGATATGGACGTCCGATCTGCATGATGTTGACATTTTTTAAAAGCTTGATAAATATAAAGCACACATGCCAAGTTTCACTCACTTAGCTTTGAAACTGACTGCATGGCAAAGCTTTATTTAAGGGCATATTTTTATTTGTTTATTACTTCAAAAATGAATATCTTTTAAACTATAAAAGTCTCCATCTTTTTGAAAGCACCGTAATTTAAGGTTTGCATCGGGCAATAAAATGTATATTCTGAGAACCTATATCATGGTGGTTAACACGAAGAATAAATTATATATAAGCTTTAGCAACAATTACTTAATATTATTAAGCAATTAAAAATGTATTCAACTATGATTTAAGTAGATACAGTAAAATATGTACTTTTCAGCAATATCAACCCGAGACCTGTCCGATAAACCAAACCAGAGAAATTAAGTTTTTAAAAAACCCTTTTTTTTACATTTTTCCGTTTTTGACGATTTTTGAAATTGTTTATAAAAAAACAAAAATTTTATTTGCAAAACCCAAAATCACGTTTTGGTGGGAGTGTCGAGGTCTAATTTTGGATTTTTTTTTATTTAAATAAAAAATGGTCAATTTTAAAACCGTTCGGTTTCTAAAAGAATGACCCATGTATGAGTTTAGATAGTCATAAATAACCGGCAAATACACTCAGAAAAAAATATTACCTAAAACTGTTGAAAATTACCAAAAATATAAGTCCATTTTACCTAAAATGACAGCCAAGGAATATATGGACTTAATTTTAGGCCTCTATTACCTAAAGTGTTCTAGGCAATAAATTTGATTTATAGGTAATATATGACCTAAAATTTTAGGCAATGGATGGCCATAAAACGTCTGTTTAGGTAAGAGAAAGGCCAACATTTTAGTCAATAAATAAGCTTTTTAGGTAATATGTGACCTTAAATTTAAGGCAATGTAACGACTATAGAACGTCGTTTTTAGGTAATAAGCACCAACCCCACAACACACACCAAAACACCACACGTCCACCACTGAATTGTTTAATTTGTTCAATTTTGGGACATGGCCATCCGTTCTATCGGGCAAATTTTAAAACTTACTTAAAATATTGAAAGGATATTTCCAGAATTTTTTCAAACATATAAAAACGGTTGATTTCCCGCTAGTCAATATTATGTATGCTCAGTGTCAAAGCATGTTTAATATAAAATTTTTATTTCAGTCTTTGTCCACTGAAATTCGCCGAAAGTTATAGGTACTAAGTATATCCAAAGGATTACTCGTAATTTTTTTGAAAAGTCTCAAAATGGCCGTTTTTCCACAAACCGCGATTTAATTTTTTTTTCTTTAGTTTCGGCGGTTTCTTCCTCCAGTTCAACCATTGCAAATATTTTTTTGGAATTTTTTTTTTTATTTTTTGCCCCATCAAATATTTAGCTATAAGCAACTTTAACAAAAAAAAATCACTATATCTTTGCATCCACAATGGAAAATTCTGAACAAAATATTAAAAATCGTGGAAAACTACTTTTATAGCCTGACAAAAAATTCAAATTTTTGGAGACTATGAAAAAAAATAGTTGCCCACTTCAAAAATAATTACCCATATATGAAATAGTAA
Source organism: Lordiphosa magnipectinata (assembly GCA_037044535.1). Classification (NCBI taxonomy): domain Eukaryota; kingdom Metazoa; phylum Arthropoda; class Insecta; order Diptera; family Drosophilidae; genus Lordiphosa; species Lordiphosa magnipectinata. Next base: position 42,437 of record JBAMBO010000632.1, on the reverse strand, counting down.
TACTAAAGCTGCCTTTACACTTTTCATAAATATAGCAAATAGTAGGTTGTCAAACTTCTCTAAAGAGAATCTCTTATCGAATTGAACCTGTCAAATTACATAAAAAAAGCCAACATTTTCCAAATATTTAGAGTTATTTGCTTTGCTTAACAGCAATCGTCAGAGTCTTTTTAGAGATGTATGACAAGTGTAAAGGTAGCTTAAGTTATGAAAATGGCATAATTTTAAGGCAAAGAATTCATACAAAATTTAGGCCTAAAACAAGAATGTTTAGGTAAAATGCCCTATATTTTTGGAAATTATTGCCTGAAAATCACATTTTAGGTAATAAAATCCATTTTCCTAAAATTTAAGGAAAATCTTTTTTCTGAGTGTAGACGGGTAAAAGGGAAGTTTAGATCAAATGGTTAAAAAAAAATCGCTAAATTTGCTAAATGGAAGCATTAAATCTGCGTTTGAGTGTTCAAGCTGGTCGTTTATCCGCTCTGACTTTGTAGTCATCATTTGGCATGTGCTCCAACGTAGTCTTGAACAGCCTTACCAATGCATGCTGCAAATTATAAAAAATTACTCTTTCATTGCTGTGTGATCTCTTGACGACGATTAAGTTGTTTATCTGTATTGCCCATGAAGTATATTTGTAAGAATTTATGCTGTGCATCTTCAACATGTTGCAATAGTCCAATTCGATGGTGAATCTAGCCTTGAATTTTGAAAATCGGATTAAACTTAAATAATGTCTGTCCAAAACGAAGTCATTTGAAAACACCCAATGTTTTTTTTGAGTATTCGCTAGAAAATGTGATTCTGGTGTACTGCTTCGAAGCTATGAATGCAATGGCACAGGTAGAGGAGTCAATACTGACAATTTCACTTTGTCACATTCCAGGCGTTTCTCCAGCAAACTTTAATGCGCCACAACTCACAAGAGATCTCAAAGAGGGTAAGAGATAGAGGTTTGACATGTAGAGATCAAGATTATTTTCAATTTTCGCTACGCTCCCGCAATTTCTACCACAGTTTTCCAGATAGATGGTTCGTACCTTCTGCGGATATTTCGTAATTAGTATTATTTACCGATCCGCCAAAGGAATTGTATACATCGGTTGATCAATAGACGGGTTATAAGAAAAACAAACAGTCATAATTGTAACATGGCAGCAACGGCGATGGGCAGCCCTTCACACACTTAATGACTTCTTTGACACTTTGTGTGGCTTTCAACTTAAATCGATCACAAACTTTGAGGGGTACAGAGCATATATTTTAGTTGGGCTTGACCGACTTTCTTCCTTGTTTTGAACCAAATCTTTTTTGGCTCCGGTTCAGGTTCGGATTCGGGCAGAAAAAATTGTACTGCGACGGCTTAGGTTCGGTTCAGACTTCCCAAAAATCCTGGAGTCTCCGACTCCGGAGCGGTTCAACTCCGAACCGAAATTTTTTTAAATTTTCCTAAAAGTTCTGCCCATACTAGCAGATTCTCAAAATTTTCAGATACTTACATTGAAAAAAAAATCCAGATTAAAATATTCGTTTTTTTTCTTCTAATTTTTATCAAAACATCGCTCACCTGCGAACCACTGTGCGGTGTATGCTTCTTTAAAAAAAGAAACCACACACATCACAACAGCAACAAAACAAAAACATCATCTTATCGGCAACTGCATTAGGAGAATGCCGCCAATAAGTGGAAGTGCACAAGTGGTTGGGTCAACATTTGTACCAATTGTTGTTGTTGTTTCCGCATCCCTCTACCATCTGCCATCTCTTTCGCACTAATTCGTGTGCGTGCATTGGAAAGACAATTTGAATATGTTCATCATTTTGCCCAACGAAACGTAACCAACGTGGGAAGTTGCAGCGACTAGACGGCTCCAGCAGCTGTCCACCTTGTCCCGGTCCCTGATAAAAATAGCATTTATTTAGATGAGTTTACGTGTTCGGTTTCATTTCTCTCTCTCTCTCTCTCTCTCTCTTACATTTCTCGATATTTATGGTCATTTGTTTAGCTTCCGTTATATCGGAGCTTCATTTGAATAAAAAACACAATTTCCCGGTTGGTCTTTTTGATTTGTTAAATTTATCACATTTATTTAGTATTAACTTTGATTTAATTACAAGATGGATGCATAAATTTGGTTAAGTGTGCTTGTGTGTGTGTGTGTATGTGTAGGTTGGATATAAATTTAACATTTTTATATTCAATTTTTGGTTTTATTATCTATCAATTTAAAGGGGTTTTACACATAAATACACATCAAATATTTTACATGTGGGTTTTTGTTTTTGTTTCTTTTACCCATTTCCAAAATTTATTTACAAATGTTTCCTTAATGGAATACTGTGAAAAGATTTGTACAGCAATTTGTTTGTGGTATTTTATTATGGACATTTATACTGTCCATTAGGTCCAGGCAATTAGATTACAATTGAAATGCTACTACTAAGCAATAGATTGGTAACTTTTGTTTGGAATTAAAATGTCATCTTTTATGGTTTGGCAATTTTGGTTTAAGAGAAGGATTGCCACTTAACTGGGCAGGGAATGAGATAAGCAATCCCTATTTATCCATAACAAAGATAGCAAAAACTGTTACAAGGAGAAAGCGCTACGCTGCCTGTGGCCTTTGTCCCCAAATGGCCTTACAATGTCAGTGAGAGTGATTTCTTCCTAACACGTTTTATGCTGTTGAGTCGCATTGGAAGTCCCAAGCTATTATGGCATTGCAGGCATGAGGGGGTAGCTGCTGGCTGACAGTGGATCAGGCAAAGATGAGGCTAATGATTTGACAGAGATGCCAATGAAACAGCTGTACGGTCAACTAGCCTCCTTTGTGGTGTGGTGTGTTCATGTTTTAAAGTAATGTGCTAGCATAACGTGAGCTCGAGCCAGCTAAAATTTGAAAGTAGTCTGCAAACAGCTCCCGAAACCAACCCATCTGAGTCGGATCGATTCGATAACCGAACCTTCTAAAATTAACTCAATAATCTTATTGATTATTTCTACATTAGGTCCAAAAAACAGGTGTAGTATTAGAGATGGGCGCTGGAACTGCAATGCCTATAGACGGAAAATTTCTTAAAATCTTCGGGACATAAAGAAATGAACTTATTATTCAAATATGTAATCATTTTAATGGAATGGAAGCCAATTTCCACCAAAGAAATGAAACTTCATTTCATGAACTGACAAGAAATGAAGAAAATTATATTATTTCTTCCAAACGATTTGACACTTCATTTTGTCTTTCATTTCTATAATTTTCTAACAAAATAATGAAGAAAATAGTTAAAAAGTAGGCGTAATTTCGCTTAAAATATAAATTAGTTAAAATAAGTTGAGTATTTAGCTCTCTGCTGATAGTTCAGAGCGATGGCAATTCCTGACGGGTATGTCTTATGTGTGTTGCTAAATATTCCAAAATTTGAAAGTGCCGCCTGTTATTTAAAACAAATAAAGCAGCTGTTTTTGTCAACGTCAAAAAAATGACGATTTGTCAATGGAAACGGCAAAAATTTTAAGAAATGAAAATGATAAGAATTGATGCCAGTGGAAATAAACTATTTACAGTATAATAAGTAGACATCGGATTTTATGCACTTTTTTAAATGAAGGTTAATTGAGGTGAAAATTTGGAATTATGCCAATTTAATAACCCACTTTCCATTGGAAACTGCATATTCAATATATGCAAAATATGTAATTGTATAAAAAAGGCGAAATTTACAAAAATTATCATTCTTGAGCTTAGATTATTATAAAGAATATATAGATGGCATATATAGACGGTTAAATGGAAGTTGTAGACCGAGCAAATGAAAGGTGGAATGGAAAGGTTGGGAAATTTCTAAATTGTTCATTAATTTCAGATTTTTATGAAGATTTTATGGACGGCTAGAGTACACGGGTAAATAAAGGAGATGTGGAACAAATGGTCAAAAAAATCGCGAAATTTTAAATTTTGGCAAACTTTTAAAGGACCTAAGATAACTATGAAGGTTGGATAGATGGCAATTGAAGACGCGTATATAAGAGGCTTAGACCAAAAACCGCGAAATTTGTCAAATTTTCATTTGAGTATTTACGAAAGCGCAGGCGTTGATAAATAAGAGGCGTGGATTAAACAGGTCAAAATTTGCCAATTTTTCATATGACCAAAGATTATATGAAAACTTAATACACGGGTAAATATAGGAAGTGCAGATCAAACTGTTGAAAAAACCGCGAAATTTTCAAAATTATTATTTGAGTTTTGATTTTTCGCGAAATTTGCAAAATTTTATGAGTTTTGGAAATCATTAAGACGTGATAGATGGCAATTGTGGAGTTGCGAAATTTATAATGTAGACAGGTAGGTAAATTGACGGGTCAAGATCAAGCGGACCAAAAATCCGGATATATTCAAAATTTTATGATTAGTTCAGATTACCATGAAGAATTAATAGTTGGCAATTAAAGACGGGTAAATAGGAGGTGTCGGCTAATCGGTTTAAAGAAGTTTTAACATTTGCGAATTTTTTATATGAGTTTAGATTGACACGAAGACGGGTATATCGACGGGTAAATAGGAGGTGAAGATCATACGAACCAAAAACTCGTGAAATTGGAAAAAAATTTAACGAGTTTAGACTATCATGAAGATTTGAAAGATGTCAATTGTAAATTAAGCTTCACTTCTTCGTATTGTGTTTAAAATTCTAAAAGGGGCGCAGCAACGCACTCCGGGTGCCTGGTATGTAAATATGTATTGCAAAACAGTTTGATGGCAAATCTCTTAGCTATTTTAAATTTAAATGTGTTTTTATCACTCATTTTCGGCATTTAAATTGATTACAAGTTGAATTGGTGACGTTGATTTACAAGTTGAATCAGATTTGCAACAAAATCAGAAAATTGTTAGCACTGAAACATTATGTAATTTCATAAAAACAGGTTTTTTGCATATTTTGCATATTTTTTCTATGCAAATATGCAAAATTGTTTTTAGCGGACTTAGACCATTGATCAATAAAAATAAGATGTGTGCAATCAGAACCAAAATCGGACATGCGGTTCAAAATATGCAAATATGCTAAACCCGATGTCTAATAATAAGTTTTGTACATGTTTTGGAACCGCCTCAAGAGCCGAACACTAGACCTTAAGCAGGGTTCGTACCCTCGTACCGATACTTTAGTAGAATTTTTGAAGTTTGCAGCCTTTGATCCAACTTGGCAGAATTATGTAGATGAAAATATGGTATTGATAATTACTTTTTGATAGCTTACAAATCAATGAAAAAGCTTTTTTAACCCCTGAGAAATGAAATAGTTTTCCGATTAACTTTTTTTGGTAGTTTGGAAACAGCTTTAATAGATCTGTCAATTTACAAGTCCCAGATGAATGAAGCCGGATTACACGCATGAGTTCGGCCCCCAGGGGCCATGGCTGGGCAACACTGCCTTAACGAAAACATATATATGACAAATTTGGAATAAACTCTATCAAACTAGAATACAAAGAATATGTGCGTTATTTTGTTTTTCTTAAAAACAAAATTTTTTCCTAAGGCCTGTATTCAGATGAGATACAAATTTGAACAGTTTTGAAATTTTATTGCTTTCAATCCAAATAATACTGCTTATTTAAATCAACTATTGTGCCGAGCTAAATTTCTAACCCATCTGAGTACCGGCATTAAATCAACTGATTTGTTAGCCGCTTATATTTGAAAAGTGTTTATCAAATTCAACTTTAGGCCAGGGGCCGGCAAATCACATATGCTCACTTTGGCGTTGCGTGTGTATGTTTAGCTACGCGAGATCGCGCTCATTTAGCACATCTTTGTTGTTGCAGAAGAGAGCAGTATAAGCACGTATACCAGACTCGGCCAGCCATAGCTACCACGAGTCGAAGTCAGTCGTGTTTTTACGCAAACGCCAGCCGAACTCATGATTGTGTGAATCGGTGAACATTGAATTGCCTTTCGGCTCCTGTCGGTGTGAAGAGCAAAATGTGTTCGGCAACTGCGGGCTATAGGGGACAAACGCTGATTTAGTTTCAACAAATCGGCTGTGTTTGCCATCCCCACACACTATCGATGTGGCAACACTACACTCAGAAAAAAAATCCGATCTAAATGTACCGAAACGTGTATTTAAGTACTCAATAGTAGGGTAAGTCCGTTTTTTCTTATACCGAGAACACCGGCCTTATTTAAACAACGTATTTTCGGAGAACGCTTTTCTTATTTTAAGAACTTTCCGTTCTTGTTTTTGGAACTGATGAAGACCGTTCTGGCAAAACCAGAAAAAAAAAAACAAATATTAGCCACACACTAAGGAGTTTGGAGGAGGAGGAGAGAGGTAAGGACACGCGGACCACTTCATTTTCATCATTATCCTCATTTTCTAAAGCTGTGGCCAGATTTTGTTACCATTTATTATTACCTTACTGGGACTCGAACTCGGGACCTGAAAAACACACTGACGACGACGATTTAACTCACACGGCTATTAACCACACGCGATAAATGGCGATTAAATCATAGTGAAGAACGTAAGCAAAAACCCGTAGCCCGTACAAGCTATAGCCACCATGCCACCAACAAGCGCCGTGGTGTAGAGGATTAGACGTCGCCCTAGAACGCCAAAGACATGAGTTCAAGTCCCAGTCGAAGCATTGCTTTTTTAATTTTGGACGCTGCGGTCGTATTTCAAGACACAATTTAAGAATGAGTTTTCTTAATTTGTTCGTCGATTTAGAACGTATGGTATATTTTTGAGCACGTGGTTTAGTTTTAAGAACGGAAAATTTGAGAACGGAATGGGTATAAAAGTAAGAAATTTGTGCTACCTTTTAGAACGCCATTTTTTTCTGAGTGTATGTGTGTATATTTAGTTTCACTTCTGGAAATCAAGAAAATTACTGCGACTAAACTACGCAATTTTGTTCACTTCAAGTTTGAGAAAGTGCTATATTTCTTCAAATTCTCTGGCACTATACGTTTCTGTAATTGTCTTTTTTTTCGAAATGTCATATATGGAACAATACACTATGGATTGCTTGCTCTTTCTCTTTTCATATTCCGCCAGCACTATTCAAGTGACTTAGAAGTGTATGCTTATGCCGTTTTGTTTGATCTTACACATTTAACTCTTAAGATCTAACTTCATACGTATATAACGACTAGAATTGTGCTGAGATTATACAAATACAAAATACATACATTTACATATAAACTAATACATTTAATTGGCTCTACTTAGTTAATTTTTTTTTTTTTTTTTTTTTTAGATATTTTAAAAGTTCTACTAAGTAGCTTCAGTGCCGATTTCTACTAATTACTGTCTAAATACACAGACTACAGATACAGATAAAGAGGACTTCCAGTTTACCCTCCCCGTCAAAGCACATTAAAATCGTTCCAAAAATAAATTCTCTAGGCGAGATTCCACTTAGACCCAATTATTGCGCGTGGTAGGCTATAAAGCATCGTTGTGACTCTTTGATATGGTTGTTTCGATTTGATCGATGCGTCGAAACGAGGGCATATAAGTGGAGCTGGCCTGCGTGACAATGGAATTGTTGGAGGAACTCTAAAAATGGAGGGAAATGAGAAATTTTAAGCAAAGTTCCTTAGACTTAGGTAGGCGCACACCCACCTTTTTCTGTCGATAAGAACGTCCCCGTACTCGTGTGGTATTACGTCTTACTGGATTAACAGTGGTTGACTTCTGCGATAGACGTACTGAGCTGAAGGTACTGCCACGATGTCCACGACGTATTTGTGGCGAGGGTGTGCCCGTAGCTGGAAAAGCAAAGTCATTAGAATTGAAGCGGGTAATTACACTCGGGACTTACGTGTGCCGGCTATGGCGGTGCTGCGTTTGCTAGCCTGCAGCATGCCAAAGACCACCGCACTAAAGGAACCATGATGCGAGGTCTGACGCTGAAGATTTGGGGTCTGAGCTAAGGGCACACCCGCTGGCAGACGTACGGGTGATGTTAATTGGCTCTCCGTTATGCCCTTGGGATGCACATAGAAGGTGGTCATCATTCCCTTGCCTTTGACATTGATTTCACCACGTTTCTGAATTAGGAACACGGAGATTTAAAGAGGGCATGATTGGAACTTTATTCAAAACCTACCACACAGGTATAGCCCCGAGATCTGAGCAGTTCAGCCGTATTGGCTGATACTTGCACTCGCCAATTCTCTCCCGTCGAGTCCATGCGCGAGGCCACATTCACCGTATTCCCCCAGATATCATAGACCGGCTTACGAGCTCCAATCACACCACTAACCAAGGGACCGCTACATATACCCACACGCAATTGGAAATTATTAAAAGCATCTCCATTAATCTCCTCCAGTTTTTGCTTCATGGCAAAGGCAAACTCTACCAAATCGCAGACACTGTCCTCTGAGGTTTCACCACGTGCCCGCAAATGCTCATGATTCAAACCAGCAGCAGCCATATAGGTGGCGCCCACTGTCTTAATTTTCTCCACTGAGGCAAAACGGGGCTCCTCCAGCAATTCATCAAAGTCACCTGAAAAGGTTTCCATTCAATACGTGTAATTAATTAGAAATGTAATCAACTCACAGATAATCTCATTCAGAATGCGAATGCAAGCTTTGCCATTGTCAATGTCCTCCGAGTAAAAGTCCTGGAAGTTGGGTATGGAGGCAAACATAACACCGCAAAGATTATGCATCTTGGAGTAGAGTTCGTCGGTATGCTCATCGGATAAATAATAGGCAGCCACATGGTCAGGCAAAATATTCTGAAATCGAACATTGAGATAATTAATGAGCCAACATTAGAAAAGAAGGATGGGCGGGAAGGAGGAGTATACCTTAATTAATGTGTCATTAAGCGCTCGATTGGATTTCATGTTGGTCAGTTCACGCTCCGCTTGTTCCTTCCATATAAAGTCGAGACGTGAGGTGACCTGGAGGAACAAGGAAATGATGGTAAGCTTAGATGGTTAGATAAAACTTCCTGTACAGAACAAAAAAAAGATCCCCGTAGAAAGGATATTCGAAGTATCCACTTAAATATTCATTTTCTTTATACCAGCATCAGAGAAGCTAGAGACATGAAATAAATTGCCAGCGATTGAGAATCGAACCTAGTTTACGCAAATGGTGACTGCTCGACTTCGTCAAACTTCTCTGAATTGAGATATGGGCTTAGGGAGCGCGCACACATGCGACTGTAAGATGAACTGGCGGCTGCACGTGTTATTTTAGCGCCGAAATAAACAAACATGCTTGATTGAATCCAAAAAGCTGAACTTACAACTGGATTTTAAAGATCAAACCAGTGCTTGTTGAGCACACTAGCATGCACGGAGCGTGGTTGATTGTCAAGATCAGCCTTAAGTTCTACCGTCAGTTTATGGTTCAGTCGCATGTGTGCTTGCGCCCCAAAAATGTAAGTGTAGCTACCGAAAAATTAAAAAAATTCATGTTTAAAAAAGTTCTCATAATAATAGTTTTTAAATCAATTATGAGTGCAGCATTCTAAACTACACTGAACAAATTTCTAAGGATTAGACTGGTTCGATTCATAAGTTTTGGATAAACTTGCTGATGGATGGATAATGCCTGATAAGTACCAATATGAATAACACTGTTTAACACTATTTAAATTATTTAAATCTTTTACAAAGTTGTTGCTCTTGGTTTGACCTACAAAAAATTTCTTTAAAGCAAATCAAAAAAATTACATCTTCTTACTTAAAATTACAAAAGTTGGCCAAAAAAGCCAAGTTTTGACCACTTTTCTACAGTTTTTCCACTTCATCTTGAAACCCGTTACAAATACAGACAAGTTATACAGTACAAAGTTGTAGCTTAAACCAAAATATACAAACCGTAGGAACGAACCAATTTCATTTAGTTACTCTTTCATATAGTTATTGGCCCACAATCATGTACAACTGCCATAAAAACTCGAAAAAACGAACATTTTCGGTAAAAAATAAAAAATATTAAATTTTTTTTATAACAGTTTTTAAGTTATGTTTTCATACTAATTTCTTGATTTAATACAAAAAAATCAACATTTTTGACTGTATCAGCCAATTGGTGCCAAAAATCGCCATTTTTCGAGTTTCGGTTCCAATTCTACATGCTTAAGGGCCCGTAACTATACGAAGTACCAATCGAATGAAGTTGATATGTTTCAATCGTTTGTTTAATTAAGTCCAAGCTACGTTTTTGTCCTACATTGCTTAGTCAAATTCGATACAGTTTTCAAGACAAAGTTGAAAAACAGTAAAAATCGAGGGGAAAACATGACGATTTTAAGACATTTTGTTGTAATTTTGAGTATTAAGATGTAACTTTTTTGACTTGCTACTTAAGAATGTTTTGTAAGCTTAGCTAAGAGCCACATCTTCCTCTAAGACGTCAAAGCAAAATTCCAAATAGCTGACGTGATATGTAGTTGCGAATCCCAATCAGTAGCTGAAAACTTCAAAGTGCAATAAAAAGAAAATGGCAGCTAACCAGAACAAACCCAGCGAAGGTTTTTGTACTACCATCATACCCTTTCAGAATTTTTTGGTCTGGACTCTATCAACTTTTTAGTGTTGCACAGTGTAATAAATGACTTGAGCTTGCGAGCGACAGCCAACAGTCCTCTTTCCGTTGGCAGAACTACAGCAACAGCTATGCAATTAAAGTTGGGAATAAATTCGACATAGAGACTATCATATTTGCAGTTTATAAGTATCGAGTGTGGCCGGGTGTATTGCAGAGATTGGAGATTCTAAAAGCGATAAAGCAAAAGTGATAATTCTAGCTCGGCCAGGAGAATGTTTAGAATCTAGCAACAGTCAAAAAGCTAAACAACATTAACGCTTAACTCACAACAAAAATTGGTACCACCTTCAACCCGTAGCATAATTTCAGGCTGTACTCTCACAAGTGCAGCCGGTGTGTGGCGTACCAGTAGGTATGTGTGGCTGCTGGTGCGGGAGGTTGTGGGTTCGATCCCGCCTCGGACCATCTAATAGAAAAAAAGTTTTTTCTTTCTTTAGAAAAAGCTTTTACACACCCGGTCACCCTCACTAGCTACTGGCGCCAGCTGTGAAGTAAACTAGCCATGAAAAACGCAAAAAATCTCTAACTATTGCCGTTCGGATTCGGCGTTAAACTGTAGCGTCCCTTTTGTGGTCCCTTTTGGTGCCCTCTTGCGAAAAATTATAAGCACACACGCCAAGAGATCCTGAAAGACAGCTTGGCCTCGGCCCGGCTAGAGCAGAGCCGGCCAGCCATAGCTACCAAGATCCGAAGTCAGTCGTGTTTTGTACGCAAACGCGAGCCGAATTCATGATTGTGTGAGTCGGTGAACACTGAATTGCAAGTAAAACGGCTGTAGACTGGAGAGAGCTCTCTTGCTCACCAACAGCCAAGCACAGGCTGTTTTTGTCCTCTCCATTTGGTCGGCACTGTCCTAGAGGTGCTGTTTGCACCGCCAATTTTAGCATTTTACATGTTGTACTCTCACAAGAGGAAATTTTATGCTGGTTTTCACATAAGTTGAATTCTCAAGCCTTTATTCGGCTCTTTGAGAACACAAAAAGTGATATTTGCCAGTGGTTGAAATGTGGAAGCAACAAGTCTGATGATGAGCGAATTATGGTCAATTCCGAAACGGCGTTGTCCAGACGTACCATTGCTATCCCAATAATGTTGTGAGTTGGCTCTGTTGAAGTGTGTTGATTGTATTGAATTATAATTAACCATTTTGAACTTGCGCCAAGCTTTAAAAAGCAAAAAAAGTATCCTATATATATTTTAATATCCTTTTTTCGAAATTAAATCAACTTCGAAAAGATCCAATGGATTCCAAACGAGAAGGTTAAGCTAACTTCGTCTGTGCCGAAGTTTTTATACCCTTGCAAATGCTGTTTTTGAAATGTCAGATTTTAAGAACGCTTACATAAAAAAAAAAAAAAAAGTTGGAATTGGTAAAGAAAGAAGTATAAGTAAAATTGACACTGACATTAATGATCTCAATTTCAAGTTTGTTGACTCCGGTCTACCTGAAGCTACATCTACAAACTTTGACAGTAGGTTTAGCTTTATGTGCGTGGATCAGTGTGATGTCCTTGAATCTCTACTTAAAGATAAGTCAAATGCAATCGGATTAGATGATATGAATCCCAAGTTTCTCAAAATTGTTCTTCCACAAATCCTTCCCCATATTACCCGTATATGCAACACAGTGCTCACTATATCGACATTTCCAAACTTATGGAAATTAGCTAAAATAATCCCAATCCCAAAAGGGAACAGTGAATATAGGCCCATATCGATATTACCGTTTTTGTCCAAAGTTGTGGAACAATTGATGGTACAACAAATAAGCAAATTTCTAACAGATAACTCATTATTTAGTAATAAACAGTCTGGTTATAGAAAACATAGAAGCTGCACCACGGCAATACTGAACATCACTGAGGACACTAGAAAACAAATAGATGATGGCAATGTGACCTTTCTGACACTATTTGACATCAGCAAAGCTTTTGACACGGTTAATCACGAAATCTTAGTTACCAACCAGATAGTCAAATTTTATAATTTTACTGATACTGCCATTTAATTAATAAAATCCTATTTATGTGATAGAAAGCAGGCGGTGGTCCGTGGTGGTGGATGAGTCCGAGACCTCATCCATACTGTATCTCAAACGTGGTGTTCCCCAAGGTTCAGTTCTTGGTCCACTTCTTTTTTCCTTATATGTAAATGACCTTCCTGACCTGCTAAGCAATTGTAATGTCCACATCTACGCAGATGATGTCCAAATGTATGTTAGTCGTCCTTTGAGTAAATAAATGAGTGTGTCAATTTTTGAAATTGTGATCTTTTAAGTGTTAATGAATGGGCTAAGCGTAATGGACTGTCATTAAACCCAGCAAACAAGAAATCATTGAGTACAAGAGATCTTGCGAAATTAATAATTGACAATACACCATTAGAATATGTATCGCAAGCCATTAATCTAGGCATAACATTTAATGACACATTAACTTGGAATGAGGGAATGCATGGAAAACCCATGGAATTCTAAGACAACTATCCTTCAGTAAGTGCTTTTTAACTACAAATATCAGACTTCTAATCGTAAAGACTTACTTGTTACCAATGCTTTGCTATGGGATCGAAATATTTGGGATTTGTGACGCTGCCTCTCAGAGAAGATCAAACGTAACATTTAACAATATCGCTAGATATGTCTATAATAGAAGACAATCGGACCACATTACGCACTTCGCTAACCAGATATACGACCTTAACTTCAGAACGTGGACTTAATACAGGTCTGTAATACTGCTGCATAAGATAATATGTACAAGCAGCCATCCTATTTATATGATAAATTAAGCTTTGCCTCTTCAACAAGAACCATGAATTTAAAAACAATGCGACATAAACTAGGCAGCTCAGAGAAACATTTTTTCGTGAATACTGTTCGGTTGTGGAACCAACTCCCACCCTATTTAACAAATATTAGTAGTGCAACGCACTTTAGGGCCAAATTATATACTCACCTTAAAAATTAAAACATGTAGTACATAAAATATAATCGATAAATATATAAATATTATTATTAATAATCAATCAAAATCAAAATTAAATCAACAATTTTTGTAACTAAAACCCATTTTCCGACAGATAATCATCTGATTTTTACCAAATTTCACGAATCTTTTTGAAAACACATCAAATTAACAATCGCCGAGTTTAAGAAAGATAAAATTTAAAACCAAAAAATTCACTAAGACTCATTTTCCGACCGATCGGTCCTATGGCAGCCTTAAGCTATAGTCATCTGATTTCGACCAAATTTTGCGAATGAATTTTGAAAGCATATAGAACTAGTAATCAGTGAGTTTAAGAACGCTTACATTAAAAACAAAAAAAATTTCTTACTAAGAACCATTTTCGACCGATTGGTTCTATGGCAACCATTAGATATAGTCACCCGATGTCGATCAACTTTTTCAAATTAGTTTGAAAGCGCTTAATATTAAGAATCAAGGACCTTAAGAACGAAATACTTGAAAACAAAAACGTTTTTCTTACGAAGACCCATTTTCCTACCGATGCATCGGTTTTTATTTATATAGACGAATCTTGTGCGGAAGTCGAACTACAGAGCTTACTAGACAATACGGCATCTAGTATAGTAGAGCTTCAAAACAACATTGTTGAAACTATGCCTGAAAATATAGTTAAGAATTTAACTTTAATTGGAAAATGGGGCTTTGATGGAAGTACGGGGCATAGCGAGTATAAGCAAAACTTTTCAAACGGTGATTCGGACGACAGAAGCTTATTTGTAACATCCTACGTACCTCTCCAACTGGTTACTCAAATAGATAACACAATAATTTGGAAAAACCCCCGGCCATCATCGACTCGTTACTGTCGACCAATTAGATTTCAATTTAAGAAAGAGACCGCGAAGGTGTCGAAAGACGAAGCAGAATATTTTGACGCAAAAATAAAACAACTAAAGCCAAAGGAATTAAGCGTCTCTAATAAAAAAGTTCTTATTACGCATAGCTTGCATCTTACTATGGTTGATGGAAAGGTGTGCAACGCAATCAGCGAATCATCCTCGGCAACGTGTTATATATGTGGAGCAAAGCCAACAGAAATGAACAATATACAAAAATGTTTGAGTAAAGAAGTTCACCCAAGATTTTATGAATTTGGCTTATTTCCACTACATTCTTATAAACGCTTCTTTGAATACTTTTTACACATTTCATATAAGCTAGAGGTCAAAATGTGGCAAGTACGATGAAGAAAAGAAGATTAATGTATTGAACAGGAAGAAACACATTCAGGAGGAATTTCGCGAAAAAATGGGAATACTAGTGGACAAACCTAGAGATGGAGGTAGAGGATTTTCAAACGATGGAAATATCGCAAGGAAATTCTTTTGTAATGCAGATTTGAGCTCCGAAATAACAGGAATCGATGCATCTTTGATTCATAGATGTGCAACATTATTGCAAGCCATGGCATCGGGATACAAAATTAATGTGGAGAAATTCCAAAATTACGCGCTGGATACTGCTAAATATCTAATAGCTGCATATCCATGGTACTATTTACCGGCTACCGTCCATAAAGTATTAATTCATGGTTCAGCTGTAATAGAGCATGCATTAGTATCGATTGGAGAGCTTTCAGAGGAAGCTGCAGAGTCCAATAACAAGGAAATAAAAAAATGTAGACTTCAGCACAGTCGGAAAGTGTCTCGTACTTTAACAAACACAGATGTCATAAACTACCTATTATTGCGTTCAGATCCATTTTTAACAGGACAGAGACAACTTCCTAAAAAAGATAGATCGATTTTGCTTACATCTGTGTATGAATTACTTGACGATGCTTTATAATTTTTGTTTCATTAATATTTTGTTTGTTGATTTTTATTTTAGTTTTTTTGATAATATGTATAAAAATGAAAAATATCTTTAATTCTTTCTTAATTTATTACTTTTATGTAAATAAATAACAAAATCTTAATAAATTAGATTAAACAAATATGTTTTTATAATTTTGTATCGATTGTTCCTATGGGAGCTATAGGATATAGCCGTTCGATATATCCGATTTTTGTTGTTATATGTTTAGACAAATTTTCTATATTTTTGTTATAAATTTCAGCAGGCTAAGGCCATTTTTAGTATTTATGGCCGCTCTTCCATACAAGCGGATCCACAGTGCGATGGTTCCTATGAACGCTATAAGATATTGTCATCCGATATTGACAAAAATTTGAAAATCTGTTTGAAAGCATATAATATTAATAATGGCCGCGTTTATGGACGCTAACATTGAAAACAAAAAAGTTTTTCTCACTAAGACCCATTTTTTGACCGATGGTTCCTATGGCAGCTATAAGATTTAATCATCTGAACCGCAGCGTGCAGTACAACGAAGACTCTGTGCAAAATTTCAGCTCGATAACGGCTCAGACGGTCAGAAAGACGGACGGACTAATCTCAATCGACGCGTCGCCCTGATCAAGAATATATATAGTTTATGGGGTCTTAACTGAATATTTCTATGCGTTTCAAACTTCTGGGCAAAATTGTAATACCCTTTGCAAGGGTATAAAAAGGATAGTTCAAGAAAATCAGACATCAAACGCTATTCATTTTTTTTTCTCCGTGTGTACTTACCTCTACCAGCCTGGCATGATAGCACACCATAACCAGAAAAGATATGAGCAATATCAACATTTGCACTCCCAGCGGCATTCCCAGACGTGACAAATTCACCAGATTGAAATTCTCTTCTGGCCCAAACTTTAGCACAATCAAAGCGGTATAAAATCCCACCATGCCCAGGGCCATGAGAGCTTTAACCAAGTAGTACAGCTTCAGGGCCGTGGCCAGTGACACCAGGCAGAGTACCCAAGTGAAGACTATGTACTCAGGATGTGCACAATCCTGAACTTCAGGCTCATCCCTTTGCTCGTAGCCAAGACTATAATTGGAATTATCCAGCGACACACTATGTCCATTATTGGTTAGCGTGTAGGGGCGATGTGATTGCTCAAAGTGCTCCAAGGTGGGTGTGAAATTCAAAGCATTGGCCAAGGTAGAGCGTACCAATTCATCGGTGGGTGCATGGGTAATATTCTCACTCAATAGCTTATCCACCAAAGATGCTGCCGAGGTTGATCCTCCAGTCGTGGGCGTAGTAATTGTGATATTATGATGAATGGTGGCCGATAAATACACATTTAATTTGTATTCCTTGTCTGCAGCTGAGCTAAAGCTGGCATCGCCCACGTGTGCCGTCTGATCATCGGCATTGCCACTGTATGTGGAGGATGGACAAAGCACCAAGCCTATGGCACTCAGCATACACATCGAAATGATGACCCCGCATATGAAGAATGTGCGACGTTGACGCTGATGAACCAACTTGGCGGAGTTAGCCTTTAGGCAGCGGGGCAAACCTTTGAGGCAAACATTAGTTAGATTTGTATTTAGAGCGATGCAATTCGCTAATCACCTGGAAACTCTTCGGCCATCACCAGTACACAGCAAAAGGTAAGCACCACCGTGCCCGATGAAAGGCAAATGATGAGACGAGTGCAGCGCGGTATGATGATGACCTGGCACAGCACCATAAATATCCAAATGACAAACACACACAGCATGTTGGATCTAAAGGAGGAGAAACGGGCAAAAATCAATTAGCAACAGTTCATTAATTAACGCGACAAGCCAACGACTTCGTTGGGCCTTTTGTTTGCTTTCCATTAGCCATTGCATACCCACCGGAACATGTCCTCGCGCAGCTGACAGAATTTCTGCTCCTGGCATTTGTCTTTGAATTTCAATGTCCATGGATTTAAGTATTCGCGTCGTATTTCCTTATTTGAATTGATTTGAATGTTTTGCTCAATAAACTCATCGATCTGTGGGGGATGGGTTAGATGCTGGAGATTTGTAATAGAAAATTTAATTAGGTTTACTCTACCTCCTCATCTAGCACAGTAACTGAGACGCGATGATCCTGTTTGGGGTCCACGAGAATGGAATCGGTGCGATTTAAACCCTCTTCGGGGCTATTAAGCTGTAATTGAGTAAGAATAGAGACTTATTCGAAAATATCTTGTTGAGGAAGGGTAAAAACTGTCGTCACACTGAGAAAACAAACTAAAGAGAGCTACATCAACAATGATTTGTATGACATTCAATTGTGTTTTAAGAGCAAAAACGGGAAATTGGGGGCCCAGTGCTGATCTGACCACTAGGTAGTTCTCTTCCCAGTTTCCGGAAATAAAACTTATTCCAGCGAATATAAAGTGTCTCGTGTATCTCTTTAAGGCCCCGATTAAAATTGAATGCTTTCACTTACATTTTTAAATGGTATCTCGGGTATCCAGTCGGTGGTCGACTCATCTTCAATGATCAAAGCCTTGGTGCCGATAGCTTCGCATAGATTCTGCACACTGGCTGCACCATTCCTGGGCCTCAATTGTTGTTCCAGCGGTGCTGACATCATGGCCGTGGGTGAGGACACTGTGGACAGACCAGCCGTTGGTTGTCCTGGTCCGTTAGCATTGCCTCCAGCATTTACTCCACCGCCTGCTCCTCCATTCTTGAGCCGTCGGCTATCCATGGCCACGCCCTCAACCACATTGGGCAGTGAATTTAATGAGATATTCTTCTTTTGTTGTTGCTGCAGCAACAGAGCTGGTTGCTGTGCGGGCACAGCTATAGTGGCCGCATACTCTAAACTTCGTCCATCCATGCTGATGCCATCGCCACCACCCACACCGGCTGTGATAGTGCCGCCAATGCTGCCACTTTCACTGGCCGAAATGGATTTGTGCAAAGCAGGCGTCGCTGAGGCCGAAGCGCTGCTGCGGGTGCCAAAACGTCGTTTGGGCCTGTGGAGGGGTTAAAGGCAGACGATACAATTGCCATTGCCTACTTTTGGGCGCTCTAATCCTTACCTCAATGGCTCCGTGCGCTTGATGAGGTAGGTTTTGACGTTCAGCATTTTAAGATGATTGTCCCGACTGCCCCCATTGCCTGGCTCCACTTCGTAGGAATCGTTTAGACACTTGAGCGTTGCCTCTGAGATGTGAACTCGTCTGGTTTGGTAGGGGGGTGAAAATTAAATTCAAATATTTGCATACGTTTTCTACGATTGTGCCGCCCAGCTCTTTGTGTGTGTGTGTGTGTGTGTGTGTGTGTGTGGGCGTGGTTCTGTGTGCCTTTCATAATTGGGTCTGGTCTACTACTATTACACCCCCCCTCGAACCGCCAAGCCACAATTACATCAAAGCATTTTACATTAAATTGAGCTTTTTCATTTCTGAGGTTTTTGCATTTTGTTCTCGGACTCCGGTTTCTTGTTCGGCCTGTGGTTGCTGCCAAAAATGTATTTTCTATTATTTGGGTTTCTTGTTTCCCAAAAAACACGCCAAGCTAGCAAAATTACTAAGCAATTGTTGTTGCACATGGCCCCAAATTGGCCAATTAAAATCCCCAATCCTTTAGAGACTTGAGCAAAACATTTATTGTATGTTGGCTGGGATTAGTTTTGCTTTGAAATATGGCAGAAGAGTAATGTTGAATCGATAAATAGAGGAAGTAAGGAAGCTGCAGTGAAATTTGTTCTGATTTATGTGATCTAATCTAAATTAAGCAGGATTCATTTGCAGTCCTAATGAGTTGTTATTTTGCGAATTGTTGATTCAGCAATGGAAACGTGAAGTGCATGAATTTAGCCACTGACCCACGCACATGCTCCTCACCCCCCCCCCCCCCCCCCCCCAGCCAAAGGAAGACGTGACTATTCGCTTACCCGGGTATACCGCCAGATTCCATGTGATTTGCTATGATAACATCATTGGACCAAACATCAAAATGCCACTTCTTGTTACCCAGCACACCGCACATCACCGAACCGCTGTGTATGCCAATGCGCATATTGAGGTCCACCTGAAATTGCAGAAACACACTTTAAAATATGCAGAAACGGAGAGCCACTGCATTGCCTCGAATTCGACAATTCAACAATGCCGCAGCAATTAAGCCTGCAGCCAATTATGCAACTGCAGCCTGTCGACACAAGAAATATGAAATGTTGTGGCCTTGGAGTGGATTCCCCCGCTGTCAACCAACAAAAAATCAATTAAATTTTTCTGGCACTTTTGCGTATGAAAATTTAACCATTCCTTTGCCTTGTCTTTTGGTGCCTTTTGCTTCACTGAGATTTGCATACAAATGAATTGTCAACACGTCCGCACAGCAATGACCAAGAGCAGCTCGCTGGGGCACAGGCCCACACACACAGCCACCAGAATATGCAATAAAAATAAAAACACCAAAAAAAAGAAGGAAAATAATGCAAAACAGCTGACACAACTGACAAATTTGTGGGTATTAAATTTAAAAAAAGAAATCGCAGCCGACAGGCCACTGTTACGAGAGCTGCTGCTAATTATTCTTTTAAATGTTGCGAGCCGCGAGATATAAGGCGATCCATACAGACAATCTGCTCTATCCTTTTGGTCATATAAATTACACAGGTTGACAAATAAAGGCCAACTTTTGCACCAGGGAAGATAGCAAACTTTACATATGTATTTTTGTTTACATTTGTGGGTCCTGTGGCCGGATTAAGTAACCTTTTCCAACCAAATTTATTGATATTTATACTCAACCAAAGACCTTGAGCTAGCCAGCTGTAACTTTGACTAAAATCAAAAACAGGTCACTAAACCTCATATACATATAAATAATGGTCAGTACGCCATAATGTTTGTTCCCTATTATAAAACAAGCAAAAAATACCTTGTGTATTTACAAAAAACTCGTGGCCCTGCTGAGGAGGATCATTGGACGGATAGCCCAACCACCTAGCAGCAGCCATAAGCAACAGAAATTATTACAACAAATTGGTAAACAAACACGTTAAAAAAAAAAAACCAAAATAAACGATAGCAGAAATTCGGTCTGCGAATTTACAACATTAGGAATTCCTATGTCTTTATTCGCCGATTGAAAGAGGCTTAAGTACTAACTTGAATGTTGGTTTGAAGTGTGAACAGCAAAACAAGTCCGATGATGAGAGAATTTGGTTATTCTCGAAACAGCGATCGTTGTACGGACATACCCAATTGCTATTCCAAAATGTTGTAATTAATATCTGTTGATTTGTGTTAGTTATAAAGATTTATACTCAACCAAAGACCTGGAGCTAGCCAGCTGTAACTTTGACTAAAATCAAAAACAGGTCCCTAAACCCCATATACAAATTTATTTTAATTTAAACTGCATTGAATGACGTTACACAAAAACTTGTAGTTTTTTTCATAAGATGGATTTTAAAATGGAAAATATGGTTATTTGTTAATAAAATCGTTTTTTCATCTCCATGTTTAAATAATTCTGATAATTTTTCAGCAAATTGAAAAAATCTCCGAAAACCATAGTTGATAGTAAGTAAAATTGGCTCGAACAGCACCTCCAGGAGGGCCAGGGCCAAGCTTCTCTCAATCTCTGTGTGCTTATAATTTTTCGCACAAGAGAAAGGGACCTACAGTTTAAAGCCGAATCCGAACGGCAATAGTTAGAGAATTTGTTTTTTCATGGCTAGTTACTTCACAGCTGGCGCCAGTAGCTGGTGAAGGTGATCGGGTGTGTAAAAGCTTTCTTCTAAAGAAAGAAAAAACTTTTTCTATTAGATGGTCCGAGGCGGGATCGAACCCACAACCTCCCACCATGGTTGATAGTCCTCTAAATTATCAGTTTTTCAGTTTCTCGATACTTAAAAGGTTTAGACGAGAGGTCTGCAAGAGTGCCTGTTTTCTTCACTGCATTAATACACTCAGAGAAAAAATACTCTTGAATAAAGTGCCAGCTACAAGGGTATATAACAGACCCGGCCAGGCATAGCTACCACGAGCCGAAGTCAGTCGTGTTTTTACGCAAACACGAGCCGAACTTATGATTGTGTGTATCGGTGAACATTGAATTGCAAGTAAAACGGCTGTAGTCTGGAGAGAGCTCTCTTGCTCACCAACACAAGCACACTTTTTTGTCCTCTCCATTTGGCCAGCACTGGTATATAAACTTCGGAAGAGCCGAAGTTAGTTTCTCTCAATTTTCCATTTTTTAAACAATAGCAGTAAATGTATTCAAATCAAACAAAACAAATTTCTAATAACTTTTTAAAGTCCACTCTTTTGTTTGACAACAGCTACTTTGTTATTTTCAAATTACAAGAAATTTTAAAATTTATTTTAATTAACTTTTAAAAGCGCGATGATATCGAAAAACTGAAAATATAGTAGGGCCAAATGACTATCTAACTAGTAATTTCGGAGAATTTTTTTATAAAGGCCTGTATCCTGCACTTGATTTCTAACAGCACATTAGCATCAACGCAAAATCAAAGTGTTTCTAATTATACATGTGAAACGAAAGGAATTTTCCGTAGTGTTGAAATTATTTAAACCTAAAAAAAGAAAATAGAGGAAAGCTAACTTCGGCTCGACCGAAGTTTATATACCCTTATAGCTTGTATAATTTGTATAAAATAAGTTTTTAAATGAATTTCGTCAAACATTCTTAGCTGAGTTATTTCGCCACTACTTTGACCATTTGCTTTTCAGTTGGTTATATGGCAGCTATACGATATATTCATCAGATTTTTACCAAACTCCCTTAAATTGTGTAGAAACTGATAATATTCATAACTGGGAAGTAAAAAGACGTTACCGTTGAAAACAAAAAAGTTTTCCTCACTAGAACTAATTTTTTGACCTATTGTTCCTATGGCAGCTATACTCTATAGTCATCCGATTTGGATCAAACTTGGTAGAATTGTGTGGTAGCATATAATATTGATCAATAAGCGATAGCATTGAAAACAAAAAGGCTTTTCCTACTAAGACTTTTTTTCAGACCTAGCTTTTGTATGGCAGCTATACTATATTGTTGTCCGATTTTAATAAAACTTGGGGAAATTATGTAAAAGCATTAAAAACTAATAAATACGGTTTGGGCACGTTCGCGTAGAACACAAAAAAGTTTTTCTAACTAAAGAAACATTTTCGACCGATGGTTCCTATGGCAGCTATATGCTATAGACATCCTATCCGGCCGGTTCCGATAAATGTGGAGCGTCTTTGTACCAAAAGACTTCGTGCAAAGTTTGGTTAAGATAGCTTTTAAACTGATGGAGGAGATCGCATAGAAACGGACGAACAGGCGCACAGACAAACGGACAGATGGACATGGCTATATCAACTCAGCTCGTCATGCTGATCAAGATATAACAAACATCTGGACCAGGGCTTAATCCCGAAACGAATTTCGGTTCCGGTAACAGGTACCGGTACGTACCGAAATGGATGTTTCGGTTAAAGGTTCTATTTCGGTTTTCAACTAATTTCGGTTTTCGGTTTCGATACGGTACCCAGATTTTTATTTCGGTATACCGGTACGTACCGATATAAGTAGTACTTTTTTTTAATATTGGAAAAATTTAATTCTGAGATAAAGCTATTCCATTTTATTCCTGTGTAATAAATCGAGTCAAAACTCAATTCAATTGTGGTTGAGTCCATATAACATCTTAGCAGATTCATTATAAATTTTACGCCAGAGAATAGCCGTTCCACGCTAACTTGCTTAGCTGGAACAGAAAGCGAGACTTTTTATATCACATACAATTGTGGGAACTTTGTGGATGATTTTCACCACCAATTAGGTATGAAAAAAGTCTGGAAATAGAATCCAGTAGCTTATTTGATGACACAAATGATGTTTTTTTATCAGCAAGTTTCTTCTCCTGCAATATCATATGTGCCTCAACTTCGTCGACGCTTTTAGTTGAACTAGTATTAGAACTGCCTTCATCATTAAGCAGTGATTGATCAGCAACCGACGAAATTTGTGCATAAATATTTATTAAAAGATTGATTCAAGTACAATTTTTTTGCTCAGTACTTAGCGTTACGTTATAACTAGGGTCCAAAAATATGCCACATAAAATAGCATTGTTTTCAAAAAGTGATTTCCATCGCTTTCTTTGAGTTTCTTTGAACAAACGTTTTCGCTAAGAGGACGAATTTTTCCATATTTCTAATTTGCAGTGTATCCAAATGAAAAATGAAAATCACCCAAAACTAGATTTACGGCTTAAAGTTTAGTTGTGGCCACCTCCGCTGGATCTAATATGCGTACAATTTAACAAACTGTGTCCCACTCTTTCTGGTGCAAAAGAAAGTTGCTATCTGCAGCCGCAAACCTGGAGCTAATGTTGAAGATGGTGCTATCGGTTCCATTAATAACGGTAAACGGTTTTCGGTTCTCAAAAAAAAAATTTCTATCGGTTCCGGTTCCGGTACGTGATTTGAAACGGTTTATTTCGGTTAACGGTACCGGTTCCGTTTCCGGTATTAAGCCCTGATCTGGACAATTTTAATATACCCTCTACCAGGGTATAAATACGATTATAAATAACCACATTTTCCATATTAAAATCCAACAATTTGTATCTTATGTACAAAATCAAAACTTCGCATTTGGATTTGCTGTAACGCATCTTACTATACATTAAAAAAAATTGGGTTGGAAAAGTTTGATCCAAATCAAAAGACTCTAGCTTATAGCTACCATAGGAAAGATCGGTTGAAGAATTAGGTTTAGTGAGAAAAAGTTTATTGTTTTCAATGGTAGCGTCTTTAAACTTCCCAGCTATTAATATGATCTGCTTCAGCACAGCTTTGGCTAATTTGAAGAAAATCGAATGAATATATCAAATAGATGGCAACTTGACAGATTCAGAAATCCCTCAACAAGCGAAAATATAATTGTTGTTTGAATATCATTTGACTGCCACGTCTCAAAAAGCATGCTCCAAGTTATAGCCAGTTTTCGGAATTCATTAATAGAAAATATGATGGCATTTTAACATTCTATAACACAGAAAGAAAATTTGCCGCTTACCTTGGGAATATGTTCGTCTCGCTCTAAACACTGTGATTTCCTACTGGCACTATAAAGTATCTCAACGGGCACTATAAGTATCTCGTTGGGTACTATCGCTTTACACCACTCAAAATTGAAATGCAGCGAAAATAGTATATCTAATGGTCATTCTCCATGGCTAAGCCATGGCACTCTCTCAGTGCACTCTCATCACGGTTCAAAACACTTCAGTGTGCAGCTGACAGATGATGCGAAAGGTTGTGTGAGCGCACGAAATTTTTGTTTTTTGCCGACGGGATTTTAAAGGGGTGGGTTGCATTGATCGCTTGATTGTTTTTGTTGTTTCTGCATGACTTATTTGTTCTACAAATATACCTAAATTGTGTGAATGTGCGACGTTTACTCTCGCGTTCACTTTCCCGCTCTCTCTCTCGCTCTCTTAGCAAAAGCGTTAAGTTGAAAATGTATCCTGAGCGCCATACCTTGTTCGTTGTATCATGGCTAAGTCTCTGACACAGTCATCTGTTCCTACTTCTATTAGCTCTTCAATAACTTATCGATAGTAAATCTAGATTTTTTGTGCAAAAAAAAGCTAAATGTTGTGACAGCGACTTGATCATCCGCCTCGTGCGTTCGAATGGACATATATCTCCTATGAAAGAATGATGACACTTAGATCATTCAGAGAATGAACTCAAGCATGAGCTTTTGAGATTGATTTTACTACGCTTCTTAACTCACACGACTATCCTGCTCTCGAGAGAGATAGCGACCAAATCATGATAAAGAATGTAAGCAGTTTGCACTTATCCGCTCAGCGAGGAAAAAGGGCCGTGGTCGAGTGGAAAGACATTCGCTTAGAATCTCAATGTTGTGGGATCAAGTCCCCATGGAAGCATGGTTATTGTTTTGTCCATACTTTGTACAATGCACTATGGTCCTTAAATCGATTTTATTCGTCAAAATATACAATGGGTAAGGTCGGGATCAAATCATATTATTATGCTGAAAAATTACCCGGGCTTTATTTTTCTTTTTAATCTTTTTTTTCTGTGTAGCTCATATTAATCTTTTAGTTAGTGAAATCATTAAACGAACTTTTCTTTAAAAGTTGTATTTACTTTACACTTCGCTCCACATTTTGTTCTACTTTTTTGAATGCGACTGCAGCAGTTTTTAAAACAGTTTTGCTTTTTTGAATGCAATTTATTTTACACCCCAACGCGTTCTCCTCATATTTACTTACATGCGTGTGCAAGCGCACATCCTTAATGGCCTTTATCATGTGCAACCCAGTTTCAACGCTGCATACAGCATGATCCGGTCGCGTCTTCCAGTTGTCGCTTTCAAACTGTGACACACAATAATAGCAATCGCCAAGCAGCTTTACACGCAGACAGTGATTGTCCTAGGAGAAGAGCTTATGAAAAAAAATGTTCTATCTATTAAATTGAAACCAAAACTTACCTCGGCAATGCGATCGAAACGAGCGAACAGGTCATTTAAAATTTTCACCAACTGCTGGGCAGACGTTTTGCTGGCCAACTCGGTAAAGCCCTGCGGATATTTAAAAACAAATTATTAAACTAAATCAACCATTTCATTTTCTTTGCTGCCCCTTCACTTACCTTGATATCTGCAAAAAGAATGCTTACATTATCCATGGGATAAACGTATAATTTGTTGAACTGTGTCTCTACAGTGGGATCCGTGCCTTTGTACATTTCGCTGCGTATTTGATTGTTCACAATGTTGGGCAAAACTGCGAAGTTACAAAAGAGAATGCCAGATGATTTTGCAAATATGCACGTAAAATGAAAAGGCCAAAACACTTGAGGGAAAACAGCCTGCAGTCTGCTGTTGTTAAGCAACGCGAAGTTACTGAGAAGTTCAAAGGGAGATTGAGGTTGTCTTTAGAGTGTACCTGTGAAGTGGCTCTATTGTTACCTGAATCTCAAAAAGGACATTTGCGCTGAGATAAATTTGCAAAATAGAGCCCTAGATAAATGCACAGAGCTGACAACTTGGTGAGAAACTAATTAAACACAACATTCAGTCGATTTTGAAATGAGAATTTCTTACGAACAAAATGTTCTCAATTTAAACTTTACAATTCAGATGTCAGATTTAATAGAGAAAACCGTGGAATTACTACACTCAAAAAAAATTAAAATTCGGCTATAATTTCCAGACAAAGTTGAGTCTCCCTAAATATTAGAAAATCATTTCTTGGGTTTTCTATAATATAATGCAAGTTTTACTTAATCGAAAGGCAAGACTCCTTGAATATAAGAATATAATTTTAAAAATAGAGGAAAGTTTACTTCGGCTCGACTAAAGTTTATGTACCCTTGCAGCGTCTAGAATTTAAGGTTTTAAATGATTTTCGTTGAACATTCTTAGCTGAGTTATTTCTCCAAACTCAGCAGGGTATAAAAAAGTATTGATTTTTATGACTTGGAAAAAAGTGATACCTTAAAGAAAATATTAATTTTGGTTCATCAACCAAGGCGTTTGAATAGACACATCACTACAAGCGCCATATTAAATCGGATCAGAAGGCATCTCTAGACCACTTCAACGGAACACACTAACCACAAAATCGCTATCCATAATAGCCAATGTTTTTAGATCCTCGAATTCATTGGTAATATATTATATTTCTTGAATATGCTTTCAATATCACTTTTAGAGGAGGACGGTCTAGAAAAATATTTCAGCGATATGGGCGCTTTATAAAGTGATATAATATCAGTGATTGGAAAGGTACCCAATTTTCTTACCTAGGTAAGGTACAAGGTAAATGACAAAAAATATACCTAGGTAAGGTAAAAGGTATCCAGAATTTCAAGTACCCAGGTAAAGTCAAAGGTACAAAAAAGGTGCATATAAGTTAAAAATCATGGTTCATCAATTGATATTAGTAATAAATATTAACTATACGGGCTTAAATCCAAATATAAGGTTTAAAAATCCAGGTTTATTTGGAATCCACTTCAACTTAAAGCAAAGGACTTTGCCACGCTTGAAGTTAGAACTCCTTTTATAAGAGCATCTTTAGGTTGAACACAATATTTCAAATTTTTCAAGCATTGAAGTCAGGAAAAATCCTAAATTACAAAGGGCTTTGCCCTGAGCCGAATAAATAAATTAAATTAAAGATGAATAGCCTTAGCGAAAATGTCACTAACACAGGGACCATAACTGTTATAAGTTTAAAAATAAAAATTGGGACTTAACAGTTATTTCATAACTTAAAACAAAAAATTTTTTTTAACTATTATCTTATAATTTTTATTGAAAGATAACACTTTTCTTTAACTTTTATTCAAAAAACTTTATATTAAGTGATATGTGTCAACGTTTATTTTAAAAATAAAAAATAAGTATTATCTTAGAACGTTTATTTTAAAACTTCCAATACTTGGCGAGTTATAGAAGCTATCGGCACCAAAAGTTGCAGATGCACATACCTTGAGTCCTACTACCATCGTGCCAACTTTGGTTCAGATCGGACTACCATAGCATATATCTGTAGTAGAAATCTGCACGAGTGATTCCGGCAGAGTAAGGTTACAGGTAGAAGTAGAAACTCAGGCTTCACGTGTATCATTCAAAACAGTACACTTTAAATGCTTTTCAGAAGTTGGATACATTTTCTGTAACTGTGAAACATTCGGATATCTCTAAGTCGGTATTTTCTATGAACTTCAGCTAATATAATAGCAATTATTTCATGTGTGTGGGAAAATCACGAAACACGCTTTCATTTTCATAAAAAATTTGCGATTTAAAACCGGCACAAAAACCGGGTAATTGCGAGTACTATTTTGTTAGTTAAAAAAATTTGTTGTTTTTTATTTTAATTGGGAAAAACGTGAGAATCAAACCGAACATTAACCATTGCTCATCGGTCCCAAAGTCGATTATTTTGGCATAAACTCTCTTAGGGCTTTGCCTCCACAATGCGCACAGATTGCAAGAGTAGTTGAGTCGGCTTGCACAAGCCGCCACAGCCTCCACATGCACCTCCAACCATTACAGCCTGCTGCTTCTTGCGAAAATTGGACCAAATTGATGTGGTGGAGATGTATGATATGATAAATATATATTAACTTTTGAATTTGTTATCGATTAACCTTAACCTTCAAAGTTAAGAGATATGCTGGATATTTGGTTTGTATGCATATTTTGGGCCCCCAAGAAGACTTACCAAGATATGCTAGTTTTATACCACTATTTTATATAAAGTAAAAGTAAAATTGGCTCAAACAGCACCTCTAGGAGGGCCAGGGCCAAAGCTTCTCTCAATCTCTTGGCGTGTGTATATTTTATATAGCTGCCTTATAACCGATCTTTCCGACTTGCACCAACTTTATTGAATTATAGGCAATTGAACTGAAATTTGGTTTGTACACTCATTTTTAGCTTCTTAGACCATATAACCGATTTAGCCGACTTTGCTTCAATTTTATGTTTTTTGAATGCAATTTTACAGATTCGAGAAAAATCAGCCAAAAATCAATTTGGGCGCTGTTGCCCAGCATAGTTTTCGTTCACTAAATAAAACTACTTTGAGGTTAAGCTCGCCTAAAACAGCAAACCACAAAAACACATTAATAACATAGAACACAATTATATTAACAATACCTTTTTTCGGAAAATCTGCCCCTCTTTCTTAAGAAATTAGCAAAAAATTTGAGTTTTTTAGTGACTTAGTGAATCATAGAACTTTTAGCAGGCTCTATATATATAAATATTTCAAAATCAATCATAGAACTTTTAGCAGTCTCCAGGTCAGTAAGTTATGTTTTTGTTTATAACTTTTCTAAAACAAGACAAACACTCACCTTAAAGGAGGCTGGTTGAATCGTGGTGATTCATGAAATAGCTATATAGTCAACCAGCCTCATTTGGGGTGTGTGTGCGTTTTGATTTAGAAAAGAAATGAACAAAAACATTACTAAATTTTTACCTAGTTTTAAGAAAAGTTATTCTTGTTTTTAGAAAAGGTTTTATTATGACATTTTTTCTTGAAATTTAAGAAAACTTTACTAAACGACAGGCGAATTTCTTAAATTCATTGAATAACTTCTTTATGAGTGTAAATAAAGTTAAAAAATTCAACTCACTTGAATCCAAAAGTTTCTGCGTACGTTGCAACTCCTTTTCCGATTCCTTTTTATGCTCCATTGCCTTGTGCGTTTCAATAAAGGCCAAACGTTGTCCACGATCTGTTAGATATTTGGTATACATTCCAGCCACATTGATGGCCGTGTACAGAATAAAATTGGCAAAGATTTGAAATAGAACGCAGTTGGCATTCGTAATTGCCTAAAGGGGAGGAAGGCAAGAGACAAATTTGAAAATGAAATCCCAACCGATGGATGGACATTCCAATTCTTACCTCTCCATGCTGCAGTTTGATGATTGTAATTACGGCCAGGTGACAGCTGGCGGTAATGGTACCGCCCACAACGCACCATTTCAGCGGCAACGGCAACATGGCATACGGAACAAAAATAACAAACAAAATATACCAGACCAGGTACTCGCGATCAGCAAAACCCACGCCCTGGCCCACGAATCCTGCAGAAGTTGTAAAAGATTTATGACAGCCCAAAAAAGGATTAGCAAATGACGCACCTTGTATATTGAATAGCAGCCAAGTGCAGACAGCCGCCCAGTGCAAATAGTTGTTGGCAAAACAGCGCCAGTAGCCCAGAAAGCAAATGGCCATATTGGCAATGCCACAGCAAACCGACCAAGTGATAGCCGTGGCCATGTTCACATTCTGTTGAGTAGAAAGCAGGAAGTTTACTCCAATTAACCAAGAAGGAAGTACACATCAGTGGGCTCATTTCAACCTACCAATTCATCCTCATTTAGGGTATGCTTCAACTCAGCACGACGCCAAATCCAGACCAGAGCCAGCACAATTTTCAGCACAAAATCCACCACATTCACAATAATTAGAGATTTCTGACGTTGTCTGTGCGTATAGGTTAAATAGCTTCTCTCCAGTGAACTCTGTTTGAAGGAGTTGGTCAACGAGGGACAGAGTATGCCCTTGACCACATTGCCACTCTTGAACGCCGAGTAGGTTTCGTTATTAAGCGGACGTTGGGCTTGGCCAGCGATGTTTGAATTGGACTGACCAGTTTCCATTTCATGATCTGTGGGCATGAAGAGAAATGAGACAATAACACAAGGCAATCAGTATATGGAAGAGTTGGTGGTGATTCTAGATATGAAACTCATGCAATTATGTTATTTTAGATTAAAGTTGCTTAAAATGGTATTTTTCACACGGATACACAATGTTTGCTTAAGTTTTGATTCCTTCACAAGAGACTCTTATTGCTTTTTGCGCCGAATAACCGGCCGTTTCAATCCCCCAAGAAGGTTAAACTTAAAAACTCAACCCATTTTGATACTTTATTTAAAGAATCGAAAACCATTTCAAAATTTCGCTTACCAAAATTGCTATTGCCAAATATGCTGCAGCTTTCGGTGCGTCGCTTGGGTCCATGGGCACGCTTCGCTTCCACAATGCGCACAGATTGCACGCGTAGTGGTGTCTGCTTGGACAAGCCGCCACTGCCTCCACCTCCACCTGCACCTCCACCACCACCTCCACATGCACCACCTCCAACCATTATGGCCTGCTGCTTCTTGCGCAAATTGGACAAAATTGATGTGGTGGAGGCACGCAGCGAGGGTGGCAGATCACCATTGTCGTCCATCTGAGCACCGTCTCCGGGCAGCCGTGGGATTTTGGACATATCCGGTGGCGCAGCTGGC
Organism: Lordiphosa magnipectinata; assembly: GCA_037044535.1. Taxonomy (NCBI): domain Eukaryota; kingdom Metazoa; phylum Arthropoda; class Insecta; order Diptera; family Drosophilidae; genus Lordiphosa; species Lordiphosa magnipectinata. The sequence continues at coordinate 11,137 of JBAMBO010000632.1, read as the reverse complement.
ACTGGAGTGGCTATTGTGGGCGTTGTCGTCATCGATGTCGTCGTGGTTGCATCCTGCTGTTTTGTTTTAGTTTAGCTTTTAATTAGTTCTAAGTGCCCGGGCACATTCTTACTTACCTCGGATGTTGCTATTCCTGTTGCCGTTGTGGCTGTAATCTGCTCATCATTTGTGGTCTGCGCTGCGGGATTGCTCAGCCCCAGGCCATCGTCATCGCCCTCCAGTCTTAGGTCGTCAATTTGTGCCAAAGCAATGATACCCTTGTCGATGGCTCGTCGCAATATCACGCCCTCGTCTGTCGCCACCTCCGACTGTCCCACTTCTTGTTGCTGTGTCAGTTCAGGAGGCGCGGAATTTGTCACACTGTTGCTTAGACATCGCTGCTGCAATGCATGAGAAGGCGTTGGACTGAGCTGGCGCAGATGCACCTCATCCGAAACCAACTTGTCATCATCCATGTTATGTACTTCTTCCTCCTCCGTTCTGTAAGAAGTTTAAAATTAAGCTACTTGTCTTAATGAGTGCACCGTGATAGGGGTGGCTAAGGGATACCAGGAAGATGGAGTCTGATTTAAATTTCAACATTTTCTTTGAAGTTGCCAAAATGCTGCGAGTCTGGTGTCCTTTATGCCTAGAAATTACAATCATCTTTATGTCTCCCACCAAACTGAAAATGGTTTCTAAGCGTCAACATTTTCGGTTGGCGCGTGAATCAATTTAGCAGGTTTTGTGGCTTACTCTCAACCGGCGGAAGAGCAAACTGAATTAGTTGTACACTTTGTAATGAAATAAAGGAAAGTGAGTAAATTGTAAACAATCTTCAAATTGCTATGGAAACCATTTCATCATCATCTTCTCATACGAGTACTAAGCTCAACACTGAAAACAAAAAGTTTTTGGAATTTTGTTGTTTTTGTGACCAGAGTTTGGAGCCAAACTTGAAGCAAAACAAACAAAATCAGCTCTAACGTGGGGAAACAGAGAAATCTGTAGAGAATTTGACGCCGTTTGGTTTGTAAATATCTGAATTTTAAGAAATTTCATTTTGTTACTCAAAAGTGTATTTTGAAGATTTGTGTATAAGAATATGGTCGAAGCAAAGACTCTAGAATTGACAAAGATGAGTAAGGTCCATGAATGGCAAGGGAAAACTTCAATATGGACCTTCGATTTTACATGTGTGTGCTTTGCACACGCAGCACACATATGCAGAATCGTAGGTCCACATCGCGAATTTCCTAGACATGCATAACATAACATAAAATTTCCGTTCCTGAGCGTCGGAAAGCTCATGGCGCCGCTAACTTGACAGGTACAGGCGCCTACTTGACAGACTGAAACAGCTGATTCAATTCCGGTGCTCAGAAGTAGAAAAAATAGTTTGTAACTTTTCCGACACCTACCTGTCGGAATGTCAGCAGCAAAGTTAGACAAAAATCATCGATTTCGATATTTAAAAAAAAAACAATTAACAAAATTCAAATGCAAGCAAATCAGTGCTATGTGACCGTTTCACATTTATTTGTATCTTGATGAAGGATGGTATTTTGGCGTTGAACAGTCACACGAACACGGTTGCCACTTGAAAATATTAGATTACACCAACAAAAATTTTAAAAAGAGCCATTTTCATTAAAAAAGAGCCAACAAATTTTTCATCCCTTATTCATGTTATATTTTCATTTAAAAAAATACAAAATATCTCTTTCACAAAATCGTTAAATTAGACATCCATTTCATTTTTTGAGTATTTTCACATGTACAAATAATCCCAAAAAATATTTCATGTATTAATTAATTTCTATTTCAGTATGGCATAACAGCATAGCTCGAGTTATGTTTAAATTGAGTTTTTAATACGAATGGCTCCCTCTGTTTAAGTTCTATATTGTGTCCAAATTTCACACCAATCGGATGATTGGTTACAACGTAAGTCTTGGGAATTCTGAATAAGTATTGGTCTGAAAGTCAAAATACTAAAATAACAACTTGATCTTACCAAAATGACTTATACGAGTATTCTTAAAGAAATAACTCTTCCAATCTGTAAAAAATTTCCATTTTACGACCAAGCACTTTATTAATAGATTCGTTAAGGGCCGATTTCTCATCTGCTATATAGCTGCTATATGCCATATAAACTTAGAATATACTCTGTTACTTGTTAGTTTATGTGACAGTTAGTGCTTTGTAAAAGATGTGAAATCGGCCCTTAAAGGTAATAATTGCTTCCTGAAAAATACGGAAAATACACTTCTGCTTTCATTCCACAGATTTCTTTACATTATAAAAACTAAACAGTCAATATTTTTATTGTTTACATACATAAATCATACTCTAAGATCAGTTACTTCTCTATATTTCTATGTATAGACCACACGTAATGTGGCTCTGTACTCGTAATCAGCTCCTTGCAAAGCATTATATTTGAAACTGAATCAAATTCAAGTCTGCAACAAATTGGCAAACCAGGTCCAAGTAAAACTCACGCACCGTTTTCTTTACTTATAAAATGGTGGATTTCTCTATACACTTGCTATACATATATTGTGACTAAGTTCAAAAATATATCTATAAGATTGTGTAACAAAGTATATTGAAGGGTTGTGGTGGTGATTCTAGATGATTTTCATGTGTTGAAGACGAATCTGTTTTCGAAAATGGTTTCGACGGTTTAGTTTGGCTAAGTACTAAGCTTTAGCAGGCATCTTTTAAGATTTTTTGACACTGATGACAAAAGACTAATAGGATGGTAAGACTCCACCTCAGAGGGACTCTTCCCAGGCTTGCGAATCATAACAATTTGGACTTTCTTCCAGCATTTTGAAAAGTAGCTTAAACGAAAATTCGAGAACTGAAGACCTAGACATCCGCACTGATTATGATTTATCATTGGATCACCTCCCGTTAATTCTGCAATAAGCAGGTGTTCCTCGATTTAAAGCCATCAGAAATAGACTGCTGCCCCCAGAGACTGATCTGTAGAGATTTAGGAGAGAACTTGAGCGTACAATGAATTTGAATTTTGAGATGGTGCTTCCAGAGGACATTGTATGGCATTTACAGGTTCATAAAGCAATCAATAGCAACATATAAAGTCTAATCTATATGGTCTAAGTGTCTTGGGTAACGATTTTATACCCTTGTAGAGGGTACACTCAAAAAAAAAATTAATCCTTACGGGATTAAATCATTCCCAATCGGTAATGAAAACAACGTAGTCCCGAATATGCTTGTCCCGATCCGGAAAAAGATTGAGTTGATCTGCCTTTTTTAATCCTGAAAAAGATTATATATATACCGGAGTAATCTTAAAAAAGATTGAACTAAGCAAAAAATTCGAGAACAATTTAGTCTTTAAAAAAATATTCCTCTCTTCTTCCTTTCCTCCGCCATATTCCATAGGACATCCCCTTATGTACACTTCAAGACCCACACCAGTTTTGGTTTTTTTTAAAACTTCTGTAAAACAAAGAATTATACAAATTTATTCGGCTCAACTGGGGATTCGAACCCACGACCATACGCACTTGAACACGAATGGAATGGCATCTCATCGCTCACGACCACCGCATGTCGCATGTCAAAAATGCTACTTAAACTTTGTCGCTCTCGCTCTCAAATCAAAAATGCTACTTAAATTTTGTCGCGCTCTCTCTCTTAATTATGAACATGTGATCTCAAAGGGGATTGAAGTAAGCACACTTGAAATGATTCAAGTTCGAAAGGCTTGGGCCACTCCCTGGAAGCTTGAATTGTGTCGAATATCCTGTAAATCGAGATTGAATTTTCAAACACATTCCGGGTTTACTCCAAGATTAAAAAGATTGAAAATATCCTGCCGTTTTTTTTTTCTGTCCGTCCGTCTGTTTCTATGCGATGTCCTCCGTCAGTTTAAAAGCTATCTTAACAAAACTTTGCACGAAGTCTTTTGGTACAAAGACGCTGCACATTTGTCGGAACCGGCCAGATCGGAAGACTATAGCATATAGCTGCCATAGGAACTATCGGTCGAAAAAGTAGTATTAGTAGAAAAAACTTTTTTGTTTTCAACGCGAACGTCGCAAAACCTCGTATTTATTAGTTTTCTATGCTTTCACATAATTCCATCAATCGGACAACTATATAGTATAGCTGACATACAAAAGATAGTTCAGAAAATAAGTATTAGTAGGAAAAACTTTTTTGATTTCAATGCTATCGCTCCCAAAATTGTTACTGGTCAATATTATATGATGACACACAATTTTGCCTAGATTTATACAAATCGGATGACAATAGCATTTACCTGCCATAGAAACGATTGGTTGAAATAGTAGTTCTAGTGAGAAAAACTTTTTTGTTTTCAATGGTAGCGTCTTTTTACTTTCCAGTTATTAATATTATTGGTTCCCACACAGTTTTAATGAATTTGCTCAAAATCGGATGAATATATCGTATAGCTGCCATATAAAAAACCATCTGTTGCTGAGTTTGGGAAATAACTCCAGCCAAAATATTGAAAATTGCCCTTTACATCTCACAAAGTTTTTCATTGCTTATTTTTTGAGAGGATTGTGAATAGATACTTTTAAACCACCTTGAGGTATAGTAGAGTTTGAAACTGACTGAATAACAAAGCTTTCCATTAAGAAAATTTACAAAGAAACCATGGGTCTACAATAAATTCGTAGCCCGCGTAAATCGACTTCAACTTTTCAAGGTAATTTTAAATACACATATGGGCTATGCTTTTTCAACAGGCCTAGTTTCCGGACTCACAATTTTTGATTTCAATCAAAATTTTTTCCTACAAAATGTAATTTTCTTTTTCGCACACAAAGGGTTAGTTAATTTTAGAAACAATTTCAATATTTGTTTGCCAAAAAATCACAAAATTTTGAAGAGAGAAGATGCAGATGGTCATATAACTTTTTGGTAATTTAGTAATTTATTTCACTTTTCTCTTAATTAGTATTAAATTGTCTCATCACTTTCAATTTACTTAACAAATTAGAGTATTCAAATTTCCATCATCAATTTGAAACTGTAAAATCTGAAGTTGTTGAATAATTTCTTGTTTGTTTAACTGCTTTGTTGTTGCAAACAGACATTCATACATATGTACACATTTACATACTTGCATGTACATATGTATGTTAAGAGTTGTTCTATGGCAGCTTATTTCAAGTCAAATTCACGTTGCCGCAACGGAAATACAAAATGGGGCCGGGCAACAATAGTCAACAACTAGAAAATGGCGCGTTGATGTCGTTGTCATTATTCAAATTAGCTGTTAGGCACACACACACACAGACAAATCAACGCACACACGCACAAGCATACTCATTCATATGCAGGATCTAACCCAAAAGCATAGCATACTTCTCAGCGCAACATGAATCAAATGTAAATCTAGCAGAAAGAAACTGGCCAAAAGTAGACAAAAAAAAAATTCCAATAAAACGCAGAGGCATGTGAAATAAAATAAATATTTTGTTAAAATTCAGAATTTGAAAAGTCATTTCATAAAAATATTTTTTGTTTTATCCAGTTGATCGAGCTTATGTTAAATATGTTTCTATTTTTGGCTTGCAAATAATTCTCACTCTCTTGACTATTTTTACTGCATTGCTAATCACTGATGGATGGCATTTCAACATACTAACTAGTTTGTTATCAGTTATCATTTGGTGATAAAGAGTACAGTGTTCGAGGCACAAGTCAATAATTTGCATTTGATTTTGGTTTTGTTTATGATTTAAGGGCATAAAGTGAAATTTCTAACAGTTAGTGTTACGCAAAAAAAAGGTAAAAATAGAAACTTGGTAATTTATAGAAAGAATGTGTTGGAACTTTTAGTGTTTTGGTTACAACAGTGATTTCTACTCAGTTGGAAATCCGTGGTCTGGGCTAAGCATTAACTCTACAAGCTACTCGGTACAAGCGTTACTCGTTACATTATTGCTGCTGCCCTCAAATCTTCTTCTTCTAGTTACAATCCCGAGTGGAACATAGGGCATCAACTACTCCTCTCCAGCGAACTCTGTTGTAAGCTGTCGCAACTTTTCCCGATGCTTTCCGTCTCTCTACCGACAGTCCTCCCCCAAGGTTCTTTGGGTTTGCCTGGAGTCGGCCCGACTCCGTCCAACGGGTTCCACTCCATTGCCTTCCTTGCGAAGTTTGTTTTCATTTTTCCGCAATGTGTCTATCCTATCCCAGCTCCATTTCATTCTGCGTATTATCGTGTCGACACTCTCCATATACGCTCGTCTGAGTAGCTCGCTAGAATATGCAGAATATGCGTCGCAGGCAACGGTTTACAAATGTTTGCAGTTTTGACACTATGGAAGTTGTTTTTTTCCAAGTGGAAGAACTGTATAGGAGCACTGACGCTTGAAAAGCCTGATTTTGAGCCAGTGTAGATATGACGAGCATCGCCAAACAGCTGACAGCATCCCAAAGGCACCTTTAGCCTTTTGCAGGCACGAGTCCACATCGAGTTTCGTCCCTCCATCAACAGCGACTATGCTACCCAGTTAGCTGAATTGCTGAACTTGCTCAATTGGCCGATCGTCCAAAACCAGAGCCTGGGAGCGCTTTCGTCATCGTCGTGTTAATTTGGGGCCTGACGCTTTAGTGAACATGTCCAGGTCGGCTTGAGCATTTGCCAGGTCGCTTAGCCTATTGTCTAGGAGGCATATATCGTCTGCATAGTCCAGATGCCGCAGTGTTGTAGTCATTAACCACTTTATGCCGCTGTTGTTGGGAGCAGGTCGCATTGTAGCGAACACGTCTGCAGCCATCATTATAAACAGAATGGGCGACAGAGCACATCCCTGCCAAACGACACTCAGGACTGGAAAAGGCTGCAAAAGCATTTCACCATGAAGCACTCTACACTGGGCGCTGTCGAGGGAAATACGGTTTACTGGTATCCCTCTCCTTCGCAACCCGTTCACTCCCTGCTTACGCTGTCGAAGGCCTTAGTGAAGTCCACAAAGGCCATGTGCAGGTCTGATCAGTACACGGTGCATTGCTCGATCAAGATGCGCACAGTGTTTATGTGGTCGCTTTCTGAATCCGGCTTGCTCTTCGCCTATGGTGTTCACAATGGTGTCTCTCAGGCGATCCAGTACTATTTTGGCTATGCTTCAGCACACAGATTCCACACCTGTTGTCGCATTCGTGCAGCTCGCCCTTTTTGAAGATTTTCACCAGGATGCCCTCAAATAAATGCCAAAATAGTTGTTTACAAGTTGTGAACAAACGCAACTTTTTCGGACCTAGAGCCAGCCAACTCACACTAATGCCAAAATTTGAAGCCAAAAAGTAGGCAATACATTTTTAGCCAAGCCCAAGGGAATATTCTTATAGCTCCGCTATTTATTAGCCAATCTTTATGAAAATTTCAGAGATTTTAGATGTGGGATATATACATGTGAGTTTCGAAACAGAGATCGATATCTTGGGAGTCATTGGGGCGGGAGGGAACGAAACTTCATCTCCGTGCAGACAATTGGAGTGTACATTTCAAATTTGGTTGCTCAAGCTCTTCTAGTCTGTTTTTTTTAACAATTTTCTCGTAGAAAAACTGCGTCGTGATTTGTTGACCGCTTTTGCTCTGTTTGAAATATTGTGACAAGCACTCGCTACAAACTAACATTAAAATGTGAAACAAAACAATTTCCGAATAAATTTTCGATAACTTGAATAATGTTAAGGCTGGGATGACACATTCAATTTTTACGAACAATTATTGTCACAATTTTTTGAAAATGGGGAAACGTCGTTGGTGTGAGCGAGACAAAGTATTATTGAATTCGCCTCACAATATTGTTGATGAGTGACAGAGGCATTGCTGCTGCCGGCAGCGCAGTAGGCAGAATTTCGCCTAATTCGGTTGACATTTAATGGATTTGGTAAATCTAGGAGATTTTCATTATTATTATTAAATATTATAATTATTTCATTGCTCAAAATGAAATCGCGAAAGAAGAAAAAAATAAGTTTTCTTCAAAGAGAAGCAGACGGTATATTTGAATTAAATATACAAGGCATATTGCATTTTGGTGATAGAAAAATTATCCGGAAGAATTCAGCCACAAAAATCTTAAAAAATGAGTTTGGATCACGCCTACGCTACCTATCCACAGGTATGGATATGGAGGACTGTCTCACTCATATTAGGTGAATCTCAATATTGTTTTCAGCTGCATGTTAGGGTCCAGCAGTCAAAGATCTCTAGCACTATATAATGCCCAAACTGGGAGAGCATAGCAAGCGATTTTTTCAGTATGAGGGGATTCGTAAGTTGTATTGGCGCAGTTGATGGTACAACAAAAGAAAGTTGTTTGAACAAATATATATTATGTTCACAAATAGTTTAAGGCAAACATTTCAAAATTCGGACAATGAAGAATGCAGAATCCACATATTCAGAATTGATGTTGTCTGCAGCGGATGTCCAGAAAAGATATATTTGTTGGTTATTCATATAACCAACTGATCAAAAAGGCAATTTAAACTACATATCTGTTACGTACATTGAGTGTGACCCTGGCATTTCAAAATACCAAAAATATTACACAAAATACTAGATGTGTAACATTTTTCGCGTTGTGGGGATTTTCTTTGATAACTTTTTAAAGTATGCGGCGAATTCGTCGGTTTCGCTCAACAATAAGTTGTGTCTAGAAATTGAATTTGGCATCCCGGCCTTATGGAATGAAATCTAAATTTTTTTATATCTTTCTTTAAACTAAAGCAAGAAAAGTAAATGATTTTCAAACATCTTATCGTGTGACAGCATTTGAATAAACGACAAGCAGATTGGCCATAGGTTTCATGTTTCTGTAACGAAACGTTTCTGGACCGCCTTGAAGTTTGATTAGTAAACACTCTGAAGGTTTTTGAAGCGCAAATATTAAGCTTTCCGTAACAAAATTGGAATTTTCCTTGCCAAATTTTTACAATCTGTTAAACAATCACATTGTTTATTGACTTTTTTTATTTAATATTTTTGCATGTTTGTGTTTTGGTATTTTTGTTAACTTCATTTAGATTGGAAAACAATCTCAAGTTAAGTGTAAGTTTCCAGCGCTGTATGTAATTCCATTTTTTTTTTTGTAACACCTTCATAAAAATCGTCTAACTCTTGATATCTCCATACTCTCCACACACAGATGAGCGTTACTCACTCTTTTTTTTGATTTTGATTCGTTTTATTTACACACCTGTTGTTAGCTTTAATCCAATCAACTACGTCTATCACATGCCACATCACATCGGTTCACTTTTATTAGTATTTTGTCTTCTTTGCAACTGATTAACACCTCGTCTAATAGACATTTCCCCTTTAATTAATCGTTCAGTTCAAAAATTGCATTAGTTTTTTGGCACCAAACCGGTTGGCCGTTTCACTAAAAATGAAGTTGATCGAATGAGTAATCCGCCAGATAAACAAAGAACATGGCGAATGCGTGTTTATCGCTGCACACGAAGTGAAGGGTACAAGATAAACGCCTAATATAATTATCGCTTATACGTTGTATATGTGTATCAATGCGTTGATAATGGCGCAACAGTATTCAAAATAAAATAAAATCGATAAATCATACAAGTGTATAAATATTAGATTTTCAATGACCCCTCTTTGTATTTTCACTTTTCACAATAAGTCTTGAGTTGACTCTGCTTCAATATTAGCACCTAAATCAGTACGTCATGGAGGCTGGTCAAATATTAGCTCGAGATCTATACCCCAGGGAGAGTTCTCATATCTACATATGTTACAATATTGCTATTTTGTTGTTTGCACTGCCGCCCGCGGCGCGCTTTTGCTTTTTTTTCGAATTTATTTTCGCGTCTTTCACATTGAACTGGCGTTTAGCAACTGAGCGAGAAAAATGCTTTGGACGGGATGAAATACAATATGAAACGAAGCGGGCTATTGGGTTCTCTATGACTCTCTGATTAAATAGAAATCAGTTTGGATTTTTGTGGTTGTTGCAGCTGATATGATAATTGACGAAGTTATGGGGAAGGTAATAATGAAGTAGTGTAGCAGGAGCGGTTCAGTCAGTCTTAATGTAGTTTGAAGATCACAAAAAATACAAAAATATTGGGAATATGAACTGAAATATTATCTCTATTTTCTACAGCTCACCATAAAAATTCAAATTTTATTTGATTTAAGTGTATATTTATCAAACGTCATCCAAATTAATGGTTGTACTAGGCTGATTTCCAGAACGAACGAAAATAAATTTGTATGTCGAACTTCATATAATAAAACTAGCTTTGAACAGCTAATGAGCAATTTATTAAGACTCATATATTTTCTTGATTTCCACAAGTGAAACTAAATAAACAAAGCGTTGCCACTTCGATAGCTATAGCTTGTGTGGATTCCAAGCAAAGTCGATTTGGTGAAACTAAATGGAAAATAAATACTCTTGCAGCTGATTTTTACGGACAACATTAAACAAATTGAAAGCAAAAGCGAGGCGCAAAAAAGTTCTAACAAATGATAAATTTAATCGAATAAAACAAACTTATTTTTGATATATATTTTTAAATTTGATACCTCAAGACTCTCTCTGCCAAACATCAGATCCAGATCAGATCATTTGTGGTAGTACATCATGTGACTTTGAAAGCTGTGAGGTGATTTTGTAAATATTTGAACTTTTATTTGATAAACACATTTTGAATACAAACGGCTTTCAAATTAGTGCGATCCTGTCATTTTGCTGATTTTTTAAAATATTTTTTAAAGGTTTTTAGGACTTTAGGAACCAGCCTTTACCAGTAAATTAGAACAAGGCCTGTAACATTGATTTTACCATCTGTCAATTCTCATACTCGTGAAAAAACTCGTTTTTCCAATTCATAAAATTAATTTTATTTGAAACCAATCGAAGGCTGCCATTTCAACAAAAACCAATTCACCCTCATAGTTCATTGCATCGCCATTTTAAAAAAGTTGAGAGAAAAAACATTATCACTGTCGTTGTCAAGGTTAACATTTTGATTAGGGTGAAAATGTTTTTAAATCTTGATTTAGTTCAAATTTCACAATTTCATAACGGTAAAAAAATTAGGAGGAGCTAAATATCCCTATAATAGGTGACGTCATTAGTAAACAATCTGCGGACTA